>JAOYRR010000032.1:0-1235860 GCA_038994665.1 Podotricha telesiphe
ATTTATGAAAAAAAATCTTGCCTTATCATTATTATATGTCGTAATGATTGTTATGTATTAAGAATTCTACAGATACAATAGTTTTTAATGGTAAGCAAAATATATCTTGTTATGAAAATATATCTGGTAATTGTAAGTAGTAGTTCGTAGTACTTACGAACATCAATAGGTGATATTTTTCCTGCCACTTCGTACAAAAAGTCTGGAGTCCAAAAGTGTGGTATTCTTATGAACACTTTGCCCGTGTCCACTGGCATTTGGAACCCGAGTTTGTGCAAAAGTTGCAGGAACTTCAAATCCTTACAAATAGTTGCTTGTTGACAATTCCACGGTACAAGTGGTACCGATTGGTTTAAAACTAAAAATTATACTTTTGTTAAGTTATTAAAGTAGCAAAAAAATATTGTATTTTTAATTAATTTTTCAGTTTTGTTTATTTAGTTTCTTCATGCATAGCAAGGCAGTCAGTGTCACTCCGTTCTCTATTTTTTGCCAGAAATCAAGAAATTGGGTGTTGAGTGGTGTAACTCAACGCCACGCTTTGTTTTAAGTAGAAATGATATTTTTTTTTTCAATATAATCGTGGGAACAAAACCCACAAGCAATCACGCTTGCAGTCAGACGATGTCCCACTGCACAGCGTCGACCTCACTCTACAATCGTCATATTATTTAAAGATTATTTTTTTATTTTGTTTTCACAATAAAACTAATAATATTTAAACTTACGCAACGAATGATACGACACCGGCGACATAACCGGCATATCGGTTGGTTTCTTCAAGAAAGTCTCGAAGGTCTTTTTATGTTTATCGAATATTGTCATAGTGGTATGTCTGAATGTATTCGAAATGGACTTTTGTAAATATATTTTGGCATAACAAGTCTCTAACAAAACTGTTTGTACCCAGTCTAGGAACATAAATTTTCCGTCTTGTCCGAGTTGTTCGCACAGCTTCCCGATCTCATCCTCTCTGGTCTCCTTACTATCCTGTATGGCTTTAGAGTTCTTTTCACTTTCAATTTTAGATAAACGTTCATAATCTTCTTTGCTTATGATAAATTGATTGTAAAGCTCCTTTACGACGGACTCTCGACTCTTGATTATGTCGTCTTCATTGAATAGTTTCACTATATCGCCAATGATGTCCGCCGAGCTATTGCACTGCATATAGTTCCAACTCAGCAACGACAGCTCATCTTCGGTCCACCTTCCACAAAAAAATAAGTTATAAGTAATACATGAAATATCCAATTAATTCAAGCAATTTTATGAGGGTCAACGCAACCTACTTTACATAGAAGTTAATACAAGTAGCTTCAGATTGCTTTTCCCGCATAAAAGGATCAATTTGTTCAGCTTTTATAATAATATCAATAGTTGTAAAATTTTAGAGTTGTTTAATATAGAACGTATATATAGTAACGGTAATAAAGTAAAACAATTACGTCCATAGACATAGCAACATGTTGTTGAAAATTACCTGTGAATACTTTTTCCACTGACAGAATTTGTGGACTTCTTTTTCTCTGCCAGCGATTGTTCAGGTTCCTCGGTCTCTTTAAGTATTTTATCCTCGTCAAATATTTCTATGTCCAAGGGAAGATGCGCTGAACTTTGCAACTTGTACGGCTTCTTTATAAACGTGTTTATTACATACTCGATTAAATCAGACCAGTCCTGGAAATTCACAAATTATTAAAGCAAGTGATTTTAAATTTATTTAAATAAAAATGTAACTGTTCGCTGTCTGTACATAAAAGATATATGAAAAAAAAAATTAGAGGCATTTGTCAATACAATAAAACCCAAAACAATTATTTTTAATCTACTTTTGTTTGTGCGCGCTAATCTCAGAAACGCCTTAAACGTTTTAAATGTAACATTTCTTTATTCCTTATTAACTTCCGTTAACATTTTGTGTTTATTTCATTTCAATCGGTTAATAAAAAAAAGTTATAACCATTTAAATTATAAATTTAGGCATTTGTGATTTAAGTGAGAACGCGCTCGGGAGAAATAACTAAATGGTTTAATCATGTAATTTACGCAGGCGAAGCGGAGAACAGGGCGCTAGTATTATTATAAAAATAGTATACTCATATTTTGTATTTAGTTTTAATAGACTAATAACACAGACGAGTATGACACATAATTGTACTTACGTCACATATTTCAAACTCAGATTTCCATATAGACGTGAATACTTTCAAGATCTTTGGTTGGAAGAGAGATATAAGGGAGCCGAGTTCGCCACCAACATGATGCATGAGCGTGAAGATGCAGTCGTTGACGAACTCCCCGTTCCCTTCGTAGTCTTCTAATAGAAGACCATACTGGTACATTATCTCCGGTGACGCAAATCTAACACATCATTTTGCCATTAATAAAAATGAAGTAAATATGTTATTAGCGTCAACCTTATCTATGTATTTGTCTCTTAACCCGTCATTCTGTGTACTATAATTTTTTAAACGTATTTCATCCTAGTTTCTGTCGTCCGATTTGCTTAGTTTGCTGCGCGTTCGATTTCGATCACAATACTATATTATCATAGCATGAGTTCTTCCCACGATGACCAGGAGAACGAGACAATACTTTAAAACTTCCTTTTTTAAGTGAAAAAGTATTATTTATAAATATAGGCCAGCTAGAACAGTATAAAATCATCTTCGGCCACATACAGACGTTGACTTGAGTATTGAATTAACCAACCAAAGTTTTATATTAAAAAGTATAAAGTGCAAAACATTACTAACTAACAACATATAACACACGTTTAATTATAAATTTAGCTCACTGTGTGATGTGTTCCACCATGGTGCCATTGCCTTTGTAGTCAGGCACTTTCATGATAGTATCCAAGAACATCAATAAGATGTGATTCGTCACTACAAGGTCCTAAAATCGGAATACAATACAAAATATCAAATAGATATATGAATAAGACTTTAAATTACAACTGAAGGCAGTTTAAAATACGTCATTGAGTTTAACGCTTAAAGCGCTCTCAGCGCTGTTGATTAGCATTCCCCTATTGCACGTGAACCCGAAACGAGCGCAAACTTTACACGTGACCTTACGTTGTTTTCCAACTGTTCTGTCGGTAACACATTTTTACATATTTACGTAAAGTTATCTTAGTTACCAGGATCTTATACAAATTTATGTTTTTGATTATAACATATTTAATTAATTATATAGTATAATTTTTAATAGGACAAAAATAAATAATATACGTTTTTAGACGCTAAATTCTAATGTATTTAGAGCTTTGTATGTACATATTATAATAACTGAATTTATTACGAGTTAGTCTGTTTTATATTAGTTTTACGTTTTATATATACTCTTTTTTATTTTTAGTATCAGTAATATTAGTTATACTGATACTTAAAATAAATACATTTTGCCCGATAGTTTATCGTGATTAGTTCATACAAGAACTTTTTTTGAAAGTGGAACTGAAAATACAAACATACATATGTACATATATTCTTACCTGTAAATATTGCTTAGAATGGTACTTAGGGTTGTAGTGTCTCAGGAGTAAAACTAAAAGTGACCGCAACTCCTCAGCTTCGCACATCTTTATCTGTAACTTGAGAAGAGCCTCCTTGTCGTTGTTACAAATGTGAGCGGACTTTTTATACACTTCGATAGCTTGAACAAATTCTCGAACGGCTGTTACGACCTTTAGAAATTAAATATATGTATTTTTATATTATTAAACAAAAATGCTAGTTTGTAGTACACATATAAAAAAAACACCTTTTTCATTTTAATACAATATCCCTTAGAGGTTCTTAATTGAAATAATTGTTTTTTTAATATTCTGTGCGTCTAAACGTATTGCAATATTTTAACAAGCACATAATTATAGTACGAATGACATAAATATATAATATATACAAATAATATAGGTAGATTTTCTCCTATAAAAATTGAACCCATAATATTCTGATTGAATAATACAATATATATAATATATATAGTAATTTAAGAACTGTTTAAGCAGTATTTTTAAACGTTCAGTACTCACCAAATGTAATCTCCTTATGCTAGGCTTCAAGTTGTTACCATCTAATTTAATTGCAAGTTCAAACTGTTCACATAAATTAACTCCCTCAGCTGTTAGATATGAAATTATATCAAACGACAGTACTGAAGAAACGTGCTCCAGATCCAGTTCAATTTGAGTGGCGAACTTTAAAAAATAAGTGACAAGCCAAAAGAAATGGGATGTGTCGATTTCTAATTGAATGTTAGTAAGAATTTGTGTATGTAGAGTTCGGACCAAAGAATTATATCCTTTCAACAGAAAATCTACAGTAAACTCCTTTAAAACGTTGGATATGTCGTCATCAGTAGGCGTATTGTGTGAGAGCCCTTGCACGTTTATTCTGAAAAAGAAAAGCTACAATTAACAAACTGTAATAAAGGGAGCAAACAAAAGAAATATCAGAATGTAAAGCTGAACTTTTTTTATTATTTCTTATAAATGTTTTTCGTAAAAAGTTAGTTGTTTTAACATAATAAATTGCAAAATGTTGGTCCTTTATACAATAAATCTGACATTATAAAACTTATTCATTTCAAAAGCGAATGAAATAAGGTAGTACAGCATTTTCTACTATCCAACCCGAGTGTGACAGTGAAGGCCATCGCGTGATTATAAACGTGATTGTTTGTGGGTTTGATAATTAAAATATATTCACTTCACAGCTCCGGTACCTAAAGTACCGCGGCGTTGAGTTCCGCCTCTCAAAACATGCTTTGTCTCGATTTTGGGCGGAAGGTAGAGACGAGTGTCTTGACACTAGGTTCTCTCTGACTACCCTGCTATGTGGTAAAAAGCGTAAAGCTGCAACACGAGTGTGCAGACCGTTTTAACATAAGATAAAATATGATTTTACTATACTGTGCAACGTAATATATACTCACATATTGGCTTTGCCTCTTTTTACAACTTTTTTTCGTTTTCTTTCTTGCAGATTTGAACAAGAACGCACTTTGCTATTCAATCTTTGTTTGGGGTTATGTGGCTTCTGATGCATTGGTTTTTTAGCCGGCAGCTCATCTTCGTTACTAGAAGTCGATATCGCCTCTTGATTCTCAATTTGCGTTCCGTAGCCACAGTCTGAGTTTTCAGAAACTGTCTTCTTATTATTTTTAGACCGCATGACCTTTGCATCTCGAGTTCCAAGATCTAAACAATCCTGTGCAAAAATAATTTAATTAAATAAAAAAACATTTGTAATCATTTGCACATGTAAATAATAATAAAAGGCTTTGTTATGCTATATTGTACAACCACAAGCTTACAGAGAAGAACAAAAACAATACATAAGTAAAGAAAATAATATGTAAACCAAAAACCTTCCGGTATAGTAGTAATTCAATCGGTAGGCGGTGTACTTGTTTAATACAAACATAAACATATAACTAAATAGATAGATAAATACAATACATAAATAATAACCATATAAATAATACCAATAAATAGCAAGAAAATAATTTTCTAAATAATAAATTTTCTTAATAATTTTCTAAAACAATTTAGTAAATAAGTGTACAATACAGCTCGACGCAGACGCTGTCCACTTGCGCCACCTTGCCATTTATATACTGTATAAGCAGAAGGTTTGTTTCAATCCAAAAACGTTTAATACAAAAATATTGGTGTATCCTTGTGAACATACCTTTTTGCCATTGGTTTCTTTGGGACTGAACATAAATGAATTATTCTCGGTCGCTTCACAGGAGTCGTCGGTCGTTTTGTCGGGTTTGCTGTGTGACTGAAACGGCTGGTTGCCACTCTCACTGTTGTTTCTGGACGAGTTATCCCAGCCATTATTAACAGAATTAGGGTCCTCGTTACTTTTGCCGCTACCTCCAGTATCTGATGAGTCTGACGTCGGGTCTGACGTCATCATGGGAGAAGAGTCACTACCTATTTCGTTAAATGTCATAGAAAACACTTTTTTATTACGTAGTAAAAATGAACAACCGCTTTTTACAAATAAGAAACATATATTAACCTGGCGTGCCAGCGCTAAACTTGAAAAAGTAAATAAATGTATTGCTCTTTTATAATATCAGTACCGAAAATTGTCACGTTTTTTTAAAAAAAAACTTTTATGTACCTAATGTATAAAATCCAGAACAAGTTAGTATTTATAAGTAGAGTAAACAAATTAAGACAGTAATGTGATGTATCATTAGAATATTATAAATCGTTTGAAATAACTTTATTTTTAAAATATATCTTACGTCCTTTAGTTTTATTATTTTGCCAAAAAAATATCAATTCGAATAACTGATTTTGAAATACATAATTACGAAACAAAGTATATATTAATCAGTATCATAGTAGTAAAAAGTATAAACTGAATTGTCGCTTCACTTAAAGTATATATTTTAATTACCTCTATTCGGAGGAGAAGTGTTACTTTCATTGTCCTCAGAACTCTCAGACAGAGACGCCTCAAGCCATAAATTGAGGAGTTTATGTAACGTGGTCACATGTTGGTCTTTGTAAATAAGAGCTATTAATTGGACCATCGTAACTCCCCAATTTATCTGGAAATGAAAATGAATACAAAACACACATCTTGACTCTTACTTAAAATTAATGCATAAAATATATAATAAATATATAAATGAGAAATATATAATCTTTTTTATGAAACTTTTGGTAATTGTTATTAAGTCTAGACCAGTTTTGTCCATTTAAATAAGTAATTAAAAGAAAAAATAAAAATTACCCCAAAATCATAACTGCTCATGTCTGCATGCTTGCCTACGCTTACTTACTTACAGTCACTTACCGCATCGGGAATTGTCATCAATTTTATTAGAACTTTGTCGATACTCTGACTGAACAGATTCCATAACAATTGGTTTTGTATGGCGTGCGGCGGAGCACCGTATGTCGCTTTGAGACAATTGACGTCTTCAGGAATGTGCAATATATTACGCAAAAACAGAAGAGTGTTGCTTATATTCGTACACTGTTCAGTAGATAGCTTGGGATTTTGATCCGCTTCTGTATTCTTTTTTAAAAAGTCAATTATAACCTTTGTTGCTCGATGATCGGTAATGGCAATCTTTGTTGAAAATAGTAAATTGTTCACCTCGAATATGGTATGTCTACCTATATCCGTTTTTCCTATAGTCTCTACAGACAGCAGACATTCAACTGGTATAGTCAAATTGACTAGTATTTTTATCAATAATTCTACCGTCTTATCATCTTTAGTGTGAATTAAAAGTGGTATAAGATCCTTTTGAATATTTTGGCCAAAACAAATACTTCGTCTATACGTTCGTAAATATTTATCTTCTGTTAATATGTTTTGAAGTATTGATTCTAAGGCAGCTGCAAATCATATAAGATATATAGATTTGATCATAAGCGATATCCTAAGTTGAAACTTATATGACAATTACTTTTTTTTTATACATACCATTACAATTTTCGTTTATGTGATAACCATCTGCATGTACAAATCCGAGGTTGCTGAATGTATTATGCATCTGAGGACTTCTAAGAACCCACTCCATTTTTTATCTGAAATAATAATTCACTAAACACAAAAGTAATAAATAAAAATATTTTTTTCGTTTGAATCATATTAAAAGTTAATACGTGATATGATTAAAACGTAAAAGCGAGGCGATCGTGGCAATGTAGAAAAGCGTCTGACTTAAAACGCGACTGAATGTGAGTTCGTACCACACTCGGAGGAATGATCATGATCTCTCTGATCACCCTGACCATCATGCTATGCGATAAAATACCTGAAGCTGTAAAAAAAGTATATATAAGTAGGTATACATGTTTGAACGGTTTTCAAGAGGCGCGGGTTCAAATCCCCCTGCGTTAAAATTTCTATAGTTTCTCCAGCATTGGCCCTTTCTATTTAAACTATATAGTGGAAGCTTATTAATATGTTTAAGGCATATGACAAGATATACATATATTTACGAAAAAATATATAACAGTTATAAGTTCATCGTTCTTCCCGAAAGTATTTTTTCGTGATCAGTAAATTCAACTAAAACTTTTATTGTTATTTCCGTGTTAATATTATTATTAACATTGGTTTATATTATATAATTAGTTGTCATAGTAAAATGAGCGGAGATGTACGTGTAATAAGTAAATTTAATAAAACTGCCCAGAGCATATCACCACGTGACCAGCTTACGAACCAATAGGAGGTCACGCGAGTCGCGTGTACACTGCACGTGCCAGTGGAGCAAGGTAGGTAGGATAGGCGCTGTAGCGACGTAGGCGAGTTTATAAACATTAATAAGTGACGTATTTGGTACATGTTTTTTTTTAAATCGCGAAGAAATGTTAAATAATTAACAGAGCAATATAATAATATAATTAATTTTAGATTTTCATTATAAGACTGATGTACAATAAATGAAATCAGAGCACATTAAACTGATGGGAATAGAATTACTGAGATGATACTTAAAGTATAATATTATCTAATCTCTTTTCAATGTTCTTTTTTCTATTTACAGCATATTCTTTTTTATATTAATATATAATAATATTATAAATAAAAACTTTAATGCAAACATTTGTTTAGTTTACATTTATACAATTTAGGATTAAATAAAAAATATATGTTTTTTATATTTAAACTTATAAAACCTTGAGTTACACAAATAATTGAAGCATTTGTATCATTATTATAACTTAAATATATATTCTTACTTGCATTCACTTACAGTGATTGTACACAATCATAGTCAGTTTTGAGTTAACAGAGTGCTCAGCAAAAGTAAATTCAAACAGCTTACAATTCTATATAAATTTAAGTAACCTGGACAATAAAGAAATAATTTCTTGATGACTTTACTGTTTTCCTTACAATACTATGACACATTAAAAATATATTGTAAACTATTTTTTATTTAAACTGTTCTCCCGGACACATTTATCCAGCATTAACATAAAAATTTACTTAAAAGATTTTTATGTTTCTAATAAAAGCTGTTGCTAAAAAGACTGTTTCTTATAAAAGCTGTTGCTTATTTTAAACAACAATAAAATAACAGAATCTATAGGGTATATTTGTAAGTCCTAATAACTTAAAAGACTTATCATATCATATATTCGTAAAATCATACATATCATAAGTATATACATACATATATCAATTAACTGGAAGAAAATTAAAATAATATAATGATTTACCTTTAATCAGCTCAGGTAACACTATTACGATGGATATCATTAGCGTAGACTTCAGATATTAATTTAATCTAAAAGGAAATTTTAATTATTGATTTTAAATTGCATAAAATAGGCAACTTAAATTTCATTAAATAAATGCTCTTGAAGACACAATTATTAACTATTAATTTTACATTACTTGTTATTTCTTTGTAGAACAACAACACACTAGCAATTCCAACTTCAATTAATAGTTACTAGACTGAATGTGAATTGAATATGTTGACTACTGTATGTGTACTATCATTATTCCTGTAAGAATCGAAATTTGAATGTTGCCATTGGACAAAAATAAAAGTCCCTAGCTAGTTCCAGAAATTCCGCTATATTATAAGTTTCACCCAAAATCCACTAGAGTCGCTAATCAGAACTTTACAAATAGTCACTCGCATTTAAACACTTAATAATATATCATATAGACACTAATTTACGTTACTCTTACCTCTCATAGATAATAAGTATGGTAAGGTTTTTATTTATTTAAAGAGAAGAAATAAAAAATATATCAGTTGTTACTAATTTTGATATAATATTCAACTAATAAATAATTTGATTTAAAAATTAAATTTGCAGTCACCCAAGTCTTTAATCATAAGTTCTCAATCACCTCTTGTGGAGAATCATTAAGAGCAATTTTTTTTTATCTTAAAGCGATTTGTTATTCAAAGTAGAGAATTGAAGGTTTTCTCAGAGAGCTTATTGTGCATTTTATTTTTCATAATGTTAATTATGCCAAACACCCTCTCAGCGGAGCAGAGTATGACAACCTCAACGTGACAATTGCGTAAACACTCATATCTTTATATGTGCTTATTCCCGCAGCATTTCTATATACAGCCACTTTTGCCTAAAAGCTTCCTGGATCTCCGTTTAACAATTTCCAATCAACAAAATGAATCGTTTGCCAAACCTGCAAGATTTTGTCTATTTTAATGACACCAAAAAAGAAATGGAATATCCATTTCTTTTAATAGATCTATTATTAATGCCGCGTCCTTTACATGTTTCAATGTTTCTTCTTCAATCAACAGTGTAATTTTCGCCAAAGCTTTGTAATAAACGGGCAACCCATTCTGTATTTCTTTTCGTAGCTTAACATTTAAATTGATGCACTTTTTTAACCCCTCAATATTGATATAGCGGCTCTCTGGAAGTTTTATTTGTTTGAAGCTAAAATACCTTATGACTATCCCGAAATATTTCGTGACACTCAAATCTTGCGATTCATCTCAAATAAAACTATATTTTATATCAATTGTGTCTGACAAAAGTTCCTATCTGAAATGTGGTGCCAGAACATAGTTGATTGCTCTGTGCATTTGGTTTTTTGTTGTTTCATGTCATTTATAGTATTTGAATCTTTGAAGCATTTTTACATACCTCGGTCAAGTAATGAATATTGCTAATCGGCAATGTACAAAGCAAACGTTTAACGTAACGATGATTTAAGGGAAACATCTCTGGTCCCGTGAATTTATTTGTCGGCTTTTTTAATTCAATTCACTTTTTGATTTATGTTTCTCAGTATCTAAATGCTTTTTCTGGTATAGATTTCAGCCAAAGTTTGAACACTTCGAAATTTTCCCATTTTTTTCTATAATTTTGATTGTATATCTTTTTTGTTTACAGATGCTCCATGATTTTAGTCAATTCAACAATATCATAACTATCAAAATTAGAACTAATGTTTTAACCTAAATAAGCTTGAATAACAAACAACGTAACTTTAATGGAAGCATTGAAACAATGATTTTCCCTCGTGCTTACTTCTCTCTACCTTGGTAGAGGAGTGACGGCCTCAGGGCTATGCCCTCTTGCCGTAATTTCACCTCTATCCATTAATTAAGGTAGGTTCTCGGGTTTCGCCTTAGTAGCGTATTTTAGGCTTCATTGTCTCATATGAGGCACATGGATGATGGATGAGCTGTGTGCTGCCTGGGCGGTCCATTCAGCCAGGAGAAACCTCCTGATCACTCACGGGGTGACCAGCGGCCATGGCAGCAGCTCAGGAGTCTGATGGAAGTAGGATATCTCCCGGGAAACGTTTCTTATCCGGGGGACAAGCGTGCCACGTCTGCGCGGTGGTACATGTTGGTTACGAGTTCTTTGATGTAGGTCTCCAGGCTTTTAAAACAGAAGTCTCTATGTGGTGTTGCATTCCTCGCGAAATTTTCATATTATATTGTGACCATTTATATATTCAAACTATTTATACATCATTATAATTCGTATACTCACGCTATATGATATAGAACAACTTCTATAAGTGTCTGTGTTACAGGAATCCTCTATTAAAATGCCAATTATGGTTTAGCACTGTTGCTAACTCTACATGAAAATTTAATGTGTACTACTATACAATTATAGATACTACTTTAATTTTTAAAATAAAGGTATTTGATTGATAATATAGTGGCACTGTGATAGGCCAAAATTTCCCTAAAAGTCGCAGTTTTTTTTTAGTTGCTAAAATTAAAAAGTTGAGAACTCCCCTATCCTGATCCTCTAGTTCTAGCGACAAAGTCCTAGAATGGCAACCCTGAATTTGACATTTGTTTTTCAGACATCAAATATATTGACAAATGTACATTAGCTTAAATGACATTTACGAATGCTGTAGTTTCGGTTTTATATTAAATAAAAAAAAAATCAAGTTAGTTTCTGTAATGATAGCCTGACACTTTCCAAAATACATTTTCAGGATAACATTTTTTAACATTTATGGAAAGTTCGTCTTGGAAATTTTATACTTGATTTTTAATTTTATTATATTATGTCCTAGTAAAATCCTTTAAGTTTACTACTATAAGTTATATAACACTACTTATAAGTTATAACTGTTCCATTTTCTTTAGTAATGTTAATGTAAACAAAAAATGAATATATCAAGATCTATTTAAAAGTATAAAAAAATCTATATAGCTTGTAAGTTGTAGATGACTCAGTTGAATACAAACTAAAAGTAAAGACGACTTCTTGTATTTAAAATGTAAAATACAGACATTTAATACTTTTACTTCTATTACGTAGTTGTCATATTTAAAAAAATGTGGATGTCAATGTCACCGGCCACATGTTGCACAATGTTGATTGTTGACTATTTAAATGTAATAGTTATATTTTTCTTGGCTTTAAAATTCATCTAACCGTAAATTTGTATATTTTATACATAAAAAATCTAATAAGTTTCAAATACACTAAGAAATCAAACTATCTCAAAATGACTTTAGATTTTAGAAGTTTTATTACGGATTCATCTGATGATAGTAGTCATGATTTTAATGTAGATTCTGATATGGAGCATGATCAGCTATCGTCGAGCGGTATGCTTTGCACTGTTTCCTATTTATTGAGTGAAAGTAAAACTATATATTATACTTATGCAATACATTAATACATTATTTTAGAAGATGGTGAAGAAGTAACAAGTAATATGCAAGAAGAGAAGAAAGAAAATAATGATACTAAGGAAGATAATGAGGATGAGGAAGATGAAGTTGTTAAAGCAATTAAAGCTGAAAAAAATCGACCACGTGATCACCCTCCTTGTATAACATGTGAAGATTTTATTGTAGATATTTCATTTCATCCCTCGAAAAATATTGTAGCATTAGCTAATATAGTTGGAGATGTTTTGTTATATGAGTATAATAATGAAGAGACTAAACTTCTTAATACTTTGGAACTTCACACTAAAGCTTGTAGAGATGTAGAATTTGATGATGATGGCATTATTATGTTCACTACAGGAAAAGTTAGTAAGAGAAATAAATCGTAGCTTTTTTTTTATTTTAAAGTGTCAATTACACACTTAGGAAATTAAAAAACATATTTAAGAAACTTCTTAGATAGCTTCCAAGAGACACGGTTCAATTCCCACTTCATTCAATTTTATTATATGTTCTGAAATATGTAAATCTTAGCTTCTCAATATAACTTAGTTAATAAATAATAATGTTTGTATTGTTCTAGGATAAAGCAATAATAGCAACAGATGTAGAAACTAGAAAATTAAAGCAATGTATTGAAAATGCTCATGAAGAACCAATTTATAAACTGCTATCATTAGATCAAAACAAAATAGTCACAGGTTGGTTATAATTCAGTAATAACAAAATACAAATAAAACAAAAACTAATTACTACATACTTAAAACAAAGTATACCATTGTTTGAATAAGAACATAAAGTGCATAAAGCATTTAATAATTATTAATATATAATTTAACATACATAATAAACTTATTAAGTATCTAAATATATTTTGTTTGAAAATATTATATTTTAACATATCTTATTTTTATAGGTGATGACAGTGGTACTGTAAAGTTATGGGACTTAAGAAGACAAGATTCTATATTTAGTATAAAAGTTGGTGAAGAATATGTTTCTGATATGATAACAAATGAAGCACAAAAATATGTAGTTTGTGCAGGTGGTGATGGCATGCTAACAACAATTGACTTAAAAGCAAGGTATATACTTGTTTATAAGAAACATTTCATTGACTTTTTTGCAAAATTGATATCATGGCCATGATGTCAAGACCTAACCACTTAATAACTTAAATTAAAAAATATTCAATGTGTATTTTTATTTTCAGCAAAATACATACAACATCAGAACAGTATGATTCAGAATTAATATGTATGGGACTATTTCGCTCTGATACTAAATTATTAGTTGGATCATCAGTTGGAAAATTTTATTTGTTTAATTGGAAAGAGTTTGGGCTCCATAGCGATGAATATGTTGGACAAAAACACTCTATACAGTGTATGATTCCTATTACACAAAATATAGTTGTATCATCTGGAGAAGATGGTATACTTAGAGCAGCTCACATGTTCCCGCAAAGGCAGTTAGGTGTGGTGGGTCAACATACATTGCCTGTGGAAGCACTTGATATAAGCCATGATGGCCAGTATATTGCATCTTGTTCACATGCTAATGATGTAAAATTTTGGAATATATCATATTTTGAATCCATTGATACTCTTATAGATGTAAACCATAAGCAGAACAAAAGAAAAGATATGGTTAATAATTTACCCTCCAGTAGTTTTAAAAATGCTTCAGACTTCTTTTCTGGTTTAGCCTAGTATTATACATAATTATATCTTTGTTTGTTACATAAATAAAATAATTTAATAAACTTATGCTGTATCTCAATTTGTCACAAAAAATACCTTTGAGATGTAATTGTCTGATAAGAAATTGTATGCTGTTAAAATTATTTTTAAGTAAATACTTTATTATTTTTGAGCCTTTATAAAATAAATAATAAATTGGCAACATAAATGACAAACAATCATTTAAAAATTATAATGTATTAATAAGTTACACCAATGTGAAAAAATATCCTTTAATAAAAAAAAATATTTTGATGTTGATAAGTTTAGAGTTCTTCATGTCTAATTTTTTTCCTATCTGGAAATGACCAAAATTGTGATGGAAGTCCTTTCACATCTCTTTCTCTTTTAACAAAAGCTGTAAAAGATGACACACAATTGCCAATAAAAAAATTAGCCTGCCCCAAAATAGCCAGGTCCAGATGTGGATTAGAAGGTTTTAGTATAACTATTGTCACATCTAAATATTCTAAAGCATTTTCTAAATCATTTTTCATGTGATTAGAGTCTGATGCAATGAAAACATACTTTATATCTTTGTTTTTCTTAAGCACTCTCTTGATTTGCCTAAAATATGATAATGAAAACGATTATTGTCATTATTCACATATAACTACAATAAAATTGATACAAGTAGTCTGTAATATCTTACTTTATAATATCACTTTTTTGTGGGAGACACATTGAAAATGTTAATTTTCCTTTTTCATTTTTATAGCCTACACATTGTGGTGCTGAAAATAATTTAGGACTATCAGGTATATGTTGACAGGCCTTCACCCAGTCTTGCCCGTTTCTTAAATGAATTCCCAAAAAACCTCCACCACTCATATTGTTCTTTATGAATGACTTAGATTTTTCAAGAATATCCTTACTCCATTTCAAATATTTATGTAAAGGGACATTTTCTATTTGGACTGGAAAACTGGCTGGTGCACCTGAATAAACAATTGACTACGATAAATTTAGCTGCTTTCTGGTGACTCAAAGTTACCACCACACAATAGATTTGTAGACTTAATTAAAAAGGCTAAAACTTAAGTACCTGTAAAAGCTAGAACAGGCCATATTTTTGAAGGATATTTGTTTCCCCATTGTTCCATCATATTGACATTAGTTGCATCATAATTAAGAGGTCCATAAAATTGTGAATCCACAAATTCTATATTAAAGGTATCCCAAAATGGACCAAAAGGATTACCTGATTTAGCATTACAACTATTTTGTATTTCTCCTATCCTTTGAGTATAGCAAAATGATATTCTTTTATGTGGCGGCCACAAATCTGGTGCTATGTTTTTCATGAATAATTCCATACTTATTACAGAATGATAATGCTCCAATGAAGTAATATCAAAATAAGTATCAAATGGAACTTGTATAGATTTGATTTCTCCATAACGGTATTCAACCCATGGAGGTAGTATAAGTGTCCTATTAATACCTTTACTAAACGCTAAAGCGCCTAAAAAGTGATCTGCTTGGTTTCCAAATCTACCTAAAAAATAAGTGTAATGTTATAAGTATATATTCTGGAATTAGTAAAGCTTGAAGAACTTATGGATATATTTAATATCTGGAATAAATTAGTCTACATTTTTAATAGAAAATGTGATTGTAAAGTTATATATTTATAATATTAACATACCCATGCAAGGACAATAAGCAATGTACGCATTGTCTAAGCTCCCAGCTATAGTTTTAAAATTTGCAAACACAAGTATTAAATATAATAACATTGTGTACTTTAAGTTAGTAATATTAATTTATAAATAAAAAGTAATCGCAGATAAAACTTATAAATACAAACAACACAGCAGCGGCGCGGACGCCGGCAACTTAAACTTAAAAAATGTCAAATTGTCATTTCAGGTATTTGTATTAAAATAGTAAATTTATAAATTTGTTTAGCTGCCTTTTAGATATAATAAATAAGAGCATATTCAACGATTTTAATATACAGCAAGTGATAAAAATTTAATTTATATAAATGTTTGAGCAGTAAAAACAGCTTACTTTCAACGTAAAATGGAACAAACACTAAACGTTCAGAAAATTTAATAAGCTCTTAACTTCTCTTGAATTTCTTATTGTGAAATAAATGATTGGACGGTTGCCAAGAGGCGCGGGTTCGAATCCCGTTGCGTTCAATTTTTTATACGTTTTCTAAAAATAAGCTTAACGTTTTCTAAGTGTATGTAACACAAAAAAAATAAAAATATTTAATAAATGGTTTTTGGTAAACTTTCGTTAACATTTAGTGTTGACTGTTTGTTTCATTTCAATTGGTTAAGAAATAAAAAAGTTACGACCATTTAAATTGTAAATTTAAGCAAAGTTTGTGATTTAAAAGTTAACGCACCAGCCGAAAATGCCAAATACTTTAGTCGTGTAGTTTACGCAGGCGAAGCCGCGAGTGGGTCGCTAGTCGCATCGCTATAATCTTTTATGTCTTTTCTACACTACTACTAGTAACTAGTTCTAGTTTTAAGTTTGAATTGCTTATTAATTGCAATAATACTTATAATAATTAAGTTGTTTGTAGAGAAAAACAAACTATTAGGTAGGAACTAAAATTCACTATCGAATAGTCTAATAGTAGTTGACGACTAAGCCCGTTGATGCCTGACGGTCGCCGCAGAAAATATGCTTTGCCATAGCAAAGTGAATGTACTATTTCACTTTATAAGTTAATTACAGCTAGTGTATAGTTTAATTGCCCTTAACTTAAATATTCTTTGTAATATATTCTCCCCTCCAGTGCACAACGTACATGTTAATGTTAAATGTTTTTAGCTCTAGCTCATACAGTAATTTTATTAGAAAGCTCGTTAAGTTTATTGTGTCCTACCTGTGTTTGCCACTTTGTTCGCATGGAATTCTGTAGGTAAACTAGCATAAGTCACTCCTTATTACATCAGCTATCTGCCAGTGAAAGTCCGGTCAAAATCAGTCCAGCCGTTTCAAAATATACCCAGATGAAACAAACATTAATTGTACAAAATGTTATCTTGGTATATATATGCCGTGTACACATACATATACATTTAGTAATAAGCGGTTGTTTCAATATTATAAATAGAGATAGATAATGACATTAAGTTATAGTTAGTATAATCTCATCGCTTATTTGCTTTCATTGAATTTTTATTATCATTTATAGTATACACATATATAGCTTTTGATTTCTTTTATGTTGGAACCAGAGCCGTCTGTCATCGGTTTAAATTTTATCAGTTCATATTTCATATTATTCTACAAAATTTAATCCTTCATCTCATTCATATTTTCTCTTATATACACATGACACTGGCAGATTGTATTGTGCATTTATAAAAATATAAGAAAATAATGTTTTGAATATATTTTATTTATTGAATGTATTTATAATCCATTATTATAGAAACCAAGACTGCAAGCAGAAACCTGCAAATCAGTTAGACTTAACTTCTGATTGGTTCCAAAAGTGTCGAATCGTAAAGCGCCGAAATCCAACTACAACGCTTTTACAATACGGAAATCTGCCCACCAGTACCTACATTCGGGCAATAATATACTACCGGTATACCGGTCGGACTACATTATATATCTGGGCCTTCACTTAGATAAATGCATTACGCGGAAGGCACATGCTAAGCAAATTAACCATAAATGCAGAGCCGTACTTATTCATAGCTTATTTATATATTGAGACAACCAAGCTTCTATTGCGACTACCCGCGCCTCTTCAAGTGGTGCTGGCTCTGCCAGGTCCCCGGACTTCAAGCCTACGCCGGCAATAGGCCGACGCCAAAGTTATCGCGGCCAGGTCCCATGGCACTACTCAGCCAGCACGCATGCCGCTGCACCGGAGATGGTCCGGTAACCCCATATCACCTGGATGGCCATCATTCTCTGCGCCCGTCGCAGCAGGGTGACGTTTTGCCTGTCGAAGGTTTCCGCCCACATAGGGGGTATAGGCATACACCGTAGAGGGTCATCGACCTTACCACTCCAGTCTATAGCAAACTGTTCGAGGCGCTCCGCCCAGTCACATTGGGCAAGAAGCGCGGCAAGGCCGCCGCTTTCTTAAACAGTTTCGGGGCGTGGTATAATGCCCCCAAAAATTCAACCTTTCGTCCAAAACAAGTCCGAGGCACTTCATGCTCCGGGCGATGTCAACGACGATGTGGGCTTCAGAATGAGGACCCCTCCGCGGAGCATAAAAGTAGATTGCCTCGGACTTGTTAAGGGCAACCTCTAGGCCTAGTTGTCAAATCCGCTCAACGACTTGGGCACCCTCCAACGGGAGCACGGCGGCCTCGCGATAAGTCCTCTGCTGCGCGAAAACCAACGTATCATCGGCGTAGCAGACGACTCCCACCACTTCCAGCTGCGTGGCAGCACCCAGTCTAATGCCATGTTCCACAGGAACGGGCTCAGCACTAAACCCTGTGGAACACAGCACGACACCTGCCAAATGCCGTAGCCAGCGTTTCCTGGAAAGGTCACAGACCTGCCGGAAAAGTAAGCTCCGATGAAGGGGCGCAGGTATGAAGGCACACAATGGTATAAAAATGCCTCCTTGATGCAGGGCCAGGTTATGGAGTTAAAGCATTGGCGATGCCTAAAGACGCCGCCAAAACTCCGTCACCCCGGGCCGCTGCTTCCTGCGCATGGCACTTACTTAACCTTGAGTATGGCAGTCCGAGAAGTCTGGACCTGTCCGCGCGAGATGCTGAATATCTTCCCCGCGACCACTCGCTCGAAGAGGTTGGCGATCTCGCTCAACAGCACGATCGGCACTCGCCTCTTGCTCCAAATAAAACCATCCTATCACAACAAATCTGAAAATAGTCTGATGGTTGGTCAATTATTAAAATAAAAAAAGTATGCCAAATTTTATACGAGTAAAAAATGTCTGCATAGTACTGGAGCAAGTGCAAAAATACAACTTTACAGGAGAGCGATTTAAAGGTTCCTAAGGTTGATCAAAATTTTATTATGTCATATTACATATATGAATATTGTGCAAAAAGAGAATATAATATTTTTTTCAGGTTAAAGAAATGCAAGTTTTTCTTAATATATATAAACACGTAAACGAATGCTACTGGCTATTTGCATTAGTTTACAGTGTAGTAGAAAGTTATAAAAAAAGAGAACAAACGAAACAAAGAGAAAATAAATGTTATTTCGTTACGTTTTGGTGTCCATTGATAAACTATTCATGTTTAGACTATCAAAAAATCATTTATTTCTAACAATTACACCAGTTTACTTCACGCGGAAAAACAATTTCTTTTTTTGGCGGCTAAATGCGCAAGCGTATACGTGTTTATGTGCACGTGCTCAGCTGTTTTATTTTTTATATTTTTACCTTCACCAGAGCGGAAAACTGAAAATATAATCATGTGTATCATTATCATACTGCGCCTCGATGGCCTCCCCAGTACTAGCGCCAGTAGCACCAGTGATATTTCCAACTCAAAAGTTCCAGTCCTTATCCTGCTCAATCGCAATATCTTAATTTCGCGTTACTTATAATAAGGCTTATTACTTAGGAGACTATGATTCATTTAACGAGGGTTGAAATTATAAGTATTGAAGTTTCTCCGAGTTTGGGCCACCGTTGATCCGTCGTTCCAGTTGCATATAATTAAAGATTTTTTTAAAAACAAGAAAAAATAAACTAACTGTTTAAACGAAAATTACAAATTCTGGATTCTCTATTCGCTGTGATGTAATAAATTATATGGAAGATCAAAGGTCAGATTCAAAATTTTTGAATGTAAATATTAATCACAGCAATTAGGGGAAATCGAGTTAAGAGGGATTTTATAAATATAAAAAAACATTTGGAATCATAAGGACTTTATGTTGACCTGGTTCAGATATATTGTAACCTAACATATTGTGACCCTAAGATTCATCAGGCGAATTACAAATAAAATATGGCTACCAGCATATTTAGTACTAATAAAGATTTTAAATTACTAAACTGAAAAAGTACAATAATCCAATACCACCACTGACAAATGCAAATCATTTAATAAACATAAATTATTCAATACTAAATATGACAGGGATAATATATAAAAGCCCTGTGTAAATAAAAATCCAAATCCTCAAGGATTTAAGAAAAGGCATGAAATAATAAATTAAACTTATTTTAAAAATTTATTTACGCTTTTACAGCATACACTCTTGGAGGAAATAGAGACTTCTTTCTTATCTCCTTTTGGGTTTTAATTTTGGCCTCATGTTTTGTGAGAGCTTTGCGCATAGCGCGGGTCTTCTTTGGCCTCAGATCAAGAGGCTTATATTTCTTATTTTTGTAATGGTTTCTTAGGTTAACCTTCATTTTCTGATGATAAACAATGTAAACACGTGCAATTGCTTTTCTTACAACACGGCTGAAATATAATTTTAATTATATTAAATATTATAATTACCATTATTGATGGCTTATTCATGAAATAATTCAAATCTATAACATTAATGTTATTGCACAATTTGTATTCTTTATTTCTTGAACTATAGCCATGATTCAGCATGCAAAACAAGTAAGCTAAAAGTTATACTAAGAATCTGTATTTCTAGCATCTGTATGCTAGAGTAGAATTATAAAGTATTTTATTGACATAGGTTTCAAATAATTTAGGAATATTTTTTAATAGATACATAGAACAAATACTTAGTCTATATGTTCTTTTAGCAGATAATGAAAGAGATAAAAATATGCTGGTAAAACTAAGTAAGACCACAATTAGGAAAGACTAATTAATTGATTATGTCAGATTAACATAAATAAGTTAATTAATATTAATCTGACATAATAACGTTTTAATTAATATCAAAACATTACATTTATTGAAAACCTTCAGTTATAGAATTAAAAGTAAATCAAATAACATTAATATCATGTGTATAAGTATATCAATGTATTTAGTAATAAAATAAGTATACATACACAATAAATATAGTACCAGTTATATTATTTAACTACAAAATAATGAAACGTTTTATTAGAATATTTGTAAATTGTAACTTACATTTTTGATAGTTTAGATGCAACTCCTCCTGTAACCTTAGCTACTCGGAGGTTAGTTAACTCTGTTTTTAACTCTTCAAGTTGTTTGAAGAGTTCTTTTTTGTCTTTCGTGCGCAATTCTGAACACTTAACCTTCCCCTGAAAAAAATATCGTAGTTTTTAAAATAATTAAACTATGTTTTAAAAATAATATGTGCTACTAAAATGATACTTTAATAGTAATATGTGAATATTAATATTTATTTCATCTACAACATTGGATTAATAATTATTTTGAATTTTCTCTGAAATTTAAGCGGTCTTTAAGTACTAAGAAGCGATACGACAATGACTGAAATATAAAAATAAATCCACTAAATGTATGTAATACACATAAAATAAAGTTTTTCATTGTATCATTCGATTAAAAACGAGGATGCCATAAGTAAGTTTAGATTTTCCTTCAATTATATTACACACCATTTTAAAGACACCTTCTGACACCACATAAACTGAAGTAAAGGCAGATATTGTATTTCACAGATAACGTATAGTTAACGTAAAGTGTCATTCTAAATTATTGCCCAGTCAAAAAAGATGTGTGACTTATTACGAAATTACTACAATGAAAATATATCACTTATAGGATTTACATAAGAAATCAACATCTAAATATTATTAATCTTCCATATGCTATTACGTGACTGAAAATTAATAAATATGCTTTATTGCTTCTATCTGTATTTACATAATCAATGGGTATAAAAGTAGTAGTAGTCGTAATGTAGTAATAAATCTATTGGCAGAGGACATTATTCATTAACCAATATTATTGTTAATATTGCAGGTTTACAAACTTTGATAAATTTTGTTGCCACATTTTAGAACATTTTTAAATTTCTAAATTGTATAATAGTGAAATTAGCAGAGAACAACATAAATTACCCCAAAAGCATACAAATATCGTATTTAATAGTGTAATATTTTATTAGTTTATATTGTTATATAAAAGATAAGTGTATAAATCTTTAGACTTCATAAAAAATATAACTGGATCGGCCCGTCCGCCGAAGAGGAAGTATCTGAAGAGGAACTCGCAAGAAACCGCGTTTAACCGCGGTTCAGCCGCCCCCACAAGACGCCCGGCCACAATACGCCGCGGGATTGCCTCGCGCGGACACCTCATCGCAGTTAACCGTCGACAACATGACCGGTCGTACTGGCGTGCCGTGAGATCGCTCGCGGTCACGCCAACGCAAACCATCCGAGAGGGGTGGCGGGGATCGGGGATTGAGGATTTCTGCCTCCTCCCCGGGACCGTGACCCTCTGTCGCCCTCGGCAAAGTGCACCATCTAAGGATGGTGTCGGGGACCGGGGGACGGGGGCTCTCGCCCCCCTCCGCAACCGCACCCCTCTGTCGGCACGCGCCACCGCACCCCACCAGAGGGAGGAATCGGGGACCTAGGGGCGGAGGCGTATGCCTCCCCCCCGCAACCGCACCCCTCACGCTCAGTGTACCATCGCACGACATCGCAGCAGGGAGTCGGGACAAAGGGAACGGGGTCGTCCCCTCTTTTCCCGAACCCGCTCCCCCTACGCACACAACGTACGCCAAGCCAACAAGCGGCCGTCGAGGGAAAATTATCGTGCCCACCGGCCCCCTCACCAGCCAGACGCCCAGCCAAAGGATTAAGCCACTCACTGGGCGCACGCGATGATACCGCGTGCGCTGCCGGCGAACCCGGCCCAGCGACTGAAAATCCGGACGGAGAGATGAGTTATCACGCACGGGAGCTGGAATGTTCCAGAACCCACGCGACCCGCATCGTCTGCGTCCGAGGGAACCCCCGGCAGCCACAGTTAGATCCACTCCAGCCCCGACAGTGACAAGCAAGTCTACCACCTGCAAGCCGCCATCACCTTCCTTCCTTCCTTCCTTAATTGACCGTACCAACGCAACACATAACGTTGGCCATCGACGTCCTCTTGGGTGTCCTGACGGCACTCAGGAGGTGACAAAATCCAATCAGAGCGGTCATGGATGGTTTGACACGGATGCTCCAAAATGTCTGAGCTCCGTGTCGTATACTGGAACGCCTGCGGACTGAGGACCCGCAACCACTTCCTTCGGCAGCTGCTGAAGGAACAGCGCATAAACGTTGCATTAATCAACGAAACGCACCTTAAGCCCAATGACCTTCCCGGCTACCACACCCTCTGGTTGGACGCCACCCCGGAGCACCCCTGGCGTGCATTACTCTACGCGGTGCGCAGATCCATTGTGCACCAACCGCTGCCAGCCCCAGGTACAACATCCTTCTAGGCGCTAGGCATAGAGGTGCACATAGGAGGCGGGGTGCCTATGGAAATATTTGCCGTCTATAGACCATACTACATCCCGCTGAAGACCGCAGAAGTACTGTTTGAGGACACCACGGACACCAGTACGAGATCCTCAGCCCAGAAGAACCTACGCACTTCTCTCATACAAGCATCCACGCCCCCACCACCATATAGACCTGGTGGTGCACCGTGGGGTGCCATCTATCGTGCTCAAGACGCCGTCCACCGCTTACGGCTCGGGCCTCCTACTTTTTTTGGCCGAAGTCTCCGGCAAGCTCTTACTAGCAAAAATCCCCCCGTCAAGAGGCAGAGTGCAATGGGAGCACTTTGAGAGCATACTGACGCACACACCACTCCAACTACAACCATTGGACACACTGAACGACATCGATGGAATGAAAGAACTTCTCACCAACACTTTCAGGACCGCCATGGACGAGTCCACCATCCCTGACCAGCCCCATCATCTACCCCCGCCTTCAATAAAACTGTAAATCCTTCTTGAGCGGAAGAAGGCGACCAGAACCCGGTGGCAGAGGACCCGGGACCCGGTACTAAAAAAGGAGTACAATGCGCTAACAGAACAAATTTGCTCTATGTTGTCTGTACATGGAAGATATATGATAAAAAATATATTATTGAGGGCATTAATAAATATAACAGAACCCAAAATATTGTTACTGCTCTTAGGTTGCGTGCTGGGCATATTCCGTTAAAGAAATTCAGTTTTCTCATGAAGAAAGTAAATTCTCCTAACTGTGAATTGTGCGGAGTGGAGGATGATATTCACCATTTCTTAGTGGAATGTGTCCGTAATGCCGGGGCCCGTCAAGACTTAATTCGTCCATATAATTTAAATTTAAGAGATGTAGGTGTTTTCCAATGTTTATTGTCTGAACCTTGTTCTGTGGTAACTAAGATGTTGTATAAATTTAAGTATAAATAGTGTTCTTAGAAGATTAAGGAAATGCTATAATTGTGTGTTTGAAGATTGTTTTAGGGAACGATGGGGCTGACATTTTTGTATTATTACATAAAAAGACCCTAAATAAAAAAAGATTAAAAAAAAAAAAATTTATTTCCTTTTTTATTTATCTGTTTGTTTGTGTACACAAATAATCTCAGAAACGAACAATATGAATATTGTATTGTAATAAACACTTAATTATTACTTTCCTTAACAATTAGTGTTTATTACATTAAAATTATAAATGCATGCAAACATTGTAATTTGAGAGAGAACCTGAGCGGCAGAAGAAACGCAATAGTTGTCATGTAGTTTACGCAAGCGAAGTTGCGAGCGGGTCGCTTGTATTATTATAAAATAGTATACCTATATTCATTAATATGACAGTATGACATATAGGGGAATGCTTATATTTATTATTATTTTTTTAGATGGGCCATGGGTGAATACGTGGAAATTGCTTAAATTATAGAACATTGCATTCTATAATTTAAGATTTTAAAGTAATTTCTTTTAAATATAGTTTAAACGCATAATCTATTAGTAGCAAATAAATGTCAATCGTCTTCTTATAAATTGTAACAATCATCTACATTCTACATACATTCTAATGGGTTGTGTGGGCCTAATACTCTCTAAACCTACATGCGGATACAACTATTTAAGAAGTCCGTTCGCCCAATTTCTATTAATATTTTCTTATAGTCCATTGATTTTAATTTCACTTTATAATTCTAGTAAAATTGTTATAATTCTATAAAACTTTTCCTTCTAGTCGCTTTTATCGTTTAATGAATATACTAATAAATATAAACTGTTTAATTTACTTAATAAACAAACAGCTTCACGCTTCTTCAGGCAGAGAAAAGCTAGTGTCAAGACAAACGTTTCTCCACTTTTCTCCCGATTTTGAGACATTGCGTGTTAAGAACTTTATGAATTCTCGGAGATACATGCGGAATCCTGCACAGAATACGATCAATTAGGATTACCGTCCTATCCGGTGGTTTATCCAAATTTTACCATTCTCAATATTTCTGTGGCGGTAAATTACACGAAACGCATATTTGGTTAAAATCCCAAAATGTCGAAAAGTAACTAGATTTTTAATATATATTTATCGTGTAAGGGTACGGAGTGCAAAAACGTAAAATACCATTACTGCACAAGTATCCGCACATACCTCCGAGAATTCATAAAGATCTTGTCAGGCTACACCGAATATTCCCCTGGTAAACAAACCGACAACCAATCGTGCTTACCGTCACTGCGCCACGGTAGCCTCAATTTAATCAATTTATTTTAATAATATTTATGTCATATATATACACGATGCGTTATTAATAATACAGTTTAATTGTTAACGATTGATTGATTAAGAAATCGCAAGGCATTGGTTCGATACCCATTTGCAGGACAAAAAAATTATTAGACGTTCTAATGTGTGTATTTAAAGTAGTATGTCCTGACGTGACAACCTATAATTTAAATAAAACCGAAGAAATTACCGTAATCATTTACAGGTAAATAACCTAATTACATAATTAAAATTATAATGAAGTAGGTATCTTTTTGTATCTACGTGTAACTCCTAACCAAAAAAAAACCTGCCACTAACTAACCCTGGACCTATATTACTTTTAGTACTATGCGTTTTTAACAAATCGCATTCGTTATAATTAACAGGTAAGTAACCTATCTACATAATTAAAATGAAGTCTCTAATTGTACGTGTAAATCCTATCCAAATAAAAACCTGCCAATAAGTAAACCTGGACGAATAACTAATAACTAAAGCAATAAAGCTTTAAGTACAATGCCTTTTTAACAATGCTAATGCCTTGAAAATTCGCAAAACAGACACAACCATCAATGACGTCTGCCCTCGGTCGCGGTCGCGCACTCAGCGATGAGCGACTTCTTCCCCCACCTCACCCGCCGTGCGTCGGCAGTATAGCGCACTCGGTTAAAATAATATTTGTCCGAATGAAACTCGTGAAAGACATTATATCTACTTTAAATACCAGAAGCGATTAAAGTATCTAACTACCATATTAATTTATTGACTACAATGGTTCATTATTTTGGCTAATGGCTTGAACATAAGATACTTACTTGATATTTTGGTCAATTCACACAATGTCTTTATAACTTGTAGCCTATGTGTTATTCTAATGTATAAGCTATATTATTGTAAAGTTTCATTAAAATCCATTTTAGTAGTTTTTACGTAAAAGAGTAACAAACATCCTTACAAACTTTCGCGTTTATAATATTAGTAGGATATTCTTATAAGTTTGAACTTCCAAAGTTTTTTAGTAAATACTAACTTTTAAAATAGTCTAGTAGGTCACAAATAAAACCACTTACAGTAACTTAAGATTGTATTAAAATGACTTGTAAAATAAATTATGGTAATAAAAATTCAAACCAATATAGGCTAATAAGATATATTTTAGTTGTTGCTCAATGTGTATTTAAATTGAATAAATGTGTATAAATAATTAATAAAGTTATATCAAAATAGGCTAGTGCTATTATTATTGTACTTAAAATTAAGTGTACCAATTAAATAGACAATACACACAGCCAAAAAATATTTTGGTGCCACAAAATTCACAATGTGCATAGATATGCATTTTATTTAATGCAAAACTCGGAAAAGCTTTGCAGTAAAATGACAACTAAATGGCTTACTCGAAATAATTATTCCTCTGTGACAAAATAAATAAATATTTCGTTTATCAATTGTTTTATACGACATTACAAGTATAACAGAAATTGAAAAGTTCACAACATTTTCACAATACCCTTGTCAATATAATTAATCCAATAACAGTTTAGAAATTATTGAATTTCAGTATCCTAACACTAATTAGTTAACAAATATGATATGCATTATAAAATTATTAATAATAAAAGTAAATAAATATGTAATTTTAACAAACATTTCATGATATTTTGGGGCACCAGTCTCAAAATGGCTGTTTCCGAAGTGTTTTATAAATTAATTGGATCACTTTGAATTAATAATTTTAAATACATATTAATTACTTATAATAAAAAAATTTATAGGTTGCAATTATATTCTAAAACAAATTTTCAATGATCATATTGTCATCAAATTAGGTGTTACTTTGCTATATACAAAAATAATACTAAAATGGCATATTTAGAAAACATATAAAAATTTGAACGCAGCGGGATTTGATCTCGCGCCTCTTGATAACCGTTCAAGCGCTCTAACCGCTAAGCCATGCGATCTACATCCAGCTACGTTGAAATTCTTATACGCTTATTACAACTTTGTTGTTGTTAGCATTCTGTAGAGATTTTTACAAATTTCTGCTACCGAAAGATTATTCTACGAACAACCGTTTGGCAAGAGAGAATGCTATTTATTAAATATATATTTTTTTACATTTTTTAAGTGTTATTTGCACACTAAGGAAATTGAAAAAGACATATTTAGATAACGTATAAAGATTTGAACGCAGCGGGATTTAACACTATAAAAAATGTTAAAAAGTAATACTAAAATGTTTGTTTTAGATATTTTTATCAATTTAAAATGCTAATTGAAAAAAGTTAGTTAATTTATTGTCCGCATATAAATTTCATAATGGTGTTTCACTTAAAAATCTTCATAAGCATTTTAGATCAGGGGTGAGCAACCGCCGTGAGTCCGCGAAGTTTTAAATTTTATTACAAACTAGCTATGTCCGCGAAATCGTCTGCGTGAAATTTAAAAATAAAAGGAGCCTAAGTTACTCCTTATCACATCAGCTATCTGCCAGTGAAAGAAAATCAGTTCAGTCGTTGCAAAGATTACGCAGAAGAAACAGACAGGCAAAAATTGTAAAAAATGTTATCTTGGTATATGTACCCTGTATACATATGTATTTAGTAAAAAGCCGTTATGTTAGTGTTATAAACAGACACGCCAGTTTTATTAATTTGTACCTGCTACTTTTTAAATACTATTAAGAATTTTGGCCTGCCAAAAAAAAATCAAAATTTGGATAGGTCCCTTGCTAAAAAAGGTTGTGAACCCCTGTTTTAGAGGAATATAATTGTACATACACATACTCGAGGGAAAAAATTAGATATGTAATGTCATATAAAATTAATCTGAGGAAATAGTTATGCATAATTGACACTAGATTTTGAATTCTCAAAGATATAGTATATTTGTATATAATAAATAAATGTGCTGGACAAATTAAAATCAGCCAAAATATTAATAGATTTTAGTAATTTAAATTTATTTTTAATATTGACTTGTATACATGACGTGCTCAATATTTAGTTTGCTACACTTTACCATATTAAATAATATTAATAAGGCAATTTTTTATAACAACGTCGTAAAAACATTGTTTTAGAAGTACTTATTATGCAAATTAAATAATAAAAATATTCTTTAGTTTTTAGCTTTTCAACATTGTTGTTCCTTAAAATTACAACTTTCTCTCATTTACAATAGTTTTGCACATTCTTAGTTTTTTATATCGAGTTTTCAGATAAAAATATATGAATAAGCATTTTTTTTGAAAATATTTGTACATTATTGCATTTATAAGCTGATTATATTTTATGTAACACTGTGTACCACAAATCTTAAAAAAATATATAAAAGTAGGTGCAAATTACATAGTACTATTTAATTTGCACCCACTTTATTATTATTATAAATAAATTGTATAAAAAATCATGTAACAAAAAATAATACTATTGTACTAAATGTTTGTAACATTTACATAAGATGTGAAGATTGTGCATTCTAATTAAGAGAACAAGATTTATTAGAAATTTTGTGTCATACTGACTTTAATTAACAATTCCATTACAAAAATAATTTTGCAATTGTAAATACAGTTACAAATCCTAAAAAGCATGAAAAAAATTCACTCTAATTCATATTGGGACGTCATATCACAGTTAATTATAGTTATATTAAATACATATTACAACAGTTAATAAACAATATTAGGTTTTCGCATTTGCATTGAGCCAGTCTTCATGCATTTAATATCATAAGAAAGAAGGCCACAAATAAGTTAACAATTATATTACAGTTCTAAAAAAAAGACATTCAAGAAACTTGTATATAGCTGTAGAAATATTTTCTTATCACAAACTTTATAACTTATTCCATACAAATAAAATAAACATCGTAAAACATGCCAAAATTATATGCACATTTCATTTATAGTGTATATTCTACAATAATATTAATTAATACTTATCCTTATAAGCAAGAAAACTCATAAAGCGAAATAAACTCGTAGCAAATTATTATTTTACAAGCAGTCATAATTTACCTGCGGCTTATAGAAAATTGGACAGAGTCAGTTCTAGGAACGTTTCTGGGCCCATTTCATATCGTCTGCGCGAGGCTTGCAGCCGGTTAGAGCTTCGATGACGAGTTCCAGCGTGGACCAGAATCGTAGCTTTTCCAGAGGCCAGTTGAGCCAGCCCGTGGTGATACAAAAGTAAGTCTCGTGCGGCGCCACGTGGTGGATGCGGTGGTGGCGGCGTGGCAACACCACATGCCACTCCTGCAGCAACACCACCCACGCGGGCAGGCCGAAGTACGTGTGCGACCATTTGTGGATCTGTAATACGCACCACCCGTATCCTTGAATTTTTTTTTATAATAGATTAGGTTATTAAAGAATATTCACAGAAGATAATTTATAATACTATATTTTTTATTAGCTTAGTCTATCCACAGACCCTGAAGCGAAAGTTCTCCACTATCTAAAAATTTTAGAAACTCTGTGTCTTAAATGATGAAATTAACACATTTGTTTTATCAGAGCAGGGAGATGTCAATTATTAGCTTCACGTCTTTTCCCGCATTGTAGGGCAGTCAGGAAAAGCTCGGTTTCCAGACATTGCGTGATGAGTGGCGGGACTTAATGACGTGTATTATCGTGTTCACCAGAGCGTAGAAATGAAAATAATTTATATATAATCTCGAAATCAAAATACAAAATCTTAAAATATGACTTTGCATTTGAATAGAAATTAAAATACTTTCTAAATAAATTAGCTTCATAACAAATACAAAATTAATAAAGCAAAAATGTTTTTATAAGCATTACAGATTGAATAAAACTGGACTTCCCTTTAATTTTAATTTTAAGAGAACATCAATAAGAGTATATACATTTTTACCTACTTTACAATAATAAGACAGAAACAAACAAAGGCATTCAATGTAACTTTACCTGATTAGTCATTGCAACAAATATACAGCACAAGTACCAATAAGCAATCCAATGAAACTGGTTTTCTATATTTGAAGTGTCATATGTGAATAACTGCCATACAATCCGAGCTAACACTGGTATAGTTATAGCAAAATTATCGCCATTCGTTTCTATAAAGTCATGACGAGTAATTGATGTGGGATCAATATGATGCTCACGAAATGGCCGCAAAAAATTCTGAAAAATAAAATAAGCTCAGATTATTTATAATATTTTTAAAAATATATATGAACTTAGTGATTGACAGTTTTTAAATCTAAAAGGAAATAACAAAAAAATATACGCTCCTCTTACAAATATATGCTACTTTATAGATGCAGTCCACGTCCACCTGTTGCCCAACCGAACGTGCGGTCCACCTTGTCGTAGTCGCGGGGGCTCAGTAGCGTGCGACCATCCAGCCGGGTGTGAAATTAAAAGGTGCACAAGAAGGTAGGCGTGACAGCCGCTTTCAGACTGCTGGTGCAGTCGGAGTGGTTTCGGTAGGTACTTCACATCCGGCTAGGTATTTTAATGCCACCGCTTAGAGATCCTAAACCCAGGAATCGGTGTCGTTGATTATATCTAGCGCCCGAGGAATGGGACCGAGGGTCTTGGCTTAACAGCCCGGACCACGTGGAATAAAACCTCTATAGAAATTACCCCGAATCCCAAGTGGCGAAAGCAGCGCGAAGGGATGCTTGGCTAAAGGGTTTTTCCGTAGCTACTGCTATTCACATTACTATTATTATCATTACTAGCTGACATTCGGGTCACGTTTAGGGTTACCAGAGTACAGGGCCACTGCTCGGGTGGACTGTTTATATCCCCTATACTCGTGGGACCTTGGATGGATTATAAACTTATAAAAACTAACGTTGTTACTGAGATAGGCGGAGAATTGGTGGAAGGGGTCTCTCTCCCGGTCTTGAGTATTTTACACCATCGTGTGCCTCCATACCTGCGTCACGTTATCGGGGCTTACCTCTCCGGGAGGTCTGTGACCTGTCCAGGGACCGCCGGCTGGAGGTTCTGGTAGGTTTTGTGCGGTGTTCTACTGGGTTCGGTGCTGGGTCCGCTCCTGTGGAACATCGCATACGACTGGGTGCTGAGAGGCAGCACCATAGAAGGGGTGGGAGTCTTCTGCTAAGCCGCTGATACGTTGGTATTGGCTCAGCAGAAGCTCGTGACGGCGGGGGTAGCCCAAGTAGTCGGGCGGATTCGTTGACTGGGCTCAGAGGTTGCCCTTAACAAGTCCGAGGCAATCTACTTTCATACTCCGCGGAAGGGCCCTTCTTCCGATGCCCACATCGTCGTCAGCGGCGTCCGTATCGATGTCGCCCGGAACATGAAATACCTTGGACTTGTTTTGGACGGGAGGTGGAATTTTCAGGGTCATTTCTTAACCTTGGCCACGAAATTGTTAACGACAGCGGCGGCCTTGGCGCGCCTCTTGCCCAATGCGAGTGGGCCGAGGGCCTCGACCCGTCGGCTGTACACCGGAGTGGTAAGGTCAATAGCCCTATAAGATGCCCCTGTATGGGCGGACGCACACCCTGCTGCGCCCTGTTGCTGGCTCCCGCCGCCGGGGTTCACGGAAGATTAAGGTTCCCGTGGCATCGGCTAGTGTCTGTCGAGGAGGAGCACCATGAGGTTTTAGTGGATATACGTACTGCCTATGTGACAGTGCGGAGTCCTACATAACCACGTCCGACTCCTTAATAGTGCTGGTATCCGTAAAGGTTTACCTCACGTAAAAAGTCACCTGGCCCTGGTGACGGTCGAAGAGAACACCGTTAGGTTTTAGTGGGTATATGGAAGGCCTACATCTGCCAGTTCAGAGTTCCACATAAACATGTCCTTACCCCCAAACGGTATCAAGAGTAAAATTTGTGCACCTATTGCCTTATTGCTCTTTCATGTACTTTTTTATTATTTTTGTAAAATAGCAGGTTATAACAAGGGCTGCTGTTTGAAACACTTATTTTTTATTTTAAATGTCTAAATTCTAAGATTTGCTAATATAATTCAATACACTAAATATGAGTACATATTAAATACTTGACTATTGCTTATGAAACTGGTTACAAATTTTTCTATTTTCTTTTAAAAATGAGACTGGGTCTTCTTCCTAATTTTGGAAACTCAATATTTAAAAACATATTTATACATAAGTAACAACCAAACCTAAATATCCTAATCTATGTTAAAAATCTAGGAAAAAAATAGCAATAATTGGATATATCATCTTTTACTTTTTATTTATTTCAAATCAATTCATTAAAAGTGACCTACATAATATCAACCCTATACAAACAACACTGCTTATGTAATTTTCACAAACTTTACAGGAGACAGAAGAAAATAAAGTAAGTTGTATGTGTTGTTACTTGATACATATGACATTGTTTTGTGTTGTATCTTGATTTGATGTATCAAGTCACAACACACAAAACTTACTTTATTTTAAATAAACAGTTTTTTGGGACAATATGTCATTAAAGGATAAAAAGATAAAAACATTAATTCAATATAACAAAGTTAATATTTTATAAGTTCAAAAAAATTACATGTAAATTATGAGAGAAAATAGTACTTTGTGTTCTTTTAATCAGCAAACAACCACATGAACTAGATTACATAAAGATGACCTCATATTTTATACCAATTTGTGTACAAGTGAGGCAGATAAAAGTAGATTGAACAGAATATTTAATTGGACAATTACACTGAAGATTTGTTTAGAAAATTTATCTATATAAAATATCATTTATAAATCTACTAAAGTCTATCCTTATTCTATGTACTATTCAAATAAATAATACCTTGCCTATAATAGGTAGATCAACTGCACCCCATGTATCTGCTGCCCAATGAACAACTCCTGATGCAAAATCTGCAGTCAGTACACCAGCTATAGCTGCCAAAAGTAATGAAGCATCTGCCCGAATATATTTGCCCATTAAAAGGCCTGCACTGACGCATAAGGTGCAACACACCACTACACATACACCTTCTTGTAGTCTTTTTCCTGATAATAAATTGTTACAGAAAATATTTTTACAACTGAAATATTTAATAAATGTGTAATTTTCAAGTACCTAATTGCAAAATGCACAATTTCTTATTGAATATTTTTACATCACCTTGAATATGAAAACTAATCTGTAATTACAATCTTTTATATAACATTAAAAAGTGTATGATATTCTGGATAAACGTTAGAAGTTCATTAAATATTCGTGACGGTGCGATGCATATTTATTATTCATGAAAGTTTATGAGAAATAACTCACCTGGACTATAAAGCTCGGCGAGTTCCTGTGCACCTTTGTGACGAGGACCCCAACGAGGCTGATTCCCTACTTCACTCGGCAGTTGAACATTTGCATTTGGATCATCTTCAAACATAGAATGTTCCAATATCTCTCGTTCTGTTTTAACAGGGGCTAATAATGTTGTAGCCATAGTACTTGCGTATTCGAATTGTTCGCAGCCTAAACTACTTAATCCATCTCTTTTAACACATGGCGGTATCGGTAATGGTAAAGCCATACTTTATTAAATAACAAATAAAACTATAGTATTTTATAAAAATATTTTTTGTGAAAGATATAGCTAGATAATTTTTTTTGCTTATCTATTATGTACATGAACATCGTACGTGATTGATAACCACGAATAAGGCCGACAGTTTGACAAATGACATTTAACCAAAGAGTAAAGTAATATTTACTGCATACTGTCTGCTTATTGTCCATAGATAAAACCAAAGTTAAGACTTTTACTAATGAGCATATGGTTTTGTTTCGACTTTCAACTACATATAATAATAGTACTGGCCAATAAAATTATAATTATAATTCATTTTATATTTGGTAAGCAAAATTGTAAGCACCTATTAGGCCAATTTTGTAAAATAGCCGAATGCAGAGAAACTTGTTTTTTGTGTATCCTCCTACTTGAAGGTAGGATATTTTTTTATTTATATACGGATATATGCCGGTAGGGAGAACATAGACTTAAGATATTCCTTTCTTCAACTTACTTTCTGACTTTCTTTCACATTTCAATCGCTATTATGGAATTGCAATTAAAAACATTTAAAAATTCGGAAATTTTTTTTCTAAAAATGTGATGCCCACGATATTTTGTGGAAAACCTATAAATATTACATGGAATTTTAGAAAAGAAAGTGTTTTATTATATTAAGTGAGTGTGGAAGCAGGCAATGATCACAGTTTTATCATGATTACAAAAAAAAGCAAGCATTAAGGCATTAAGAATATTGTTAGTCTGTCTCGGTTACTGGTACTCATAAAAGTTATACATATTAAAAATATTTACTAAGAAATATTTGGGTAAAAATGTTGAAATTACACCCTATCATATATATAATCACTATGTTGTTTGCTTACGTGACTTGGCCTTTCGTCAGTACCGCGATGTGTTCCAGTCGTATAACTTGAAAGCCATGAGTACACTCCGTAGTTCCGATAATGCATCGTGGCTTGTGACCGTTTTCTTAAGAGCCATAATTTCGCGATGTAAATGTTGAGAAATGTTTTTCGCCCAATGAGCATTTCCGGTCCTAGGAGCATAACGCACTTATAAACAGATGTCTAAATCATATAAATTTTATATATTTATAAAAATATATAATATAATATTCAATATACTCATAAAAATAAATAGTGAAATATATAATTTTCTTCCCTTAAATTACCTGGCACTATTAATTTTCTTGATCATGTCGCGCATAGGAGGCATTTAAACACTTTGGCGCCAAATGCCATTACAAGAGTCTGATTATTGAATCTTAGTTATTAATAGCCACATGATGTTGGCTAGTGTTATGTATTGAGAATGATGATATTTTTAAGAAATAAAGGTGTAATCGTAGTCAAAATGATACAGTTACGTTTTTTTTAAAGTAATAATAACATTTAGTTTAGTATAAAGTAAATATTCATAAGGCAGTGGGATTTATTATAAATTGAATATTTTTTGCATGGGACATAAGATAATACGTAAGTGATGTCTATATCGTCATACTTTAGGAATTATCTATTATTATAACGTGCAATGGCATTTTAAACTATATCACTAACTAAATTAAAATACTCAAATTACAAAGTGAGTGTTAAAAACTATAATAATGACTGAAATCAATTTTTGCATATGTGTCAATCAGGCTTATATGAAAAAAAAATTGCTTTCGTTAATACCTATTCCTATAACATAATGTTGCAGATTCAACATGACAAGACACAAAGAACCTAAAAAGTTAGAAAAGCTGTCCCTAATAAAGCTCGGAGAGTGGGTAGCCAAACAAGCAGAATTCCACATGATTCCAACCGCTACATTAGCTCAGAAAAATCCAGACAAAGCACAAGTGATACTTAATAACAACATAGAAAATATTCGTCGTTATTTGAACATTCATGTACCGTGGATGCTTTACGATAAATTTGCCAGTGAAGCAATAAAATCTTTATCTGATTTATTGGAGAAGACTAAGCACTCGCTGGGTTTTCGTGGTTCAATGGGAAAATTTGTTAGTCAAATGAACGTTATTGTAAAGATGACTGAAGTTTTGTTGACAAAAAATTTCACATATGTCTCAATTGATTCTATACCTAAGATGATGCGGTCGGTCTTTTATTCAAAGCTCTACATGCTAACCGGGCTTGAATACTTAAATTTAGGGTCCCTTTCTGGTGGCTGGAAGACTGCTGATATGGAAGGATCTATAATGGAAGCATTAAAACAGTTGCACCATCTCAAATATTTATTAATAAATTATGACTGCACAGATAATATATTAAGATGTATAGCTAAAAATTGTCCGAAAATTAGAAAACTTGATTTATCTTGTTCTAAGTGTATTACAAATGAAAGTATCAACATTTTAAGTAAATTAAAAGAGTTAAAAAGTATTCAGTTATATCATACGTTTGTTACATGGGAGGGATATGTTAATCTGTTGATGAATTGTCACAACTTGGAAGATATCGGTAGATGTGATGAAATCGGCAAAGTATTAGAGTTTATCCATATAAATTGCCCAGATACATGTCCTCTAAATTTAAAAATATACGTTAGTAGATACGCTACAAGCTGTCACTTGCAATTAGCTGTCGAAATGTGTCCCTTAATTTGTAGCATGACGGTTTTCCATAACACTCTACAAAGCGATCTTATGGTATTAATTGGATTAAAAGACTTATGTGATTTGAAATTATTATCTTGCGAATTTTATGCCGATCAAGTCAAACAAGTACTGCAAGTGAAAGGTTGTAATTTATTGAAATTGCACTTGGAACATGTTGATCAGATAGACTTAAACGCACTTATGTACATAAGCCAAATGTGTCCTTTGCTTGAATCGCTAACATTTTATAATTGCACTCTAATACAACACACATCATTGTATACAAAATCCTTAGAAATACTGCCGTTTCGTAATTTAAAAAAATTAACGTGTGTTTCTTCATTTAGCGATGAACAACTACTATTTCTATTAACAAATTGTGTTAATGTTGAATTTATTCAAATTGGAACAGCCGTGCAACTAACAGATGAATTTATGTTAAAAATATTAGATAAAAATCCTTTGATTTACTTGAAAGAGTTCCGCATAATGCAGTCAGATTTCTTAACTATATTGTCTGCAGAGAGGTTGATTCAATCTTGTATGAGTTTAGAAATATTAGTGGAACTAGAAAGCTGGTCGTTATTGACAGAGAGCGATCGAGAATATATAAGAACCTATATTAAAATTAATAATTATAATGTGGATACTTCTCCTATACGAAGATATGATATCTAGTTTGTGTAAATGAAAAAAATTAAAAAGGTCAAGTATCTAAAAATATTTACTTAAAATAAATATTCTTGTAATTATAATTATGTTAGAGTAGGTACATACTAAATAAACTCTAGTGTATTTCAGTTAAATTTATACTTGTTGTAAAACTTGTAAGTTAAGCTCCCTAGGGATACTTAACATGTATATAAATTGTTATATCAATCATGTCTACAATATATTTTTAATTTTCTATTGTCATCTCGAATTATCATTATTTTTTTCCAATTTCAAAATGTTCTTTACTGAGGAAGGACATGAGCCACTCATCAATTGATCTTTCCAAATTGAGTTACATTTTTAATTTATAATATAGCTGTCCTGCATCAACTCGCATCTTTCTATAAAGTAAAGTCTTTACTCAGTGGAATTTTTACATTTAAATCGATTCTTTTTTGTAGTCTATATTGAACTGGGTCCTGCAGTTCCGCCACCTGGCACATAATACATCTGGATTGGGCTAAATTTGTGGAAAGACGAAATCATAAATGACAATGTTTACTGGTCACGGGCGCCAGATGTCAGTGCGTAAATTAAAAATATGCAATTTGCTTATGCACACCTCATCCTGCACATGTTCATGGTCACTATCTATGAAACATGACATCACACACATTTTACCGATCAATCTCTTTAGTATGTTCTTCATTTATATAAAGAACATACTCTCGTATAATATGTACCTATTTACATCTTTTTTTTTGTTTTTATTATAAAGTTATTTTCAGTAAACGCAAAAAATAAGCTATCTTGTTATGGTTTCTAAGTATTGACTATTATATAAGCATATAGTAAAATAAATAATTTACGTTACATTACAGAAAGTAAGGCGCGTATATTCAGCGACATCTCTATAACCTGCTACAAGACCTCGACTTGTCTAACTATTATCAGCTCGTTTCTAGCACGCATTTCGAAAGCGGCGAATCGGATAGTGGAGGCGAGGTGTTAATACATGCCTACACTTAGGTCGAAGTCCCTGGCACTATTTCGAGCACCCCTTTCTGCAACGCGATGGGCCCGGAATAGCACTTTGTTGTAGTAATAGATGAAATATTAGAATGTAAGTGAAATCTGCCGGCTGACCCCTCCTTGCCGAAAATATAATAACGATCTTTGACAATATACAATTAAATAAGGTTCAAATGGACTAAATAATGCTATTGCATAATTGGTCTAACTTTCATCGTACAACTAGTTAGTCGCACATGACGTACTTTTTGATCATGAAAAACGGAAAAATATTTTATGTCAAATACAATCCCGAGTTTTAAATATAAATTATTATAAAAACATTATATTATAGAATTGTTTAGATTTATGGTTATTTTGTATCATAAACAATCTTTTTATTTTTATTTTTTACTTTAAAATAAATACCACACTATACTTACTCGACATTTATTTAAATACAAATAGATTGTAAAAAAATAGTTTTTTAACTTTCTTAACATGTTATAAAATAATAGGTTTTTATGTAAGTAATAAATAAATTACGAAAAAAAGGTCTTCTGTTTTTATTCCATATAAATATGTGGGTACAAAAAATTTAATTTCTTTAATTAGGGACTAAAGCAAACATATAAACAGGGTAAATTCCAGTAGGAAAATTTGTTTGCTTACACTGTTTGATCCTTTTTAATTTGGCAGCTTTAAATATTTTTAAATATGATTTTAAAGGCCTAGTGACGGACGAATCGGCTTCGTCAACTTCAATTTTTCCTGATGATGCCACATTTTCTTTAATAATTAATACTCCATTACAGGACAGTGCATTCCTAAAAGTAATGAAAATATTTAAATATGTAATATATCATGTCACATGCATGCAGATTAATTTATATAAAATAATTGTTATATATTATTACTATACTAAATACTAAATATACTGTCACAAGATTATTTTAAATAATATAGCCTATATTTTTTTTATATAGTTGATAGTATAAAAATATGTAATATTAAAAAGATTTTCACCTGCAATTCAAAAGATATGTGATTAAGTCAGTATCCTTTAAGTATCCCAGAACCCATTGGTTCCAAACAATATCATATTTCCTCTCAGGTTCGAATGTTTGTAAGCTTTGTTTATATAATACTCCTAATTTTACTTTTAATTCACCAACAAAATTTGAAATAGAATTTAAAAATTTTTCATCAGGTTCAATAACATCTACTGTGTCAAAATGTGGAGCTAATAAGTATTTAGTAATACGACCAATACCAGCCCCACAATCAAGAGCAATGCCAGTATCTGGTGCATTATCTAAACTAAGTATTGATTTTAAAAACAAAGTTGATCCATCAATATCTATGTCAGATATATATCCGAAACCGCCAAGTACTCCATCTACAGTAGGCGGAATTTCAGCCCAATATTCAGAAGCTTTCTTATAATTTATATTTTTGTTGCTCATAATTATATTATTTAAAAAGAAAAAAAATTGTTAACTTTTGTTTCTAATAATAATAAATATTCGAATGTAAGAAAGTCGTGTATTCAGATAAATATAATGCTTAAACGATTATTTTAACAATATAACTCTTCAAATTTCTAAAATACATTGCTAACCGTATTTTTTTTTGATGAGAATTGTAATTGAAGAATATTAAGATGAAATAAAGAAGATAAAGATCTTGATTTTGGTGTTTCTATGACATTTATTAAGATAATGTTTAAAATGATTCACTATTCACACAGCTGATAACTATAAAAACAATACAATTTGACAGTAAAACACACCACAGGCTGTATATTGGTTTCAAATCCAACATAAAAGATCACTCGAGACAATTTCTGAAAAGTGTAGACTATAGTCTACACTTTACAGAAATTGAAAATAGTAGGTAAGCGATATATACTAAATTCAATTTTAACAAGTTGCTTCTTAATCAGCTCCTCATTACACTGTGCGTAATTAATTTTCATTATAGTATTAAGATTAACAGAAGACAAAGCCGTATATCAAATTATATGTCTGTAACATAAAAGTAAAATAATTGTGAGTTGTCCTTGTCAAATAATAAATGTCAATTTTGTGATTGTGATTTGTAAATTGAATGAATTATCAGCAATATTACAAACATATTTTATTGTTATTTTCATTTTAGTTGTTAAATTACAAAACCTTTTGAGCGTTATGGATGAAAGAGCAGAAAAATTGGCAAAAGCTCGTAAAAGGGTAAGATAAGCAGATTTTAGTAATTTTGTAATATATAACCTTTGTGTGCTGTGCTTTATTTCCTTTCTTTTTTTCTGATTACTTCGTCTCTTACTTTTTCAGTTAAAAGATCACCAAGAAAAGAAATCTGTAACAATTCAAAAAAGCGAAGTTACTACTCCATTGAGCCATTCACCTCTGTTACAAGAATCTATGAACGATAATGTAAAAAATAATACCGATAACGTTAATGAAGATAAAAGTTGTACTGCTAATAGTGAAATTCAACATTTGTACCATAACAATAATTTAATTGACTACAAGGCAAATTCTGATATTAATGTTACTGAACTTTTAATTTCAAACAGAACTAATCTTGAAACACAAATAAATGATTTAAATAATAAATTGGCGCATTTTGAATATTTGTATGGTTTGGAAGTAACAAATCATAACATCTGCAAGCAAAAAGTTGCATCACTTCAATCTGATATTACAGAGGTTTCCACTAAATATTCCACAGCACTTGAAGAAATTACTGCTAAAAATGAATGTTTTAAAGAAATTAACACTTTGAATCAATCCCTGAGAGATGAAAACAACAATTTGTCTGAACAGTTAGAATTTACAAAATCAATGTTAACTTCTAAAGAATTTGCCAATGCACAGCTTCAAAATCAATTATTTACTTACCAGAACCAATTGGATTTATTGCAACTTCAAATTCAACAGTTAACAAATGATTCTCCAGTAAATGTAAGGCAAGAAAATAAGAGTTCAGAGGAAAATAATGGTTTATTGCAACATAATCTCAATTTAGAGCAAAAAATTGAAGCACTTCAAAAGGAAAGAGACCAAATACAGTCTCATTATGAACATTATGTACATGAATTAAATGAACAACTGAAATCAGAAATGTTCAAAAATGAAAATCTTGCTAAAGATTTAGAAAGTTTATGTAATAGAGAAACTAGCTTAGTTGACCAAATAAGTGATATGGAAATACGCTTACAAAACTATGATATAAAAAGCAAAACTGAGATGAATAATGTAGATATGGAATCAGATTTTGATAAAGAACATAAAAAAATTAAGGTAGGTATATTTTTTGTATTTTATTTAATTGTTTTTGTATTATTGACTCTATCATGACATAGTGGGAAAGTGTATTGGTTCATGATAAAAATTATCTATTCCAATAAATAAAATTGGAGTGTCTGCTAAAATTTATATGTATGTATACATGGTACATATACAAAATAACAATTTTTACAATTTTTTATGGTCTGTTTTGTATGTTTGTTCCGGCTAATCTTTGGTATGGCTGGACTGATTTTGACTGGATTTTCACTGACAGATGGCTGATCTAATAAGGAATAACTTAGGCTACTTTTATTTTAGAATTCCACATTTACAAAGTTCCGGGCAAACCTAGTATATATATAAATATCTTGCCAGTTTAATAAGTCTATACATAGAAATTGGGTTTAATTACTCAACTTGTGAATAGATTAACTAGGTTTTCTGTCTTTATAAGGGGAAAATGGCCAATACAATCTAATGGTATTTTATATGTAATAGTTGTTGTTGTTTCATCTGCAAGACACTGGTGTCTTGACATAGCTTGAGGATCTCTATGTTGATCAGTCCAGCATTTCCCACATTTAGTACCTATGTATAATGTTATACTAAATATAATTATAATTTTGATATTTTAGAGGCAACTTGAGGAAACAAATGATATATATAACAAATTACAAATACAATATACAGAAGCTCTTAAAAAAATTCAAATTCTACAACTTGATGGAGATAACATCAGTTCAAATGAAAGATTTTGTAAGCACGATAATGTTGATGTTAACAAACTTTCTGCAGATATAACAAGTGATAAATTAGCAGCCCAAAGAGCGACAGAACAGAATAAAAAGTTAAAAAATGATATAGAAGGACTGGAACAAATGATAGTCAAAATGGTTTGTTGTTATTGACACTTCCTTACTTGAGAAACATTATAATAACATTTTTTATTTGTAATTATATATATAGTTTTTAGGCTATATACAAGCATATTTAGTAGAATCTCCAGAAGTTATTTCAAAATATTTTGCTTTCAGGGAAAAGATAAACTGGAATTAACAGAAAAGTGGACACATGAGAAGGAGCTGAATAAAGGGTTAGCTCTTAAGTTGGCAGAATTGGAAGAAAATTTGAAAAGTGTACACAATAAATTAAAAGCTAAGGATGATGAAATGATTAGATTGCAAAATGAGTATAGAATCAAAGAAGAGAGGAACGCAAAATGTTTTCATGATGCTCAAAAAGTAAAATCAAACTTAGATCCAACATCGACGAGCGATTGTGAATTGACACACGAAGAAATTCATAATCATATCGACCACAATACAGAATGTATGGAAGTGTTACCATTAACATTTCCTCAGAAAGTTTCTATAGGATCGAGAACAAAATCAAAATATGAGATGCGCATACAAAAAGAAGATGCTATGGTGAAGCTTCAGGAACGCTTTTTGAATATCATGGACGAAGTTGCCAATTTGTCAGACGAGAAACATAGACTTGAACACATTATTTTACAATTGCAAAACGAAACGGACACGATATGCGAGTATGTAGCACTCTACCAACAACAAAGAAGTTTATTAAAAAAGCGAGAGGAAGAGAGAAGTGATCAACTAAAAATTTTCCAAACGGAACGTGACAAACTAGAGAGGCATTTAGACGAACTAAGCGATTTGCTTTTGCGGTTAGCTGCCGACGAGCAATTAGTGCCCTACTTTAAACAAGAAGGCACGACTAGGCACAACGATTTACTTCGTGTTAAGGAATTGTTAAATAAGTTACAAAATTGTTTACTAATCAACCCAAAATTTAAAAATTTTGACTTGAACGTCTTCTACCCTTGCGGATGTTGTTCGGGTCAACTTATTGAAGTTTGAGAATTAAAAAGGTATGCCTTATAAGTTATATATAGATACATAACTTCAATTAACTTCTATTATACTTAATAATATATCTACTGACCATTTTGTAATAAAAAGATAAGATTTTTATTAAATACATAAATACTAATAAGTAGTCCATAAATATATATGGAAGTATAATGCTTGTAATAAAACAAAAGAAAACAATTAAAGTTCCAATTATATAAAGATTTCTCTTTTTAACAAATTTTAAACAACATTACAATTTTAAGAGACATTTTATACAACATCCATCTTATTATAGAAGAGCTAAGAATTATTATGCAACATTTCGAACCGCAATAGACAAACTTTAATTGATACCAATAATTGATGCAAAGTAAATTAGTGAAGCTTAGAAAATTTGTGATGTTACTTTATTCATTTAAATGAACATAAGATAAATTGAATCCGATAATTACGAATGTCTAAATACAGCGATGTAGGTGAATATAAGAATCACTTAATAATAACAACAATAAATATTATATAAAGGTATATATTATGTATATGGGTTATTTAAAGCCTAAACATTAAACATTAGCCTTATTATTGGTTAAATTGTTATCATTCTTTGTATCTATTATAATATTGACTTCATGTTTTTGTTTAGTAATAACAAGTTTTTGACCGCAACTTTGTTCGCATGAATACTTTATGATCCTAGTCGTACTATTCGATTTAAATTCAAATGTAAATGCGAAAAGTTGTTTTCAAGACTATTCAAGATAATGCTCTCTTAGTAGCAAACTTTTTCCCAATTCCCAAGGAATCTACATTCCAAATCTAAGCTTTCTACCCCTCATATTTTCGACTTTTGACCGTGATTGTCTATTAATCAGAGAGTATCAGATTATTTTAATACAATATATAAAGTTATATTGATTGTCATCTTATTAATGTTTCTACTTTATATTTATTTGGAGGAACAATAAACAAAGGATATATTTAGTTTTAAATAAATATGTTCATTTTTATTTAAACATTAGTGTCGTATGTATTACTCTGTATCAAGTTATTAGTTTTTCATTTACGTACATATCAATAAAAAATTTAATTGAATTAACAATTTTTTTTCCTTCATTTTATAAACAAATATTAGCAGTGTAGCTCTGTCTCTGCGATTAATTTCTCATTTGAGCTTTTTTTTCCCGCGAGCAATGTTTTATGTTAGGGAACAAGATAAAGTAGCAGGGAGCCAAATTGGGGGTTGTGGCAGCAATTCATAGTTTGGCGGCGACAACTCGGATGAATGCGCTGGTGCGTTATCGTGGTAACACAGCACTGCATCTTCTTTTTTGTTAAATGCGGCCGTATCTTTTTATTTTTTTGTGGAACCGGTCCAATAACTCACTGTAGTATTGTCCAGTTCTTTTACTTCCTTTTACTAAAAAAACCTTGAGGGTGTCGCCGCCGTCTTTGCCTTTCGTCTTTCTTTCTTTGGAGCAGATTCACCGAGAGAAATTCTTTGTGTTGGTTGCTGACTAGTTTCTGGTGCATAATGATGAATTCAAGTGCCATCAACGGTGACAACTTGACACAAAAAATCCTTCGAATTTCGCTTAAATTGCTCCAAACGCTACTTCGTAGTTATAAATCGCATCCGCTTATTGTCCACTGTGAGCAGCACTTTTTTCTTCGCTAACTTATGTAAAATATTAATTGCCTTCTCCTTCACGTATTTTCTCGTCCTCGGTAACCAGGACTGCAACCCCTGATCGCTCTTCATCAAAAACAGCTGTTCGGCCACATTTGAATTTGTTACCCAAAATGTGTGATGTGGTCATAGATGGTGAAGTGTCACATGCATAGACAACATCCAACTTTAACCACTCCTTGGCTTTTTTCGCGTCCAAAAACAAAAAGCGCATTGCCGAACGATACTCGTACTGCTCTTCTGTCCATCTTAGCGAAAATCACGAACGGTCTTATTCGAATGGCTGCCAAACCCAAACCATAACCTATCAATCAACCTGCATATTATTTCACTTTGTGGTAATAGACGCCCCCCACTCATCAAACACGCGTACTTATTGAACCGCCCTCGTATATAATAATGAATAGAGGCAGCAGTTTCTGAGTGAAATTTTTGTTTATTGTATATATATAAAAGCAGGTAACCCTACGGTTATAATTTTATCCAAGCAGGTTATATTGTTGTTTTTTAAGCGGATTTTATTTATTTATATCTCAATTTTTATCTAAACTACTATTTAAAATTTGTTATTCAAAATTGTCTTTAAAAAAAGAGACATATTTAGAAAACGTAAAAAAATTTGAACGCAGCGGGATTTGAACCCGCGCCTCTTGAAAACCGTTCAAGCGCTCTGATCGCTAAGCCATGCGTTCTACATCCAGCTACGTTGAAATTCTTATATGCTTATTACAACTTATATTTGTTGTTAGCATCTCTGTAGAGATTTTTACAAATTTCTGCTACCCAAATATTATTCTACGAACAATCGTTTGGCAAAAGAGAATGCTATTTATTAATTATATTTTTTTTTATAATTTTTTAAAGTGTTATTCATTTTCTAAATATGTCTTTTTCAATTTCCTCAGTGTGGGAATAACACTTTAAAAAATGTTAAAAAAAATTGTCTTTAAAGGTTTTGTTCATTCTATAAAAATGTTTCACTTGAAAAAGAGATATTTAGAAAACGTATAAAAATTTGAACGAGATTTCAACCAGCACCTCTTGAAAACCGTTCAAGAGGCGCGGGTTAAAATTTTTATACGTTTTCTGAATATGTATTTTTCTATTTCCTAAATATACGAAATATGCGAATAACACTTTAAAAAATGTTAAAGATATTTCACTTTATTCATCCAAAATGTAATCACGATAATTTTTTTTGGGTAGGTCCAAGATATTATTTTAGAAAGTGTTGACAATAAAAACATGATAAAAAATTGTTCATTTTAAGATTTTTATTCACTATCACAATAAAATTTCTATTCACATTAACATTTGCAATTATTATGTTTTTAAACCCTAGAACACTATCTAAAACTATGACATAGTTATATTATTATGTTTACTTATTATTACAATGTCAATGGAATATAATTCATTACTGAATCTATACCTAATTTTTATTGTAACAAATATAATTTAACAATAACCCAATTATTTATTTAATCAGACACAACTAAAATCTCATGGTGTCCAAAAATCAAAACTTGTCAACGACGTCCCCAAGTAGTAAGGTCGATAATGATTTAAATTTTGTAGAATGTAAGAGCATCTATAGTGTATCCTATTTTCATAAGTTACAATGTTATACCTATTTAAGAGATCGTTATTGAAAATTACACAATAAGCTATTTATATATACTATCGGCATTTACAACATATATTTTAATTTTTTACCAATTCTTTTAAGTAAAAGCAATATTCACATAAATAAAAATAGGAAAAGTAGAGGGTTTAGACTTACTGATCTACATTTTTGAAATGTTGGAATGTAATAGATATCTGTTATCTATTATCAAAGAAAAGAATAAGATATTTCGTGAAATCGCTGTTATCTACCAAAAGCATAGACTGACAAAATAGATTGAACTTAATTAATTTCTAGTTTAAAAATATAAAATAAAGTAGGGAACAAAATATGTCTTAAACTAAACATATGTTTTACACATGAAGAAAGCTAGATGCACCACATTTACTTATTACCGTTAGTCTGGTAAACATAACTTACTTAAATACAGAAGATTAATATTCTCCATTTTTAAAAATACTTGTACTTATATTAATAACAATCCATATATTTATTAACTACAATGACAAGTGTATATCGTTGTAGACTCGTTAGTTATTACTAAATATGAATATTATTCACGAGTACATGTCGAATTTGGTATATCAGGGAAAGTACACAAAATTAATATCGACTTTACTTGGGGACGTCGATGGTGTGGTTAGTCTTTAAATTTTTCTACTTAACGGTTAAGAATTCACAAAATGTTCCACAATTGACTAATGACAGAAAAATCGTTACTTTTTTCAAAGAAATCCTAATAATGTAAGCTTATCATTTAATTTTCTCATTCCCCACAAACAGGGATATTAAACAACAATGCATTTTGTGTAACGAGATCATGTTGAGGAAAATATTCGAATCCGAAATGTGACGGGATTCGTTCGACACATTACTACTACTGTATAAGGCCAGGCACCTCCAACTTCGAGAAAATATATATACTATTTTTTTTTAGTGAAACCTTTAGGCGCGTTGAGCATTTTTTTGGGTGAACAAGTATCATGGAACTCGCGTCATTGTCACCGAACGCCTAATGTCGAATATAATGTTATTTTCAGATTTTTTTTACATTTTTGCTGTCTTCATGTCATGGAAATATCAATTTTTTGGTTCGGTTTATCTGTTAAACTTGTTGCCCTCGCAAATCAGTGCTTCTTATTTGTTATAGTATAGTTAATAAACTATTATACTATATTTGGAAGATTTATTATTCACATACATAGCTATAATATTTAATGAGCAATGCTTACGTAAACGTAACTAAGCAATTAATTTATAAGAGACTACGAGGTAACTAGTGTTGAAGTAATAAGTAATATTTGGTGTTCAATAATTTACTAGTAACATAAGAAGCTTCGGTCCGATCGATAAACATTAAGTTTGTTGTAGACGCCGTTACGATAAAAAATGAAGTGCTTCAAGTTTATAATAATATGTCTATACTAATATGAGAAAGGTTAAGCATTTTTTTGACTTATTTTACAACGATTAGTTCGAGGATTATGAAGATAGGAATGGGCCATTTAATCCTTTTCAGTTCGGCGATCGCACTTTAGCATTATGTTATAAATTAGCTAATAGTAATAATTTATTTTTTGATGAATCTGAAACAGATAAAATATTTTTTGATATACTTGTCAATGTATTATGGAAAGCAACAGGTGTGTAAATTAGAAAACCCAAAATGTAATAGTCTCCTCTAATATTAACTAAGAAATGATTTAATATTCAAAACAAAAGTATAACATGCACAGTAAATCTAAATTTACCTGGAAACATCAAATATTGGTTCTATTGTTCTTTCTTCGGACTACCTAAACTAGCTTCTTTACTTAGCTGAAACAATTTTGTAATAGCAATATAAATTAAGATTACAAAAAAAATTTTTGTACCTTACTGCGCAAACTTAGTTAATTACTTTTTTGCTACTTAATCTATGTGCCGATTGGTATACGTATATAAGGTATTATATGTACCTTCTACACTATTGTCTTTCATCTATAGACCCTTTTAAGGATATTTTGTGTTTTTGACGCCTGAAAAATCTGAATGAGTTTTGAGCCTATATAAGTTGAAGTGATGTAAATGTAGCATTTATTGTATATATTATATAATTAGAAAATATTGTTTTATTGTTGAGGCCATCGTTGCGCAGTCTCGATGCAGGAGCGATGGTTGTGGGTTCGATTCGCATTCGAGTTAATGACTATAATAAAATTATTTCTGTTTCTACACTCTGGTAAAACGCGTCGTTAAGGTCCACAATCAACACGCACTATCTTAAATTCGGACGGAAAATAGAGAACAGATTGTCTTGAGACTAGGTTTTTTTTGCTTACTCTCCTATGCGGGATAAAACGTGAAGCTGATTGCAGAAAAAATTGCAGGCTAGCAGAGTACCAACAGAAACGTATGATAACCACGACCACCCACTATTATTGATGTGATTACAATATTGATGAAAAAATGTTATCCTCAGAATACATGAAATTCCCTATTAATGTATTTTTCATAATTATATAAGTAATGAATATAATATTTAATATGTGATAAAAAACATACCTTTACAAAACTTGATAACAGTTAAATTTATCAATAACAAAAGATATATATATAATAATATATTTTTTTTACCTCATAATATCTATGATAAAGCACAACTCCGTATACACAGCCGATAGAGACTAGGATTTGTATGACTAGCCACACAATCACGTTGCACACTTGTGCCTGTCCAAACAGCTCCTTGCCGTTTTTGATGCACAGCATTGATTCAGTCACCATTATGGCCCCATACACCCAACACTGGGTGCCAACACGTTTGCATCGTGGATCCGTCACATAAGTATAATATTGTCTGAAAAAATTGTGCAAATAATATACTGACAATTGAAAACAATTGATTTATGGTATGTATGTGTGTGACATCTGTTTGATTTAATTATGATGTCCTCCAGAATATTTCTAAGTTTAAAACAAAATTCTGGTAATCCTTTTATTGATAAATACTTGGGACACTTTTTTATGTATCGGCTTTCGTTTGACCCCACCAATCTTGAATCAACTATTCATAGATTAAAGGTGACAGTCTAAAAAAACCGGCCCGAGAAATAAGAGCACAAAAGGTTTTGTATTCCTTTTCATTTTAGTATGATCCAACCGTAGCCAACGAGCGAACGCGCTAAAATGCATCAGTGCGCTTTTAAAAACTGCGTTAATAACCCCACCGAAACTGTAAGGTTTCAGGAGTGCTTTTCATTCGGTAATTACATATCAGATTTACTTTTACAGTATTTAAAAATAATTATTAAACAATTAAATACAAATATTTCGTTGTTTGTTCAATATTTGCCACACTACCAACAAACTCGTCGAATATTGGTTGGTCTGGAATAAGGAATGCACGGAGTGGTTGTGATAAATATTTTAAGTATTTATTTTGTTTTATAGGTTTCTGACTGATCTGACCTATTTTGCTCTGCAGAATGGGTGTATATTGCCCGAGAAAGAGGGGATGAAATATACAGGCCAAGCAAAAATTCTACGATATGTTCAATACATTTTAATAATGTCGATATATCTGGCAATACTTAAAGGCGTAGATTCGAGGCGTAGATTGGCGTATATTCTTAATATAAGCATAAAATAAGTTTACCATAATTAATAATAAGTTCATACATGTAAGATTGCATATCATCATACATGTAAAAAACTCCCAAATACAAAGTAGCTCAAAAAGGCAATTATATAACAACTTAAATTTATTTAAGTTTAATTAATAATAAGTTTAACCGTTTAATACGTGCGGTATACTCACGTGCGGTTTTCACTAGTTTCAGGCCTCAAATATTTATCTATAGTTAAAAATTACCTTATTTCTACTAAAACAATTACGAAATTGTCTAGTTTCACGCCAAACTGTCTATCAACCTAATCTGAGAAACAGATATTTTGCTTATAGTACGAATAGCATATGTCGCCTCCTTCGCAACTATTGCAGGTATGTAATTTTGAGTAGATCGGTATGTGTCAGGAATGATTGTCGAGCATAGGTAATAGCGGGCGGTGAGAATATTGATTACGTCACGCACTACACACTCATTCGAAACTACGCGATTAACACTTTAACACACGGGGCGCCGGGCGCATCGTACTTGCATGGAGACAGAACTCTTGAGACAATCTAAGAGTTGTTACTAATTGAGACTCATTTACCTGTGTGGTGTGTAACTTGGCACCCGATTTAAAAAAAAACTTACTCTTTGGTTAATTTGAAATAGTTCCATAAGTAGTAGTTTGTAGTAAAAAAAATATAGACTAGAAAAAATTGCATCACCAAATAAAAAAAAAAAGATTAAGCTGTTTCTAGAAGGCAAACGTTAGTAGTGGATTGTAGTGCATTTATTTTTGCTTTTAGTAAAATGGAAAAAAAAGTCACACTTCAAAGTTAAAGTTATAATTAAATACTAAAAGCAATGCATCAACATATATCATATTTTTTTACATTAACATAAATACAGGTAAAGCACCTGCATTAGTAAAATATTTAATTATATTATTTAGAAAGAAGTAATACCAACCTTACTGAAGGTGCAACAATAACTCCAATTAAACATAATCTTGCAATCACCAGGGGGTGTGATGGTGGCATTTCAAAAATATGTTTTAAAAAGAATGTGTTTAGTTCTGATATTTGCCAAAACACAACAAGTTGACTAAGTGCAAAGAATCTCATATAAGTACATGTTGGATCAAGCCACCGCACGGGTGTCCAGTGGACTGGAGTGAATTGTAAAATGGCCCTTTTTATTTTTCCTGTTGTAGAGGATATATCTCTGAAAAACGATATAAATGTATTACTTATCACATACTGAGGCTATTTTGTTGCTGTGTTTGTGCCTGACTCTAAACAAGATTACATGTGGGTTCCACTTCCACTGGGGGGACGGTTATATTTTAATTATTTCCATTTATCCACTCATTTATACACTGGTTGAGTAATAGAGCACAGTGTTGAGGTCCACCACTCAATGTTTTGAATTTCAGCAGGAAGTGGAGAACCAAGCCTCTTACCACTAGGTTCTCCTTGCCAGCCTTGCAATATGTGAATCTGAAAAAAAAGTATGTAAGGATGTAATGTGTGAGTAGATGATAATTCCAATTGAAACTTACCTAATACTGACCCATTTATATTCTCTCATTTCTAATGCCTTGCATATCTTAAGACCACACCATATCCCAAAACCATTGCAGATAAGAACATCTAATATAACAGAATCCCACCAACATTCTAAAAAGTTTGGTAGTAAATGTGCAAATGCAATTTCTGTAATTTCCCACATAATTGATATTGCCCATAATAAACCAGTATGTCTAAAAAGTATTGCTTTAAACATCCATCCCAAAAAGTGGCCCCAAGCAAAAATATCAACATGTGACCAAATTCTAGGTAAACTAAGGTCAGAACAATTAACTGCATATTCCTGTAACAAATTAAAGATTACTTTACTATAATAAGAGTAGTTAAATATTGTTAACTTTAAATAATTTACAACTTTGTAAAATATATAAATAACTGAATAAAATTCAAGCAAGCAAGTTATATAGTATGTAAATGACAAATTCTCGAAATTACAACTTAAGCAACAAAGTGAATGATATCTTTAAATTAAATTTGGGCTTGATTATCATAGGAAGAAAAATTAAAAAAGTCAGAAGTTATTTTATCTTATTGCATATGTAAAATATGCCCATGAAGATAACTCTCTGCTCACCTTATCCATATCTATGTGGAAATTGCGTAAGTTAGGATCAATCCAATACATTATTTCATAAACTGTTGAATAACTTTGAAATAAAAGGAATAGTAATGCCAGTAAATAGAGAACAGACATGCCAAATACAATTCTCCAAACAGCTGGATGTGGGCGGGTGAATGGGCCATTAGGAAATGTAAGTACTGACACTATTAAGAAGAAAAAGATTACACAGCAAATTCCTGACCAAATATTATCTTGAGTGTTACTTTCATCTCTGGGAAAATAAAACAAATCTTATATGAGTTTTTAAATTATACATAAGTCAACTTGTTACTTGTAAATAAATAGATTTATAAGTAAATAATAATAAACGGATAATACTTGGTAAAATAATTTCTAATAATGTTTTCAATAGAATGCTGTGCATAATAGATCATTTTCAAATTTAGTGTAAAAGCGAATCAATAATATTGTACTCGCATAATACCTCACAAATGCGGTGTAAATAACAGAAGCTATAGACACTGCCAATAAGGTTATAGTGTGCGGTTTATAAAAGAATGCTAGAGAGATATCATCCACTGGCCGTTCATTTATGTAACTAAATGCGTCTTTAGATTCATCAGTAACGGCAGAATTTCCCGATTCCATTGTGAATTATACACATGAAATATTTTAACACTTATATTTTTAAATGTGAATATTTTTGGTCTTCCAGTAGGATATGCTCATCTCGTAACACACAAATTCATGGTATTAAAATAGCGAAACGTAAAAATATTTAAAACTCATGAAACCACAGACACCTGAAAGTCAATTCGACATTTTTATTAAATTTTAAACGAAAAATGTGATATTGACATCCTACCTGTCATGCGCTGTGTATCATGTCACTAACCGCCCTGGATACAGGTCTTTTTATTTCTTTGCATTATTTATGGTCTAATATATTGCTCACCTGTACAAGAAACAGATTTCAATATTTAAAATTATACAAAATAGAGATAGACTTATCTATATTCAAAATACGGATTTAAATTTTCAAAAATTTAAATTCCAGGTTTTTTATCATTGTAGATTATTATTATATATATATATTAAACATTTTAACACCTACTGGTACAAACATATGTGCTCTTGGCCAATAATTTTTGACAACATAGTCCGTTTGAATATATCAGGTAATAAAAGAAATATAAAAGTAAACTTACAAATAAAAAAACCAGAGCTTCTTTATTATATAGTACTATATTTATTATATAGTAGAATTTCAAATTAAAATTCAGTAATCTATTTTAAATTTGTCACAAAGAAAGTTACTGTAAAAACAAACTTCATAAAAGCTACTACTATTACTCTGTCCTATATTACTGATTAGTCTGAATATTTCAATAAAAAAATGTGTGGAATTAAAAATATTTGAAATTTGCATGAATTTTTTTTTTTATTGTATCTACTATTGTGTTAAATAAAAAAGATTGTAACTTATACATTTGAAATGATAATAAAACAGTTAACATTGTCACCAGCTCTTCTCAACAGAACTGCCTTCTCGTCTGGTGGTATCTTAATGTTCATTCAGTGGTTTAAGAATTGCAAACAGGACTTCAAAGTTAATTTAACAAAAAAACTCAAATAGACATATGGCTCATATATATTTTAAATCAGACATTTAGACTTTAGTTTACAAAAGTTTTGTTGAGTATAGAACTAGATTTGCACAATTTATGTTAACTTAAGTTTTAGCTTAGGTTTTTTTTTTGAGTGATGAACCAATAATTATTTTTCATATCATAAAATACACATAAAAACTCATAAAATTCAACAAGTCTTAGTATGTGAATTAATTTTGTCTCTTATCTTTAAAATAATTTATATGCTTTTAGACTAAATTTTAGATTACATTCATGCCTACATCTTCATTGATGCATTTAGTTTTAATTATGTGTACAGTTGTAACCTGGTATAAAGCAAAACCATAAACATTTCTCCAAAATTCCAGGCTTTGATTAGGGACTCATTAAAAATAAGATTCTTTTTACAATATTTTTGTTTCCAGGAAAATTCATTGTATACTATGGCTGGTTCATTAAATAAAAATTGAGTAAAATAATATGATTTTCCTGAAAAGTATATCTTTTAATAAACATTTCTAGTTTTGTGTTTATTAATTTTATAAAGTTTTCCACATTAATAACAGAACATACTACATTGTTCATTTTTTTTACAAAAGTAGTACTGAATCACTAAGAATGGATCATTATTACGTGATATTATATAAACTAAACATCATCTATAGTTGGTAGCCAAAAGGCCATATTAGTACATGCTGATGCAAGTAGCATATATTTAGGATTGAACTGAACACACTGTATAGGAGCTGGATGATCTCCATTTAAGACACACACTTTGTAACCTGTATCAGCATTCCAAACATGAACTCTTCCATCTGTTGATCCACTGAATATATATTGTGAATCAGGACTAAATGAAGCCTCAATAGGAATGCCCTTGTTGTTAAGATGCCCAGTAAATGTTTGTAGCGGAGTCCCATGGTAAGCATCTACAAGTCGTATTATAGAACCATTTGTACTTATTAACATTGTTTTCCCGTCTCTAGAAAATTTAAGTCCAGTCCAATCACACTCTTTCTCTTGATTTAATTTAAATGTCACAAAAGGACCCTTATCAAATGAACGTAAGTCATATAATTTTATGCTCTCAGAGTTAACACCTGCAGCGAATATAAGACCTTCAGGGTCATATGCTGCAACTGGTCTTCCTGAAAGATGCATCAAGCCTTGACAATTTGGCGATCGTAAATCCCAGAGACGTAAAGTTTTATCCAAGGATCCAGATAAAAAAGTATCTTCTACAGGTGAGAGGCAAAGAGTAACAACTTTCTTTGTATGCCCAGGAAAATATCTTATATATTTATTGTCATGAAGTGATAAGTATCGTATTGTATCGTCAACTTTAGTAGAACTATGTATTGCGGTATTTTTAGCATGTGTGAAATGTATTAAGTCTACACCATATTTTTTACTGTTTACAGTAATCATTTGAGTGCCCTTTTCGCAGTCGTAAATAACAATTTGGTCATCTTCACTGCAAGATATCAAAGTTTCACCAGTAGGAGAAAAATCTATACTGTTTATTTTGTCTGTATTTTCTCGAAATACTTTTGCCACCTTAAAACTCCTTACAACTTGGTCTACTAATTTCATCATTTATGCTGTTTATGTAGTCTTCTCTAGAATATAATTATTTTTAACACGAAAATCGTTAAATAAAGCAACTAAAATGGAATGAATATTTGAAGTATTGAGATATAGTTATTTTTACACCGTCAAAACAATACAATGCCGAAAATTGAATCTGCAAAGTACGAATGCAATTTATCAAGCTCAAAAGCAACACCGCGCGCTGTGTCAATTGTCATAAGCGCTTAAGTTGTAATGTTGTCACTAGTCATTTAAATGTTTATCATTTGTTATTAATTCTTATTTATTGATATTTGATAATTTAAATTCAAGTGTAATTTAACGGCTATAAAAAAATCTATTGTATTTTGGTAAACAAGTGTTATTTATATGAGCATATATTTTATCTATTTGTTTGGTAGTAGAAATGTCACAATGTACAAAAGCCAATACGTAAAAAAAAACTCTTTAAACTAGTTTAGTACTTGAATATATTATTCTATTAATAACTGAATTGTTTTAATATTTACGTACAAACGTAAACGTTAATATTTACGAATTTTTTAACATTCTATTATTCTATGGATCTTTGTGGATTATGGATTATTATGGATCATTATGGTATTAGTGCTGATTATAAAGTGTTTAATATAGTAAAAAACTTCCTGTTATAAAATAAAGATATCTTTTTAAGTTACCAGTCTACCCAATACAAACCTGATAGGTACATATTTTAAAAATTATTCCTCTTCAGATTAAACTAAGAACAACGTTATTTTTCACCATAAAACGAAATTTACAGAAAATAGTAAGCAAAGTGGAGTATCATTAAGTTTTATGATGTATCTACTAACTCAGCTGATAGAAAGGTGATATTTGAAGATATATTTACAAATATTGTTCGCCTATACTTTAGTAGCCAAAATGTAAAGTAAATCCATATTATTATATTAAAAAGTTTACTCAAAACGTACAATTAGTTCGTTTTGGAATCACTATTAAATTACAATATATAATAATAAGTATGTTAGTTAATTACTTTAAAATTCTGGCAACATTGATATGCAGTCTCAAATCTCAAGTTGCAAAGAGAAACAAAATGGACGGAGTGTAGTGGCTACGCTTATAATGATCTAAATATTGTGAGACAATTTGTAAATTGTTTGATTGAAATCTTAATAATTAATAAATAATCAATATTATCTATTATATAGACAAATTGAATTAAAAAAGGTTATTTTTTTATTTGTTTTTTTAATAGCGTTCGGTTCTTTGAAATATGGTATCCATTTTGTGATCAATCGTATTGTGTGGCGCTTACAGTAAGTATAACTTGTTATGAAATAAACTAGCATTGTCGTTTTACATTATTAATTATTATGATTTAAATGTTTAAATTTAAGCATCTCTTTGTTGGTTGTGTATAAAATTAATATGTATTCTTACTTATTACAGTATTAGCTATAATATCTATGGCTGTGCTAGTAGGTAACTTATATTTTTACGGAGACTTTTTTCTGTTAACATAGATGTGTAATATATAAACATGAAGCGATAGAATTATTCATCTGTAGTTCTGTGTGAATTAGTTACGAAGTTTTTACATGCTGTATAACTGAACGGGAGAAGGTATAACGCTGTATGTTACGTTATAACCATAAGCGTATAGCTTTTCCCCTTGGTTGTACAACAAAACACAAGAAGACGAAGTTTCACCAGAAGCATTGGATATAGAATTAATTCTTCAGTAGCGAAATAAAATCCATTACGTTTTAAAACAATATTTATTTTTTATTTAATTTATGTGTACATGTATATTTTGGAAAGGGTAGAAAGTGGTAAAATTTTAACTTGAAAATTAACATTTACTTTATTCTATTCATATCTAGGAAGATGTATTAATATCTTTACAGTACACAAAAATGTTTTGAAGATTTAATTTTTATTTGTTACACAGTCTTCATAATAATAATATAAGATTGTGAAAATCTACTTATGGATATAAATTTGTTATTTGATATTGACTACGTAAAGATCTCCAATAATTAAAAAATATATATTAAAAAGACATCAATAAGTCTTGTACATTGTTAAGATATAAAAAAAGAAATAAGATAAATATGTTGATATATTTGTTATTGTTATAGAAGATTAAGCAACTAATTTTTAAATTATTTGGTCATCATTTACAAACATAAATCATTTCCTTAAACTGAAATAAACTTAAATTGTTTTGGACATGGTTAGAATTGGATACTAAAATATTCCTGTTTTAGAATAAAAAGTACAATATTAAATGTAATGCATAACATTTAATATAATTTATACATGTTATGCATTACATTTAATTTATACATGTAAAAAAGCAAATAATAAAATTCAAGAATATTGTTTTAATTACACAAAAAATCTAGTGAAAGCATAGTGTAGTATCTCATAATAATATTGTTTTTTTTTTATATTACTGTCAATAAATTATAATCATTATTATTATTGACATAATGATGTTGTTTATTAATTACAGAATTAAAATGGATGATCTAATTACTCCCTGGAATCTTAAATCCAAACTTATTTTAATTCACTCTTAAGTGAGTGATGGACTCATATAACTTGTTTGGTGATGATGGAAGCGGTATGTTGGAAGGACTTACTGATCTCGGTGGAACAGATAACTTTGCTGGTAGCTCTACATCTGGAGTAACAGGAGAAAATAAAGACACTTCTGAAAGGTATATTCAGTATATTAGGCACATATAAAAATAGCTATAAAATTTATTAACAAATTATACAGTTACAGGCAACCATATAATCCTAATAGTGTGGCACAAGAAGGAACAATACAAAAGCTGGCATCTTTTGGGGGTGCGGGAGCTAGTGGTATATCTAGTAGTTCTCAACCGGTTCCAAATGCAGGAACAGGCCCACCTGGACCAGAATATCATGACTATGGTGGTTACCCTCCGAGACCTAGACTCCCTCAGCCCCCACATGCACCACTTCATCCATCACATCATGTTCATCCATCACATTCCTACCCTGGCTACCATCCGGGACCAGAACCGATGTACACAATACCTGAACAAGGTACATATTTTTTCAGATACTATTTATTATTAATATAATATTGCCCTGCTTATATTAATAACATAAAATGTTTAAGGTATTGGTGACATGGGTGTATGGTCAGGAGCACCAGGAGCAAACAGATATTCACCCATTACACCAGGGTATAGGCATTCATATGAACATCAACAAAAGATGCATCAATACCCACCACAACAGGTATAAGTAAAAGCATTTGAAATCTGTTACCTTTATTTGAGTGTGTATGGTACTAATAAGGAAAGATAATTTTAGGGTGCTGGCATAGGAAGCTTACAAGCACAAAATGGTGCATATCTTCCAAGACAACCTCACTTTCCTCAACCATCACAACAACTCTATGGTCAACAACAGGTAAATTTCAAGGTATTATAATTTACTTTATGTAAGTTTAATTCTTATATTCATTTATTATTGTATCATATTTTTACTTTCAGAACTACCCAAATTATGCACAAATGCATCCTCCATCTGCGACAAGAATATCGCAGCATCCTACATATCACCAGCAAATGGATGTAAACACGCACCAGTATGGAATACCTCATAATCAGCAGAGTCACGGCTCTTTGCAACAACACCAGTCTCATCAAAGTATGCCAGGTCACACTGTTGGCTTGGGCCCTGGAATTCAAAGTCACCCAAACCCACATATACATCATGCAGGACCTTCACCTCTACATCATGTTCCACGACAACCACAAGTTCCTCCATCAGCAGTTGGCCCTTCTCATGCTGTACCATCTCAGATGCCTTATGGGTCACCTCATCATACTGTGCCAATTAACTATCAACCTCATCAAGTACAACATCCTCTTGATGTGAATGTTACAAACCAGTATGGGTCAGTTAAGCCAGGATTAGAAACTGGAAGTCCACAATATAGACCACCTTTCCCACAGTTATCACCACAAATGTCCCCAAGAGCACAGATGTCACCAAGACAAGCACAATCGCAGCCACAAGTATCGCCACGGCCTGTGATGTCTCCTGTTAAAGGACCCAGTGCGTCACCACTCAGTTCGCGAAATATACAACCCCCTCCAGCTTCTGGACCTCCCGTCTCTTCATCTTTTCCATCTCAAAATACACTTCAAGCACTAGAGCAAATGGTGTTACCACCTACTGGAGAGTATACATTTCAAAGAAATCAATCTTCACCAGCAGTAGTACATAACATAGTATCTTCCCCTACTCAATGGACTCAAAATAAAATAACTCCACCAATAAGTAATACAGTTCAAATGGATAGCATTGATCAACCTCTAAAAACTTTAGATACTCCACCTATGCCTACTATAAAGCAAGAACAAGTTAAAGTTCCTGCGGTTCCAATAACAATTAATAATAATAATAAAATGTTAGAAAAAAATCTGACTGAGACAGACAGATTACCGGAGAAGACACCTTCACTTGCATTTTTGCCAAATACTCCTAAAGATGGAGTATCAGTTAGTTTGAATAACCCTTCAATAACTACATCATCTACAACAAATTCTACAAATTGTCCAACAGAAAATGTTGAACAGAAGGAAATTTTAACTCATAATCAGCTTTCTACTGATGAAATTTTCGAGAAATTGGGTAACTCAAAAGAAGAAATTAAACAAAACGATGCTCCAGTGAAAAATGAGAACAAATCAGAAAATGTACAAATTGATACTAATAAACAAAGTAACAATGTCAGTTCTGGAAATACCAATGAGTCTATTATAAACCAAAGTCCACTTTTGTCAAGTGCACCTAACAAAATAGATGCTGTAAGTGAACATACATCAAATAATGCTGTGTGTGCACAAGTAAATATAACATTGGGTCATACACCACCAGTAAACACAATAAACAATAAATATGATAATACAACCAGCATTAATGTATCTAGAAATCAAGCATACCAAAGTGGAACATTTCAAAATATGCAAAACATTTTACCACAAAGTGTGGCACCTAGTATTGTGCAAAGTATTCCAAACATTTTACAAAATAGCCCAAGTCACAACTCTACTCCAAATTTTCAAACAGCATCTGTTACACAAGGTTCTTCACCAACGTTACAAAATATTCAAAGTAATGTTCCAGTTCCCCATTCAATACAACATGCAAATATAACTAATACTGTGTCCTCAAGTATACCAGTTCATAATTCACAAAGTAATATAACATGCCTACCTCCTAATGTTCCAACAATGTTGGGAAATGTTCCGCATTCTGTTCATAACTCACCAAGTAACATTACTGGTGCCCAAGTAAATGCTCCTACAACAATTACAAACATTCAAGTGGGAATACCTATGAATCCCCCGAATATTCATGGAAACATTAGTCCAAATATGCCACAAAGTCAACCTAATGTATTGCCTAATATACAGCATAACATTAATCCAAATATGATAATAATGGGTTCTAATAATATGCCTCATCCCAATATGTATCCAACATCACATCATCAAGAAAGAGCATCCTTGCAACAACAAATTCAAGAGATATATTGTTTACCTCCCTCTAACGAAAATCAAGAGAAAGTTAGGTGCTTACAAGAAAGATTATCAATGTTACAACAGCATGAAACAAATGATAAATGTAATGGAGGGCCAAATTGCTTGTTACAGAATCCTATTTATGGTTCAAAAATGGTAGAAAGCCCACAAGTCACAAGTACTACTGGTCGTGGTCGCGGTAAAGGTCCTGCCAAACCTAGAAAACCGCGGACCAAAAAAGAAAAACTGACACCATTGTCACAACCACTTGATCAACTACCTGTATCTGAAGATTGTGTAACTGCTGGTACAGGTTTACAAAGTAACTCTGAAATAGATGCTGAAGCAAATGAAGATATTACGAATTTAGATAGTAGTGCAATGTCTATAGAAGAGATGACAGGTGGAAAAATTAAGAAACCAAGAGCGCCGCGTAAGAATAAAGAAAGAAAACCTCGTGTACCTAAGGAGCTTAAAATTGCGAAACAAGTAGGTGACAAACCCGTAAAAGAAAGAAAGAAACGTGTACCAAAAGATCCCAATGCACCGAAAAGAAAAAGAAATGTTAAAAAGGCAATGGAAATCCATGCTGATACTACAACATTTAATGAGCTTTTAGATAAAGATAACACAGATAATTTAACTGAAGAAAGCTTCAATAAAAGTGTTGTTGGTAATGAAACATTTAAATCATCTATGTCACTATCGCAAGAAACACCAACATTAGACGATACAAATGTGACTGATTTTGATGATATTCCAGTTTCGAAAATAGCAATAAAAGATTTATTGGAAGAAGCAGAAGCAAAGAAAGATCTTATTGATAAAGAGGACGAATTTGATGTATCAAATCTAAAGAAAAAGTCATCTAAGAAGAGGTCATCGGGTGGAGGAAGTTGTAAAAAACTAATGAATAAAAGAACGCCTAGTGGGAAAAGAAAACGGCGCGGTGGACTAATACCTGACTCTGATGGTGAGCCTGATGATCTAATGTCTACACCACCACCATCACCACCTCCAGAGGGCGATGATAGCTTAAAACGTCGATCAGCTAGAAATACTCAGCGTAAAAAATATACAGATGATGTTCTTCTTCGTTTATCAGATGATGAATTTACAATAGGTACTCCTAAACAAGATAAAGATTTTGATGATTTAAGGCTTGAAACCAAAGATATTAATAAACTGGAAATGACGCCAAAACCCAACTATATGTATGTCAACACTACTGAAGAAGATTCTATGATTGTGCAACATGTTTTGGCAAGTCGAATGGGCAAACGAGAAATTAAAATAGAAGTGCCATCTTCTAGCGATAGTTTAGCAAAACTAGACCCAGAGGTAGCTGTTGATAATCTACAAACAGTCAAAGAAAGTCTAGATGACGGAATTCCAAGTGAAAGCGAACAAATTACGAAGGAGGAAATTTTAGATAGCGAAATAAATAACCAAGAAGAACATACACAGAAAAAAGAAATCGATAACCAAGATACTGAGAAGGAGAAAGAAATGCCTGAAAATAAAGTTACTATGCCTGTAATAGTTGATGTAGAAGAATATTATGTTAAATACAGGAACTTTTCCTACTTGCATTGTGAATGGAAAACTGAAGAAGAGCTATATAAAGGTGACAAACGCATATATTCAAAAATAAAACGATTTAAACAAAAACAAGCTCAACAGATGAATATATTTGAACTTCTGGATGATGAACCTTTCAATCCCGATTACATTGAAGTAGAAAGAATTTTAGATATGTCTGAAAATCAAGATCCGGCTAACAATACTGTTGTGAAACATTATCTAGTAAAATGGAAAAGCTTGCAATATGAGGATAGTACTTGGGAACTTGAAGAAGATATAGACGTTGATAAAATAATGCAATACAAAATATTTAGCGAATTACCTCCAAAAGAAAAATGGAAGTTTAAAAAACGACCATCTGCTGATCAGTGGACTCAATTGAAAGAGTCTCCATTGTATAAAGGTGGAAATACGTTAAGGCCTTATCAGCTAGAGGGCTTAAACTGGCTATTATTTTCTTGGCACAATAATAGAAATTGTATTTTAGCCGACGAAATGGGCTTAGGAAAAACTATACAAAGTTTAACATTTGTTAATTCAGTTTGGGAAAATGGAATACGAGGTCCTTTCCTTATTATTGCTCCTCTGTCAACTATACCTAATTGGCAGAGAGAATTTGAAGGTTGGACTGAAATGAATGTTATTGTTTATCATGGCTCACAGCAAAGCAAGAGTATGCTTCAAGAATATGAATTCCATTATAAAAATGAAAGAGGCGAACCCATTAAAGAAATAACAAAGTTTAATGTACTGATTACCACATTTGAAATAATTGTAACAGATTTTCAAGAACTTAAGACATTTAATTGGCGACTATGTGTTATTGACGAAGCTCATAGGTTAAAAAATAGGAACTGTAAGTTATTAGAAGGCTTAAGACAACTGCATTTGGAGCATAGGGTCCTTTTATCAGGGACACCTTTGCAAAATAATGTAAATGAATTATTTTCATTACTGAATTTCTTGGAACCTTCTCAGTTTTCTAGCAGTGATGCCTTCTTAACGGAATTCGGTCAGTTAAAATCGGAATCGGAAGTGTTAAAATTACAAGCACTTCTTAAACCAATGATGCTTCGTCGCTTAAAAGAAGATGTGGAAAAAACACTAGCTCCAAAGGAAGAAACTATAATTGAAGTGGAGTTGACAAACATTCAAAAAAAATATTACAGAGCCATATTGGAAAGAAATTTCAGCTTTCTTCAAAAAGGTACCGCATCAGCGGCAAATATTCCGAATCTAATGAATACTATGATGGAGTTAAGAAAATGTTGCATTCACCCATATTTACTAAATGGTGCAGAGGATCAAATACAATTTGACTACAAACAAGCTAATGGAGAAGATAAAGAGGCTTACTATAAAGCGCTTATTGATTCATCAGGAAAGATGGTTTTAGTCGATAAATTACTACCAAAACTTAAAGCTGGTGGACATAGGGTTCTTATATTTAGCCAAATGGTACGATGCCTTGACATATTAGAAGATTACCTCGTTTTCAGGAAGTATCCCTATGAGCGCATTGACGGGAGGATAAGGGGGAACCTACGACAAGAGGCAATTGATCGATTTTCGAAACCTGACTCTGATCGATTTGTCTTCTTATTATGTACAAAGGCTGGAGGCTTAGGTATTAATTTAACAGCTGCTGACACAGTCATAATTTACGATAGCGATTGGAACCCTCAAAATGATTTGCAAGCACAAGCGCGTTGTCATCGTATTGGACAACAAAAAATGGTTAAAATATATAGATTGATATGTCGAAATACTTACGAACGAGAAATGTTTGATAAAGCATCGTTAAAACTTGGTTTGGATAAAGCCATTCTGCAAAGTATGAACACTTCACAAGGCAAAGAGACGGGCGTCAAACAATTATCAAAAAAAGAAATTGAAGACCTTTTAAAAAAAGGAGCTTATGGTGCAGTTATGGATGAAGATAATGCTGGAGATAAATTTTGTGAAGAAGACATTGAAATGATTCTAGCTCGCAGAACTCAAGTAATACAAATGGAGTCTGAGAAAGGTTCTACATTCTCCAAAGCTAGTTTTGCAGCTACTGATCAGAGATCTGATATTGACATAAGAGATCCTGATTTTTGGAACAAATGGGCCAAAAAGGCAGAAATTGACACAACTGAAAAAAAAGAAGATGAAGATTTAATTGTTACAGAACCAAGGAAAAGAACTATAATAAAAAGATATGGTCATGATGATGGCCCAATGGAAATGTCGGATATGGAAGCCACTCCAGATTCTGATGAAGATGAAGAAGGTAATAATTGTAGTTTTTTATTTTTATGTAGATAAAAGGTTTAATTAAATATAGTGTTTAAACGAATATGAGACCCTACAGTCACACCATCAGAGTTATAAAAATCAAGAAGTCATATTCCCACGTAATTAGTTCAACAACAAAAACTTCACACATTTTTTTTTGTTTTGATTTGATTCTAAAAAAATATCACTATCAGGAATAAGTCTCAGAAGTAAAAGGAAAAAGGAAAAATTGGGCAGAAAAGGCAGAAGATATGCAAGTGACGATTATGTTCCTCGGCATGAGGGTGTTCCTGTTGATGAAGAAGTAGTTTATGGATCATGGACAAGATCAGAATGTTTTAAGATTGAACGTGGCTTACTTACGTTTGGGTAACTATTTCATTTTGTAATTATTTATTTATTATTTTGGATATTCATCAGATTTACCTCTCTCCCTATTAATGCTATGTGATACTATTATAAATGATAATTAAAATATTTTTCTATTTTGTACAGATGGGCACGTTGGGAAGAAACCCTTGATAAAAATCAATTTAGAAAAGGATGGACACTTCCTGTTATTGAAGACTGTGCACGAATTATCGTAAGTCTTTGATAAAATACCTAAAGAGTAAAGTTATTCCTAATTCGTCTATAGTTTTTAAATGATGATTTGCCATGCTAATACTGAGAAAATATTGATTTTCACTGAGTTGAGCCTATTTATTACTGATGAAAATATAAAACAATCAAACAGAATTTGATTTCACACGTAAATAGTGACATATTTTATGAATAATTTGTAGGTTCTTTACTGCTTACGTCATTATAAAGGAGACGAGAAGATAAGAAATTTTATTTGGGATCTCATTGAGCCATGTGAAAATGGTGAGGTGACAATATCAAGAAATCATAGTGGATTGCATAATCCAGTACCACGAGGTAGAAATGCAAAGAAGAAAAATAGACTGAAAGATATCCCTAAGGCACATGATACTCAAAAATGGGAGGATCCAGGACACTGGAGTTCAATAGATAAATATGATTGTGAAGCTTATCTAGAAGGCAGCTATAAAAAACATTTATATAGGCATGCTAATAAGTAAGTGACAAATTATGTTTAAGAACACATATTGCAAAGTGTTAAAAGTCTTTTAATAATTAAATAATTTATACATAAAATAAATGTATGTAATTTCTTTTTTATATGTACTAAAAATTATACTTGAAACAATTAGAAAAAGAATAACCATAAAATAACAGAAGAAATGAGTTTTAAAAGTTTGAAGGATTATTTTATTTATTTAAAATATTATTATTCTCAGAGTTTTGCTGCGAGTTCGTATGATGTATTATATAAAACATGAAGTTATAGGAGACTACTCTATACAGATAGATAATGGAACACATGCAAGGTGATTTAAAATAAATTACTTAAGTAGTTCTGTAATTTATTATAACTTTTTTCTTATATTATTATTACTGTTTACACTATTCTTATTCCAGTATTGTCACAATATGTAGAATTTCAGTTTATTTCATTTCTTTTAACTATTTACGTTGTTTAAAACTTGCATAAATGGCAACACAATAACTAATATCTAATATACAAAACTAATAAAAATGCTTGCTGGTACATGTTTCATTGATTTTCAATAAGTGTACTCGTAATACTCGTAAAATAATGTGTCTGAAAATTCAACAATTTGTTCTAATTAATTTATTAGCAAAAATAAAATTTTAAAGTGTTATTTACACTTGGAAAATTGAAAAATTGAGAAAATCTCCTAGAAACTGAGATGCCAACAACAATAAATAAATTATAATAACAATAATTTCGACGCAGCCGGATTAAGAACGCATGGCCTAGCGGTCAGAGTGCTTGGACGGTTTCAAAGGCGCGGGTTCGAATCCTGCTGCAATCATAATTTTATACATTTTCTAAAAAGATTTTTTAGAAGAACTTATTTTCAAAATTATAAAAACCATAAATGATTATAATATAGCACCCTGGGTATGCGAGTGCCGCGCGGCGTGGACAGCGCTCCACCGCGGTTGTGGTGGGACTCTGAGTGCGACGTGTCGCTGCTGGTGGGCACGTACAAGCACGGCTACGAGAACTACCTGGCGATGCGCTCCGACCCGCAGCTATGCTACGTGGACAAACTTGGCCCTCCCGACGACGCTGAATGCACCGATATAAAGTGAGTCTCTATTATTTTATACTACAATTCTCAATTGAAAACACTTTTATTTTAATGAAAAAGATTTGATATTTTTGTAAATTGCTCATACTGCCTGAAAATATTTTGCAGAAACAAATGGAATCGTGACTCCTTAACTGGACATGGATATGCAGACTTAAAGAGATCACTATTGATCTTGAATAGGTTTACCTTGAGTCAAAGCTATATAGACTAATTCTTAATTTTTGGATCTAAGATACTCTTGTCAAATAGCGTCATGTTAGTATTAGCTAACTTTTTTGATATAATTTTCTTCTTTTATTGATTAGTAATGTTTGATATATATTTTTTCAGTTCATGACCATTCATATACTCACACAATTAAATCCGAGTCTTATTGTGATTTTTAGGTTTTTACTAAAGATGATTAAACTGAAACTGAATAATCGATGCAGTATTTAAGCCATGTTAGACCACGATAGAATAAGAATCTTCTGTTCAAGTCCAGGTTATAAACTTTATGTGAGCCAGCAATCTTACAAATCATTGTTTCGGTGGTTATTAACGCAGTTTGTAAAAGTGCACTGAGGCATTTTAGCGCTTCCGCTCATTGGCTACGGTTGGATCACACTAAAATTAAATAAGAACACAACTTTTTATGCTCTTATTTCTCGGCCCGTGTTTTTAGACTTTTACTTTTAATCTATGTATAGTTGATCGAAGATTACATATTTCAATTAGTTCGTATTTAAAAAAATGTACTAATGAGTATAAAAAAATTATAACATTAAAAATTTAAAGTCAAAAATAAAATATTTTGGGTGATAGAAGCGAAGAGAGGAAGGTGCTGGGCAGCGTGGCGGGTGACGAGGAGTGCACGGATGACGTGTCGAGCGGCGCCGGCGCTGCCTCGCCCGCTTCGCCGCGCGACGACGACGCCGCGCCCTCTGCCACGCACCTGTGGCCCTCCATGCAGGACCTGAACACGCGCCTACGCCGCCTCATCACCGCCTACCAGCGTAACTACAAGCGCGAGGAGCTCAAGCTCCAACAGCGGGCTAAGGCAAGTCTAACTAAAAATTACATGTTATTACATGAAAAACGGCTCAAAAATCGATAAATAATGTATGCTAATATTATGATTCAAATTGTTCTTAACAATTGAATCATTACTTCTATAATTTCGACTATATCAAATTCGATGTTAGTATTATTTAAACCACTAAATAAAATATTAATTTAAATATTTGTACTCGCAAGACATCTTTTTTGTCAGGTGTAAGAAAATATCTGCTAACTGCTTTTTCCCGAATAGCCGGGTACGCTGAAAAAACCTATTTTGAAGACAATCCGTTGTACACTTTCCGCCCGAAATCGAGGCAATGCGTGTTGAGTGACTGATCTCAACGTCGCCCTTTATCTCTTACCAGATTGGAGGAATGAGCATAATTTAAAGAGTTAGGTTACAATCCTATCTCGTATACAGTTAGACGGTGTCCCACTGTCTCACTGCGACATTCATATAAAGATTGTTATATATTTTTTGTGAACATGTTTAGATGGAACGGCGTGAACGCATGGACCAGCTTGCTCGAGATGAAATTTCTCAATGGCGTTGGTCCCGTGCGGACGAAGAAGCTTTCAGAAGAACTGTGGCGTCTTATGGAGTGGAATTTGATCCAGCAACTAAAAGTTTACGATGGAGTCGATTTAGGTCATTGGCGAGACTTGATTCTAAAAGTGATGACGCCTTAACTGATTACCTCAAAGCGTTTATGGCAATGTGTAAACGACAGTGTGGGCTCGCTGTAGGAGAAGCAGAGTTACCTACCCGAGCCGATTTGAAGGCAGAACCAATTGGTGAAGAAAGAGCTATTGCTACATTAGAGAGGTAAGATAGTATTATTTATTTCTTTACTGTTTTGTCATGGCAGACATTATCGAGTTTAAAATATATTGAAGAATCTGTATCCTACCTACCTGTAATATTAAATTAATAAAACATAATAAAATATCGGATGTAATAAAAGATTCTTTGAATAATTAATTTTGAAAAAAAATATCCATGTGATACTAACGAAAACAATGTAATATTAACAAAGAACGAAGTTGTAACTTAAACATACTTGCAGAATTGACTTGCTTCGCGTGTTGCGGGAGGAGGTAGCGCCGCATCCCGCTCTAGAGGCGCGTTTGGCGCTATGTGAGCGGTCGCTGGATGCTCCTCCATGGTGGCAGCCTGCGAGACACGACAAACTTTTGGTTCTAGGTGTATGCAAGTAAGTACTTTATGCCATTTATATTTAAATTTATAGGCTTTTCCGGAAGTGTAGTTACTTAAATTTCCAAAGCATTTAATTATTAATCATAAAGGATAAAATAAATTTTGTTTAATATATAGCTTACATGTTTTATATACTTACTCTAATTCTAATTCCTGGTCAGTATATGTATGTTGGTTAGTTTGAAGTACTTGACACACGGAACTATAAGAAGTTATTTATCTATAAATTAAAACAGTTCGAAATTTAATGCATTATTGAATTTTTTTTATAAACAGTTTTTCAAATAGTATAATCAACTGCAATATTTGGAATTTTACGGTCATGTATCATGTACATGATTGGTGATTATATAATCTATCAACAATGAAGCTTATATGAGAACAGAAATCGTTACCGCGCATAATCTGTTGGCCGCAAAAACTTGTTGCGGTAGCTTAATTTTTTATTGTAATCTATACATCATGTATTAAGAATTCAATAACATGGTATATTTACTTACAGGCATGGATTAGGAGACACTTATAATAAACTGTTTTGTGATCCTAAAATGCCGTTTGCGGATGCTGCGAGAAAATGGCATGGAAAATATAAAAGTACAGCAAAGGCTGAGACGCCGAAAGCAACATCTGAAGACGAAGAAAAAAATGTCCCAGAATCGGAACCTCGAATGTCATTGCGACGCAGTAAACGAACGTCAAACGCTCTGGATCGTGATAACGATGAAGATACAGACGCTTTGTCTGAATTAGAAACGCTAGCGAAGTTAGGAAGAATTGATGAAACCTTAACACCAGAACACTGGTTTTCTGAGCGAGCTTTAGAAACAAGACTACATCACATTGCGCATGCTGTGCAAAATTGTGAATGGCCTTCTACTACTGCCAGCTCTAAATTGGCAAGTGAAGGGGCGCAAAGTGCGGATGGCGTGGATGATCGCAAACAAAGTCAAAAGCGTCACATCGCCATAGATGTGGAAACGGAAAGAGCCAAACTGCACGCCCTGCTTTCCTCACCTCAAGCTGCACACTCTTCATCAAGAGAAACCCATAGGCCTCCAACAGTTCTCAATTTAGATCGAGACGACGCATCCAGTGACTCGGGTTCGCGGCGGTCCACGCCCGCGCCGCCGCCGGCGCACCAGCGCGTGGCGCCCTCCCCTGCTCCGTCCGTCCCCCCGTCGCCCTCCCCCGCCCCGTCCTCGGCCATCGCTCCTGTCGACCTTTCCGCACCTTTAGATCTTAGCGAAGCTCAAGATTTTTCAATGGGTCGACGAACGCCACAAGCAGATAATTCATCTGCGAATAGTACAACTACTCGCAGCAGACTAGATGATACCCTGACTAGACTAATGAAAAGAAAAAATGTGGTATGTATATGAATGAGCTATTTTCTTCAGCATCATGCTTTTATCGCATTGCTAGGTAGTCAGAGAGTACATAGTGTAGGGACCGTTCTCCACTTTCCGTCCGAATTCATGATATTGTGTGTTAAGAGGCGAAACGCAATGCCTCACTTGGTCTTGCCAGAGCAGAGAATTGAAGGTAATTTAAATAGAATTATTACTCCGAGTGGAGATCGAACCGACAACCAATCGCATTTGCAGCTGCCGCAAACGCTTCTGAACGCTGTCCCCACTTCGCTACGATGGCCTAGTAAACAAGTTGTAACAACATATCTTTATTGTTGCATTGATGTTATTAAATTTCATTTATCTGATTGTCTTTATAATTTTTTTTATAGCCTGCTCCAGAACAGATTGTTAGTAAAGAAAAGAAACGGAAAAAGCTGGATGAAATCGTTCTCGGCCTTTCTGCTGCCAAAGGTCGTAGCCCAAGTGCAATTACTTCATACGATACCCCTCGAAGTAAAAGCTCATCAGTGTTGCCCGAAGTAACCGTTACACCGGCGGCTCCACCAAGCAGCACAAGCACGCCCCCTGCGCAGAAACCATTTTCGGTAACTGTGACCAACGTACCTTCTCCGCATTCATCCTCAAAAGAGTTGTCATCCTTTTTACAGCAGTCACTAGAACAAAGTAATAAAAGTCAGAAAGCAAGTACTTCGACTTCTACGTCTACTACAACTCCTAAGCCATACTCTCACGAAGCTAAAGTAAATAAATGGCTTGCCGAACAAGCTAATGTAGACTCTCGAAGACGCGGACTGGCTCCTCGCCTGGCACCTGACGAGCATGTTCCGGTCGTTCACCGTGTTACAGGAAAACGTTTAGTGGGACATAAAGCACCACAATTGAAACATTTAGCTCAATGGATTGCAGAGAACCCTATGTATGATATTGACGCTAAATGGACGGAGGGAATTAAAGAACATGTAAAATTACCGCAAGATGTACGTAATCCCAGACATTCTCCAATGCAACCGACGAGTTCCGGACCGGAACGTAAAAAAGGCAGACCACCCACTTTAGACAGCACTTCAACCAATGTCTTGTCTTCAAATTCAACTCATTTAAATCAGAATCTTTCTAGCTTAAACCCTGCACTGCTTGCAAGCTTGTCAAGTCTAAGTGCCTTCGATCCCAAAACTTTGGCTGCCACTTTATCTAATTTAACCGGATTTGATCCAAAATTACTCTCAAGCCTGAGCAGCTTTGATCCTAAAAATAATCCCCTTCTTAATTCGTTTAGTAGTATGCCTAATTTGTTAGGAAATATAACCGGTGGCAATATATTTGCCAATTTGGCTGGTTTAGGTTTACCTGGATTTCCTTCTCTCGATATGAATACCCTGAGTGCAGCGACTGTGACATCCGACAGTAAATCTAAATCGAGAAAGCCGACTGAAACTGCAAGTTCGTCTGCATCTAAGTCAAGTAATTCTCAATTTCCATTTGTATTTCCAAATCCAAGCATGTTATATCCTCAGTTAGGTTTAAGCGGCTTAACGCCTTTCGGTGTTCATTCAGGCATGTCTGGATACGATGCTTTAGGATTACTAAGCGGAAATCTGGCGGCAAGTTCAAGTGCCACTTCTTTACATAGTTCTTCGAGCCACGGTGGACGTAGTAGCACTAAGACTACTGCTCCTAGATCTTCTACCGTTGTCACAAACTCTTCGGCATCTCGCCAACAAAAAGTATCTGACCGTACTCAGTCAACCCATTTACCTCAAATACTTTTACCACCAGACCCATACTTATTGGAATCTCTCTCGAAACAGACAATAAATTATGAATCTGCGTTGAAAAATGAGAAAAGAATTCGTGAGGCCGAATCGCATGAATCCATTGCTACAGATTTATCAAAATCAGACAAAAAGAAACACCCTTTTGATCCAATCAGATCGCAGATGCCGCCTGAATTTGCTGCGGTCCAAGAAAAATTGTTAAAAGGTGATAAAAAGGATATAGATATTAGTAAAATGTTGTTAGAACAAATGGCTTCGGGTGCTTTAAGCGCAAGTCTCGTTAGTTCGGCCGAAGCTAAGAAAACTAAAGATATTGACAAGGATGCGTATGACAAACTGGGGAAACCTACAGAATATATGCCACGTGCGTCTATAGACGATAGCTCTTCCTCCGTTACTATTGCGCACAAAAGAACTATAGAGGAAATTAGCAATGAACCAGAGAATCTGGCAATGCAGTCGGTCTCGAAAAAAATTAAAGAAAACCCTTTAGAGGTGTTAAAGAACCTTGATAAGCAATCCGATTCTGCACATACAGGTGAAATGGACTTGGAGGATTTAATAGCACCTTCAACTGTTATAAAAACTGGTATGAAAGCTAGTGATTTTGATATGCGGCCTTCCGAACATACATCTTTAGTTTTAACACATTCTGAAAGAGATGATATTACTCAAAAAAGCCCCTTACTCGAAAGAGATATACAAAATGAAAGTGAAAATGCACAAAAACTTGATATGGAAAAAGAGGATATCCTTGGTGATGATGGCAATACAGGAGAAAATTCAAACGAAAGTTCACGCAGAAGCGGCAAAAAGAAGGGTCGTAAATCTTCTGAAGATTCCACATTTGGACCACGTCGTGAGCTAAGATCGAGTGCTGGGAGACAATCTACAGAAACAGCATCAATTCATTAACATATTATTTCTATAATAACAAACTTAGTTCATCAAAATATGATGACTAAAGTATACATATATTAATAAGCAACAATTGATATGATTTGAGTATTTACGATCTTATAGGTCCATGTAAAAATTTAGATATATTCAAACAATTACGCAATACTTATCCAAACGTTATGAAACCGTCATTGATCTCGACATGCTGATGTTCTTAAAGAACTTATATGTATTTTGAACAATTGTCACGTCACTACAGACCTATAAATAATATATTTTACTTTTGCTATAATAAAATGTACTAGTAAGTAATTTGGCGAAATTAAATTTAGATGTTTTGAAATGAAGTATTTGTAAATTTGTAGTTACACATTTTATTAAAAAAGTAAAATTAACGTCAGAAGACTGGTTATTTCAAATTTAAATTAACCCAAGGTTTGATATTAATAGATTCTAAATTCTTTTTATAACTGCCGTGATGAAGCTAATGAGGGCTAAAATCAATGTTATGGCCTATGGAAAACAATATTTGTTCATACGTATTTTTTATTACTTTTGACTCCGAAAGAATTTTTTCAACTAGATTAACTCAAGTATTTACTGTTTTACGATCTCTAAATGTACGCTCATTCGCGTAAATAAACGTTTTTTTAACTCGCATCATTCTGATAAGTTAATGTTAAGAATGACTAGTTATTATATGGTTAATAAATATTTTTCTTTCTATTACTGAGTAAATGTAGTTGTTAGATCGTTAATAACTATTATGACTTCGACTTTTTATATATTTTTCATTAAAGTCAAACGCTGAATGTGATAAAATTATTTATTACATGTATTCTTATTATTTTGCGTTGCTGTATTGAATTATGTATTGTATTGTAGATAATAGTAAGATGAGAAATCGTAAAAATAATAAAAATCTAAAATAATTTATTATTTTATTTGCTTTTACCTAAGTATTACTTCCCAATGAGTAATTTTTTGTGTTTCCCATTACGTGATTTATTTTACCTCTAGTCCGTAATAGGTGGCCCCTGGGCTTTCCCTTCTTTTTATTTTTCGCCCAAATTCGAGACATTGTGTCTTAAGCAGGGGAACTCGGCCGCAATATTTTATCAGATCAGGAAAATTAAATTAATTTAGATACAATATAACTGTTCTCGCAAGTGGCAATTGAACTCACTGCTACGCTGCCACTCTTAAATTACTACTCTACTACTAAGAATTTAGGGTGGGTGTGGAGAGAACTGAGCACACTAATAAACTATTCTGTTAAGTGTCAACGGCTTCCTTTCCAGCTTAACATAGATATAAGCAAGCTTTAAGATCAGCAATAGATCCCACATCAATACTCTTGTATAATATACTGATTTCGCAAGACATTACACAAATAATAATTGAGTGTGGGAAGTTTCGTTGTAGTAACCAGATATTTTTGAGGAAATCACCCATATGTAGTTGTGAAATGCTTTAAATTTTAACGAGTAATAAATAAGGGAAGCGATTCCATTCTAATATTAGTACAATAAAATAAAAGATACTGCGCTCTATGGAACAGCCACATGATGGCAGACTACCCCTAGGCTTTTATTTGTTTCTAAATTGAGTAAACAGCATGATATATATTTTGTTTCTGTAGCGTATTACGGAAAAGATTATTTTAAATATATACGTACGTTATCTTTTTTTGATCTTTTTAAAGTTATTAATCCATTTTAAAAACTAGACCCAATTAGATGAATCAATCTATCATGTCTCAGAAATTACTAACTTCCCCAAATTTTGCAAATTTCTTATAAAAAATATTCATAATCAAAGTTCGTAAATATGGTTCTCGTTTTCTTTTGTTAATGTTATAATCCGAATGATAAGTTTTCATAAAAATAGTTCAAACAATAATGATAGATAATGCTCCATCAGCCATAATATGCATAAATTACATGAACGTCATGAACTCACATGAGTGTAATATCGATTCTTAAAAAAGTTCGCATTTTGACTGTACCACATCTGCATAGATACATTATAGAGTTTACAGGTATTGTAAGAGAGTAGGGATGTTTATTTAATAAAACGAAACGATATTTTTTTCGATATTCGTAGTGTTCTATCGAAACTTGACGATCTCCATCTTCTTCCTGGCATTAATTCCGGCGTTTAACTAGGGTTAACCTTCTAACTCTCCTATGATGGATCCTGAAAAATACAGACCGATTTCTATATTACTTCCAATGGGCAAAATATTTGTAAAAATAATATTTAACCAACAAAACAATTCGCTCCATAGCGAATAATATGGTTTCACTAAATGCAAATCTACTACAGATGCGGGTGTCGCACACACATTTATGATGCTTGGGAAAAGTCACAAAATGCTGTTGGAGGCTTTTGCGATTTATCCAAGGCCTTTGATTGTGTAGACCATGAAACTCTTTTATTAAAGTTATATCATTATGATAAACAGGATGCCACCCTTGTTCTTATTGCCTCGTATTTGAGTCAGAGAATCTAGAAGGTTAATTAATATAAATGATAAAAAAGTTCCTATAAAATAAAAAATAAAAAAAAACATCGTCTGATTCTTCCCTGAGGATGGGTGTTCCACAAGTATCTATTTTTGGTCACCTTTTATTTTTGCTCTATATTGACGAATAACCATTTTATGTGAAGCACTTATGTCATATTATACTATTCGCAGATGATACCTTCAAAATAACTATGACGAAATGAATAGTGCGTTGTCGAGAATTCTTCTTTGTTTTAATGTTAATAATTTTACATATAAGATGGAGCTATACTTATTGAGCATATTACCAAAAAAACTAAGTGTATTGAAAAATACATATTTAGAAAACGTATACAACTTGTCTTTTTTAATTTCCTAAGTGAGCGAATAACACTTTAAATAATGTTAAAAAAATAAATGTATTGAATTTACTGTACCTAATGTAAGAAGGCGGAATCTGAGTCTAACAATTAAAGGAGAAACTCTTCACATGACAGAAGCCACATTCAAATTTAAGTTAAGTTGATTATGAAAATGTCAATATTTTCTACCACAGAACCAATTTCTTTATAAATCTCAAATGTCAAGTTTTTGACGTTTTAGATTAGTCTTGACTTTTTCCATAGTATCCACTATTACACATTTGAGAACTTAATATCAAGTGACAAGTACCACTATTCTATACTACATTAACAATAAAAATCAAATATGTGTTCGATTTTAAGGAAACGGCAAATATTAACATGTATACCCAATAGGCTCGGTCCATTAATAGGTCGTTGCATAACAAATAAAATTGAAGATGTTAGCACTCACACAGGACAAGTATGTGTGTACTATGCTAGTTTATTCCATTTATATGGCACAATTTTTATGGCACAGAAAATTGCATTAGTATATTTCATTGGATACACACACCTTAATCTCACCTTCGTAATTTTTTCTACCTATTTTTATAATATTTTTTTTAATACTGACAATAACAGTTGTATGTGACATGTTACCACTTTCGTTTTGGTTAAGAATTAGTGATATATAAGTATATTTTTCAGAAATGGGACTCTGATGATTATCGTCTTGCAAGATTTGCGCTTGCACCAAAGCAAGTAAATCCAAATTGGGCTATTAATTTAATTGCAGATGTACCACCTAAAGAAGTGACAGAAAGGGTAGTATGGTGTGATGGTGGGAGTGGCCCTGAGGGCCATCCAAGGGTATACATTAATGTGGTATAATTATTGTCATACTAACAGTTTAAAATTCACTAAACTCAATATTAAATTTTTATTAATTTAGTACCCTCTTTCAGGACAAGCCAGGTGACCATGCTTGTGGATATTGTGGGCTACGATTTGTTAAAAAAGATCATCACTAAAATACTCTATCTGTACAATGAACATAATTTAAAGAACAGAGAAATTATATTATTTGTGATAGTTTAGAAGGAATAAATTTTTGTTTCAATATAATTTGTGTGATTTATGGTTTTTATAGTGCACTTCTATGTAACTGGCTTCATATAGGATCGAAATGGAAATCAAACCCTCAACCAGTATGTACACAGTAAGGCATTGTGACATTGCATCACAGTGGCTCTTTGTAAATAAAAATCAGATATCATTATTTTTTATAAAATATATATATATATATATTTTTAAAAAAAAAATCAGATATCTTTATTTTGCATAATATCAACTTACTTTGATGAGCTAATGAGTCCTAACTTTGCATTGGTCATAATAATCTAGAAAGATTAGACCTTTAAGGCTTACAACACTATTTTAAGAGAGAAAATAAATAATTTTTTTTTATAACATTTTTTAGAAGTGTTAATCGCATACTTAGGAAATTGAAAAAGACATATTTAGAAAACGTCAAAGACGAAAAGCTGCGTCGAAATTCTTAAACACTTATTACAACTTATAGTGTACAAGAATTTCGACTTAGCTGGATGTGGAATGCATGGCTTAGCAGTTAGTGCTAGAACGGTTTTCTATAGGTGTGGGTTCGAATCCCTGCTGCATTCAAATTTTTATGTTTTCTAAATATGTCAAGAAAAAAATTTATTTTAATCTTATGAAATAAAGTTAATTGAATGAATTAAGAGCTGTTATAGTCAATTACAGAGTGTCGACAAATAAATAGAATTTATGCCGTATTGTATGTTTGTATAATATTTTCATTTTGTTAATCTGGTAAGACAAAGGTTGATTTTGATGGGTGATTGAGTTGAAAGCATGAAGCTGTTTTAATTAGTATATTTGACTTGTTATATAAATTCATAAATAATTGACAATTAAGCAGGATTTTGATCACTTTGTACCCTATTGAGGCAATAAATTTACAAATTTTAATTTACATTTAATTTTATATGCAACAGTCAATTTAAGTTTTCATATTACACATTTTATATACATATATTGCTGAAATAAGAATCCTTTGTTTTTATTTAGTTTTTAAACATTTCTCTACACTTCATTCACTGAGCAGAAATATATTATGTAATTATACATAAAGCAAGAAAAAATTTATATCTACTGGACAAATACAATTAAGCAGCCACTGAGAGTTGACGAGTGACTGAGCCACAAGACATCATGCATAATAAAATCAGTTTTTGTCAGTAGTAAAACAAAGAGAATGTGGGGGATGGGGAGAATGTCTGTGTCCTGCCACCAATCACTCTCTACAAATGAGCTAGCTTCTCTCCAATCAATTTAGAATGTGCTTGCTGACAATGTATTGTATTTTTAAAACAGCTTTCAAAAGCTTTTTGTATATTTTTACATAAAATAAAATCTCTTTTGAACTTTCACTAGCAAAATTACTAATATATGTGTAATAATTAATAAAATTCTAAAACTGTATTGAATGGTTAGTAAATATTAATTTCAGTGTTACACATATTACATTTTGTGTACATATATATCAAACCTTAAGAGGTTGAATTAATCTAAATACATAAATATTATTATATTTCTAGTTTTTTTGAAGTTGTTTAGTTTCAGAATTTTCATTTTGCAGTTGCTGCCTAATATCTCTATTTGATTGTAAGAGGTCTTTCAATCTCTTGTGAATGTCATCATTTTTTTGTTCCAACATATCTAATGCTTGATTTAATTCCTCCAATTGATTATCCAGTACATCATATTCTGTAAATAATATTAAATTAATTAAAATAGTAGTTTTTAGTTTCTAATATTATTACTGGTTCTTAGATTCTTTGACATTTTAAAGTGTATGTAATGTTTTTAGATTTCTTAAGGAAGCTATTTAAGCTAAGTACAAGAAAATGTTATTTTAGCTTATTATGAATCAAAGTCTAAAATTGCTAGTAATAAACCTTTAACTAAAGAACACTTAATTTATATGGACAAAAATATTGTAGTTCAGTTCTTTAATTATGTTTCGAATGTGCTAAAAATATTGTAAGATATTATATTTACCTTCATGGACTATTTCTCCTTCATCATTGGTTTCCATATCATTAGATACAGACTCATTTTCTCCAGGTTTATTATCATCTACACCTGTCATATTGAAAGAATTAAATTAAAATAACACCACAAAACTCCGTAAAATGTTTAGATTTGTAAATATATCTATTATTGGAATATATAAATTATATGAAATTCGGTGTTATATTGTATTTGTTTTTTGATTTTATATATCATTTGACATTTTCAGTATTCAATATCAGTTAATGTTAACAGCAGAAAAAACCGGTGCCGCTTAAAAATTGTAATTATTAATTAATAGATCTGAAAAGCCAATATTTTCGTACAATTATAAATGGCAATGATACGCAGGAAAAGTGATTAGTTCAATATAAAATTGTTTCCACTTTACACGTATATTGCTTTGTTTTTAATTTGTTTCTTTCATCAAAATACCATGATTTGTACGTTCTTCAATTGCAAATGATAGAATTCTAAAAGAGGAAAATTTAATTTAAGCTCTTGGACTTTGTCATGGTAGTGAAATAGTAAACTAGAGCATGTTTACTAGCCAAATTAATATAGGGCTTTATTTATATCAACTTTAAGGTGTACTCCCAAAATTTTGTACTTAATTCTTTTAGAAGCTTAAGATGAGAGTTTTTGAAATTTGCACTCTTATTCTTATCTTTCGAAATTCTATACCGTGTCTGGAGCAGTTCGCCTTCTAAATTAAGGTTCGCAGTTCCGGTTAATTAGGGTTTTCTAATTTAATTTACTTATTATCTAACAAACCGAGCCCATCGTGGCGCAGTGGGACAGCGCTTGATTCGGGGATTCCCACTCTAGGGAATGATTTTTATTTGAAGTAAGTGCATTTCTCCATTTTGGTACCTATGACAAAGCGCAGTGTTGAGTTCCGCTACTCAATACGCAAGATCTTGAATTCAGGTGGCAAGTGGAAAACGGAGTATCTTCAAACTAAGGTCTCTCCGACCACCCTGCTAAGCAGGAAGTTGAAGAAAAATCTAACATACTTAACAAATAATATACAGATACTTATCTACGATATATTTACAACCGTCAATTTACTATCTGTTATTTCTTTTATTCTAATCATTCTCTTATATTCCAGCTATTTGTATTCTATATATAACATAGATTTTAAGATTGGTCATCGTGAAAGTATCAATGCAACTTTCTTCGAAAAAAGAAGCTCGTAAAGGCGTTTGGGAAAAAATTGTGAATGCGTGATAGGCAGCGAGAACTTAATGAGTTACAATTCTTTTCGGCCAATTATCCATTGCAATGAAAAAGGTTGAACTCTGTTTTACAACGCTTCTTTAAATTAAATTTGAAGACACTCTCAGACAGAGTCAGACAGGTGTCAACTACGTCACAAGCATTTAGTCTCTAACAGGTTCCATAAATTGAGGGAGAAAATAACTAGTGGTAACTCAGTGATTATGTAATGAAATGTACCATAAACAAAATAAATACATGTCAAGTGACTAGATTTCATATTTATTACAATGATACCTTTTTAATTTTTTTTGTCAATAATTAATATATCTTTTGTTAACATTTTTTAAAGTGTTATTCCCACACTAAGGAAATTGATTTTGATATCAAAACATGTCTTTTTTTTAATTAATTGACATATGTACGTTTTATATTATATTGCAGAACATAATAATATGACAGTATGATATTGCAGAACCACTATGATATATTTTTTCAAACATATATGTACTACAGACTCTTGGTCCGTGCCATATTTTTGCCGTCTTATTATAATTATATTTTTCAATCGTAACTTACATATAAATCGCTACTCAGAAGTCAGAAAAAAGCTTGGTGATGTTTTAGAAAGTTTTTTCTATTTTACTTATTTTTACAATTACTTTATACCTATAAATATTCTTAGGTTTACCGTTTACCAACATCTAGTATTTTTACACAAACATCTACATAGGTATGGTATGGTAGGCATATAATAGACAATATTATTAATAATCTATACTAATATTATCAATGCGAAAGTAGCCGTGTCTGTCTGTCTGTCTGTGACGCCATCACGGCCAAACCGCTGAACCGATTGTGATAACATTTTATCTAGAGATTCTTAAGGTTCTTGGAATGAGCACATGTTACTTTTTTCTATTTATTTTACTTTTACCAGGAATACAATGAATGTTTTACGAAAATGCCCCTGGAAATACGAAACTGCGTTATCTACTAACGTTATCTACTAACGCGAGCGCTAGTAATATATAAATCTAAAAATATTCAAGATACACCATCCATTTTTATAATTATTATACAAAATTTTAAATCTTAGTCTACGTGTGAGGGACTTGGTACTGGGAAAAGGGCATGCCCGCTATGGCGGAGGACATGACCGCTTCGTTCCTGTATTTTATAGTCATCTTAATTCTTAAGATTGTATTTCACGATACTTCTTATCATTGCCGGCTGCCCTCGTCGCGATCCGAATTAGCCTTTTCACCTTCACTGTTCCTGTAGGTTTGAACCATTACGGTGTTATCATACTTTTTTATCTGGTTTTTAAAGACAAACCTAATATTTTATATTAAGATGCTCACTAAACATACGTTTGTACTTGTACGTTTTAGCTAATGTAAGAGAAACAATTCTTAACAAGGTATAATCATTGAAAATGTAAAAACAAAAGTTTATGTAAACTTGTTAATAGAACTCGTTTAATAGTCAGTTCAGTCGGTCAGCTTAAAAGTCTATCAGATGCTACAGAACTAGGGATCGGATTCAATTTACATAAAACGAGGTTTTTTTTTAACACGTTATACGTCACACGGCATGAAGTGGAAATAGGTCAGAACTCGTGGACAAAAACGTAATCAGGTAGTTTAAAGTGCAAACTTTAAGAAGATTACTAGCGAAGAAATTGTGTAAAGTTTATACGATATACCTTCATGACCATCCACCATCCTTAACAAGCCGCGGTACTTATCCATGCCGAAACTGTAGCAATTGTTTATAATATTAATGCTGGTCAGTTATAATACCTAAAAACATATGTTATATGATATGTGTGTTACTTTAGTATATAGTCAAGAGTATGCGATATCAAACTTACTTTTAATTAAATTTTGCCTAGCTCGTTAGAGACAGACAAAGCCTGAAACAAAAAAAATACATTTTATGATAAAATAACTTTGAAAAATTCGAAATATAAATACGATTTCTTAAATCGCAGAAAAAGTAAAACAAAGTTCTTGTTATGTTAACTCGCTACATGCTCTATGATCATTTCGTATTTGTATAGTCTGCTTTTTGTCGATCATATGGATTTGCGAATCTGACCTGCAATACAGATTATTAATATAAAATACAAAGTTGGTGTTTGGTGTGGTTAAATTGACACCTTCATAGTTCAATCTATATTCTATTAATTATTGGTATTGTGTGATAAGTCAGAAAGTAGAACACAAACCCAAACAAAAGGTTTAATTTAATTTGTTAATATCTACCTTACACAACATACTTTAGTAAGTACTAAGTACTTTTTATTGTCATAGTTACTATCCAAGTAGTATATTAACTATTTCAGTTTAGAGATTACAAAGGTAAAAAAATGAAAATTATTCGTCATCTTTAGCAATGTCTTCTTTCAAAATTGTGCGTACAATAATCTGTGTTTAAGACAATATTTTGATACGGAAATTGAGTCTTATAAACGTATTTTATTGACCAAGTTTGTTCTATCCTTTTGCTTGCAACGTCATATATGTTTATTTCTGTTTAGCGACTCATTTCCTTATATATATTTTTTTATTAAAAATATATAGTACCACTGACTACTTAACTGAATAAAACAGTAAATAATAAAGTATTATTCAGTATCTAGCCTTTTTTGATGTGTAAAAAGATAAGTCTATTTAAGCGATTTAATTCCTTTTTATAGAAAAATGACATCTGGACCATATAATTACTCATATATTTTTAAATATATAATTATTGGTGATATGGGTGTCGGCAAATCGTGTCTTTTGCATCAGTTTACTGAGAAAAAATGTAAGTATTTTATTTATTTATATTTTAATTTGATGTACTTATCCTAACATGATAATTTAGCCTTTGTTATAAATGTGAACTTAAATTATTAGTATTATGTATGTATCAGTTTAAAAAAAAAATTATATTCCTAAAAGATTTAAAACATTTTGTTATAGTCATGGCTGATTGCCCTCATACAATTGGTGTTGAATTTGGTACTAGAATAATTGAAGTAGCAGGTCAAAAAATCAAACTACAAATATGGGATACAGCTGGACAAGAAAGATTTCGAGCTGTGACTCGCTCCTACTATAGAGGAGCTGCAGGTGCTCTTATGGTGTATGATATAACTAGACGGTATGTTTATTTAAATAGTTAACTGAATAAAGTAATGTAAACATTGATGTTGATTTATTGATGATATACTATTTTACATGGTTAATTTATTGTTCTATATCAGGTCGACATATAATCATTTAAGCAGTTGGCTAACAGACACTCGTAATTTAACAAATCCAAGCACTGTAATATTTCTTATCGGTAACAAGTCAGACTTAGATGGCCAAAGGGATGTTACATATGAAGAAGCCAAACAATTTGCTGATGAAAATGGATTAATGTTTGTTGAAGCCAGTGCTAAAACGTAAGTAAATATACAGTAATCATTACATAGTGTTTGTGAATGGGTATATCACTAATAATGTAAAACAGATCTTCATCTTTTTCCTTACCATTTATATATTACAATTTCATTATTAATTTAACAAGAATTGTGATAACTACTATATGCAAATTTCAGAGGCCAAAATGTTGAGGAAGCATTCCTTGAGACAGCAAAAAAGATTTACCAGAGCATCCAGGATGGTCGGCTGGATTTGAATGCGGCAGAGTCAGGAGTGCAGCACAAGCCGGCGTCACCGGGCCGCCCACTGGCCGCACCGCCCGCCTCTCGCGACCCCTGCGCCTGCTAACGTCCCCTGCGCAACACCCGCCTCGCACTGCACCCCTTGCACTCTCTTATAATTGATACATACACTGGAAAAATGCTCCACTCTATCCCATTTTAATTGTTTTTGACATATGAGATAGAGGTAGCATTTTGTAATGAAACCCATACGAAGCTAGGAAATTCTAGGGAAACAACCAAATCAGTTAGGTAATTAGATATTGTAAAATCTGCATTTTTCCCAATTTCGATAACCAAAATAAACAATATATTTTGGATTAAAAACAAAATAGTTATGGAGAATGTATAAATTTATTTAAGCAATCAATAATGGAAACTATATGTAAATACAGAAGCAAAGTGAAATATAAATTTATTGCAAATGTCATATTTAAACTATTTATTAAATTTATCTTTAATATTATATGACACTAATTCAATGATTTATTCAATTAGCAACATAATAAAATGTAAGATATATTTTTTTAGCCTGTTTGTATTACTTGCCAAATCTGGATACTATTTTCCTACAACAGAAGATGCCTGTTCTAACATAATTATTGTAAAATGTATATCATCAAAATGGAATATGGTACCTTCATAATAATTTTGATACACCTTTCATAATATATCCTAGCTTCGTTTAAGTTTGGGCCACTTATATATATGTATTTATATATCAGTACTTCCCCATTTTGTTATTCTTTATACTACGTATATAATTTAATATTGGTTTTTGTTTTTCTAGTTGTATTTTTTGGGTGCACTCTAATCTCACATTCCATACAATTGGGTTCATGGAATTTTATATAAGAGATAACATGTAATAAGATTATACTGAATTTATATATCAGTAAATGAATAGCATCGTAGATTTATGTATTTAAAAGCTTTTGATGAATGAGAAGCTATATAAAAACATACTATTTGACAAATCTATCCTATTAATTCTATGATTCTATGTTTTTATTAAATAATATTTGTATGAAACATTCTTTGTTTATAGTTGTATTTGAATAAGTTGAAATATAATGTCTACATAAATACTATATATAGACGACATAAATTAATTTAACATTATTTGCATGTTTCATTTCAGCGGTCAACTTTGTATCCAGCTTATTTAGTTACAATTGTAAAAGAACAGTGTTTGGCTAAAGATTCTTACAATAGAGTAATAATATTATAATTGTATTAATGCAATAGTTGCTTGTATGTTTTAATATTTGACCTTATACAATAGGATTTTCATCAAATAATTATTTTTAATTGTATTATCTATATTAAGAAAGTAGTGCTATTAAAACTTAAATTATATATTGTATAATAGTTATCATAATGTAACAAATATTTTAAAAAAAATCGAAAACTTTAAAATAAAAAAAATTGGTATATTCGGATTGTATATGGAAATATGGTATATTCAAGCATATTAAAGATGTTAATTTACATAAATAAGGCAATCTTTTTCGGTGTAAGATTTTCCATATTAATTCTACAGATAATTGTACTGGTAACAAATTTTTAATATATGTAAAAGGTTATAATACAACATTATCGTTTATTTTGAACTCTTATATATATATATAGTGTAAATTATAAGTATATTTATTATACTATATAATCAATCTTAGGAGTTGCTAACTAAATGAAGTTTGTCAGTCCATAAACCCATAAAGTGTCCATTACTGTTTTTTTTATATTTGTATTTCTAAATTAATACAAATTTTAAATAAATTTACTTTAACATTGATCTAAGCTGTATCGTCAGCTTTATGCATATCTTAATTCTATATCAAGTTATTACGCATTATTAGAACAACAAATTTCGAAGTATAAATAAATAGCATGAGTATACTGCAGGGTTATTTGAAATCTGTAATTTTCAAATCTTGAGATATTTAAAAAATTGACAATATTTATGAAAGGCGTTTGTACCACAAATGCAAGTTATTAAACTGTAAAAATATAGTTAACATAAATAATCGATGAGAATACTATTGTTAATAAATGTTGTCTTATGTTTGTATTGCTCTTTGTATCATAAGTAACTGAATAAATGTTAAATATGTTATTTTAATCAAATTGAGTTATAATTTATTGCAATTAGAACTATTTTATTAAATCATATTACATATTATAGACTTTTTAAAGTACAAGTATGTTTTATTTTATGATTTTTTTTGATACTACAAATCTAAGTCAGTTAATAATTTGTGACTAGTACTTAATAGTCCATTTGTCGCGTAAAATACACGTTTCCTTAGCAACGTGTATGTCACTTTATGTGTGTGTAAAATTTATTTGACAAATTTAATGTAATATAATGAAAATATAGAATATGTCTTCGCTTATTCATACTTTTCAACCATAATTTATACCCTATAAATTTTAACTATCATTTATGTGGTAATGTATATATTCCAAAGATTCCACGATCTGATATGAACAATAGTTTCGTGTCAGTCGATAACAGGTGTAATCGCTACGAAGGTTTCACTATATTTCACTTTCACTATATTATATTATATTTTTTAAGATTCTGAAGACCTATGAGGTATTAGCTCCTAAAAACAATAATTAATTCTTGTTACACACTGAATAGTTGTTAAATTATTTTCAGTTCTATAAGGCCGGCGATTTGTAGAAATTTGGAATATCATTTAGGTATTTCACACTATGCTTAGGCGATCCTAACGATGTGTATTGATAATTTATGAAAGCTGTTTATACTTTTTGACAATTTTTATGATATGTAACAAGAAGGCGGAAAGTGGAGAATGGAGTGTCTTGTCACCAAGTTCTCTCAATTTATTGACTATGTTATATTTTTTCAATGTCTTTTTAAATATTTTTTTATACAGTGACAATGGTATCACCTATAAATTGTAATATAGCCATTTGTATTGTCAACCTTGAAATGGCCTTTTCACGAAACGGTTGGACATTTCATAAAACAATGGTATTTCAAGATGTTCACCATGTGCCCGACGAGAATAACGTATTTGACAGTATTTCCAGCTAAACAATTGGCTAAGTATGAAGTTGCTACATTTTATGCTGTGGGGCTGTCGCCAAGTGCTCCGCTTTGTTACGCCAATAGAAGATGTCGACGTCACACACACCCGAATATATCGACGGAAAAGTAGGGTGTAGGGTGTGTATATTGGTTTTACTTACATTCACAGTTACTTCAAACTAATCTGTACTATATACATATGTTTCTGTAAAAACCCGTAATACGGAAAATCTTAAGTTTTACTAAGTTAAATTTAACATTTCCGCACTTTAATGGTAAAAGTTTAAATAGTTTCTAATCAAGATTACCTTGTTCCACATTTATGTCCCTTAGAAGAAAATCCATAGAGTAACACATTGAAATTCAAGGGCCTGCGGTGAGAGAAATAGTGATTCATAATTTTAAGAAATAACGTAAAATTACTATTTTTGATCATACTTAGTTTGAAAATCATATTTTTATGTGCTTAACTTTAGACACCATTAACAAACGATGTGCCCTAGTGTTATTGGTTTAATCGTGGCACAGAAAGCGTTGAGCGCGTTGGTTTTATAAAATTCCGTGCCATATCGTGATCTTAACAATGTAACGATCTGCCGACGACATATACATTATATGTATATAGATCATTATATTGTAGGTGGTTTTGTTTGTGAAGAGGCGCGTAAATAAAAATATATATCAATTTTATTATAAATATATTAAAAATATATGTAGATAACTTTCCTTAATCAAGTTCGCAATAAACTATTTAGAGATTATTTTAAAAACTTAACCTTTTCGGCGAACTTATAAATAATTTTATATAAATAAAAACAAGTATTGACAGTATAATTACAATATTTATAATGATTCAACGTAATTATTGCAGTAAACCGTTCGTGAATGTAAAGCACTAGAGCACTAGAGCACTATAGCTTGGCGGTGGCGAGCAGCACGTCGCGCATGTCTCTTAGCGCGCGGACGAGCGCGGCGCGGTAGGCGGCGGCGGCGGTGTCGGGGTGCGCGCGGAAGGCGGACGTCGCGAAGTTGACGTCGTCGTCGCGCGGGTTGTAGCACGTGGCGTACCCGTCCGCCACCAGCGGGCCGTAGCACATAAACCCGTCACATTTGCACGCCACCTAGAACATGGACAGTTCTCCATTTTGTTAAGAAAAGCAAATTGCAATGTCTCCATGCTATATAGCAACTGACCGAGGTAGTGACTTACACTATTAGAATCACTGTATAAATCAAAATATTGCCTCAAAGCAGGCGCGGATCCAGCCTTCACAAAAGATTGTGGTCACAGCCACCATAAATTTGGCCAAGCTCGAGCCAAAATACGGTGGACACTGAAATTCCGCGTAATTTAGTGAAGTTGCGTATGTGTGATGTCACAAGTCAGTTTGGGTTGTGGGCATGCCCATCGTGCCCACAACAGTGGATCCGCGCTTGCCTCAAAGTTATATTTATAACATTGAATGTTAAAATAGATAAAGCAATAGATAAGTCATTACTCATTAGATAAGCAGCCACCTAAAATTGTTTCTAAATGTACTGAGATTCATATTTCTTTTCTTATGCAGTTTTTGCTTACTCTAAAAATGCTGGACATAAAAGCATTTTATTAATGGCCTGATTAAATTAACAAGGATATTGTTATCGTATTAAAATTGTTATTATGTACCTGACTGTGAAATTCGCATGTGGGCAATTTCCTTTCACGTATCCAGGGTCAGAATATAGCTTAGGTATATCGATTCCGTTCTCGATCGCTATTAATTTGAGTCCCAATAAATGCCTGTCTACACCTAGTCCTTGAAGAGCCTGCAAATGTTAACGCCATCGCTTTAGAAACAGCAACTTATTTAAAGGCTTCTTCTATTTACCTCGGACACTGGACAACGTCGTTGGTTTCGCTTGACTAACAAGAAATATCTTTTGAAACTAACGTTTAACATTAACAGTTCAGTGTCTACTACTCCAAATGCAGAAGATGCGTGAAGCTATAAAAAATAAATAGTTCACTCATGTTCATATTTATGATGAATGCAGACAATACGACTGAGAAGGTTCTAAAAGAATCAGTACATTGGATTGTATCTCACTCTCATTAATCCTCCATTTTTACTGGACCCTTTTTCTGAACCCTCCGGTGCCGCTATCAAGACTAACTAGACAAAACGCAACACATTTTGTTCTCGACCAAAGTGTAAGTCAACAACATTAATCTTAAGGCCGATTTAAAATCTGTTTCTAGCGTATAGCAAGCGCGTTCTAAGTGAAATGTGAATGGACGGAAGCTAGCCACAATACATGATTGTTGGTAAGCCGCAGTGAGCGGACAAGCGCTGGTGATATTATTACGCATGGTGTATTGTGTCTCAGTCATTCGTCAACTCTCATTGGCTGCTTGACTATGCGCAGGTACGCACAAAATGTTCGGAAAGCCTATATAGCCAATATAGCCTTTCCGAACATTTTGTGACTTTCCTATATAGGCCTATATAGGCTTTTGATCAATAAAAAATGCGCTTGCTGTACCTACACGGTCGTGTACCCTCACTACAAAGGGTTTCGCAAGTCGATGTTCGGGCCTCACCTGAGGTTTCTTCTCGAGGTCTCTAAACCAAGGTCGGGTGCGGTCCGGTCCAAACCCGGTGACGCTGAAGAGGCTACTAGGGCCAACAGCACACTACACAGTCAGAAATAAAAAAGAACCTGCGCGGTGTAGTCGCGGTGCGCGGCGACGGCTGCGCGCAGTGCGTCGCGGCGGGCGGCCGGAGGCGCACGCTGCGTCATGGCGCGCGCGAACGCGACGGACTCGGGCGAGCACGAGCGGATGGTCTCGGTGCGTCCGCCGGCGAACATGCGCGTCGCCGCCGACTCGTAGTGCGCTCCGGCGGTCGAGTGCAAGCTGAGGGAAATTATTTATTAAGAAAATTTTGTTTTCATTGGAAAAGCTCCAAGCCAAGCTCGTGTCCACGTCTCGTCACATTCATATTATAGGATTTTTGATTGTTAATTTAATTAGTGAAATATATATATATAATAAATAAACAAATTACTGTACAAGTTTGGTACAAGCAATCAAAATTATTAAGGGCGACCCAAGACGTCTAACAATAAATATGGTGCAATAAATTAATAGCATAAAATTCGTATTTCCTCGTATCTCTTTTTTTTATTCTTCGTATTTTACGAGCCTTGGCTCGTTGAACTAAAACTCTGGGTTTATAACTATATCTTCTTAATATAATATTAATAAAAATGTTATATGGGACTAATTGTAGTAAAGGAATAAAGTTAAAAATACGCATATAAAATACTTAGTAATAGAAGGTGTACCTGTAAAAAGCATACTGCATTGCCATCTGAAGGTAGCTGTCGGGGCTCATTTTTTGTGACTTGATGAAGTTCTTGCCATAATCATCAAATTTGAAGCAATTCAAATCTAAATTATGAGCCAATCTGGAAAATATTTTTCAAAATTTTTCAAAATGTTTTATATAAGTAAGACGAAAGTCTAATTGAATTGAATTTATGAAAAAATTAGACCTTCGTGACGACACAGTGTAACTGTAAATGTGATTGATTGTGAGTTTAATCCTACTCAATACGCAATGTCCGTAACAGCGAGAATCTAATAAAAAAAAAGGAACAAAATTAGATATCTAGAATATGTGACATACTATTCAACGATTTTAAACATTATTAGAATCGTGGAAAATTAAGAAGACGATTTAAATATAGTTTTATAACACTTTGTATTAAATTTCAACTTATAAATAAAAGTGGGTTAGTAAGTATATATATTGTATGTACATAATCTGATAACTTGGGTATATAATATATTTTCAAAGTCTAGAAACTTACTTATCCAAATTGTTCTTTGCATTCTTTATCATGGCGGCTACTTCACTGCTGACGTTAAATCTTAGATGAATGGGCTCCTTGGGACTTGAAGATGGCTCCTCTGGTTGCTTTTTTTGCTGACTGCCAATTAAATTATAAATTGTGATTTTTTTTAATCTGTACTCATCTTCTGCATTCTCTAGTTTAAGCTAGTCACGGGGCAAATCATCAAAAGTTATAACAGTTACTGTAAAATACAAAAATAACCTATACTATAATAAAACAGTAAAAAAGTCTGTACATTGAATATATTTACAAATCTATGATTTTTTTGTCTGTCTGTCTGTTTTTTTGTCTGTCTGTTTCCGCACATCTTCATAGTTACTGGACGGATTTGAACAAAACTCTTTTTGCTGTATAGCATTTAGACCTGAACAGCTCTTAGGTTCTAAGTGATCTCGAAGAGTGGACCATTTGATGTAGAAACATAATAGAACAGCTAAATTATAAGAAGTAAGAAAATGGCACCTTAAGTAAAGTTATTCAGAGTGGTTATCCATTGACATATCAAAATGAAAGTATTGAAACGTCTGATAAAGAACCCTATAAGCCCAGCTAAACTATAAGAAATAACGAAATGAAGCATTAGCAAAAATTAATCAGCGTTATGCCCGTTTTCCGTTTACATATAAACACTGATAAAGATTCACAAAAGTCTAGCTAAACTATAAGAAAGAAGCAAGTGCCCCATTAACAAATGTTGTTCCATAACATATTGAACAACTTTTGTTAATGGGGCACTATCATTATATAATCATGATAAGCATTTTGCATTGTCATATCAAAATTAAATATCTTGAAAATCTAATGAAGAACCGTGATAGCTAAACCATAAGAAATATATAAATTCAACTTTTTACTAATGTTTAAAAAAAATCGTCGCGTAGTGCAACAGCGTCTAATGCGTAAACGCGATGGGCCTCTATTCGATTCCTACTTTAGGAAATGGTTATATTTATATAGTTTTCGTTTTTTTTCTCTAATAAGTTCAATGTCAACAGGTAGTAAATGGAAGTAGTGTGTCATAAACTCAAGTCAAAAAAAAGGCGACACAAACGACGTTGTGGGCATGAACTAGTATAATTAATAAAAGCTTACACATATTTAACGATGTAGTCGGTAAGGACAGCTATAGGTTGTCCTTCAGCTGGTGAGTGCTCATAAGTGAGACCAGTAATGCCATCAGAGCCCACGATAAACTAGATCAGGGCAAAAACTTTATTATGTTACTGAAAAAATAAGTAACCAATTTTTATCATAAGCTTAAAATGCTTAGCAAATTCAATATATATATATATATATATATATATATATATTCCTCCTCCTGACTGTCCTGACACATTGTCTGATTTTACATGCGACGGTCCTGGATTTGATTCTCACTCGGGGAATGGTTATAATGAAATTATTTTCACTTGTCCACTATGGTAAGACACAGCGTTGCGCAACTCCACATGCAATATCTAGAAATTAATTAATATTTTATATATAGCGGCTTAAGAAGCAAGAGCCTGGTGTTTGGACACACTGTTTCCGTTTTAGATTTATTGACTGTGCTTTGTCTTGACAGACCAGGAGGAAGACCTGCACGCACTGCAATGACTTCTATATACTTATAAGTACATAAGTGTTAGATATGGACCTGTATAGTTTTGTCGAACCATCGGTTGCCGCCATTACTGCCGGCGCCGCCGCCGTGTATGGTCTGCGCCGCGGCGAGGTTGCGGCGCGCGTCGTCGTCCGCGCAGCGCCACAGCCCCGTCGCGCCGTCTAGACACAGCACGCCCAGGCTCGTCTCAACGTCGGCTAGCGACTTATTGTTTCCTGAGTCTAATTGTACCATAGGAAGATATTTTTTAACACATCTTTATTTATTACTTTTAAATATTATTATAGTATATGCACAAGTAAATCAATATTACCTTTGATAAGCAGTTGATAAGCCTTTGCCCAATTATCTCTGCTTTCAGATGTCAGAATGCCTATGGCATCATCTGTAGGACTTGGTGACATATTTACTATTTTTGTTAAAGCTTCAACAATTTGGTTTTCATTTAACCGTTTCCCATCACTACCCCAAAGATCCATATGGAAAATCTAGAATTATTATAGAAAATATATTGATACTATATAACAATTGTGTTATATGATATTAATATTATTTAAAAAATATAGAAATTGCTGTCTCTTATGTGGAGTATGGTAACTTTCTTTTAGTCTGGAAAAAGATTCTATACAGATTTTGGATTAAATTAATTGCTTAAAAAGAGATAAGCAAACAGTTATATTTGTCTTTTTGTCTCAATTAATTTGGTTTAAACTGTGTATGGAAGAATTTTTCTAACATTACTTTAATATTGGTAAAATAAAGTTGTTAAAACATATATATATATATATATATATATATATATAGATACATAGGAGGAATTAAAATATTGATATTATCAAAAATTATAAGCAATATTTATTTAATTAATTCTTTTAAATAAAAAACAAATTGCACAAGGAATTATGAAACAAATATATGAGAAAAATTGTCTTACATGATTGTTATGCATAACAGTGACATGTTTAGTGTCATTAAATGATAATTTGTCTCGCTTTGCCATTGGTATACGACAGGTTCCAAATATTTTTTTATACTGGGACATATCTAAGGGATTTTTTCCCATCATTTCAACTGGAATTTTATCACTAAAAATAAAGGATAAATATGTTCTTCATTAACATAAATATGACAATTATCTTTGTGAATGTATGTAAAGTAAACTATGTAAGTCCAGCAATGTGTAGTAAGCCTATATATATAAACTAGCTATATAAGATTTTTACCTTTTTATCCAAAATCATGAAATTCTATAAACAATACAAAATGCAAATATAATAATATATAGTGGTCATATTTTAAATTTAAATAAATTATATATATAATAAGATCTAATGGTTTATGTTTAAATGATAATGTTTGCATTTGTAATGTAAATTAAAAAAATATATTTTCAATATAATACTTACTTATCCTATCAATAATTTATAGTCTAATGCAGCTAGTAATGTCTTTGCTGCATAATGTAAATTGATGTTCTTGATTATTAAATCTACAAAGGGCAAAACTAGACCAGGACTAGAATATACTACAACAGGATCTGCAGTACTCTAAATATGCAGTATTCAGCCACCATTCCTCTAAACAAGTTCTGTGACCACTTCAGCATGTTTCTCCAATAAATTACAAATTGAAATCTTTAATATACATTTTGTTTTTACAATATTCAGCTAGATAAAACAAAAGATGATAAATATTTTTACAAATTATTTAAAATAAGTCTAGTCCCTACTTAACATATATAATATTAAAGTTACACTTCTTTAAGAGGATAAAATATAGAAGAAGGAAACTAACAATGTTTAATTTAATTTTCCTTGTGTATATATTAGACTAGTCTATTTTATGTATAGAACTTTTACCTGTAATTTATGTCAACACCATGTTCAAATTCTTTTATTAAGCCTGGATGAAGTGGTAGCAAATTCTTCATTGTTTAAAAATGGATGTACAGTTCTTAAGTATTTACATAATATCACTGAGCTTGCTTTTAGGAAGTTTTGGCAAGATTTGCTCTTTACCTAAAAGGTTGTGCTGAAGTATAATTGCATTTTGAGTTGAAAGAACTCACATAAGGTGTTAAAAAAAACCCATTAGTTAATACTAAAAAAAAATTCAATAGTATTAAGTTATGAAACAATCTCACATTTGTATAATGAAGTAATATATACAGTGAATTAACTTACTAGTCTTACAGCTCGAAGCATCTTAAGATCCTGTAATATAAATTTTTGACTTAAATAATATTAAGAATTTGGTATGATAAACTTAATATTGACTTAGCCATATTGTTCTTCATATTTTTTTGGTAAATTTTGTTGTCTACCATATGAATTACAAAGCAGTTTTTAGAAATTTTAAAACATTGTAATAACTTAGCTTCGATCTCAAAATTGGACTTTTGCACCCTGCTATTGATAGACATGAAGGAATTTCCACTAGATACGTTATCAAAATATAAAGTTATACAATAAAAGGAAGTGAAAGGAGTCCGATAGAAGGTTGTCTCTAGGCAGTTATAATATCACCTACCGCTCACTTATTCGTTCACTTCAACCGGTTTTCTATATTACTTCACTTAGTTTTAATGTGGAATTCCGAAGAACGTATCAATTATACTATTAAACTTTTTACTTAACGTTTCGCTCTTCGTTTTCTAAAACTTTATTTATTCAGATTCAGATTCTAAAGATCTAACATTATACACTATACACGTCGCTTATTAATTAAATAAATAAATTTTGTAAGTTCAAAAGAAGCATATGATTCCTGCTAATGTTATCAAATTTAAAATTATAATTGTGACAATACTTTAAGGGTTGCCAATGTACGGTAAATATCTATTGATCAGTTGACTACTGAGACCTAAATTATCAGTTGTCCACAATAACATATAATTCTAAAACCTAAACATTAATTCCTAAGCATTATTTCGTAATTCATACTATAAAATGACAAGCCGACAGTTTTGGTGATAATACATAGATGAAGATATACAATTTTTTATTTAGAAAATTTATACAAATATATTTTATGATGCATTGTATTTAATTCCATTTGTATTATGCATTTTATTTTGCGCAATTTCCGTCCCCATATCCCCACTTACTACTGCGGCAATGACTTATTTGTTACTATTATAGCTGGTCGTTTATGGTACTTCTTCAGATTTTCCAGATATTTCATTGTTATATGACAATGAAAAATGCCTATCACGTTGAATGTCTTTAATTTTTATGTCCACGGCAAATGCTATAATTTGTTATAATTTAGCTGGGTTAGTTTAATTTTTATGTGTCTACGGATAACGTTCATCACGCTGAACAAATTTTATTAATGTGTCATAACTTTATTTCCTATAGTTTAGCTGGTCTTTTATGGTTCTATATCGGGTGTTCTACTCTTCAAAATCAAAAAAAGTTTCATTCAAATCGATCTAGTAACTATGGAGATGTGTGCGTACAAATAGACAAACAGACTTTTAAAAATCATAAATTCATATTCTATTACTGTTTTTACATCACCCTAAATTGCTTTCATTCAATGTACTGTTTTACTGTTTTATTATAGTATATGTTTTAACACAGAAAAAAATACTAGAAAAAACAATACGTACTACACGTTCTAAAATATACTAATAGGATAACAAAACGGCTCAATAAAAGTTTCAAATGAATTAAAAACCATAAGAATTCACATAAAGCAAATTATAGAAAAATATAAAAATGGTTTAGATTTCTCATACAAACTTTAATTCCTTATTGCAACCCCTTAGGTGTGTTTTAAAATAAAAAAGTAGCTGACGCTTAGCCCTGGGTTATCAACTATATTTATATCAAAATGAGTCACAATCGGTTAAGCGGTTCAAGTTTGTATATAAATTTTAGTCCCATATTTCAGCCACTTAATCTATAAACAAGTCATAAAGCCGCGTCGGGCGTCTGGGGAACAGCTATTAAATATAAGACGGTTGTTAAAAAAATATTTTAAATTTCAAAAGGGATTCGATATTAGGATAATTAAAGGATTTAGAACCATCTTGAATACGGTGACTGTGCCTTGGCTGATTTAACCCCACTTCACCTTAAAATATTAGAAATTAAAAAAATCGAAAGCACAAAATTACATTACGTCAACGAATACCCCACGTACGTCATGCTACAAATTTCCTCAAAATTACTACCACACCCAGAACATAAAAGTAAAATAACGATAGACAGAGCCATAGACCAAGATCAAATTGACCTCTTAACTATTAACTCCGCAATTAGTATTTACACCGACGGTAGCAAAGACCAGGCAGGTAGAGTAGGAGCCGCATTTATTATTTACGGTAGAAACATTAAACTCACCCGTAAGTTCAAACTACACTCCAGCTGCTCAGTGTTCCAAGCGGAACTTTCATAAACGACATCCTGAATTATATGGACGATGGATGCCAGGTAGATGTAATCTACACTGATTTTGAAAAAGCTTTCGATCGAGTAGACCATATCATCTTGATGCAAAAATTGCATGTCCTCGGAATACGAGGAGACTTATTTCGTTGGTTGAAGTATTATATATCAAATAGAAGGCAAGCGGTTCGAATGGGTGGATCTTATTATACAAGCAAAGTTTATCAGCCAACTGAATTTGAAAAGATATAATCAATTTTATATCTTTATATTTCATCTATTTTAATGTCAATTTAATGTAATTATGCATTAAGTATAAAAGCCTAAGAATAAAAAGTAGTCTATTTTTAAAGACACTACATTAAAAAAAAAATTATAGCATGTCCACAGTCCCACATTTTGCTTCTTTTAAGTAGACCATCAAACTTAATATATATAAAAGCAGCTTCACCCTTTACCTTTACCCTAAGAAGCTAGTGTCAAGACACTTCGTTCTTCTCTTTTCGCCCAATACAAAAAAAGCTTCGTCTTAACAGAGCGCGTAAAACAAAAAGTAATTAAAATATAATCATTCCCCGAGTGGTTAATGATGCTGTCCCATAATACATTAATCAATACATTTAAAGGACACTTTCAAAACAGTGTCTATAGTGATTTTTAATTATAAACAGAAAAAGTTGGATTGTTGATGAACTGACCACCACACAATGCTTAGTCAACACCAATGTTAGAAAATAAAACTCATATTTTGAGGAAAATCTTTATTTGCACTAGATGCATTTCATAAGGCTCCTTGAAATTACAATAATGAAGTTTCCAACAAATGGTATACATAATACATCCTAAGTATGTATTATAGTAGATGATTTATATGACATTTAAATGGCTGCCGTAAATACATAACAGAAAATATAAACATTTGACTTCTAATATAACTAATTTGAGAATATATATATTATATAAATATGATTTAGTGACTTAAAATTATTATAAATACCATGCATGTATTAGATGTTGTTATTGAGTGTACTCCTTTTATAATTATGAAAACAATCATTAACTTTTTAAGGAGCTTTTAGTATTATCTTTATAAAATAAACTCTTAGATTGATTTACAGAATGACTTATTACTTTAATACTTTTATTAATACGTGCTATTAGAGTAATTTTGATTTTTAAATTATAATTTAATAAAATTATTTTTTATACAGAAAACAAAAAAATAACAGCCATAACAAATAATGAGTATTATTTTAAAAAGTAGCAAAAAAAAAATTAAGCAAACACTTTCATGTTTTTCGAGAATTGTGCATCGTCATCTAAAGTTTTCCAGACAATGGAATCAGATAAACCTAATAACTCATCACTTTGTCCATCTTGAGTATTCCTGTAAAAATATTTAAGTATTAATATAATTAATATTAATATTTAAAACTTAAATAATATAGTTTGACTTGAAATTTATTGTATGTAGTTGTTTATTACTTTACTTTAATTGTTTTAAAATAATAATATAGCATAATTACAAAACAACGACGATTAATGATGACTCGATTTTTGCTTTTGCTATTGATTTATTTAGAAATTAAGGCAGTTAAATAACTTAATATACTTATTTAATTCGTAAATATAGATATTATTTATTTTGTTAACATTTTTTTTAAAGTGTTATTCCCACACTTAGGAAATTGAAAAAGACTTGAACGGTTTTCAAGAGGCGCGGGTTCAAATCCCGCTGCGTTCAAATTTTTATACGTTTTCTAAATATGTCTTTTTTTAGATTTTATTTAAAAAAAAAAACGTTTTTTTAAATGTCAACCCTTACAATGTATGAGTATTATGTCAAAAGATATTAACCAATGTATTATATTTCGTACCTGCTATTCGCCCGATTAAAATCTACTTCGCCAGAAAGGCTGTCTGAATCGTCGTTAAGAGATATTTGGGAATCTGTAAAATAATATGTTGGTAATAAATAACTTTTTTATTAATATGAGTAACAAACTTTGTATTTATTTTTACAAAAGTGATGAGGACAGCAGCAGAAGTCTATATTTTTCATAATAATAGATAAGAAATACTTTAAATTAAAAAAAAATCTTACACACATTACAATGTACTTTATATCATATACATTTTTCAAGAAAGTAACATTAATATTGTATAGGAACACATAGAAATTTACTTTGTTAGTAGGTTTACCTACCTATTAAAATTGTGCGGTTTAATTGTTGTTTACTTGCAATCCATATTATTATTATAAATGCGAAAGTAACTCAGTCTATCTGTGACGTCATCACGGCCGAATCGCTGAGCCGATTGTGATGAAATTTGATATAGAGATACTTGACGGTCTAGGGTATGTGGGCTTCTTTTTCCTTATTTATTTTAGTTTTTGTAGGTTCTGTTGGAAAAGGCCGCCGAAAATACGAAACAGCTATAAATCATGCGGGCGAAGCAGTGGGCAGGTCGCTAATTGTCAATAAACTATTCAGTGCATTAGACATTTAAATATAACGAGTATTTGTTTAGAAACTACAAGAAAATTCATCGATTTTTTTTAACATTTTTCTAAAATTACTAATGTGAAAAAACAAATATATTTTGAATATAAACAATCCCCCCACATATGGATCGAACCCAAAACCATCGCGTGCACCGTCACGCATACATTACAAGGCCGGCACTCTGTTTTTTTTTTAAATTACACATACCGGATGTGGTGAGACGGTGTGAGGTGAGGTACTCGGCGGACAGATACGGCGGGAGGTCGTCAGCCGCATCGCCCGCGCCGCCCTCCGCGCCCAACGTCTCCACAACCGATAGCCACTGCCCGTTGTGACACCGGAAGCGCTCCAGCTGATCACGTAAAAATAATTATACTAAATATGTATGTTAATATAATTGTATATTATAATAACATTATTATATTATAAAAAATATTCGTATGCTTTGCCTTACAAAAGCTCTATTTTACAATATACTTAACTATAATCTTAATAAACAAAAAATGTCATAATTGATATAGTCTAGAGCTATAATTAAAAATTTACAATTTCATATGTAATGAGGTAATTAATGTCAATTTCAGATTATTTACATGACAATTATTATAATATATAAGAGATTGTTTTATATATTGTACGAAATACTCTTAAGTCTCTTATGTTACCTTTATCCGAGCTGCCCACTCGTTTGGCATTTGTGAAATAATGTCCAGACATGAGTCGCACATCTTTCTTATTTCAATATTTTTGTCTTGCATGAGATCAATAAGATATGCTGGAGCCTCTAAATTAAAGAAAGAGAAAACATTCAACTATAAGTATATGACAGTACTTATATATTAAAATATTAATAATTTGAGTAGTATTTTATGATTTTTGTTTCAAGCTCCAAAAATATCAGTAATGGAGTATAAAATCACATATTAAGCCTTGATTTTAATTTATTAAGTTTAGTTCTGGTGATTCGTAATTTTCTTATTCAGTTTAGTGTCGGTGTTATATATTAGGAGTTTTTATTTGTTAATTGTAAATTATCCTGTATTGCTACTAAAAATACTTATGGCAGGTTAAAAAACAGTGACTATAACATATCCACAATGACTTTGGCTATGAACCGTAATAAAAAGAAATGAAGAAAAATGTTAAAAGTGTTCCATATTGTACCCACCGGTAGTAGTAATAAGGCAGTTAGCCGCGCGCGGGTGCGACAGCATCTGTCGGAAAGCGAACACGGTGTGCAGCACGTGGTCGTCGTCGGCCTGGCGCTGGCGCAGCGCCGCCACCAGCGCGCCGCCGCCGCCCGCCTCCGCCAGCGCCGCCGCCGCGCGCTCCTCCGCGCCCAGCGCGCCTGCCGCCACCACCGCCTCCAGTACTAGCTCTGGTGAGCGCTGCTTAACTGAAATTATAAATTTTCTGTTATTACATATTATGCAATATTGACATTTAAAAAACAACATACATTTTTTTTATTTAATTGACATCAATATTTTATTTTTTTAACATTTTTTAAAGTGGTATTCGCACACTTAGAAAATTGAAAAAGACATTTAGTAAGCGTATAAAAATTTGAACGCAGCGGGATATTTAATAAATAGCATTCTCTCTTGCCATACGATTGTTCGTAGAATAATCTTTGAGTAGCAGAAACTTGTAAAAATCTCTCTACAGAGATTCTAACAACAAATATAAGCGTGTAAGAATTTCAACGTAGCTGAATGTAGAACGCATGACTTAGCGGTCAGAGCGCTTGAACGGTTTTCAATACGCGCGGGTTCATATCCTGCTGCGTTCAAATTTTTATACGGTTTCTAAATATGTCTTTATCAATATTACTAATTCAGTAAGCATAGAATAAGTCAATAATTAGTTTCTTTTTTGCATCTTTTAATTATTATTATTATTTTTTTACTTGCACTAACCCATATGAGTTAAGACCGTGCTCTTACCAAAGGTTGTCTGGCAGAGATTGCTACCAGCAATAAAACCGCCTTTGCACACTCTGTACTACTTATCAAATCTTATATTCTGTTTGTTCCTTGTATTGTATTTGTGCGCAATAAAGTTCTTTCTATCATTTTTTTCTATCTATCTATCAATTTATTTTTTTACATATCCAGTTAATATTTTGAAGGCCTGATTATCGCGTCATTAATGGATTTCTACTTCGATGACAGAGTCTCAATATCGATTAAATATACATGTACTTAAGAATATTTTATAAACATACAAGTGAAACGAGTTGTATTTATTTACACAATAAAGCTTACCTGGATCCAAAATTTTTAACAAGCAGGGTATTAAATTATATCGTTCGACTACTGCATACACGTCAATGTTATTGTTGACGCTAAGAATGTTACTCAATGTCCCCATACATTCGATGACAAACTCCTCGGGCGCCTCATCGTTTGTGACGGCACCGGCTATGTCACCCACAAATTCCTAAAATAAAAATAAATATTACGCACATACTCCACGATAATACGATGTACTTCGAATACTACTTACGAACTTTACAAGTAAGATAAAGTCAAACCCACCACCAACTATCTTAAATGCGAGATCAAATAACATAAGAAAAGGAGGTGACCAACCACGAAGAGCGGCTTGTTCTGTTCGTGTAGCGAGAGGTTGCGCACAAGCTTCATTAGCAGGTGGTTGCGATGGCGGAAGGCGCGCGCAAGAAGCTCGCGCAGGCGCCCCTCCGCGGCCATCTGCAGCGCGGCGCGCGCGCACCACGCCACGCTCACGCAAAGCGCCAGCAGCACGTCCGTGGTGCCCGGTGCGCTCGGACTGCTCCCGCCGCTGTTCACGTTCAGTAGCAGCATGTCTGTCAGCTATGAATTCAAATTAGTTTCAAAACTATCCTTCATTCAAATAGACTTTTGCAAGCACTTTTGAATCATTAAATGAATATAAAGCTACTACTGGCTAGGAAGGCAGTTCTGCTGAGACAAGCCGGCGAGAAACTGAACAGTTGCTTTTTTCAAAATGTTTGTTCAGTACTAGTCAGTGGTGACGTAGTTTTCCATCATGACGTTACCAAATTTTCACATCGTAAAATGTTTAAGAGTCTAAAATCTTTAAAAAATCTTGTTAAAGAATATCTTTAAAACAAATATATAAAATATTCTACTGTCTTACCAACTTGACACAATCTGATTGAGTAAACAATAACTTCACACGATCGTCCATACTGAGATGGTATAAAATTTTCATTGCTAAGTTTATATGTTTGTCATCACCTGGAAAATTAAATAATTTGTGTTCTAAACTCTTAATTTTATTTAATATTATATTACTATTTTATATAACTTCATACTATTTGCTTTATATTACTCCATACTATTTGCTTTGTGTAATTTGTACTCACTTGTAAATTGTATAATTTTTGGGAGAAGGTTCAATTTTATCATTTTATTTCGTAATTTGGTATCAAATGTCAAATTAAAAAGTAATTTTAAAGTAACATTTACTAAATCTGCATTGGGTGAATCTAGCATAGGAGCTAGTTTCTCAATGATTCCTTTAGAAGCCATAGCATTTTTATTTTCCACAAAAATTGAAAGCTTTTGTAGAAAAGATACAATTAATATAAGTAGGTCAATATTTGAATGTCTTTCTAATGCTCCAATAAGTAAACCAACTATGTCTTTTTTGTGCATTTTTTCTTCAACTTTGATATTATCAGCTATATTAAGAAGCATATAAAAAGCCACTCTTAGAAGTTGTTCTTGTCTTTTTGATAATGTTTTTAATTTTCTTTTCATTTGTTCCTCATCATTTTTGGATAACCCATCATCTGAAGCATTACATAAGTCTTCATGGTAACTTGACACAATTGCACGGGTTTTCTGTATATTAACATCAGCAACAGCCCAAGTGCCTGATTTTGGCCTTCGTTTTGGCTCTGGAATGCGACTTTTTGGCAATTCATTCTGTGAAATAAACAAATTAATAAATATCATAGCATAAAACCAACAGGTCTTAAACAAAATAATAGATTTCATGGGTATAGTGTTGTATTTACTTACTTTCTCAGGTGTTAGCACTTGTTTCTTTCCTTCAACTTTTTCTTTCCACTGGTCATAACGTTTGAGTTCATAGTCAATGACATCCATACATAGAGAACCAATTTTATACTGAATTATAACAGAGTGGAACTCAATATATGTTGAAAAGCAAAAAAATGTATAGACAATATTTGTACTTAATTCAATACTTCTTTTCCATTCTTCTCTTAAAACTCTTGAAAGGGCACTCAAGAGAGCTTCTAAAATAGTCAAAATATAGGAAAAATTTCATTAAAATTGACTAGTCAAATTTAGACACTGCATAACTTAAGAACTTTGACATATTTGAAATTATATGTTTAGGATATTAATACCTGCTATATTGACCTATTGAGGATAAGCACAAAAATTTTACACTAAAAAGTAACAAAATGTAGACTTACCATTTCTAGCCAGTTCTATTAAATTGTCAGGGTTTCTAGCAAGTTGCAATATGAGGGCTGATCCCTTAATCTTTTCGGGAATGTCATCATATAGTAATTCGATATAATCTTCAATATGATGTAAAATTGCAATAGGAACACTTTCAACAGGGCTCATTTTCTATTTAAATAGAAATAGTAATGGTAAATTTAAAGAAAACAAACCAATTAAATTAATTAACTAATAACGTTATTACCTTAAAAATTGATAAATATGGAAAAAGATGTAATTTTGTGTATATATAATTATTATTGATAAAGTAAAAAATGCAAGTTTTTTCTTAATTTATTGACCTTGCGTATTCTATGTTGTGATTGCAAATTATGATTGACATGACAACCAGTGTTGCTACTACTTAATAATTACCGAATGTTGTGATCATGGAACAGCGAATTTTATCGTATTCTATTTGTATGCATTTGTTTCTCTTTCTATTTTCTTCTGACAAAAATCTATTACGCACAAAGATAAAACATATAAGTTTTAAGAAATATATATGACTAATTTCCGTTCCTTTGCTAATAGTAGTTTCTTTTCACTCTAATTATTTTTATCATTGTCGATATTAAACTAAAAAATATAATATAAAAATTGATAAAAATGTACGGACCATTTTGAAATTATCAATCAATAATAAAAATTATCAATCGTTTCATTTGTGAAATTATTTTATCTGTGGTATATTATTTCTCTATATTAGTTGTGTTCTATACCGCACAAATTAGTCTGTTTTGTTGGTGCTAGCAAGTTGTTTAAAAGTGTCTGTGGTAATGACTAACTTATGACTAATTAATCTTAGCATATTTTTGTTTACTAGGATACGAAATGTAATTTTTAACAGTATTTCATTCAACGTTGTATGTGTAAAAAATATGATTAAATGAAGTTTTGTAGTCAAACGTAATTGTGCCGATAATGTTGACCATTGTGTGTGACAAGTAAATTTATAAGTCTATTTCCTTTCAGACAGTGTGATAAGGGAGAAAGATAGTGACCTAATCTGAAGAATTTGCTGGATCGACATGATTATAAATTGGTAATATATTAATCAAATTATTTTGTATGGTTTATATTAATATGTAACTACAAATGCATAGACAAGAATTACTACATTTCAGAATATATTACGAATGAAGTTTTAAAATCGTAGTTTTTCTATTTGTTAGCAGAACTAATACAATTTTTTTCAATTTTTTACTAAGACGTATTATTGGCATAGATTGATATTTTTCTCCATGACATAGTTATGATATCTTGTTATGTTTTTAAAATTTGCTATAAAGATTGTTTTTATAATTATTTTCTTATAATAGTATACAAAATTAATATTACTTGACATTAATTACAAATTCTAAACTTATCATTACCATATCAGCATGCTTTATATAATAATGACTTATAAATGATTTTACTGAAATGCTTATCACAAGATAAGAATAATATTATGCACAATAAATCACTTCTTCATCATAAAAACAGCCAACATAAAGTTTAAAGTGTATATAAGATTTTTCCTTAGTATTGAACTAATGAAAATAATATTGAGAAATGTTTTAAATTTTAGATATATGATATATTTAATAATGTGGAAAATTTGCTTACGAAAATAACATGAAATAATTTATCACTATGACTGAAAGCATTCCAACCCTCACTGCTCCAATCTCTCTATCAGCATATCATCAGCTGAGTTTGACAGGTGTGTTTATTAACTGATTCTATTTATTTAATATAATTGCCATGCAAATCATAGAAATCTTATTATTACTAGTGGACTTTTGATTAACTAATTCCATATTTTTATAATGCAATTATTTTTATGACAATTTTAAAAGATTAAACAAAATTTTGATGTTATATACTTTTTGAAATTTTAAATGATGTACTTAAGTTAGAAATTACATTAACATACCTTTTATATTACAGTTGAATCAGCCAATATACGCAATTCAGGCCTTTTCAAACCAAATCCATATTTACAAGTTGTGATAGATGACAAAATTTATAGAAGGACTGAAGTTTTGAAAAATACACTTCATCCAAAATGGAAAGAAGAATTTACAATTTTAGTGACTCCTTTATCACAATTATTATTCCGTCTAGCTGATCATCATAGCTTTAGAAAGGATCACATTATTGGTGAAAAAAGAGTTAGCTTCCTAAAAATTCTTTTATATTTTAATGGGAAATGTGAAAATGTAGAACTGACTTTAGGTATGTTTAAAAGAGTACTTTACCTTTAATTGTCTGTCTTGATAAACTAACATTATTCCTTTTGTATTTAAATTGCATGTAGAAGTATCATTTGCGTCATGGTTATTGTGTAATATTTACATTAAATTCAGTACAGTAATTTTCAACATATTTCATAAATACTGAAAACATAAAAATTTCAAACATTGCAATATGTGACCTTGTCCTGCTTGGTAATTTTTACTTTATATTTAATCAATTAATCTACACATATATTTTAATTATATATTCATATAATTTAAACATAATAGGTTTAAAGTTCATTTAAGGACTATGGATTTTGACTAAATATATTCTATTTAGTTAAAATCTTTAGTGTTAGACAGTGTCTGACTATGAATGTGATTGGTTGTGGCTTTAATTCCCACTTGAGGGAATGATTATATTTGAAATAGTTTTATTTCTCTGCTCTAGTACCTAAAACAAGCACAACTTTGAGTTGCGGCACTCCACTTTATTGTCTCGATTTATTTATTTTGTGACATTTCAAAACATAGAGTCTTATTTATAACAAAATACACAATTTTTTCTGTCTGCATTAATTCAAAATTCAAATTCTAAATATCCTTTATTAAAATAGACTTTTGCAAGAACTTTTGAATTGTTGAATGAACATAAAGCTACTACTGGCACAGAAGGCAGTTCTGCTGAGAAACTCAACAGTCACTCTTTTTAAATATAAAAGTTACAATTTTATTATTTAATACAGAGGTAGCTAATCTGCACAAAACTCAAATCATATTACTTCCACACATTTTTGTCTTTTAAATATTCGCCTACAAAGCAATAAGCTTTACTTATTAATATTGTTTTATATAGGCATAAGTAAATATAAAAAGCATTGCATTACTTTTAGATATGATGAAAGCAGTATCACAGGATAATTCTTCTAATTCAGAAACAGAAACAAAAGCAGCTGAATTAGTACTTCTATTGGATGGCTTAAGAATTGATCCAGCGGTGCTCAGCCAATCACATGAAGTTCTCAATGAATCAACTAGTTCTCGTAGCCCTCTTAATGATGGTGTGCGGGCCAGAATTCGATTACGAAATAATTCTGAAACACTTAGGTCTTTGGTGCATCCTCGAACATTACGGGTAAGTAGATGTGACATGCTAATAATTGCTCTAAGACACTTAGTACTAACATTTGCATTATATGTAATTCAATATTTCTTATAATTTCTGATATATAATTACATATTTATGTGATGCGCACAACAATTTAGGTATACAGAAATGAAAAATTATATAAAGAGGGTAATCGTGACAAGTAACTTTGGGTTTTGGAGGTCAGATGTCAATCGCTCTATTAAAACCCAGTCTGCGCCACTTGTCACGGCTAAAGACGCTAGTACCCTGACGGAAACTCCACTTTGTAACGTGTAATATTGGCCTTTCTAACCGGACGATGAAGAGAACTCGCTGAAGTACTCATGAGACGTCGATTCCAGTGCGCCTTCCTACAGAAAATTCGCTGGAAAGCCAATAAGTCATGTAAAATCGGATAGGGCTACTAGCTGATATATACTGGGTCGCCTTCAGCTAAAATTAACGTAGCCAGATATAGCAAAATGTCTTAGTGCAAAAGATTTCCATGGAGATGCTACTTTAAGGATATGCTGAACTCATCCAACCAAACCACCACCTGTCCTGTAATATAACACCTGATGAAACTAGGGATTGTCGACACATGACGATTGAGGTGTCGAAATTATTAGGCTCTCTTGTCGTACTCATGCCTACTGACCTTCAAGATTGTGGTACCCTACCATTAAGATCATAACGTGAAGCTCTTGGTATTAGATTTCAGACTTGGTCGGACAAAATAGACGCCATTTTTGACTGCATAACTGAGACAGACTGCAGAGGTAAAAGCTAAAACCATTCTTAAGCAAAACACACATCGTTTACAACGTTTTCCGTTTACGTTGCGCGACGACCTGAGAACTATGTCGGAAGAATACCGGGCTATTCCGGACGCCCAAGGACACTATGGCTGGGTGTCGTGAAGTTGGATGTCATACATCCAATATAAGAGACAATGGACTGACAACTGAGAATGATGCTAATCGTGCAAAGTAGAGAAGATTAAATCTGAAGGTTCTAGTCTGGCTAGGCTGGACTGAGCTTACTGCCAGGTAGAACAATGAATGATATAAAAATACCTTATAATAATGATGAACATTATGCATTATGCACATGCTCTGCCTGGCTAGGCTATTTTATAAAATGTTGTACTAAACAAATATGTTAAATATAAATATATTTATTATAAACCACCCACTTCCTCAAATAGAACAGATGTGTGAAAAATATATTAACCTCATAGTAATTTATTGCACAATCTAAATTTGATATCTTCTGCAATTTGGTTTGTGTTATCCAGTAACCATTTTTATTTGATTATTCTCGCGCAAGTTTTTTATTACCAAATAAATACGATGTTTACCTTGTCAGTATACATTATAATTATCCTTTGCACAAAGCGAAAGTCGTTAAATGGAAGCTTTATAAGATAAATTTGTATGTATAAGTAAAGCGCGACAATATAATCAATGCCAAAATATCTGTGAAAATTTAATCTTGCATGTTGTGTGGTGATAGTAATTAGAGAAAAAACATTTAGCCGCCACCAGGCCCTCCGCCGCTGAGCAACGGCACCGCAAACGCCCCAGCGGACAGCGGGGCGGGGACTTCCCGCCAGGACGAGACCGCCGCCGCGCAGGCGTCTGGCCCCGCCCCTGCTGTCTCAGCCGCGCCCGCGGCCTCCCCCGCCGCCGGTGCCACAGCCACAGAGGAGCCTCTGCCCCCGGGCTGGGCAATGCGATTCGATGTTTACGGAAGAAGGTAATATTTCACATGCCCATTTAATACAATATTATGCCGAGAATAAGACTATTATATATATATATATATATATAATATATATATATATATTTTTTTAACCCGACACTCTTTTCTCCCGTTTCTGTCTGAAATCGAAACATTGCGTGATGAGAAGCGGAACTCAACGCCGATCTTTGCCTTAGGTAACAGAGCTAAGAAATGAAAATAATTTAAATATAATTATTTTCACGGGTGGAACTCAAATCCACAATCAATCGCGTTTCCATTCAGACGCTGTCCCACTGTGCCACGAGGGCCTCCGAAGCTCTGTTTATAATAGCTTAGTGACAAATCTAAGTTGGTCACGTCCGATATATTCGTTAAGAGTTCGCATATGTGGACAGATACTACGTGGACCACAACTCGCGGTCGACGTCATGGGAGCGTCCGCAGCCGCTGCCGCCGGGCTGGGAGGTGCGGCGCGACTCGCGCGGGCGCGTGTACTACGTGGACCACAACACGCGCACCACCACGTGGCAGCGGCCCGACACGGAGCGGCTGGCGCGCTTCCAGCACTGGCGCGGCGAACGGCGCCACGTGGTCGCGCAGGGCAACCAGCGCTTCCTGTACCCGCCGCCGCAGCCGCCGCACCCGCCGCACCACACGCACCCGGCGCACCCGCCGCACGCCACGCACCCCGCGCACCCCGCGCACCCCGCGCACCCCATCGCCGCCGACCCCGATCACGATGCCGCTGGTGAGTCGTCCAATCAACATTTTTATAAATTCTATATTAACATATTTAACCACTTCACTTCATTGATTAGAAATAAATTTGTGTACACGTGCAAAATATCACTTACAGAACATATTCACGGACTTTTTAGTATTACGAATTATCATTATAATGCTCATTTTTTTATCTATATTCTGTATGAAAATATCAGATAGTGTGCATTATAATCAACAATGTCATTTTTGGCGATAACAATAATATTATATTTTTACACAATAGTCCAAATATAATATTATAATTTTTCATATTAATCTATACTTTGTATTTTTCGTTAACTTGTTTTAATTATTTTTTTAACATTTTTTAAAGTGTTATTCGCACACTAAGCAAATTGAAAAAGACATATTTAGAAAACGTACAAAAATTTGAACGCAGCGGGATTTGAACCCGCGCATTTTGAAAACCGTTCAAGAGTTCATGAGAATGTATAATTATATGTAGGGATGTAGATCTTATGATCTATGATAAATATAATACCTATTTGCTATATCCATAAACTTTTCAATGCTATAGCTAAAAAATATACAATACATAAATAAATTCATAATACTATATTTTTGTAACCAACAATTTTTGTTATATTATATTATGTATACCAACATTTCATTTCATATTACATATCTTAAAGAAGCAGAATTTACAATTTATTATTGATTGTATAATTAAAAGTAATTACTATAAACATATGTTTATATTTAATAGTGTTTTCGAACACACGCAACTATTACATCGCATTCGGTTATGATAACGGATATTTTTTTAGTTCAGATATGCGATAGTTTCGGTTACGGTTATAGTCCTACATAACTTGACTGAATTAATTATGACAATTAAAATATGGTCGTATTTGTGTTTCAGCGACAGGCAGCAGCAGCAACGCGAGCGTTCCGGGGGCGGCCGCGGCGGCGCCTGTCGCCAGCGCGGTGGGCACGAGCGCGGGGGCGGGGGCGGCGGCCGGGGCGGCGGCCGAGGACGCGCTGGGCGCGCTGCCGGCGGGCTGGGAGCGCCGCGTGCAGCCCGACGGACGCGTCTACTACGTTAACCACAAGAACCGCACCACGCAATGGGAGGACCCGCGCACGCAGGTCTTATTCTTTTTTTTTCTGCTTCAATAATATAAATACTATAAAAGGCTAAGATAAGTGTCTTTCTATTGTGTTATCTGTCGTTTATATTCAAAGTATTTTTTCTTATAATAAAAAAAGACTCGACACACAGTCGCTATGTTTAGGATTTGTGAAAAGGATTGTGAAGGAAGTAATTATATTACTTTATCATAAACAGTTTATTTAAAATAAGTTTCAACGCCATCAGGGTCAAGAGATCAGCGCGCTGGAGGAGGCGTTGCCGCCGGGCTGGGAGATCCGCTTCACAGAGGAGGGCACGCGCTACTTCGTGGACCACAACACGCGCACGACCACGTTCCAGGACCCGCGGCCGGGCGCGCCCAAGGGCCCGCAGGGCGCCTACGGCGTGCCGCGCGCCTACGAGCGCTCCTTCCGCTGGAAGCTGTCGCAGTTCCGCTACCTGTGTCAAAGCAACGCGCTGCCCAGCCACATCAAGATAACCTTGTCGCGGCAGACGCTCTTCGAAGATTCTTACCACCAAGTAAGCTCTTTTTTTTCCGCCTTAATATTTTCAGTTACAATTTTCTATTAAATCTCAATAATTTTGCTGACATTAGTGCAATCAAACTGTAATGTTTGCCTACTGCCTGCCTTGCAAGTAGATCATATACAATACAGTTAAATTTAAATTTAATTTAATTACAAAAATTATCTTCTACGCCGTAAAAGTCGTTCTTAATTAATATTTTGTAAGATAGTATATTATTTTTTAACCAAATAAATCTTGTATGTTCTGTTAGATAATGAGGCTACCTGCGTATGAATTACGAAGAAGATTGTATATAATATTCCGTGGTGAAGAAGGCTTAGATTACGGAGGAGTGAGTCGCGAGTGGTTCTTCCTTCTGTCACATGAAGTGCTCAATCCAATGTACTGTCTTTTTGAGTATGCTAATAAAAACAACTACAGCCTTCAAATTAATCCAGCCAGTTACGTTAACCCAGATCATTTGTTATATTTTAAGTTTATAGGAAGATTCATAGCTATGGCCCTGTACCACGGCAGATTTATATATTCCGGTTTCACTATGCCTTTCTACAAGCGAATGTTGAATAAAAAATTGACTATGAAAGATATAGAGTCCATCGACCCGGAATTCTATAACTCGTTAGTATGGATCAAAGACAATAATATTGATGAATGTGGCCTCGAAATGTGGTTTAGTGTAGATTTTGAAGTACTAGGACAAGTTATACACCACGAGTTGAAACCCGCTGGAGATAAGGAACGTGTATCAGAAGTAAGCTCGCCTTCAACAATATTTATTTTCACATTATAAAAGAACTTAACTTTAACTTCGAGTTGATTAATAATATTATACAAATAAAAACATTATTTTTATACTTGTATAATATTTAAATAAATAACTCAATCAATGTATTTTTTTTTTCAGTCCAATAAAGAACAATATTTACAATTAGTAACACAATGGAGGATGACAAGAGGAATTGAAGAACAAACAAACGCATTTCTTGATGGGTTTAATGAGGTAGTTATTTGTTACTACTAATATTTTTCAGATATCTTAATGTTTATTGATATGCAGAATAAACAAACAGTACATGTATGACATTTAGATATTGAGATAATAGGTGTAGTAAAATGAAATCCATTATTTTCGCATGAAATTAAAGAGTATCTAATATACTCAAAATAATCCGATTTAGCTCAAAAAAATGCAGTATTTTTTTTTAATTATGCCTCTTTCACAGAAAACCTCTTTCCTACTAGCAAAAAATTAGGACAGTCGATTTACACAAGCTTATTTTGAGACGTATTTTTTAGTACAAAAATTATTCACCATTGACCACTTGGAGCCTGGTCCGGTTTATAAGAAGGATGCATAAGAATCTCCCAACCAAGTTATCGCAGGTTCTGGCGAGTCACTATCGCAATATGTGGTCTACGTTACATATACGTTGTCCTGGTGAATCACAATGTATTTCCTATTATTCAATGCGGACCCGAATTAGGAGTTAGGCTGTAGGAAAGCAGCCCATAATAGATGAGTCCCGGCCAATTCCACTGAATACACAGGAAAACTTTCCTGGCTTAGTCACCGTTTGCGCAGGCTGACCGCGGCTCGACCACTTTTCATAACCAGCCACTATCCGCTTAAGAAATCTGTTACCATTTAGTTGCGATTCGGCAATGATTCACAGACGGAAATTCGGTCCATGAGCTTTTTTTGCAAAAATGTGTGGCTTGCATGACGGTCGGACTCTACGATTTCCATTATTTTATCAGCATGTTCGAAAACTGACCTGCCGGAACGTGGTGTATCTTTGACACCGAAATTGCTGGAACGGAAACGACGAAACCAAAGTGGAGCATGATTGGCTGATAAAGTATCAGGGCCAATCACATTATCAGCACTAAACACATTTTCAACCGCCTGGCTTGTGATATCGGCTCTCGAAGAAAAACTGTAAAATATGACGTATATTATCTTTGTAGGTGTACACCTTTGGCACACGTTAACAGTACTAAATCACATATATTTAGAAAACGTATAAAAATTTGAACGCAGCGGAATTTGAACTCAACCTCTAGCAAAACCGATCGCTATTATACGCGAGAAACAGATTACTAACGCCATGTATTGAACACAATAGATTCCCTTTTACTACACCTATTATTAATTCACGTTTTTTTGATAATATCTATAATTTGATATGGTTCTCATGACTTTTGTTGATAGCGTTATTATATAAGAATTGCAATTTTTACACATTTTAAATCAAACTGTTTTATGCAGATTAATCGCAAATATTTTTACGCGAAAACATAAGGCGATTAATCCTACTATTAATATAGCTTTGATATAACAGCTTTTTTTAAAAATATTAAATGCTTTTCAAGACATTTTTATATGAAAATATGATATAAACTAGCAGGTTGGTAATTTTACATAAATAAACTTGTCAATATTGTAGGTGGTGCCGCTAGAGTGGCTGAAGTACTTCGACGAGCGGGAGCTGGAGCTGATGTTGTGCGGCATGCAGGAGGTGGACGTGGACGACTGGCAACGTAACACCATATACAGGCACTACACGCGCACCAGCAAACAGGTCGTCTGGTTCTGGCAGGTGAGGTCGCGGAGTAGCCAGTGGGAACCTAGCGTCATCACGCTTCGTAAAACGCTTTTTGTTCTAATAGCTTTTTTGTCTTGCCGGAGCGGAGAAATGAAAATAGTTTACATTACTCCGAATGGGTATCGAATCCGTAACCTGCGCATTTTTTTTATTTCTTGTCGTTGTTTTTTTCGATCTGCAATCGGCTCATCGACCATAATCAGATGTCTGGGGTGGGGAATTTTTCTTGGTGCAGTCACAGCGAATAGCTGCTAGTGTGGTCTTAACTTTTCAGTATCTTTGTTCAGACATTTTATATTCCGTCGATAATTTAATAAATTCTTTAGTCAATTGTTTGCTGTGTTTGTTTTGTTAGTTTTTGTACTTTCTATTGTATTTGTAACTTCTTCCTTTAAAGTTCACATTTAAAGCTACTCATGTATTTCTGAATTTCTTACAAACCAGTGTGCACTGGAGACTGTTTTGCGCAACGTTTTAAAATGTCTGTAGGATTTCTATATTGGAGTTGCTTGCAGACCCCCATAGTTCTATTCTTGTTTGTAAACAAGCAGTTTGTTCCTGAGGGGGAGTCGGGATTTGCGTCCTAAAAGCCATGACAAATTTTTAAATCGCATGTTTATTTCTGTCCTCTTAACCTTTAAATGGCTTGCCCAAGTTAATTTCTTGTCTACGTGTAGGCCAAGGTATTTTATCGTGTGGCTGGTAGTAAATAGCGTTTACATTTTTAGGGCCCAATTTTTCATAGAATGTTACATTCGTGGCCTGTATCCAATCTCCTTCAATTTTACTGTAAAAATGGTGTTATTATTTTTATACGATCACTGCGGAGCCATCGCGTGATGTGGTATTTGGGTGGTTTGTACAATATACGCTATAGTTATCCAATTTAATACTTTTTCCTTCAATAAGATGCTAATATCAGGGCAATATCAATTTTATAGGCTTTTAATAGTAAATCCAGTTCCTGTTTGTTTGGAGTTAAGCGGTTTATGTTCTAAGTAGCAATTCGTAGCAACATTATGCTAGCTTGCTAATGAGTGTGATAAGTTTGTTAAGTTTATCTGCTTGTGTTGCTAGGTGTTTTTCCAAACTTAGACGATGTTCTTGTGAAGAGTTTTTGGTATCTATTTTTCTACTTTGTGTTCTCCGCCAACTAAATATATATTTTTGTAACAACCACAATATATCCAATCATCAGATTGATCTTAAACTCTACCGTTCACTAATGAATCCTATATAAATAATGTTTGCTTATATTGTATATAAATAATTATATTGGAGGAGGAGGAGGCGATATACTAGTTTTATAACAAAATTTTCTATTAAAGCTTATTATTAAATCGCTTTAATACCCATTTATTTGTTTATTTTTAGTTTGTACGACAAATGGACAATGAAAAGCGAGCGAGACTACTTCAATTTGTAACTGGAACATGTCGAGTGCCAGTTGGAGGATTCGCTGAATTGATGGGTTCCAATGGGCCTCAGAGATTTTGTATAGAAAAGGTTTGCATGATATATTAAAGTTATTACTATTTAAGTATCCCTAGTAGCTTTTGTTTGTAGCTTTAACAATGCAATCGTTATTTAAAAATTGGCGTTGGTCCCCAAAAGTAAAAAATAAGTATTGTATGTTCTTCAGTATTTCATAAAAAAACGAACTTTCATTTAAATCGATTCACAGTGACATCTGGGTTATGCATTTCGAGTGGTATACCAATAAAAAATTAACCCAAACATCAACCTAGAGTGAAGACACTCTGCCCTCCACTTTGCGCCCGGCGGACCTTAAGAGCACGCTTTGTCTTATCACCAGAGCGCAGAATTGAATATAACTTAAATATAATTATTCTCCCATGTGGGAATTGAACCCTCAACCAATCGCTACTACAGTCAGACGTAACCCACAGTAGTTCACGTTGGCCATAAATAAGTTGATACACTATTTGAAAAGAGACAGTCTTGCGACATATAAACCAATTGGTCCACCAGCACTTTTGTAATTTACTTGTACTTATATAATTAATTATATTTACTTTCCTTACTATACATTAAATATGGCTAACTTCAATTATTTATGAACACAGGTCGGAAAAGACACCTGGCTGCCAAGATCGCACACGTGCTTCAACCGCCTCGACCTTCCGCCTTATAAGAGCTACGAACAATTATGTGAAAAATTAAACTACGCTATCGAAGAAACTGAAGGTTTTGGTCAGGAGTAAAATGTTTTTTGCTATTAGCACTAGTAGAGTAATGTAAATTATTAATTATCACTTTTAACTTTATGCGCCAACCTCCATGTCGGAATTATTTCTATGGATTTGGTGCCGCCGTGAAAAGACCAACCAAAAATATGAATATTTGTTTAAACAATAATTTTATTGTGTAGATATCATTAGCGTATTATGTCGATTATATAAGATATATTTTGTTTTAACTATATTTATAAAGTTCGTCTATAACGTTCAATAAAAATTATGTAAAATGAAAGTTGTTTTATTTTCTGTTATATATTACATTCTATAACGTTTTACAGTTTATATTTATAACGTTTTACAGTTACTGAGCAGTGTGCAGTTACGTTAATGAATGGTGTATATTGAAAGTGACAAAATATTTTTGCATAAAAGAAATATAAGTAAGAACTTACTGCAAGCGTACTGCAACAAACAATGTATTTCAAAAACATTTCAAAGTTAATTAACTTTACATATTTCGAAAACGTATAAAAATTTGAACGCAGCTGGATTTGAACCCGCGCCTCTTGAAAACCGTTCGAGCACTCTGACCGCTAAGCCGTGCGTTTTACATCCAGCTGCGTTGAAATTCTTATACGCTTATTACATATAAGTTGTTATAAGCGTATATTGTTAGAATCTCTGTAGAGATTTTTACAAATTTCTGCTACCCAAAGATTATTCTACGAACAATCGTTTGACAAGATAGGATGCTATTTTATTAAATATATATTTTTTTAACATTTTTATAGTGTTGTGTTGTAAATATGTATTTTTCAATTTCCTTAGTGTGGGAATAACACTTTAAAACATATAGATTAACTTTATTTGTGGGTGTTATAAATTAAATAAAAAATTATATAAATAAATATATTTATTGATGAAAAACATTCATTATCAGATAAATTGCAAATTTATTGTTGAACGAAACATATTAAGCCACTTAGATATATTTTATATTATGTAACTAAAAAAAATATTCCTGTATTGTTAAATATAATTAATTAGTTACTGGATACTTTAGATAGGGCGAAGTTCCGGGCAATTGTAATAGCCTCCTGTAAAGCATGTGGATTATTCCCAGATGCTTGCGCAGATTCTGATTTTCCGCCTCCTTTCCCTCCTATAATGGGTACAATTGATTGAATCCATTCTGATGCTAATAATCCTCTATCGATTAATGGTTTAGGTACTGCCGCCAAACAAAATATTTTATTGGAATCTTCGTCGACAGTTAAAAACATAGCAGCGGAATCGGATTTTAATTGCTTAACTTGTTTAAGAGCACCGTCTAGAGCTTTTGTATTATTGTAAGCTTTTAACTCCGAAACAATTACTTCTGGACATTTTTCGTCTAAACACATTTCTTTTGCCTTTTCAATTACTAAGTTTATGGTCATTGCTTTAGCAGCTCTTTCTTTATCATCTAGTTGTTTTTTAAGAGCCTTAAGCATAGTACGTAGCTCTTCTTTTTTCCAATAAGATATCTGAGCGTGAGAAACGTCATTTGTTAGTTCAACAATTTTTCTGACTATTTCTTTTTGATTAATATTATCACCTTGTTCTTTAATAAAGTTAGTAACGTCATTGACTTCATTCTCTAGAATGCTCATTTTATTTATAGCTTTTATTGCTTCAGGACCAGTTAATGCTACAATTCTTCTAATACCTTTTGCGATACCTTCTTCACTAACTATGACGTATTCTCCAATATGGCCAGTTTGATGTAAATGAGAACCACCACAAAACTCTACTGACGTTTCCATTCCAGATGATCCATCTGGATGTTGTTCTAACTCTTCTACAGGTATACCTACGCAAACCACGCGTACTGGATCAGGATATTGCTCATCAAACATAGCGCGTAGTCCTTTAATTTTTTTAGCTTCACTTAAACTAGTATGTTTCGCGTAGACACGTTTATTGTCGCTAATAATTGATTTAATTTCATCTTCGGCATCTTTAATCTGTTTAACTGTCATCGGACCTTTATTAGTGAAATCAAACCTAAGACGATCTGGCATTACAAGTGACCCACGTTGATCAGAATCATTACCAAGAACTTTTCTTAATACACTATTTAAAATGTGAGTACCTGTATGATTATTCATAACTAGTCTGCGTCTTTCCGTATCTATATTTAAAACAAGAGAATCTCCAACTTTAAGCGTTCCTTCTACTTTACCCATATGAAGAACATACCCTCCTTTAACTTGCACATTTTTTACTGTAAATTCGACACTATCATCATCGCTTTTTACCATATATCCCTCATCAAATATTTGACCACCTTGCTCAGCATAAAAGTTCGTTTTATCTAGAATAATGCCACATTCTTGTCCACTTCTTACTTCATTTACAAATTGTTTATCTTTACGTAAAGCTAAAATAGTTCCAGAACATGGTGTAAATTTGTATTCAGCTTCTTTGCCTGGTGTTGAAGGCACGTAATTATATTTTGGTGAATCATCAGTAACAGTTACATTGGTTTTCTGTAAGTGACTTATAGCATGTATATCTAACGACAATAAATCTTCCTGCCCTGCAGACTTGCCCTGAGATGATAATTGCGACTCTTTTTTGGCTTTTTCGTAGCCTTCTACATCTATTGTTAAACCTCTTTCCTCACACATTATTTGTGTCAAATCAATTGGAAAACCATACGTATCATACATGCGCCATGCCACGTCACCAGGTATGATTTTTGAATCGCCTAATTTCTCAATTGTTCTGTTAAGCAAATTGCGTCCACGGCTGAGTGTTTTCAAAAACTGGATTTCCTCTTCATTAATTGTCTGAATTATAGAGCCTGGGTCTTTTTTTATTTCTGGGAAAACATCGCCCAGCAGTCGTACAACCGTATGAACTAATGAACCAAAAAATCCTGGTTTTGCATTAAGTTTTTCTGAAGCGAAACGAACAGCTCGTCTTAAAATTCTTCTAAGAACATATCCCCTTCCTGTATTATCAGGGTATCCACCATCAGACAAAGCTATGGTCAAAGTTCTAGCATGATCGGCTAAAACGCGATATGCCATGTCGATGCCATCCGTATCTTCTAGCCCGACTTTACCACTGTAAGGTCTTATTTTAGTACCATTTTCTATAGCATGGAAGATAGGCATGAAGAAATCGGTGTCGTAATTAGCTCTTTTATTCTGAATAACAGACACTAATCTCTCTAAGCCTAGACCACAATCAATATGTTTTTTTGGTAATAATTTCAACAGCCCATCAGACTCTCTATTGAATTGAATGAACACTAAGTTCCAAATTTCAAGGACATCAGGATCATCCATATTAACAAGATGTGCAGCATTCCGTCCTCCAATTCTGTCATAATGTAATTCAGAACATGGTCCACAAGGGCCAGTTTCACCCATCTCCCAAAAGTTATCTTTCATGCTACCTGGCAAAATGTGTGATTCGTGAACTCCCAAGTTCAGCCAGATATTTTTACAGTCCAAATCTGGCTCCAACCCTGATGATTCATCACCACCAAAATATGTTACATATAATCTATCTCCAGACAATTTATAAACCTGAGTAAGAAGTTCCCAAGCCCATTCACATACTTCCTTTTTGAAATAATCACCAAAAGACCAATTTCCCATCATTTCAAAAAACGTATGATGATAAACATCTTTACCTACATCATCCAAATCATTGTGTTTACCACCTGCCCTTATACATTTTTGAGTGTTAACTACTCTTATGTATTGAGCCATGTCTGAGTTAGGATCCACTGACCCTAAGAAGATTGGTTTAAATTGGTTCATTCCTGCATTTGCAAACAGCAGGGTTGGATCATCTAATGGTATTGTTGATGAAGAATGAACATACTTATGACTTTTACTAATGAAGAAATCTATAAATGCTTTTCTAATCTCATTTCCTGTCATTTGTGTATCCATGATGGCAAACTATCTGTAAAGACAGGTATGGATTATAAAATAGGGGCAATTGTGGTGCAGTGGGGCAGCATCTGACATAAACACAGTGGTTCTAACAACCACTGCATTATATGTTAGATGATGGATGAAAATATATAAAATTAAATTTTAAATAAATAATTTTACCAAACATTTAACTACTATTTGCTTGAACAAACAAAAATTAAATAACACAATTGTGGCTAAATTTTGTTTCTATATATAATATACACAAATCTTAACGTGATATATTTACTTTATATTTATACAATAAATTAACCATATGTTATATTATTGACAAGTGCATAAAGAATTTCTTATTGTTACATTATGAAATAATTTAAAATATATATAATATTAAAAACAATAAACAAGAAATATTTAAAACAAAGAATATGAACATATATTATATATAATTTGTTTAAATTTATTTAAACATTTAAAAATAATTATTTCTTACAATTAAGTATTAATGTGAAATATTATTTGTTGTATATAGACAGTGTTGTGTTAGTAACTAGTGGTAAATCGTAAAATTATTAATTATTATATGTAGCACATAAATCAATCAATTATATGTATTATATATATACTAAGACGAAATAAAGGTTAACGCTTATCTTTGTATCAAATATAAAAGATATTTATTTCGATTATATTCTAAAATCATGACTTACTCTGGAACTAGTTTATATTTAAAAAGTACTCAATACCAGGTAAGAAATATATTATTTTATTACAATATTCCTTTTAACATATGGTAAAAATTTTGTGGTGAAAGTATATCATACTAAGCCGAATTAAATTTCTACAAATAACATTGTACAAAATATACATATATATATATATAAAGTAATTAAGTAGTATGTTACTATACCTTATCAACAGAGCAAATTTTATAAAAATATAGAAAGAAACTTATGCTAACGTACAAAAGTACAACGTGAGCAAGTACGAAAATTAGTACATTTCACTAACTCGATTGGCATTGCGTCATATTTTGACATTAGTTTTTCGACATTGGCATATTATATTTTATCTATAACATACATAAGTCATACTCATAAGATAAGGGCTTTCTCTTAAAACTAATATGTGATCCACTTAATAAATTTAAACATAAATATTAATTGTTAACATTATGTTACATCAATTGTGAAACATTATATTTAATAACTAGCGACGCAACTAAACTATATCGTCTTTCGGCCGCTTTCCCACTTAAAATTACAAACTTAAATTTATAATTTAAATGGTTGTAACTTCTTATTTAATGAACAGATTATAATGAAATAAAAACAAAATATTTTCTATATTATAAATCTGTGACTTCGGTAATGGGATGGTTTCCAAGAAGCGCGGGTTGGAAAATGCCCACTGTATTAAAAATGCTTTAAACTGCGTTTAATGTTATGTAAAAAATTTTTTTATAAAAACTTAATATTAAGGGAAGTTTACCAAAATACAATAGTCAAAGCTGCATTTAAATCGATCTGAAATTAGCGTGCACAAACGCACAGACAAACAGAAAAGAAAATTAAAAATCATTGATAAATATTTTATAACAGTATTATTAAAACTGGAAAGTACATGACGAATAGCAAAACTATAATAGGTGAATAAAGTAATCCTTTAAATGCTACAACCGACTTTGTTACAAAAAAAAAAATCCAAGGTTTTCTGATTTCATTGGAATTAGACACTGAAAATCGGATCGATTGATTTAATTAAAAGAAATGTAAATAAAGAAAACATAATTTGATCTTGGTTTTGTTTTTTTGTAACTTATCTCTCTATAATTTTAATATATTGATCGTTTTCATGTAGTAATACGATGTTTGTTTGTTAATACGATGATCTCGTAAACATATTACTTAGATTTATGTATTATCAATCTGAATTCAGAATTTTAATTTAAGTTTAACATAACATATTTTGTGTTTTGTCATTTGATTGTTTGACAAATATCGTCCATAACTTATACACATAGGCTAAGAATTAAGATATAAATTTTGTTTGTAAAAAAGAAACAAACGATTTTTTTCTTTAAGCATGACACTCAAAAGTAATAATACTCTAAGCTAAAAATACCTAAAATTTAATCTGTGTACATTTTAGTGTTTTTTTTCTATGTCTATGTATATGTACTTGTCTATGTATATTAGTTAACGCAATTAGAGATTAACATATTATGACAAATAAATCAAAATGAATTTACCTTACTATCGATTATTATCAATAATACCTAAAAGTAGTTTTCACCAAAATAGAAAACATGTTCAAAAAAGTGTTAATATTTTAAATAGTTCTTTTCAGATTACAAAGAAAGAAAGCGAAAATCCACTAGAATTATCATCTAGTGATGTATCGGAAATAAGACCTTATTTTCCTGAATCATTTAATTTTGCAGGCTATGTTAATAAATCTGAAACGCTTCAAAAACTTGTTCATCTAAATGTAAATCTGAGTAAAATAGAAAAAAAACCATATGTAGTGAACAAAATATTAAAATTAGATTTTGAAAGGGATATGAAAGATCATATAATTTTTTTAAAAGATTATGTAGGATTAGAAAACATTGGAAATTTTATAACTAAGAATCCTCTAATTTTATGTGAACCTCTAGAAGACCTTTATGTTAGAATTAACTATCTCAAGATGAAACAGTTTACTGTGAATGAAATTCAACAAATTATAATAAAAAATCCTTTTTGGTTAATGTTCAGGTAATGTGGTTATTTTATTGTAATTATTAATTAAATTATTGTAATATACTTTGGTATATATTGTTTATTTGTTGTAGAAACATTAGATTATAGTGGTGTAAATTGACTAATGTCATGTCTCTAAAATGTGTGAAAATTTCTCTCTGCCTTCCTACTAAATGTGGATAATATAATAATGAGTATATTACATTGATGCATAAAGCTTATCTATGTATGTAATTCTTTGTTTCAGTTCTGTAAGGATTGACAGGAGATTAGGATATTTCCAACAAAAGTTTAATTTATGTGGCAATGAAGTACGACAATTATCAACAAGACAACCAAAAATAATAACATATAATCTTCATCATATAAATACAAATACATTTGTAATAAAAGAAGAAATGGGATTTAATGATGATGAAGCAAAGCAATTAATCCTTTTAAAACCAAATTTATGGTTAATTAGTAAGTATAATGTTTTGTAATCTTTTAAAATTATTTATCATTTACTATAAAAAATAAAATGTTACAAAATTATTAAATTTACACTAAGGTCAAGAAAAAATAAAGAATCAGTATATTTATGAATATATATTTGTCATTTTTATAAACATTATTTTGTTTCAGGTCAAAAATCATTATTAGAAAGATTTAGCTATCTGCATAATAGTATTAAAATATCGCATAATACATTATTAAATAATCCAAATGTGTTGTTGTGTAGAAATTTCAAAATAAAACAACGACATCTATTCCTTAAAAGTGTAGGAAGATCACACTATGATCCAAAGAAAGAAAATTATGTTCCAGTTAATGCTCTTGTTGAAGATACAGATTTAGAATTTTGTAAAAACCATGCTAAATGCAACATTGATGACTTTAATACATTTTTAAAAACATTGTAATTAACTTTAGCCTGCTTTGCCTAAAAAAACCTTACTTTGAAAGGCATTTAGTGAATGATACAAGAGAGAATCAAATATACCTGCTACTGTGAATACTCCACCAACAATAGCACAGATATTTGTAGCAAAATGACCAATGGACCTAAAATAGAAAACAAGGTTAAAATGTTTAATTATATAAACAGGATCAAAAATAAAACAATTTAAGTAACACTTTCATAACATAGAAAAGCATTACAAACTATTATAAGCTTTTTAAATAAATTATTGATTAAAATATGTTGTAATAATTTTTCTTCTTCACATATGGCATTCAAAGTGTTGATGTACAAACATTAACACTTTGAATGCTATATGTGACTTTACAAAAAATTTAATATTAAGTTCAACAAACCTTTCTTTTTCAGTATATTTGACCATTAAAGGTGACAGTTCATAACTGAAAAATGCACCTGGCATACCCGATTCTGTATTTACATTTGAGACAGATTTTTGATGTCTTGTTACTGAAAACTGATTTGTGTGCAGAACAGTATTATCTAATTTTACATACAATGTAGGAACAATTTTTAAATAGTACTGAAACATAACAGCATCTGAAAATGAATTATATCAATAACAAAAAAAAATTAAAATTCACTTTTAATTTTAAAAAGATTCCATTTGACTATTAACAAATTTCAAAGTACTTAAAGAATAGGTATAAATTTGCCTTGCTGTCACTAACATTTTTATTTATGATTTATCACTGATTTAATCTTTATTTAAACTAATATTATAGGAAAAGTTTGTTTGCATATTACATCCTAAAAAATTGAAAGGTAGGATCTATGTAAACCCATATTGCCCTTTATATCATGTCATTAAAATGAATATGTTAAGAATATATCAAAGGTTTAATAATGGGCAAAGCATTGCAAATGGCAATGGCTTGAGTGAGAAAACTTAAAAAGATTTTCTTGCTTGTTCTAAAATCACAAATAAATATTAGCAGCCTGGTAATTTTGACACTAAACAGAAAACTAGAAATGTGGAATTCAAAGTAAGGCTTGACAAAATTTTAGAGACTGTTACAATAAACTAATTGGGTATCCGTGTTCGGTAGTACGCTTCAGAAATTGAAAGCAGTGTCTATCACTATTTAAACTTTTGTTATTGATTGACACATATTTATATTATTAGATAAATTACAAATTCGCGCAAAGTTAGCGATTTAAGCGAGAACGTGAGCGGGTAAAAATACCAAATAGCTATAGCCGTGTACGTCACGCGAGTGAAGACCCGAGCGATTCGCTAGTAAAATAATAAAATTAATTCTACACTGCGATTTTTCTTCGATCTCCCAAACTTTACTTTACTTTAATTTACATACATGGACATTTATCCATTATTGAGTTGAGTCAGTGCATACTTTTTTCTTTATTAAGTCGAAATATACATGTATAACAAAGGCGTTAGATTTTACTACATGTCAGGGTGAAAACGGAGCGTTAACTCTACTTAATGACGGAAATAAATAAAAAATATTGTTGAGTAGTAAAAACATTTTAAGATAAATTTGTATTATATATGTAAAATCAAAATATTCATATTTGAATTATTGACAAATCAGTAATTAACTAATCTGTTCAGTTCTATGACTGTGGCGTTGTCGCAGATTAAAAAAAGTTCGAAAGTGTCATTTTTGATAAATGACATTGACATCTACATACTAACAATATAATATCCAACAGAAACTATCTCGATACAGCATTTAAATTAGTTCTTTGATAGAAACAAAAATACGATGCCAGTTCCGGGAAGTGTATATCAAACTCAAGGACCTTCGTGTTTTGATAAAATGAAAATGGGATTTATGATAGGATTTTGTGTAGGCATGGCCAGTGGAGGTTTATTCGGCGGCTTTACTGCTTTAAGGTTAACAATGATTGATCCAAGAATTCTTTTGACAAGATTTATTGATATATATGACCAAATTATCAATTAGTTATATATCACTTTTCAGATATGGTGCAAGGGGTCGAGAGTTAGTTCATTCTGTTGGAAAAGTTATGCTCCAGGGAGGTGGCACTTTTGGTACTTTTATGGCTATTGGTACTGGAATCCGTTGTTAATATTACTACTATAAAGCAAATTGTATATAAAACTTCCATAATATGTAGTAATATATTGATTAAAATCTTAATAAAGTTAAATTTTTAGGTTAATGATTTGTAGTTATATTTTGATGTCCTATATTGTCCTATGTAAAAAAAAATGTTATCATAAAACTTACCTTCTTTGGCTAATCCTGTCACACCATCTAAAGGAGAAGTATTGGCACTTTTTATATCTGTTCCAAAAGATAAATGCTTAATCATATGGGTTGTATTAAAAACAGATGATGAGAAGGGTTGGACATCATGAACATGGACATGATTTATAGTAAAGCTTTTGCCTGGAGCTATGTGGAAACTCCCACCAACCTGGAATATGAAGTTGTGTTAGTAGGTTTACTTTAGGATCTACATATATCCATACCATGTGTAAATAGATTTATATGTAAAATTGTAAGAAAAAGGTCTATCTTGAATACCAGATTTATGACAACAAACATGTTAAAAATTTTTACCCGGTTGACTTCCATATAACCGTATATTTCACATCCTTCTTTAAGTGCTAGATTTGTTTTCTCAAGTGATTTATCATCTTTACATTGTTCTACAGTAGCTAGGTCAGGTAATGCCCAACGTCGCAATCTATATGCTTCTTTTACATCATCACAAGTATTACAACATCTATAAGAAATTAATGGAAGTAGATCATTATTAATTACTTTGCCTTCACATAAAGCAATCACTAAAAAGCATGTATGTTTATTAATGTCTCACTGAGATTCATTTAATGCTGCACCATAACAGCTGCCACATGTTATTTTGGCAACTTCTGTAATATTTTGCTTTACCTAAAAAAATATAATTTTTAACACTTATTTTACTTCACTTCCATTATTATATTTATAAATATTTGCAACATGACGTATTTGAATTAAAATACAGAAGTATAGTCAAGCACAATTTTATAAAGTTGTGATTGATTGTATAATATATAATTGTCTAAAAATAGCATACCTAAAGCTAAAGCTATGCTAAGCTTATATTGCTATACTCTGTATTGTTTTATAAAATATGTTTTTATCAATGAGCTTGTTACCCCTTAATATTCATATTTTATTATATGGGCAAATTGCTCTATACATTTACATTACATTACACATAATACATTTGGTGTCAGGTGAATTTAATAACACATATTTTTAATAGACATCTTAACTTAAAGAAGGTAAACTAACTGTAGATGACATGGGCATTTCTTCTATTTTAGATTCCTCAATTGGATCACCATTTAAGTCTAATCGTCTCTTATGGATGTTGTGATCCATCTGCAAATGTTGTTCCCCTGATGAATCCATTGCATCTAATACTAAATCTGCAAATTTAATGTTATTTTATTACTTTAAATTTTATGAAACAATTATTTTCATAATTTTTTATATAATTTGTTATATAGTGTTGAAATAATTATAATTAATTAAGAATTTTTTTTAACTTACAATCGCACGATATTCTTGGTACAATAATATCAAAATTGATTCTTAATTTGTGCCCTCTGGATGTATCAACAAATAACTCTTCAGATATATTTGGGGACATATAAGTGTGCAGTTCTGATAAAATTAAGAGAATCATCACAATTGCACCAGTTACAGTGACTGAAAAGAAAGGCAATTGGCATAATAATTCATTTTAGTGTAATATAATTTGAAATAAATGATTATAAATAACTTACTAATAGCACCAGTTGCTGTTTTGACCCTAAAGTCTTCTAAAGTTTTTGCATAAGCATCGAGCTGTTTAAATTTATTTATGATTTGTGATGCCATAATAGTTGATCAAATAACTACTGTTTTTATATTACATATGATAAACATGTGTATGAGTCTTTTATACTTTAATTTACATAGGTGTTATAAATGTTAACTTAATGGGAAAGGACTATATATAATTTAAATATATCGAATTTACTATTGTTAGTAAGTACTAAGCACAAACATATGAATATAGGCACATATTTTAAGTAAAAACTTAAGTTTAACATAAGCCGAATATAAACGTCAACTAGTCATATTTAAACATTGTCATATGCCAAGTTATCAAATGTCAACAGAATCTATCATATACGTGTCCCTTATTTTGCAATTTATTGTCTTTGATTAGTTTATTAGTTTTTACTTTAAAAAGACAATGAAGTTGCACAAGTTTCAATTCAATTATACTTTTAGGAAATATTATGAATGTGTAATTAAGTATAATTATTAGGAACATACGATACCCGGAATTCCGTTTGAGTGAACTTTATGCCTTTATTAATTCCATATATCATGTTGATATTGAAAATTGAACCCAATACTATAATAACTTCATGTAAAGTGGTAATTTTTTTGTCTTTAAGACTTTAACGTCGGATATTCTAGATATTTTTTTCCATCATAACGCTTATCTCTCTCAGCATACAAAGAGGACCCAGTGACACCCAGTTATCCGCTTCCATCCAAATTCAAAACATTGCATATTGAACGCTGGAACGAAATCAGTCACCATATTTTTTCTAATTAAGCATTTATTTATTCATAAGCTTTCATTAATAATGCTTAATCATGGTGCTTATCAGATTTGCCATTTTTTTTGTTGCTATATAGGTTAGTAGGTTTTCTAACGGATTTCGGATTCGTATTTCTTACGGCGGGATGTAAGAGGGGCCAACAAACGAAATGTAAGAGGAGCCAACAAACACTTAAGGCCTTTAACCATCAACTTCAACTGCGCGTGGTGTACCACGCTAAACAACGGGCGACCGGGACCGTGGCGGTATAACCCTACCCTACGTCCCGACTGACGAAGAAGTCGAAGCCATGTATGAAGACATAGCGAAAGCTATGTCACGTACTAATACTTACTACACTGTTGTTATGGGTGATTTCAATGCGAAAGTGGGAGTACAAGAATATGGTGAATCGAAGGAGCGTTTGGCTATGGGCGTAGGAACTACCGAAGACAATTGCTGACAAATTTCCTAGATGGACTCTAGGAAGAGGCTATTTCTGTTACCCTGAATATTAACATCAAAATAGAAAGATCGAGGCTAATGAAGTCAACTCTAAGACCAACCCTATCGCAAGTCGAGGCTGGTAGCAAAATATTTTAGCTGGAGCTACACAACCGTGATGGAAACCACGCACAGTATTGATAACACCACCAACAGTCTGTTGCGTGTCATCTACGACGTGGGTAAAAAACATTTTCGACCAACCAGCAATTGATTCAAGTCGAAGCTATCAAGCTCTGAAAGAACTGAAGACTTTGGAATAGATGAGGAAAAGACGTGAACTTTGCACCGTCTGAGCGTCATATACTTAACAGGAAGGTAAAAACACTAATAAGGCGTGGCTTAATATTGGCGTTCGAATACCCGGAACATTGAGGATGCTATTGCACGTAACAGGGGCTCAAAAACCTTACCCAAGTCACATACCTCCTTTTGTCATCGGACAAAGCTCAGAAACTCACAAGGAACCACCGTCACCTCAAATTCAGCAATTCTTGTTGAAGTCCAAATGACCACCAACATTACCCCACAGCTATCAGATGAGTTCCTGATATTGACATGAGTGAGATTAGGATAACTCTCGGACAACTAAGGAATCGGGAGGGCATGCAATAACCGCAGAGCTTTTTAAAGCAGGAGGTAGACCTGTTTTGCTAAACTTACCGAGAATCTCTAATTTTATCCCTCACAATGGCATTACACCGGAGACATGGGCGCACTATTATTCTTCAAACAGGGCAATAAAGCCTTATTAAAGAACTACCGCCCCATAACACTTCTGAGCCATATTTATAAGTTCTTTTCGGGGGCTATCACGAATCGTCTTGTCCATAAATTCGATGACTTCTAACCACATACATAACCTAAGGCAAATCATTTAAAAGACCGAGGAATATAATCAGCCCCTATGCCTAGCGTATGTGGACTACGAGAAAGTCTTCGTCACGATCGAGACTGTCGGTACGGGCTGTTTAAGACGGGTGGGTCTTGAGATGAATCTTAATAAAACGTAAATAATTTTTAATGACGCATATCGCTCTAATGACGGATTTGCACTAGCATTTGCATTTTCGTTTTTTTAAGTGTCAGAGTATTTATGCTACTCATTTAAGGCCTTTAATTTAAACAATATGGTCATTTCCATTGTTCTTTACGTTCCATTGAACTAAATACTTTTTGACTAACAATCACTTCCTTGCATATTATGCACTTCAAATATTCTTTTGTTATTATATGTTTTCTACAGACGAAGCACTTTGGTTATGTGGGTCATATTTGTGTGTTATAATCGCAAACAAATGTAAAAATTTTAATGTATCATAAACTTGCAAAGCTATAAGTAGTGCACTCTTTTAACAATAGATGCGTTTATTAGTTAATCAATATTGCATTCTGAAGTATCTAGTAGAAGTCTTTGTAGTATCTGTTTTTTTTTTACATAGATGGCGTTTCTTTATTGGTTAAATAACGTTATTTTTAATTATTCCAAAAAAAAAATTACATTTGTTTGTATTATTTACTAGATCATTGATAATTTTATTTCGATACCCGTAAAATATATTCGTTAAAAATATATAGAAAAAGCACACGATTATAAACACTAGTACACATTGTTAGTTCACTGTGGAACATTTTAATCACGACACATCGTTTTTTGGTAATCATGGTGTAATCCAGGGGTGTATTTAAATCAATCTGCAGCTTTTATAAAAAGTTTATTGCTCTTTTTCTGTAAGCAATTTTGGTATTATAAACAATAATATAATATGTAGTCAATGCCACTGTTATCATCCTTTTGTTATAATGTAATACAAATATTATAATTAAAAAATATAAAATACAATAACAGTTTAATGACAAAAACATGGAGCTAAGCCAAACATTATGACGTCATAATGTTGTTTCGATATTACAACACTCTGTCTTTATCATATCCTAGTAGGATTATCAATTTTAATTTCCTCTATTTGACAACAGATGGTGTGATGTGTTCTCACTTAATGAATCGAATAAATATTATATTTATTTTATAAAATAGATTATATGCTTCACATGAAATATATATTCTAAAGTTAGTAACTAACATAACAGATTGGAAACAAATTTAGATTCACTTGCGAGTAATCGAAGTATATTGAATGTGTCTTTTTATTTTTCCTAAGGAAACTGCTTTGAACACCATGATTAAAATATCATATATGTATATTGTATACAACTTCAGGCTCTAAACTATAACCATGCAAAAAAATATACCTAGCAGTATTTTCGCAATTATCGTGCAAAGTAAAAAAAAAAACTATTTTTGGTATCTTAATCCACCCAATATATTTTTTATTAATATGTTTACATACAGAATTTAATTCTCTTTCTTTTTTTATATTATCTGGTAACTCAGATATAGATTACAAACAATGAATAATTAAAAAAAGGAAAAAGGATTGAGTCTAATTTTATAATAATATAGTAAGTACATAGGCGAGGGCGAAAATCAATATGTAATGATCTTATTAAAAGATATAAAAGTATTTAATTTATTTAAGATTGATATTTAATCGTTATTATGGTTATTTTTAATCGTAAAGCTGTCATGTATTAAAATCTAATATTTTATAAGCAGTGTGTTGACTGTTTGGTTTGAAAAATATAGAATATTGATTTATTGTTTAATTATTCGAATTTAATTATTAAATATTAAAACTAAAATGAATTAAATTAATGTAATTATTCTGAATGGAATTTAAACGTTATAATCAATAAATAAAACTTAAATTAATTTGCATCCTGTCAGTGGTGCCACCGTTTGAACGATCTTAGTAAAATATGATGATTATTTATTAACATTATTGTAATTTGTTTCAAATAAGTAATTAGGAATAATGGAAAATTCTTTATAATATTAATTTTTGAATATAGAGATATTTGTTATAATGTAATGTAAATTATTAAATATTATAACGGCCTTGGCAGTTGCCACAAATATAAAACTGTGTTTACCTATAAAAAGCGTTGACTTTTGTAAGAATCATCGCCCCCCGGTGTTACTGTCAAGACCAACAGGGCAACAGCAACTTACCAAGGCCGAAAGAAATAAAAAATAAACGAAGGAATATTAGTGTGTATTTTCATTGTCTTAACGGACTCTGTACACCAAAATACTGACTGAAATACTTATCGCTAACATACACCTACTGTATTTCAAATTGACTCCTTTTTAATACATAAAATAGACTAGTTTCTGAAATTATTAAACAACTTTAACAGTTTTTATTTCTTTTAAGTCATTGTATTCGTAAACCCCTCACCCGGGGCATTTTACTGTAACTACTGTTAAAAATCATGTGAAAGTAAGCGAATTTATACTATATATAAGCGAATAATACTCGCATATTATTGAGAGTATATTAAATTACTATATCCCTTAAAATTATAAGTTATAACGATAGCGTGGAATAAACAATCTTCTTTTAGCCAAGATTGTTCCGAGCTTTGTATCATGGGGGTAAATAATAGAAAATTCCAATTTTTATATTTTTTATTATTGTCGATAAGATTGTAACAATTTAAATTACATAAGGAATTATAAGATTATCTATCTCTGCTGGTAAACATCAAGCGGCAGCTGTAAAACTATAATGTAAACCGAACATCAACGTTAAGAATAAAAAACTATCTTTTTAGCCTTAACAAATAAATTTTTAACGATCACTTAAGAGTTGACATTGGTTATGTCTGCCACAGTCACAATATAAATTGCATTTATTAACATTATTGAGTATTATTTACATGTGTACAGTCTTTTAATATTTTACTTAACGAGATCACTTCTTAACGTTGAAGCCCTCTCCCGTAGGATCTAGGATCCAAGGGTAGTTATTAGGGCATTCCATGCAAGTGAATAACCGTAAAGTTTCTCCTGGTAACTCACGGGTCGTTAGTGGACAAGCATTTGGCAAAGAGCAGAAAGGTTGCCCTTTAACATCACACTTTTCTTGCTTCCATTCCTGGAAATCTCTAAGCTGTGATAATTCTGTTGGGTTTTGCATCCATTGCATCACTTGTGTGAAAGAGGTAAAGTAAACATCATTCTTTTCCAACATCTCCTCAATGAACTTAACAAGTTCGTCTCTGAATTCCTTTTTAGATTTTAGCCACGAGGCATGGAAGTGAAGACCTAAAGGAGCGCGGTTTGTCGTGTAGTGACGGTTAAAGTTGTGGCGCAGAAGGCGCGCAAATTGATCGCCAGTTTGAATGTTGGAGCAAGAATCGACCACGTGACAACCAGGCAAAGATTCGTCAAAAGTAGGATCGTCACGTCTATCCAATTCGTTCATTACCATTTCCCATACAGGGTGACTTCTAGACGGGCAGTTATGGGCATTACCGTTACATTTGTGTGGCATACGGAAGTATAAAGTATAAGGCCAAATAGGAACGCGACCTAAGGGAGCGGTTATTGAAGCGTCATATACGAAATATTGATCAGCCATCATTTCAAATTGCTTGTTACCTCCGACTCTTAGGTAAGGAGCGCGAATACCAATAATAGAAGCGTCAGTTATATTTGCAAAACGTTCTACGATGAGTCTTGCACCAGCCATTTCAGCTAACCAATCATCGTAGCTTCCACTTGTCCAATATAGTGGATCATCTTTATGCGTTAAAGAGAAAACTGAGATTTCATGTCCCTTGCGGTGTAATTCTTGAACAGCTGCGTAGTTTGTGTACTTGTGGGAGACAAAGAAGGTTCCGCGAATTTGACAGCCATTCGGATTGTGGCGGTTGCCGTTGAATATTTGCTCATATAAGTCAATGTTGTCTACATTTACAGCGCCATTAAAGGTAATCGTTACCATTTGAGGTACTTGATTGGGCTCTATTCCTCCTGGAATCCGTGTGCCGTCAGCGGAACAGAAACAATCGGGAAGTCTGCATTGATTTGTATCACAATCTGGCGCTCTATTAGGGTCTAAATCAACAGCTGCAACAATAAATAGTATTTATGTTACTAATTGCTTCATAAATATATATATTTAGTATTTATAGTTCTTTGTTGACGAATACTTACTGCAGGCGTTTTCGTCAGACTCGTCCTTACAGTCAGGTTTTCCATTACAGAATAACTCTTTTTCGAAACAGTCGCCGTTTCCACAAGCTAATTTTCCTTCAGGACAGATTGGTTCATCCGTTTTCAAGATGGGTAATATTTTTCTTGGTTCTAAAACATAAATTTTAGTATACTTTCTTGTTTTACCCAATTTTTGTGTGCTGCAAGTGCTCTAAATATATACATATATTGGATTAACAACGGTATAATACAATACAAGTGAAGTGACCAACGGAGAGTTTTTGCTTCGTCTGTGTCTGTAACAGTGTAATTAATGGTCGTGGAGAAAGAGAAGAGTTTGAACAAAGTTTTTCGGAGCATGACAAGGTAAGATAAGAAAATAAGTTATTTTAATAAGGAAAGATGTTTTTAGCACAGAGTTTTACCGTGGCATGGTAAAGGTCTTCAAAGTTGATTAGTTACTCAATAGAAAGAAGGGTGTTCTTGAGTTAATTTACTTTTATTTTAGGTGATAAATAATAACCAGGAAATCTATGGGAAGAAGATAGTTGAAAGAGAATTAAATAGATTTTATAGACATCGTTTCATATGTATATTTTTTAATTTATTTTAATAAATGTATTGGAATAAATGAAAATATAATGGATAAAGGAGATAGTATGTACAATATATTAAACAAAAGTAAAGATAGAATCAAAAGAATATCAGTCGCGATTATATTGAAAACAAAGTATAGTGGTTATTGTCGTAATTGATGGCAGCATATTAGATTTCATCATTGTTTTCTTAATAACCGCGTTTGACTGAAGAAATTTTGATTAGTAAGAAAAGCAAATGTTGGTAATGTTAAATTAAAAGCCCAGGTGTATGATACAAGTGTGACTTACTAAAGCGACGAATCCTAATGAGTATGCAGATCATAAAAGTTAAATAATATTAGTAAAAGTTGGTTAGTTAAAATATGTTATGTAGGTAAAGCCGTTAGCTGTAAATGTATTTAAGTAATTAAAAGAAACGAATTGTATTCAATGGAAAGTGCAAGAAACAGAAGTCAAGATATATGAATTTAAATATTTATTATGTGATTTAAATTAAGAAACTTATTTATATAGAGTACTGTATATTATGTACATTATTTATTTATATAAGTGTAAATAATAATTGTACTGTGTGTAATTTCAGTGACTGTGTAGAATACGTTAATGCGTAAATAGTGCGTTTGTCCTGATACGGACTATTTCCTTAGTCCGGGGCCTCATGCATTATACCAAATCTACAGTGCGACGCGGCCCCTTCACCCAAGCTCGAATTTGCTCGCTACTCGCGGATAACTTTATCGCACTTACTCTCAAGTTTGTTACAGTTGGTCACTTTACCCTTCCAGTCGCAGGTTTGCTTATCAAGATCGAAAGCCAGTCCAGATGGGCAAGTGATCTGTTTAAGACCTGACCTAGTGCACCTGTGTCGATAAGAATAATATATTTAATAACTGTGTGAAAGAAGGAAGCGACCGTGGAAATGGCTTGCCGGCGGAGAATAATTTAATGCATGTGTATATGACATATCGGCAGCCCTTCTCACGACCACTTCCTGTTGTTGGCGGAACTTACTTTCTAATTTATCGCAATTCTTAACATGTGTTTTCCAATCACAGGTTTGGCGGTCGATATCAAAAGCCAGTCCGCCGGGACAGCGTACAGAAGCGAGCCTGGTAACTCCATTTTCACCTCCTTTGTCACACCTGTGTACAGCCACGTTTTCAGCACGAGAAACTAATTTATATATCTAAGTTACTATTTAAGTTAGTTTTTAGGAGAATATCAAGTTATAAATAGTAGATTTTAAAAATAAAACAAGGAAGTTTTATTTTTAATGCAGCAATTCATTAGACTCCGCTGCTTAAACATACGTAGCGATGATTTTTGAAGATGATGATTCGGGGTACGTTTCCCACCGGTGGTTGTGGGCCGTATCTCACTCGGGAGAATGTTTGTATTCATAACATTTTCCTGCCTTTGGTATGACAAGAGAAATTTGCGGTGGCGACTTTCGTCACATAACTCGCTAGTAAAGTGGAAATCAGAATGATCTTTCGTTATGTTTTCTGTGGCTATTCGTCAATATACTGAAAGAAAAATGTCTTTAAATAGCAACAATTATCAACTCCTGGTTATCATCATAAGGATACTAATATATAAATTGTGGTCTGGAGTAGCATCAAAAATATTTAAATGTAATAAATATAATGTAATAAAATAAAACAATTTTATTAAAACATGCAATTCATTAGCTTCAATTTAGAAATAACGGTTATAGTTACACAATTTTAGTCAGTGTTTCGATTGCATAAATTCATAAGCTTCTAGCATGTTTATATAAACTGTAAGGATGATTTATATAAAATACGAGTTTCGAGTTGGTTTAACATACTTTAAGATTGATTAATTGTTTGATATTATTTATGCTTAAACTAACAAATACTGCTTTATGTTTGATTATTTACAATTCCTATAAAGTGGCTAAAGCGAATACAAAATTTAACAAGGTATTGTTGTTTGTACCAGTCAGAGTCCTTTGTTTTATAGACTAAAGGCACAACATACCTATGACTAATATTCAAGGCACGATGGCGACCGTTCCGTTCACTGGCTTCAATATCGAGTTCTTGAATACTAAGCGACTGCATTTATTATCATTGCCTAGCCTTCAAGTGTATACCTAACTTAATTGTCAAAGCGGATGTATATTATATACGTATTCAAATCGAAATATTTTTTCTTAGCAATCGTATAATTTACTTAATATTTCAATTATAATATATGTATTTTATCATTATTTTATAAAAAGTGAAACAGACCTGACAACTTCACGGCAGTCACCTTCAGTCGTTAACCTAAAGTACTCGTCGGCTGGACGACCGTCACAAAGCTGTTCTGGAGTCAATTCATCTCCGCTATCATCGTCCTGCCGTTTCACTCGTGTCTCGCTAATCACTATACATGAAATTTAAAAAATATATATAAATAATGTTCTTAAAGAGGCAAAACACAATATATTGATTCAAAAGATAGGAGGAGTAATACCCCCTAAAATATTTTATTATAGTATAGGATACTATAATAAAATATTTTAGGGGGTATTACATTTTATTCTTAAATATTAGCTTCTTTGCTATAAATATAAAAATAGATTGACTACGCACACATACATTTATAAAGGTAAGACGTTGCACAAAGTTAACATGCTTATTGAGTAACAAACTCAACGTACACCTAGATTACCACACACGGGTGAAAGAATGTAGTACCGTTTCATTTCGACGTAGCATGTCGTTATGCGTTAACTTATGAAAGTCTTAAGAAATATTTAAATATGAAAATAAAATAATAAACACATACGGTAATTATATATTTAAAAAGAAAAAAAAGCTTTTTAAGTTGCGCAGCCAGATTGCAATTCAATGACGGCATTGAAAGGTAAAACGCTAAAAAGAAATCGAGGTCAACGCCGGCCACGTAAGTAGCCGGTGTTCTTTCTTGTTTGAATTTAAAAATATTTTTACGTAAGCAAATTAAATAATATGGTGTCGACTCATATTGTGTAATAATTTGCATAAAATTAAATTTAGTGTTTAGAGTAACATTTAAAATTATAAGAATTCCGTTATAAATACAAAATTATTTTTTCTCGTACTACCTACATTTTGTTAATAAGCCGCAGTCCGCATTTATAAATATTACTTAAATCTTTTTATAAACCTATTTTTGAATTAATATAAACTGATTTAAAATAGAAAATGAAGATTGAAATAATAAAATAATACAAATTAGTACTCACCAGAGTGTGCGAGAAGTAATACCCCTAGACACAGATACGCGTGTCGAGCCATGGCGCTCGGCGAAGACTGGCCGGTGCGTCGCGCTCTACAAGAAAGTGCAAGAGGTGCCTGTGCCCCTCTTCACCTATTTATATAACCAGGCAGGTCTTACACGACACCAGCTGACAAACTCCACCCGTCCTGCACGCACTATACCGCCCGGCAGTATAAGTCCTCACTTCATCGGCAACGCTTTTAATAAGCACTCCGCTGACGCTTTGCGCGACAATGCGCCAAAATGATAATGATGATTAGCTATTAAATAATTTCAATATTCATCATTAGTTTATTACATATTTTCGATTATTAATTACATGTATGCATTAAAATGAAATTAAATAATAATTTAATTAAAAAATAAGTTTCTTTTATTTCTATTCATAAAAGCTTTCGCATAATAGTTTCATAAAATACCGTTATGTAGTTGAACAAATAATGCTTATACAAAATTCTAGCTACCTATGATTTGCATATACACGGTTTTATAAAAATATGACATTATTGGCAAGACCTTCTATTACGCTATACTTTTTTAATTGAAAAATAATATGAATTTATGTTTTTAATACATAAGAAATATATATTTTGTACGAATATCGTTAATATTGATTTAGTTTTTGTACAATAAAATTCTTAGGAAACTAGTTACATGTCTGTTGCTCTAATGTAAAGCATAAAAAGCTGCATAAAAATAACGCAAGATATTTAAAAACTGATTAGTTAGTTAGTATCATTAGAAGTTCCTATCATTAGAAGAAATATACATCAGGCAATTTGGTACCAATTACAAGCAAATTAATTTTCTTTAAAGCTGAAATTAAAATGAAAATGTAAGATTAAAATTTAAAGTTTCGATGTTGTTCTGCTATTTGTCAAGGTAAGCAAGTGGAATATTTTAAATAATAAGCCAATAAAGTACCTAGAAACTGTTCTACTTCACTAAAATGTTATATACATAGATTTAAATAAACGTATAACGTATACATAGATTTAAATAAATAATAATATTATCATAGAATTATGGGATTTGTTTATATAGATACTTACGAGATATCTTAGGTAACAAATTTATACAGCGAGGACCTAATACTAGTGTGATAACTTCTCATGAACAATAAAATACTTATTTTTACAAAGAAAATAGCATTTGTTTACTTTTAACTTTGAATACTTGTAATACTATATTGATTGTGGTTATATCATGATTTAATTGCGGTTTCACTTAGACTTAAAGGACGCATACAGGTGTGGATAATAGCTCATATCTCACGGCAGATCTTTATATATGTACATTGTACATTTTCACTATGTACAATGTACTATTTAAATGCAAAATATATACAAATTTACAGTTCATAGGTAAATATTTGTTATAATATTACAATAAGAGAATAAATCATTGTTTTAACTTAACAAAATAAAATTTATTGTATACCTATTCGTAGTTATATTAGGAAATACTTTCGATTATCATTCGAACCTGTTCTCTAAAATTTATGTCAATGTCACAAAAGGTGGAGAGAAGATTCAAAACGGTATTCTCGATTTTGTATAATTAAGTGGGTATTATTTTTTATATGTAAAAGCGTATCCTACGTGGATGTAACAAAGAGATTTTAAATACTTACAGATACGTTATGTATACCCTCTATCCTCGGATAATAATACAAGTAAACGAAGCAAATTCGGAATAAACAAAACCGCAGATTTTAATGCTTATATTTGTATTTCATTTTTGCTATCTCTATTTATTATACGAGTAGTTAATATATCTAGTTTGATCTATTAAAATATAGTGTGGTTTTATATAATTAAAAAGTTTAGGTGTGATCTGCTGTACTAAATATATAGTTGAACAATATTTTGTTTTTCATAAGATAACTGCAAAATCTTCAAACATTTGTGAGAAGATGAGTGGCCTTGTGGCAATATCCGGGTGTACCAAAGCATTATGTAAGATACGAGTACCGAAGCCCATAGGAGACAAGTCAGCGCGGTGAGGTTAGGGCACGGTGGGCGTGGGTGCCAGGCGCGGCCGCTACGTGGCACGGTGTCGACCGCGGGCTGCAGCGCCGAAATTGTTCTGCCACTACATCACGTTGATTCTATGACCTTTGACATATTAACGTACCTATTTTTTACACATATTTTATTATGTAAAAATTTATGTATATGTCTGTTACTATTACTACACTAAAGTAAAAAGGTGAAGGATGGATTATGAATAAAAATTGATTAAAAGGAAATTAATTGATCGTCTGTAAATAAATTTGAATAATATAAATTTGCATGTGCTTTTTTTAATGTTTAAAGTTTCAAATGAATTGTGCGTTAAAAAATCAACATTCAAATCGTTGAATAAATCATATTTCTGAAAGCTACATTGCCTATTGTTGTTCTACTTCATATTCAGCGTCAAGTTAACATTTCAAATAGAAATCTGATTGTAAAACATAAGTAAAAACTTAGTGTAATCCTTTGGGGACATAAACTATCGAATTTAACAAACTTTATTCTATTCATACATACTTCTATGTATTTAGTATTGTATTATTCCTAACAGGCATTAGCTGGCAATAGATAAGGTAGTAGGTACATAATATTCCTTTCCCCTTTAATGTGACCTTTGTGCATGGAAGTGCACGTATAAGAGATATAGCGTATTACAATAGTTACAATAGGTAACTTCCCAGACTTTAATTATTTACGCATCGATCTACTAAATAACTAAAAACTAAATGAACCCCGACATCGAATATATTATAGAACTATCATTGTCTTATTGTGTACTGTAGACCAAAACATTTAATTTACAATTATATTAAATGCTGCATATATTAATTAGTAAGAAGTACTAGGATTACACATTATTAACACTTTATTGTAATTCGCTCATATATTAATATAACTTATTTTTTAATTAAATTATAGGAAGTCATCTGACGTGATTAAAAAGTATCGAAATTTGAAAAGTTTTATTACCTATTTGAGGTACGCAAGGACATTTTTAATTTAGTGGGTAGAAACGTACCTAACCTAAACGTAATATACATATTCAAATAAATTTAACTGTTATTTTATAATAGATCAAGTCGTTTAAATCTTTTATATGTATTTGTTATTCTACTAATAATTATAATATTAATTTGATGTTAATTTAAGCAGTATAAAGATATATTTAAAATAGTGGCATATCATAAAACGTATAATTAGGTGCCTACTAATAGAAAAGGTCAAGTGAATATTGAACAGGTATAACACAGAAAAATGTAATGATCAAGCTAGATAATAGATATTTTAGCAAAAACAGTTATTGAATACGAAATTACTAATATATTTAGGTATGTAAAAACATCTTGGAGCAAGTTGTATGAGTATGTATGTCAAGTATCCGTGTCATTTGTGCACGTAACTACTGAATATTGCTTATAAACTAGCAATCTATAGTTTAAATGGTAAATTTTCTGAAAGTTATGCAATAACTAGTTCATCGCGTGAAAGTTTTAAGGATTAGAATATAAAAATAATTAATAATCAAAAGCAGCAGGTATAAGTTTTTATAGCCTAGCCATCTACTTATATGTACATAAAGTGTACAGAAGAGACAAATAAGGAACCGGGTAGTAGAAGAAATATGTGGAAGTGAATCGAAAACAGCGGAAATAATTAAGGCATTGCTATCAAGACATGCGTAGTAGGTACGTAGGTAAAAGGTATCGATTCAATTTATCATAATATAATTAAATTTATTTATCAATGTTATATATATCTAATGTTAGTAAATCTGTTTATTAAACATAATATATATACGTATAAGATAGAATCACAGGTAAAAAGAAATCATTATACACATTCACACATATTTTTTACATAGTAAATGGTACACATATAGTAAATTATTGTTGGTAGGTAAACTTATGTTAAAAAGGAACAACCACTAGTATACATATTGCATACATATTGTTAAAATTTACAACAGTTATTGAATTATGACTCAAAATGCCATATTAGTCTAGATCTTCGTCGAGCGCTGTAGTTGAGATTAAATTCGAATAAAAATGCAACGTCATTCCTTTTACTAATGCTTAAAAATCTAATATATTATTAGATTTTGGATTTGTTAGCTGAAAAAGAACGAAATTTAAGTAACTAAAGAATTTATATTATTATTCATTAACTACTTGACTGGTTTCTAACATAGCATAAATGTGCATATCAAATATCTAACTTGAGTTGAGTCTTTGCGTAGATAAGACGTAACTTCAAAAACTTAAAATTGTTATTATGCAATCAAATAAATACGATTCTATTTTCGCTAAGCAGGGTAGGCAAAGAAAACCTAGTTTCAAGGCTCTCCGTTCTCTGCCTTCCACCCAAATTGGCTCAAATCATTAATAAATGAAAACAAATGAATGGAAATATCCATGAGAAAATGTGTATTGATTGTTTTAAGCTAGGCTAAGCATTGAAGGAGCGGGTAGATCAAATTCTTTACATAACAATTAACAAATATTTTTCAGAAAATGTAGGTGATGTTTTATGTATAATACAACTAACTACATTTTACAGAAGTATTGAAATTAGTAACCAAGTTAATACAATAATTTATTTTTGATATTATTATACGTAAATTCACAATTGATCTGTAGTCATTTTATAATAAAAATTGTAAGTGATTGGTAAAACTTTTATTGGATATATGAAATATTTATTTATAGTAAACATATAGTGATATTAACGTTGCAAGGATGGGTGCGCAGAATATGAGCACGTCAGAGCTATAGTACTGACAAGGCGACGCGCAACACGGCGGTAAGTAGGCGCGCAAGAGTCAAGGATCCTTCAAGATATTTCCTTTCACTTGCGACAATGCATGCACTCCTATGTATACCTATTAGCATCGAATAAATGTGGTTTGTAAAGCTCTAAGCAATTCTATATCAATAAGGCCAACAAGTATATTTACTACTCACAAATCATTTAACTACTTCCCTTTTTTTAAAATACAGCTTATAATATACTTCTTCATGTGCACATGCTAGTAAATTCATTTTATTACATTAATTTAGATTGAAATTTGATTTACATATGATATGAAATTATACCTCGGTTATAGCTTTGGAGGTTGACTTCGCAGAAGTTCTTATGAACGATTCGTGTTTTTGCTGTATATTTTTCCTGTACGTGACACAAGCAAAACATTTAAAATTTAATAAATAGTAAAAATAAAAAATTGCCGTCGCGTCCAAATTATACACTATTATGTAAAAACATTTTATCTTCAAAAGTAATTCATTTAGAATTATTTTGTCTCCTGATATTTTTGTTCTTATAAAGCATGTAACTATATCTTTATAATATGATTTTTAACTCGTCCTTTGATTGATTTCTAAAGACTATATATATTATCGTTATGTAACGTGATATTTTCGTCGACAAATACAAATAAAGAATGCTACGGCTGTGCAGTTCGCTCGTTGACTTTCACTGCTTTCACTATTGCAGGCTGTATTTCGCTTCTTTTCATAGCTATGCTTGCTTTATGCATTATAACTGCGGGCACATCAAATGCCAACTTTCTATTTATTTTGGTGTTGCTAGCGTTAGTAATAATTTTCATTATCCTTATTTTGTTTTGATTTACACCACGTGTTGCGAAATGGAATGGAAAGTTTGGCATGATGTCGATATAGTATAGGCAGATGGTCGTAATGAAGGTGATGATGTGCAACAAACCACCCACCGAGGCCAATGTGTCAGACTGGGGAAGGCGGTGTGTTGGTGGCGGGCGTCCCTCTTCTATTGTCTCGCTCAACTGATTGCATTTTTGTTACTTTGATGAGTTAAACAATAGCTATGTAGGTATATTTACTCTTAAATACATTTTATTCATGAAATATATTCTTGGCAACGTTAAATGTAGTTTGTCATGTTTATTTTTATCACACTTAATTTTATACATCGATAAAATAGTGCTTGTATTTACAATTTTTTTTACAAATGCAATTAGTCGGCAATGACTAACAATAAGTACAACGAGCATTCGAACCGTATTACCTTCTTAACAACAATGAGAATTTGAGATGTGCTAAAAACTCATTTAAAAATGAGTAAAAATAACCTGTATCTAATAAATATTATACATTTTTCTTGTTATAATTCGCCCTCTCAGAACAAGTATTTAGGGAAGTTAAAATAAATTTTCTTGTTTTCATTTCATACAATGGCCTGGGGATGAGGCCATCGTGGAACGATGGGACGGCGTCTGACTGTAAACGCAATTGGCTGTAGAATCAATTCCTACTCGGGGTAATTTAAATTATTTGCATTTCGCTGTTCGACACGCAATGTTTTGAATTCTGAAGCTGAAAAAAAAGATGAAGATAAGTGAAGCAAAGCTAAGTGAAGCAAAGCAAATACAAAACTATTGGAAAATAGCTGCGTCACTGTTGTGGTACGTTTAATATTAAAATATTTTCTTTACGTAACATATACATACAGATGTATTATTAAATTAAAGAACTCTTTTTCTATCGTTGCATATAAATGTCAATTCCAAACTCAACATATGAAAGGTCGGTCGGTCGGTCGGTACGGACATAATTAAATAGTAATAATAACAAAATTTAATTTATTTCGAAATTGATTAATCTAGTTCGAGATGAATCAAATTCACTGTAAAAAATAATGAGATCTTTTTGTATCGATATGTAAAAGGTGAAGGATGATGGTAACTTTTTATACTTATACAATATTCATAATAAGTAGGTACTTATTGACGTCGTTGTGACTAAGTTCTTCAATTTAATAGGCGGATATACTGTAACATTATTTTTATGTAAATTTTAATGCTATGTAATGAGTATTTATTCTCTCCAAAAGATTTATCATTTGATATGTTTAAATAGGTTCCAATTTTATTACATAAGTATTTGTAAAAAAAATCCATTTGCTTACTTCACGAAAGTAAGATCTTAACACTATCATAAAGTACGAAATGAAGTACGAGTTTCTCTTAAACGTAGACCATATTATAATTATATCTATAATTTAGTTCTCATTTATACGCAAAATTGATGAACAGTCTTAATTATAGATACTAATAGAGACATAGCTACATATATAATTTAAATTCTACACTTTAAACTCGATTGATGATTATGAGATCCTACTGGTGGAGGTTTTCTATTAAGTATAGTTTTCGTTTTGATCAACATAGAAAATGTGAAATGTGAATGTTTTTTGGCATAATTGTTTTTATTACGCTTTCCAATATACTGACTCTGTATTTACTCATTTCAAGTATGTCACGTACGGAACAACTTTTATTCGTGACAGAATAGAATATTGCTAATCTTACAGGTATGTCAAAGATTGAATAACAATGAGCAAACGTGATCTGCGTAAATATTTGTATATACCTACTTCCAAAATTTTTTTACATACTTGAATTGTGTTGTATAGAATATTCTCTTTTAATGTAATTTATTTATTAATTACATAACTTTGTTCGCAGTGTTGGGTAATTTTGTATATTATTAAGTTACTTAGGGATTGACTTAAAAATAATAAAACAAATTTAATTTTTTAACGTTTTGTATTTTAATTTTATCCAACAGACTTACAGTAGAAAAATCACATAGTATTAAAACAGACCTATTAAATATCATGTGAGTCTATATTACATATAGGTAGGTACTTAGACTACTAAAGGGATTATGACCCAGTACATTTTATAATTACACGGACACATATTCATCGAATAAGTCAACACTGAATAAAATTTTATTTAATATAACAAACCCGACTAATGTCCTAGCAATCAATTGCAATTTATCAACTAATGTGCACCACGTGAGGCGCGAGATCTCATTTAATAATGACCATCGCCCGTGGGGTCATTGAGCCAGGGGTAATTGACTGGGCACCTGACACACGTTTGTAAATTGATTGTTTCACCGGGAACCTCCTTTGATGTAAGCTTGCACGAGTGAGGTACCCAACAAGCGGGGATGCCTTCAACGGCGCACTTTTCTCTCCATGGTTCAAAGTTCTTTGCTTCGGTAACAGTACGGGGATTTTGTATCCATTGAATTACCTGTGTCATAGTTACGAAGTATACGTCGTTATGAGTCTGAAGGATTTCGTCAATCCAATATAAGAATGCTTCTAAGAACTCTGGATTATTTCTTAACCAAGCAGCGTGGAAGTAAAGTCCTAAGGGAGCTCTGTTTTGATCGTAGTGACGGTCAAAATTATGATTAAGGAAATTGTAAAACTGATCGCCCGTCAAAATGTTAGAGCAAGAGTCTACCATGGCACAACCGGGCAAGTATTCGTCATTGCTAGGGTCTTCACGACGGTCAAGTTCGTTCATTACCATTTCCCATACAGCGTGACTCCTAGTGGGACAGCTTTGTAAATTACCGTGGCAGCGGTGAGGCATACGGAAGTACATAGTATAAGGCCATAGAGGAGGATTAGATAAAGGAGCAGTGATAGTACTGTCGTAAAGGAAAGCTTGTTCTTCCATCATAGTGAATTGGTTGTTGCCTCCAACTCGCAGATACGGGGCACGGACACCAACAACGCTGTTGTCGGTAACATTTGCGAATTTTTCGATGATCACTCGCATGCCAGCCATTTCCTTGCCCCAGTCGTCAACTGTGGCGTTGCTCCAAAAGCGTTCATCGTCATTGTGTCTACGAAAAAGAATGATATAAAGCTATGATGTAAAATAAACCGGTAAACAATGTTTTTACAAGTTATTTTTACTTACGTGATTGAGTGTACTGCAATTTCATGTCCCTTTCTGTGAGTTTCTTGCACGGCTGAGTAGTTTGTGTATTTATGCGAAGTAAAGTATGTAGCCTTGATATCACAACCATTCGGATTTTTACGTTTTCCATTGAAAATTTCTTTATACAATTCAATATTGTTATTATTGATAGCATCATCAAAAGTAATGGTAATCATTTGAGGTACGTCTTTGGCAGGCAAGTCACCTGGTATGACGGTACCGTCTTCTGAGCAGAAGCAATCGGGTAACACACACTGGGAAGTGTCACAAGGAGGGGCCCTGTTAGGGTCATTGTCAATATCTACAACAAAACAATATAATAAATGTCAAGTAATATATTCAAGTCAATATATGCATGTCCGAAGCTATTAGATACATGTTTTTAGAACCAGTATGGGTACTTTCGCTCTGTCCAAACATTCAACACTACCACTATCTATTTTGATTTCACTTTTTGAAGCGAGATTTGGTGGTAGCGATTACAAGTAATAAACTCTCATAATGTAAACTAGCGTAACATGTAAATTGTGTAATTAATGAAGTTAATGCATATTGAAATGTGCAAACTTAAATTAAAACGATTTCAACACTTGCTTGTTTTGCTTGACTGCTTATGTGGTCTATAATGAAAATATGCAATAATATAATATACTACAGTTGGCATTAATATTGCAAAGAAAGTTCTTAATTATATTTTTAAGTATAAACACTAAAACATAATTTCATACATGTATACACTACACATTCATGATAACGTGCCCCAATACATATTTATTTAAATTATAGAAAATGTTACATCACAAAATTAAATGTTAACGTATTCAGCAAAATGTAAATAAAACAAACACCCCATTTGCTTAAGGTGCGTTGCGACACAACATTGAGATGTTTTTTTAGGCCAAGTGATTGGCATTTCAGGCAAGTCGTTTGTCACGCCTTACGAGGCAGTTTTTTACATAAGTTAAAAATGATATTCAAGTTCAGTATTTTAATTTTATTTTAGGATAATCCTAAGTTTAAAATAAGATTATACGTATAATGTGTTTCTTACCACACGAGTTTTCGTCTGAACCATCGGCGCAGTCCTTCTCTCCATTACAGAAAAGCCCACGTTCAATACATGTAGAATCACCACATGCCAAAAATCCGTCTTGGCAAAGAGGTTCTTCAGTATACAGTAGAGGTTTCACTTTACGTTCTTTGTTCTTCAATTTGCAGTTCTTAACAGCATCTTTCCAATCGCAAGTTTGCTTCTCAATATCAAAAAATAGACCGGCAGGACAACGGATAGCTTGAATACCCTATTATAAAATAAAAAGGATAGTATTAGCTGTTATTTAGGATAATACCACAACAATTAAAAAAGAATGTAGGTATACACATTCTTAACATTAACAAGGTCTGCAAGTCTCAACATACATATTTGTCTGTTCTCAAGATTGGCCTAAGTACCTTTATTAAATATATATTAATATATTTTTTAAATAAATAAATTAAGGCAATATGAGTCTTAAAAGAAATGTACTCACATATCATTGATACATAGTTGTCAAAGAAGAAAGTAGTACATGTATGGAAAGGTAGTAATCGCCTATTGCACTCACCGAGGCAGTACACTGTATGACGTCGCGACAGTTGTCGCCCTCGCCGGCTACCAGCCGGAACCATTCGCCTGCGTCCTTGTCCTTGCATAGTTCTTGTTCCAGACTCTCGTCTTTTTTAGGGTCATCAGCTTGTCGACGCCAACGGTGTCCATCAGCGAATACTATATAAAAATATTATAACATTTAAAATATTTTTTTTTTAAAACTTTACCCAATTCAAACTGTAGGTGGCATACTTAATTTCTTATACAATTTATAGACAGTTAATGTAAAATGTTAAGTACTGACGGTTATTATGCATAGATAGATTTGACTAAATATTTACAAATAGTTTGCGGCATTTTTATTATAAAAGGTAAAATGTCACCAGAAGATGTTCATAAATGTCAAAGGCGAAGTGAGCGCACGTGACATTTGACTGGTTCGAAATGTCAGCGCTTAAGCAACAACAAGGACGACTATTTCTAAGTTCTTCTGAATATATCAAACAACTGTTTCATTATGTATGGTATTTTGATGCTTTTGTGCGAGAGTTCTGTCGAAATTATTATACTTTCAAAAGGACACGGAAAAGTTGATTTACTTGGCCGCTAACTATAGGCTAGCTAAACAGGAAATGGCAGATTTACCGCATTTATATACTAAAAATAAACAATATATACAAATAAGCATTATATTACCACATATTTTACTATTGATTACATCTGAATATATATAAATATTAATAATATGGTTTTTACAATATTACAAGTATTTGACACACTTAGGTCTTAGTTCTTAACTTTATTTGTATGTGTAATAGACAAGCTGTACATTTCTGATATATAGTGCTATATATAAAAAATCAAATCACAATGAAAAGAAACTTAGTTGTTGCAATATTATCGTTTTTTTTTTTAATCTAATATTGCTTGCGAGGAGCTGCTGTGAGAAAGAAGTATGCAGCACGAATCAATCGTGTTAACTGTACTTCCAAGATGAATGCGTATTGTAAGATTGATTTCTTCAATGTAAGTATATTAATATTGAAACAAAAATATAATAATTCGATTGATACAATAAAAATACATAATGAAATTACGACTTTGTGAATGTAAACAGGAAATACTTCAACCCTGTTTTCAATGTCAACTGTCTGTTTGCTCGTGGACGGATTAAAGGTTCTGTGCACTAGATATAACGATTATTCAAAAGTTTCTTCTATTAAGATAGTGCCACGTAAATATTAAGTGCATACATAGCAGGTTTTAGACGGTTTATATAACTTTTAGAAAAAACTAAATTTCATTCTTGTTACTTATTCAATTGTCGAAGTATATGTCAGTAGTATATGAATAAAACATGATGCAATAAAAATAGTTGTCACCACCGGAACGATAAATGAGAACTTGTCCTCTTTGACCCGGATCTGCCACGTGTTTCGGCAACGATTACATGGACTTGATATCATGACTTTTCATTTTACAAAATTTAATTTCTTCTTAAATATAAATACAACTAATATTTTTATAAAACGTTTATGAAAAAAATGAAAAAATTAAAAAAACCCTTTAGATATACTAAACATAGATTTACTAACGTATTGTCGTAAAGCCGAGCGCGTTGATGTCTTTTATATGAATGTCTCGATATGACATTCTAATTTAGTTAAAAAGTTTAAGTAATAGCTCACAATAGATTTGGTTTTTTCATTGTGATATTTTTTATAATGATGATATTTTGAATATAAATTTAAAACAATTGCTTTGATGGCCCCTGTTTAGATTTCAGTAAATGCATAGTTATGCGGCATGAGTGACGTTACGGACGTTGGCCTAGCGCGCCGCTTGCATACCAATCACTCATAAATATGGAATGTTACTTTTAGGCTTTCCTTGTGTCGATTGTCTCCTATAAAATAATTATGAAACGGTAAATCATTAACGGGGCTATAGGAAGGATATTTATGCGAGAGTTGGTAAAGTGAATGTAAAAATATTGATGATTTGGCGTTATGTCGAACATAGTTCCGTTGAAGCAAATAGCAATTAGCAGTATTAAATGTTTGTATACCAATAATAATTTTAATCCAATTTTCACAAAGTTTATTAAAAAATTACGAAAATATTATTAGCAATATTATTAGAAACACTATTAAACGATCATTCAAAAATATCATAATTTATGTAGCTGTAGAAATATGTAGCTATAATTTTTTTAATAGGATAGTAGTATTTTAGAGCGTGAGAAATGTAATAAATTTTTGAAACGATGACACATGACAATCGACTGCTATATTACCACAGACATGGGCGCAATATGTTCTCACTGGTTTGTGAAAAATTCGCTTTTTAAACTTATTTTACATTAAGTTCTCACAACACATCTATTACTATGTTGCTATTGCATCAGTGCGTACATATAATTGAGTAGATTACAAACTCCGTTATTGAAATTTCAATTTTGTTTTCTCTTACTGTTTTAGTTTATTTTATAACCATGTTTAACTAAATTTATAACAATAATAAACAATTACTATACTTTACTATACTTTTTCTATTTTATATAAAAATTGGAAATTATTTAGCCAGAACCATGCACATAATTTTATTATTATAAATTTAACGTAGGTAGTTTAGTTTGTTTAATTAGTGTTTTTATAAACTTTTAAAATTATTAGTTTGATACAACATCATTGATTATTTTAATTATATGTTTAAAAAGCAAATGCAAATGCGTTGATCGATGTTTAAATTAAACTCGTGTCTTAGCGCAATGAACCACGTCTCAACGCTACGTCATTTGATTGACATTTAAGAGGTAATTAATCTCTTTAAAAACCCATCTTTAGATAACACGTAATGGATAAATTATGTAGAAAAAATGTGACCGCTTCAACCTTTAACTCATTTCAAGCCAGTTAAGCAAGTAAAATCAATGAATATTGTTGTCACAATGTAACATATGTACAACAAGCAAACAAAACAATATCACAAAACTTTACCCTATATCTGACAATTACACAAAAACTAATATTATTATGGACTAAAATATCTTGGCTAGGTCGTCGAGTTGTATAATTACGATTTACAAGCTAAATAAATGTAAATTTTGCGACTCAAATCGTGCCAAATATTTGACCTTAACTACGCAACTACATAAAAAATGAGTTTTGTAACTTTACATAATCTACTAATAGACCATAACGATAGATTAAATATTTTAATAAGAGTATTCATAATATTATCATAATATTCTAATTAATTTAATATGAGCACCATAAAATAAAAAGTTGAACACTGAGCTCGAAGTGTGTGACCTTGACCTTAAAATGAATTGTCGATTTTTTTAAAAGCTAACTTTCGTACTGGAATTTTTTATACCGAGTTTTAAACACTATAAGTTTAGTAGTTTGTTTATGTACTTCCAATACTACTAGTCCTTTATTATACTTTATATTAAATATTCCTACCTACCGTTTTTTTCGTGTCACAATTCATACTGTATTGAAATTTTACATCGTTATTATTAAATTAACATACCAACACAAAATAATGGAACAGTATGTTAATATTGATTATAGAATGCCATTTACCAAAAAAAAAACCACGCATGTTTCAAGAAAATTTCTATTTGAAACATGAGTTTAAAAGTGGTAATACAAAAATATAGAACAGATTAAGAATTAAAGTGCCATATTAATATTAACATGTCTTCTAACATTATCATGAAAGCATTCTATACACTTCGCGCGATTACGACTTGGCGCGGCAATGACGTCAGCAGCGCAACCGCAACGCAACATGGACTGAATGTGAAAGTTCTCCGCAATCACAATGCGCAGTCGCAGTAAGTGCTAAATATTTACTTTACCAAATACTTGAATGCTTTCGTAAATAGTTTGATTTCAATCAAGCAACGTTAAAAAAAGCTTCTACTGTCTACTACTAAAGTCTTCTACCCGCAGCTTGATTACATATTTAACGTAGCTACCTTAATAATAGCATGCGAATATATCTTGCAGATTTACTTTAGATAAATACTATTTATGATATTTATTTTGTTAATAGGGGGTACTACGTCCATTTACATGCGTTCGATAGTTGTATCTTTAAAATTGTCCTTGAAAGGTTTGCCGTGCGCTGATTACATTCTTAAGTCATTTGATGCAAGGAGTTCTGAGTGCATTCAAACGGAAACTTTAAAGACACAATCTACCTCGCGACGGTCATTTCGTGCAACTTCACTGTTCACTTTTGTGCACTGGACGCGTCCATTATTTAATTGCAGATGAGTGGATGTTACATCGCGTCACTTATGACGTCGCGATATAGACGGAATCTGGAGACGTAAGATATAAAGGTTAGGACTCACCGCAGGCGAACAAGAGACACGCGACCAGAGGAGCGACACGGGCGTAGCGCGCCATGACGGGATCACAACAGGTCGCTGCGCGGCCGCGGTGCGATTAAATAGTGGCCTCAATCTGCGCCCCGCCCGCCCCTCTCGCCCACAGCGCTTACACTTCTGCCACAAGTGCATAGGGCACTCATCAGCTGTGAATCACCTGCAGCTTCGGGTGCATCCTTAACTGCTACAACTGTTACTACTGCTTCTCCTCTTTTTCTGTTTTAAAACACGTTCGCCTGAACATCATATATCTTTTGTGTATTCAAAGATAACTATTTATGATTTCTAAATTGAAAACGTTATGCTAATTCAGCCTCAATATTTTATATTTCCTTGAGAAAATATTTGTTTGTATAATTGATTTATTTGGTATATATATTACTCCTAAAAAGTAATAACTCTTTCAATCTAACGTTAAAGTTAGATGTTAATTAAAAGGTAGCAATGTAGAAACTTTAATTGGTAGCTGAGCAACATTAAACAATAAACATGTTTTATGGGGATTAAATTTAATATTTAAATCATATGAGAAAGCAGTAAAGTAACGAGTTCTAAACTGATTATGAGTGCATTTTATTAAATCAAGTTCCTATTTATATTCTTTTTACTAGGCCTTACGTTGTTGTGAAATAATGCGGAAGTGGAAATCTCAGTATTAATTTTATAATATACTTCAAGGAAAGGCCTTATATTCAATATAATTGTAAATACTATAATTTTTATGTGATAATAGATCTCTCAAGATTTTGTCAATAAGAAATTTTGAAAAAGATACCAACAATGGAATGGACAATGGACTAGAGACGTATACTTCAATCTTATAAGACATATTTAAATCTTACATTACAGTGGTATTGAACATTTCCTTACAAATTTATTAAAAAAAGGAGATTCACACTTTTTCCTGCATAGAAGGCTTGTCAGAGAGAATCTAGTTATTCATGATTTATACGTGAAGTCAGTTATTTATAATATCTTATATTCATTTTATTTTAGTGCTAAAACTATTGACCAGATAAAACAGATAACGAGTAGGTATAACTTTCACTGACGAATTGATTATAAAATTTCATTTACATATCACACGTGTAATATGTTTAAATGAACTTTGTACTTTAATATAAAAAACACATTTATCGCATTTTCTTCAATATTCATATAGATTTTATAATCTTTAATCAGCATAATAGAGTTCTTAATTTCAAATCTTTTGAAAGCTCCATACAATTATTATAAACGTTTAGTAAACGACTGCGACAGTAATGAATGTAATAATTTCTTAATTGGAAAGAAAATAAAATCAATTTTGATGTGAATTATTAAATGAGCACCTTGAGCTTTTCACACAAGTCATCGACAGATTTATATGATAGTGATGTACATTTAAAGATAGAAAAATAAACGTGATCTGATATACAGTAAGTATAAATAAACCCCTGTTTTTAGTTTTATGTATTATTTCTGCTTTTTAATATGAGAAAATTAAAAATATCTAATACTAACAAGGATTATTTAATATAAAATTTAGGGAATTTAAGATAAACATACTCGCAGCTAATTTGTGGGTAAATGGATATTACGTTCTCGCGAAAGTAGATGAAGCGTGAGTATAAATTGTATTTATTATATAATAAATATGAATATTATTTCTTAATAATCATAGTTTTTATGTCAATAATATAATATAATATATAGTATTTTTAATGATATATTATGACATTATTAATATATTATTCAAAAAATTAAATCAAATGATTAATGGTTTAATTAAAATAAAATTAACAAAGGCATATTTATATTGATAATACATATGCATATTATTGATATGATTCAAGATATCAAGTAAATTAATAATATAACAGTTTAAATTATTTTTGCTAATAGTAAATGCACATAAATGTTTTTTAAGTTTGCCCCAAATAAGTGTTTCAATCTTCCAAATGCATGTGCACCTGTATACTTAACTAATGAAAAATATAAGATTAGATTTTTGAAATTAACTGAAATAAAATATACCTATAGACTTTTTTTACATATCCTAATAAGAAGAAACTAATTCAATGAATTCACTGTGCGAGTGCACGATATAAGTTCACATAAATAATTACTATAAGTTAATTAATTAAATTACATACATTTGCTAAAGACGTACTTTTTTCCAAACTTACTGTTTTTTATTAATTAAATTAAAAAATATTAAACTTAAAAGGATAGGAGATTAATATGACGCAGATGTTTTTAATTATTTAATTTAACATATTTAATGTCCTATTTGTAATAATTAAAATGGCACACTGAATATGCTTTCAAATAAATTTCAGCACTTTTAATGTTTTTCGATGTATTTGTGGTCAATTCTTGCTAATAAACCGACAGCATTACATTACCTAACTCATAAGTAATGTTTATAACATGCATTCGGCCACCCATCCAGAAACAATAGTTCAGCTGGCAGGGCCTTAATATTGCATAAACGGATTCTTTGATCGCAAAGATTTGAAATGAAAATTTGAAACGAAAATGTTTTAACAAAATCTAAATTTCATCGTATTTGTGCCTGCTCCAATGTTTTAGTAGGCCTTACTAAACTATGACAATCAGAATCTAAATTTCGACGTTTGTTTTGTTTCTACCAACGTTTCACCGGCTCACACTAATGCATGTCGAACATCTAAACTCTGACGTATCTGTCTGACTGCTGCGTGTAGCTGTGCATCTTGAGTTCGTCCTTCTTGAGACTTCTCATGAGATTGTTGGAGCCAAGCCACTTTCACATTTCGAACTCTTTTAGAATTACGCGATAAATTAGACTTACCTGCACCGGTACCTACTTCAGAAATAAAGTATATATTTGTAATGATTGCAATAACACACAATTAAACACCTACCTAAATAATCAAAATTGACTTAAGATAATGAACCAAAACAAATAACCTTATATTAAAATATTATAACAAATCTGTAAATTTATAAAATTAACAAAAGAAAGGCCTATTCAATACTTCAAATTTGAATTTTTTATTAAGTACTTTCTTGATAAATAAAACTATGAAAATATTTTCATCTTTCAATAGTAATAGCATGTAAATAGAAACCTAAATAATTATAATAAACCAAAAAAGAAAAATAAGTAAACGTAAATAATGTAAATGAAATACAGTAATCAAACTAAACAAAACAAACTATACTATCAACTTAAAGTTAATATAATTAAAAGTAATACACAATATCTACCAGTACTAAAGTAAAAAGATTTTTTATAAAAATGTAACTAATCTACCCGAACACGTAAAAGAATTAAACAAAAATATGAATTAATAAAAAATAAAATTTGTATCAACATAAATATTTGTGACCGCCCGGTCCCGCCTTCGTACACCGCGCGGCTCTTCCGCCGCATACGCGATCACGCTGCAGCCGCTTCTCTGCGTGCTTCCCATTCTATGCACGATTTTTCATTGCGAGTAAATATATCTCCTTAAGTTATTTATTATAATGATGTACTGTAAACTACAACTTGAACCTAGACGAAATGTTAAATGGGACTACTATATTTATTTTAATAAGGATTAATAGCAAATTGGAGAAAATACATTAACAATAACCTGATAAATTAAAATTAAATATATTAAAATGGTTACTGTGTGTGTATGTGTTTTTTATAGATTCTTTAAAGGACAATGTTTTTGTAGAACATTGTTTTTATATATCTCATAAGGTTGAGCCAGCGCACGACATGTAAGCGTTCAGGAATCCCATTTTCGGCGACCTTTTCGTATGTATGTTTTTTGTATGTATGTTTTTTCCAAGACCGTCAAGTAATTTGTATGAAATTTCATCTAAATCGCTTCAGTGGTTTGGTCGTGATACGTCACAAACAGACAGACATAGATACTTTCTCATTTATAATATTAGTATGGATTATGTCAATTTACTACATGTTGGCATGGAAACTGACCCAAAAGTATAATGAATTCCTGTACACTATTTTATCTCTAAATTGAATTTTTGTCCCTAAATCTTCCATATCAGACGGTTGTTATTTTTTTATAGCTTCACACTTTTCTCTCTCGGGATAAAGGACCTTGTGACCTCCGTTCTCAGCGTTCCACCCGAACTCGAGACGTTACATATTGAATGACCCTCTTTGTCATACTGGAGATAAAAAATTAAAGCTATATAATTAAACTATAGCCAGTGAATGGTTGGTGGGAAGTAGGAACCGAACCCACAACCAACAAAGTCAAAGTCGAATATTTTTATTCAAAATAAGAAGTTACATGCTTAAATTTTTTAACGCGTTCAGATGTATCCCACTATGCCACGATGATCGCAAAGTTCAATAATTTTAATTTCTTAACGAAAACTGCCCACCGTACTTAGCAACTTTTAGCTTAGCAACTAATGAAGTATTTACTTATTTCATAAGCATAACGCTAAAAAGTGTTAAGGCGTCTTTTACTTATTTATTATAGTTAAGCTTGTCTATTATGAATCTACATCTTCAAAAATTTTTATACAATTTTTGTACAATAAAAACTAGTTATACAACAAATTACTGTTGAAATTGAAACATGGACCAAAAATTATAATAATTCCTTAAAGGTGGTAATTTCCTTGTCTCTTAAACTTACACATCAGACGACTGTGATTTTTTTTATAGCATTTTTCTATTTTCGCCCGAATTTGAGAGATTGTGAATTGAATGTCAAAATACACCGCCCATCATTTTGTTATGAGAGAGAATAAATTAAAATAATAAAAATATAACCATTCCATCAAGTGGGAATCGAACCCATAACTATAGCGTTTTCAATCTGACGCCATCCTACTGCGGAACGATGACCGCAAAATTTAATCATTTTTATTTGTTAACGAAAACTGCCCACCACACTGAACAACTTTTACTAATGTGGCATTGACCTGTTTCTTACAGCTTAGCTCGTCTATCATGGTTCTTTGTCAGATTTTCCAGATCTTTAATTGTTATATGACAATGGAAAAGGCTTATATATGAATAGTTTTCGTTACATTTGCTATTTTCTAATAATTTATAGGTAGACTTTCATACTTCTTCATCAGCTGTTCTGTATCTTGAATTTTTATTTGTTAACGGCAAATGAGCATCACGCTGATCCAATTTTTCTAAGGTGACATTTTGTTTCTTTTACTTTAGCTAGGCTTATATGTTTCTTCATTAGATGTTGTAGGTAATGTTCATCGCGCTGCATAACTTTTATCAATGTGCCATTTCCTTATTTCTTATAGTTTATCTTATAGGCCGATTTCCTCCTGCAGCGCTGTCTTCGTCTTAACGTAGGCTTTGTAAAGCCGGTCCTTGTCCTCCGACTGCTTGTGTACCCGCCTGCGATAGTGCGTGTACTGGCGTCTCGCCTCAATGCAGTTGTTGCGCAATTAGGCAATCTCCACCGACCACCAGTACACTTGTCGCCGTTGAGGGCGACACCTAGAACGGGACATAGACGCGTTGTAGACACGCGTCACAGCCCCCTGCGCCTAGTTGGTGGCACATCTGCGTTGTCCCCGTTCTTTGCACCCAGCAGCTCCAGAATCCTCGACCCCGTAGAAGCTACCCAAAATCTTACATCTTGGATGCCCAGATCCTCGAGTCTTATCTTCTCTTTGATCTGGGTCAACACCTGAGAATACGTCACCTGATTCTCTATGGCCTCGGGTTGCAGCGTCAAAGAGAATCAGCCGACCGAGGTGACCGAAGTTTTGGCATCTTCTTCGCCTTTGGATGCGCTTTCCCCTCTCTTTCAAGTTGTTTTTGGGCCGTCTTTCCCTTCTTAGCGACCACGCTCCAGACCTCAGACATATCTGCTGGGGCAATAGGCAAAGACTGCGGTTCCGAAGGTTCCCTTGCTTGCTTTCTGCTGACTTTTGCCCTTACCCTTGCCTTTCTTGGGTTTCTATTAGCATGGTCACGCTCTTTTCATTCACCGCCGAAGGTGCTGAAGGTGCTCCTGCAGGTACATAAGGTAAAGAAGGCAACGCAGGATCCAATCATAACCGAGATGTCACTCTTTTAGACAGTCTTTTTTAGTCCCAGTCTCCTGAGTGCCAAACCCATCTCCCCTTCAGTTATGAGGGAACCTATAGGATGATGGGACGATGACGGAGATGAATGGATTGGGACCACTGACTCTCCCTCATGCGCTGAGGCCTCCCTCAGCGCCTCAGCCGCCTGAACACATCCCCTAGGATAGCTCCTCGAGCTATCCTAGGGGATGTGTTCAGGCGGCTCTGGAAACAAATCCAATGCAGAACAAAGCTCGACGGAAGACGATTGCTAAACTGTTGATTGTGGGTGTGTTAAAAAAAATACCCTAAGTCCTGCTCGGGTCTAAATGCTGTACAACAAAAAGAGTTTCATTCAAAACCGTCCAGTAACTACGAAGATGTACGCGTACAAACAGACAAACTGACATACAGATAAATAGACAGACAATTATTGTTTGGTATAACAATTGTATCAACGGACAGAATAATGCCACCTCAGTGTACATGTGACCTTGGACTATTGTCAAGTGTTCGTAACGTTGGGTCTTCAAAAAATTATTTTCGATTAAATCGTTTATCATATCTAAAAACATGCATCAACGAATCTCGGACCTATCACTGAAAACTACATCCAAATCGGACTCGTAATTTTAGCTTTGCTTGTGCAAATGTTTACTCCTACGTCTCCTGGTGAGTTGTCACCGTAAATCATATATTAGAACATGCACCAATTAAATCTGAACTTATTACTTTTTGTACAATGCCCCCTGATAAGTTCTTACGGAAACACATATATAAGAACATGCGCCAATCAAACCCGAACCTATAACTGAAAATCGCATCAAAAACAGACTAATAGTTTTGGAGATAAATGGCAACATTGGTTTGCAGAAACAAACAAACAACCTCTCACCCCAAACGCATATTCCGTCTCCGGTAAAATAATTTTACCACACATTGGTATAAACACAAATATTCATGTGTTTTTTAACAACATCTGTGTAACTGAAAGCATAAATCACAATTTTATAGGGAAGGTGTAAGGAGAGCCAACAAGACGGGCCTCGCGCTTATAAGCACGTCCCTAACCCACTGATCTACGGCCGCCGCATCTTGCACACTGTGCATGATAGTTCAAAATACTTGTCTTATTTTTCAAAACTTGAAAAATAAGCGAATTTATTTTAGCCCTATCAAGGTTTCAGCATGTGAATTAAGATTTATTCGGGCCTGGATGCGCTTTTTTTATACGATTAGTTGACTATCATACATTCATATGAGAACTAGCCAAGTCAAACATAAGGCTTCCATTTCCTAAGTTATACGAAGAGAGGATATTTTATTTAAAATATTTTATGTTGTTATAAATAAATTTTAGGACTGAGCATTGAACTTGGCACCCTTTAGATCTCCCTTCTTTTATCGTTAAACTTAATAACCAATGCATATATTATAATATTGAACTTGCCTCTCATTTTACATTTATGTTTTGATAAGATGTATAAATTACAGACACCATTAGAATAAAGCGATTATGAAATGTACAGTATATAAGTTACAAAGTATACATTGCTGGGTATAGAGGGTAATGTGCATTGTAACTTCTTACTGAACTCGTAAACGTGAGGCATGACGATTATTATCTAACGATCATTTAAGTAACACAGAAATATATTTATCTAAAGTATTTAATGCAAATTTATATAAATTACACAGAGCACATCCACTCGTAATTATTGCATAGCTCTAACTAGTCCATAATATTGTAGCTTGCAATCATTTCAATAAGTTAAATTAATAAGCAAATCATTACAATTTTAAAACAGAAACGCATCATTGTTTCGAATTAACTTCCTCAATTACTTAGGTAATTTCTGTCGACATAATCAGTTCCTTCTGTGGTTTTCTAACCACACGCAGTCTTTCCTTTTTATTTCAAATAGAAACTTTGGCCAATTGAAAAACACACTAACTCGTGACAGTTATAAATTTTTAATTTATTAATTTATTAACATTCAGTAGTTTGTATTCTACAGTATATTTTTATGGCTTATATCAAAATCGAATTAAGATAAATATTTCCGTACATTAATTAATTTTAAATGATATAAGTAGGCAGGGTCTTGTGACTTATAAGTTGTGATATATTCAGTTCGTTTCTACAGATTTTGCCTTTTTGGATATATTGCATATTGAGTGGTAGAATATTATGTAAGGCTTTGATGAATTATACCGGAAATCCTATATATTATGTGTGAAGTTTCTTTTCTTTGATATACGCAGTGAAATTTGAAGTGGCTTATCATATATCAATTCTGTCTGCAAACAAATAAATGTGATAGATGCGTGATGAAGAAAATATTTTTTTATATCGAAGATACCATTAACGGCGCACTACTAATAAAAAAATGTGATAGTGTTACAGGAAACAAAAATATTTTTATTGCGTTTCTGGTTGACTTTACAAGAATCCCATAAAGAGTATAAATGTGTAATTGGAAGCCCAGTTCAATTTTAAAAATATACTTTATACGTGTTTATTGATTCCACCTACCAAAGAATTAAGTAATGTAAATTGATATCAAGATCTGAAGATAATCTTGAATCTGACTTATATGTTAATAAACAAATTGAAATTCAAGGTTTAAGTTAGCTAGTTGAATACACTCTAGCTTATAATAATACTCATGAAAAGTAGTATCTGAATTTATTTCACGCATTGTGTAACTGCCTAATGCCTAATTTTATTATGTTTGTTACTTTAAAGTGTGCGTTCCATATCTTGTACATATCTTCGATTTTGATTTTTAAGTGATTATTTTTATTATAATATTTATTTAAGTCCTTTGTATAAAATAAATAAGTGTAATAAAAAACAGACCCAATATGCAACCAGCAATTTTTTATTAAAGTTATATTTGCATATCTGATTTATTATGTTGAGCAGTAGAAGTATCACCAATGTTATACATAATTCATTGAGTCAACCGATTAAATTATTTTAAATTAAAAATGTTTGGGATAAAGTTGCGCGCGTCTGTAGTAGGTCACATGTTATTTATTTAAGACCCACCTTACACGTGTCCTGGATGGTGGTAAACGAGCAACAACGCCGAGATTTTTGCGGCGGCAAAAGTTCCAAAACAAATTGCTGGGTGACAACTCGTAAATAATATAGGGATATAAATTTTAGACAATCAATTGTCACCGTCAGTGTGAAATATTTTACATTAGCACAGTATTAAGATTGTAATCAATACTAATAAATAAAATTGGAGAGTCTGTATGTAATTTTAAAATAATCCCTTTTTACTAAATGCATATGTAAATACACTTGCCTGTTGCCTGTCTGTTTGTTTGTTCCAGCTTATCTCTAGATCAGCTAGCCCGATTTTGAGGTAACTTTCACTGGCAGATGATGTAAGAAGGAGTAAGTTAGGCTACTTTTGTTTAGAATTCCACTCGGATGAATCCGCTGGCTTAATATAATTTCGTTTTGGTAATTAATTCCAACATTTTTTTAATTTGACATAAATATTTTTAGCCTATATAAATAGCGAAATAAGCATTTTCAGTCAGATATTACGAGCATTACTATGTCACTAGATACTTAATAAACATGCAAAGCACGTTATGCTTCAATAAGTTAGAAATAAGTTAAATGCCAAGATCTATGATTTATACTAGTATAGCAAGAGCATACACATGAGTCGTATCCAGGATTAAAAAAAATATATATTATATAATTCCAATTAGACAATTACAATGAAGATTAATTGCTCATTATCTAAGATGCAAGCATATGTGAGTAATAAAGAAACCAAAAAAAGAAAGTTTTTACATAGTCTAAGTACAACTTAAGGCATTGCTTTCACTAAAAGCAGATCTACTACAATTAATAGATATTAAGTCCAGTGCTTAACTACTTATATATGTAGGTCCTGAACCAGCCATTAAGTCATAAATCGAGTAACTTGAATCCATTGTGCATGAGTTGGTCTTATCGATCCCGTTGCCTAAACCCTGACAAGCTTGGGCCCAACGGCCACAGAGTACCGCTCAAATTTAAGGGATTGACACACATGGCATAAACCGATCGGTTCTTTTATACGGAAGTGAATGATGGCCAGCACTATCTCGATACACTCAGCAGCTTCACGTCGCGGAAACAGTGATGCTGTGGTGAAGGAATGTGACGTAATGCTGATCTGATCTGCCTGATCGCCTACGTAATACATTTATCTGAGGTAGTAGACAAGTTCCTTTAATATGTCTATAACTGGAGTTGAATCTCCCCGACAGTCAAGAAAGTGGTGGCTGGATATTGTGAAACAGGATATGAGAGCCAGTCGACTCGTGTCGTTGAGTATGTAAGACACTATCCAAAGTGGAGCAAATTAAATGGGAACGCAGCCCTGCGAATAAAAGCCGGGATTAATGCCAGGTAGAAGATATAGTGCAGTGTGTAATGTGACTACAATACGATTGCATATAAAATTTATATTAATTATTATAATTTAAAAGGATTTTTTAATCAGATACAGATTATATAGATCAGATTATATTCTAGATATATACTTTATAGTATTACTAGATCCTAAGTACAGCTAACAGATGAAGAATTACACTAACATAAGTTATGACTTTTGTTATTAGTTTTTGCTTCATCTTATAATAATGGTTATAATAAGAAATGTTAGCTAATACGATGTGAAGTTTATGTGGTCAGTGTACACTGTATCAGCTTATCGAATAGTTAATATTTAATTACTGTACATAACTATTATATATGCAAGCGATAATATTAAAAATATGCCTGTGATTAGACTGATTCTGCCAGTACTTAACAATAGTAAATGATGTCACAGTGCCAAAAATAGTGGTTTCTTTAAATTTACATATCTACGTGTCTGTACGCAAATAAACTTTTATTTTATTTAGCTTTACTCATAAAACATAGTAGAACTTATTTATTGAGGCACTTTGATCCTTTCTTATCGCCTATTTTAGAAATATTACGTTTTAATAAAAAGACTAGTCATAGCTATATATTAATAGATTGAATGAAAATATTTTTGCATGTTTAATAACAGTTATGTTTAGCCTGTTGCTAAACTAGCTATTTCGTAATAATAATGATAATAAGAATTATAATGTCATTTGGCGACGTATAACTGCTTAGAGTAGCTTAAAGTATTCAGCATTTATTGAGTATTTATATTTAACTTAGAGCATCGATGCGATGGTAAATTTAATATCAACCCAAAATATTTTTATTTACAAGTTAGTTGATGCCCGCGACTCCGTTTGCGCAAAATTTATGATTTGAACGTGGTAATTTTCTTCTTTCTAAGACTTCAAAGTCAGATGTTTCAGACAATTATAATATGTTTATCAGCTTAACGCTTTTCTCTCTCAGCTGACAAAGAGGATCTTCAAAAAGACTTAGAAATCGTATCAAAATTTGAACGTAGCGGGATATGAACCCGCGCCTCTTGAAAACCGTTCAAGCGCTCGGACCGCTTAGCCATGCGTTCTACATCCAGCTACGTCGAAATTCTTATATGCTTTGTTACAACTTATATTTGTTGTTAGCATCTCTGTAGAGAGATTTTTACTAATTTCTGCTACCTAAAGATTATTCTACGAACAAGCGTTTGCCAAGAGATGAAAAAAACTTTTTCAAAATAAGTCCAGTAGCTCCAAAAAGGTGCACATACAAACAAATATAAGACGAACAGGCAGACAACATTTTAAAAAATCATGGATTTATAAAGGCCATCGTGGCGCAGTGGGACAGCGTCTGACTGTAAACACGACGACACGGAGTGGGATGATTTCCATTCTTCTCATATTTAAAATATTTTTATTTTTCCGCTTTGGTACCTAAGACAAATCACTCAGCACGTCTAGATGTAAATGTCCAGATGTCAATGTCTAGATATCAATGTCTAGATTTCGAGCAGAAAGTTGAGAATGAAGTGCCTTGACATTCACTGAATACCCTACTATATGGGCAAAAACGTAAAGCTGTATATATATGTGTATGTATATATATGTGTGTATGTATATATATGTGTATGTATATATATGTGTATGTATATACATAAATCTATATTCTTTAAATATTTCTTCAACCCCTAAATTGTATATGTAAAGAAAAAAAATTACAGTACAAGGTACATACAGTTTTATGATAATATAGATGAAAACTAACATTATATAACCAAATATATTTTTATTCACAAATGAAAATGTTTTTAAATACGATTGACGCACCTTTTAAACCTCAACAGCCATAGCCATAACTTGGAAGTTTTTATAACGTTTGAATTTAACTTCTTCAACAGGGTATTTTTTACTTCACGATTTATCCCTGGTGGGATAGAAGGAACGGAGCAACGAACGGTACAATCCGTGCATCGTTACTTCTTTGTTGTTTTATTGATGTAAATATCAAAAATAAGTAAATCCAAACTTTTTATAATTTTACCTTTAGTCTACCTCCAATATGATTTCAAAAACTATTGGGTGGGGCAGAGTGAAGTGTCCTTTGTAATCAGTAGTCCTTGAATCAAAATAACAATACTGATATCGACATAGTTAAATGGTACGTACTTAGTAAGGATATCTATTGATGCGAAAATTACTGACACATAAAAACATGGTTCCCACCACTCAGCAGCGAAGTATATAAATATAAAATAAAAAAATAATTCGAGAGATATTGCTTTTATTTAATAGTATTATAGCCACAAAAGGTTCGACCTTTAGATGCTTGAGCTAAAACACGTATAAAATTATATCTTAATAGTCACAATCACATGAAAGTATGTAATTATTCAAAGACGTCAAATTAAATGCTAAGATTACTTAATACTTATAATAAACAACTATAATATCACTGATAATATTTATATTCATAAATACAAATCCAAGCGTGACATTTCCTAAATTTCTACGTTACATCAATATTTTGACTTATAAAATTTAACTAAGTATATTGTACATAGGCTAAGTTATCTAGGCAATTCTACTACATATATTCGCGCGCAGCTCTTATTATAGATACGAACATTCTAATTTATTATCCATTTGTAATACACTTTAAAATATAACAATCTACGGCTAAAAATAAAGCGACATCAATACAAGTAAAGCTATATACCTAACACGAATATCACAATATCGCTACTTAGTACATGAAGATGGAGATGAGGCAACGTCGACTACAGATTTATCCACGAATTAATGTTATGTAACTTGTATCCTCGTACACGTACGGCTGCATCATAATATTCCGCTGCCTCTTATGAAGTAATATTATACCATAAATAAACGATGTAGGTAGCACCTATATGTAAAACGCTTAATATCTTCCTTAACATTTGTAAAGGTTGATGTATGACTATTACAACTGTCGATGTATTTTCAGATTATTAGAATTAAAGATTAGACGTAACTCGCGACTTTACAAGATTGGTGACGATAAATAGGAGTGTAAGAAACTGGAAAACACTACAATGATGGATTTACTTTACTCTAATTTATTGTTATCAAATATTTTAAGATTTTCCAACACACGATTTACAATGTCTACGATTCTGTCAAGTGCTTTAAAAACTAGCTAAAAACTAGCTAAAAATTGTAAATGACATTGCAAAATGCATGGCATGCTGATAAGTACATTGACATTATATAATAAGATAAATTTTATTTATTCTTGATATTGACAATTCAAAACTGTTATAATATATTGCTTTATGTAACATTACATTTAACAAGATATTTTATTTGACAATTGTCTTTTGAGCGGACTACGATTCATCAGTATCAGTATTTTATTACCTGTACTGTTTATCTACCACTTAGTAAGGTTATATATCTACAGTTGACTCACTGAGGCAGACGTTGCGGATTCAAATCTAACGCAGGCAGATATGATGTGACGTTTGGCATTCAAATGTTTTTTTATTTTTGTTAAATTTAACTACAACATCATTCATGCATTGCAAACTATTGTGCTGAAAAAATAACTAGTTGCTTAACATTTACTTATTTAGCACATACTTATTAAAGTCATATAGATTAATACTTTTACTTCTAATAACGTTACAAGAATAAATAAAAAATTCATCGAAGTTTATAAACAACAAATATTCACATTATACAAACTTACGAAGTCAAAGTGATACATCACAGTTAATAAACTTTATAGAATTAACAAAGTATAGTATAGTATAGTCTCAATTACAACCAAAGATTACTAGACGTTACTAGATAATTCTTATTATATAAATACTAGTTACATATAATAGCACTATAATGGTGTCTAAAAAAAGCTGATCTTTAAGCAAATAAAATTTCCTCGTACATAATACAGAAACTAATTTTGCAGTATCTTTCGTTATGTTTCTTAAGGTAATAGAGGATGTTCGAGTTCTTGCTGAGGGTCCGGCTTTGGAGAATTGGAGGACACGTTAGCTTCTCCGTTTCCTAATAAGGCATCCCTTGCATTCGCTTCACATACTTCTTCCGTCTGAAATTTTAATAATACTCTTATAGTATTCTCTCTTATACAATGATTAAAAGTATTATAAGTAAATACGAAATAAAATTATTTATCTTGTTGTCGTCATCATAGCGAGTTCACATTTCTCTCGGACTCGGTTACGCACTGTGCGACGTTGGGTTTTGTCACCCAGGACATGCGTTTCAAATTGCACACCTATTTATATGGAAGTAATCCTACTAAGCCCAATGAAGTGAAGTGCGACATCAACAATCGGACGTCTATCCGGGCGAAAGGGGCGACATGCACAAGTCGGCCTGTCGGGTGAAATTTCGTCTGATCGCGACGAATCTTCTTCAGCCTTTGCCTTTTCAACATTCTAGGCCCTAAAAAGCTACAATTACAATGTATTAATAAATAACACAAAAAAAAAAATGAAACAAACGAGCTGCCTTGCCAAAGAGCGCGTGACAATTTAATTATGCTGCTGGCTTTGTTTGCAGCTACATTACATGTTGTAATGGGGCGTATTTTGTTACTTCTTTTACATGACCGATCAAATATAAAGTATATAAATAATAAATAGCTTAATCAAAAAGCAAAGTATTTTTTTTTATTTAATTTTTTGATTTATACATCACTTATTATTTAGTGATATAATGTGCTTTTTTATTTTTGAGGATTTCACACGTTGAGGTAGGATATTGCTATATTGCTGGAAATATGTTTATAAAGCAATTTTAGTGTTAGTTATTTATTTCCAAAGTCTTTTCGAATTATTAAACTGAAATGTTTGTAACTCTTCTTCTATTTTGTGCACATGTATAAAATTTGTATTGGTTATATATTTTCCATATTGTTACATAAGACATACCTATATGCTTGAAGACTCCAAATTTACACTATTAATAGGTCAATAGGTAAGATATTATATCAGTACCAAATGAATAGAATACAGTTAGTTAAAACAGAAGCATCCGATTCAGCGTATTAGGTTCATCCAATCTAAACCGCATTTAGGTCGGGGTTAAGTGTAATAATATTTGTACGATATTTACTAGCTAACGCTATTAAAACACATTATGTTCAAATTTACATTTATGATGTTAACAGTAACTTTAAGTATAATTAAATAATAACAATTGTTTCTAAGCAAGCATATTATAAAATTAACAATGTGATATAAAATGATTTAACATATGTGTGCTTTATAATTTTAATTATGGTTTAAAGGCCCATGGATTAATTCTTACGTACGGAATATATTATTTTGTGTTTATTATTACGATTATTTATTTTTATTGAATGTGTACAGTTACACTTACGACATTGTTGCGAAAGGGTGAGCCAGCTTCGCGCTTTCCTTGCAAATAATATGTCATAAGCTGCCCCTTGCCTTTGACGGCTACGAGGCCGCGCTGTTCAAAATAGTAGCCAAAACTTTGCAAAATTTGGCAAGTCTCTTCCGTCACCTGTAAAAATAGTACAAACTTTAAAATATGTTAACTGTCATTTTAAAGTTTAGATCTGTAAAGTCTGAAACCTTATTCATAGGTGAGTTGAGCTGAGAAGTATTGTATTGGTAGTGCGGTACTACTATCTTTTCTTATTTATAATAGCCGTCTTATATAGCATATTTCAAATATGTAGAACTATATACTGAAAAAGTACATAAAAATCCTTCTACATATTTGAAGTGAAGTGATTTGTCAAAGGCATTAATTTTGAATGTTTTTTAACTTAACAAAAATGATAATGATAATCCTAATAACATTGAAAGAATTTTGATATGCTTAGGTTTAAATGTTATATAAGTTCATAGTACGACAAAATTAAAAAAAATAGAAAATAATGTTTCACCTGTATACATCCAGCTTTACCAGTGCTCTCCATACGAGATGCGACATTCACAGTGTTACCCCATATATCATAGTGGGGCTTCCGTGCCCCGATAACGCCGGCGGTGATGGGGCCGTGGTTGACGCCCATACGCAACACGAAGTGGTTGAACGACTGCTCGTTAATAGCTGCCAGCACGCGTTGCAGCTCCAAAGCAAACTCCACCAAGCACGCCAAATGGGCCCACCGCACCAATACGCCATCCGATGGCTAATATTAAGAGAAAGTGCATATCATGTTCATCTCCATCTACTTGCATAATATATTAAAATATATATTATTAATATTAATAGTCCGTCTAATGCTAACCCATTACAAGATCAAATCATATTTAACTTTTAATTATTATATGTAAAATTTTTCATTATTCTATAAGTACATCATTGCTCTGTACATATAATACTAGCGACCCGCCTGCGAAAACTACACGACTATAACTATTTCGATTTTCGCCCACCCGCGATCTTATTTTTATCACGACACTGCATTTAAATAGGTTTAGCCGTTTCTGAGATTAGCATACACAAACGCAGACATACAGATAAAAAGACAAACAATATATATATATATTCTCAAAAAAATCATTTTTTAATTTCTTTTATACACATTATGTACAGATGTACATATAATTAAAAGGTGATCACTGTCTGTACATAGAAGATATATGAGAAATGCTATTATTGGGGTATTTATCAATATTTTTTTTGTTTTCTGTTTGTCTGTACATGCTAATCACAAAAACGGCTTAAGCGATTTTAATGCAATTTAATTAGTATTTTGGTAACTTAGGTTAACACTTAGTGTTTATTTCATTTCAATCTGTTCATAAATACAAAAGTTACAACAATTTAAATTATAAATGCAGGTAAAGTTTGTATGTCGTTTAGATGAGTTATAGTCATGTTAAATATGTTAAATATGATATATAGTTAGTTATAGTCATGTAGTTTACGCAGGAGAAGCCGCAAGCGGGTCACTAGTATTTTATATAATTAAAAACATGTAAGTTAGTAGTGTAATTACGCTTTCAAGGTAAGAACGATTGTTTTTTAATATGCAGTGATATTCGAATGTGTATGTGTACTTAATAATAATTATTTATTACTACGTTTAAACAAAAAATGTTTAAGAGAACAAATCAAGACACAATAAAACAATAGAGTTTCTGAAATACTTATGCATTTTCTATTTTATATCCTTAATTATTTAATTACTGATTTAATTTGAGGCGCTATTGTGGCGCAGTGTGGCGGTATCTGACTGTATGTTTGATGGTGATGGATTTGATTTCCACTCGGAAATTATATTTTAGTTATTTTCATTATGGCGGAAAAGTGTTAAGCTATTAATAATAATAAAAAATATTTGTGTAAGTTGTCTTAATTTATATATTTTCGCGTCATACGCCAATGCAGGTATTTATCATTTCCCTAAATAGTATATGCATGCTGCACCCTATATTACAGAAATAGTTTTACCCTTAGATTTACCAGTTCATTTCGAATGTTGATGTTTATAGAAGAAAAAATGTAAATCAATGTATCGAAAACTCTTTAGTTCTTCACTGAGTGTCGAACAGAAAACGTACTACCGAAACTACTTCACGTAGATAGGTGACACTGGTATTTAGGTTGGGAAATGTATAGGAGTACTAAGAAAAGGTTTATTTAAATTTCTTTGAGAAAAGAAAAATACACGATTTTAAGTTTCACAGTGAAGATAATTCACAAACATATTATCTTCCATCGTAACGTCTTATTGAAATTTCATTAGTCAATGATCAAAAGTCAGAGAATACCTCAAGACACTCTGTTCTCCACCACGCTCGCCCGAAATAGAGATATTGCACGTTGAGTGGCGTACCTCAACGCCGCGTTTTGTCTTAGGTACAAGAGTGGAGAAATAAAAATAAATCATTGACGAGTGGGAATCGAACTCAACACCAATCGTATTGACACATTGACATTTCTGACATTGACACATTGACACACACATATCTGACACAGCGATCCACTGCGCCACGATCGCAACAACATATTTGTATATACAAATATGTAAAAAAAATATATACATTTTTTTTATTGACCACGCATTTAATTGTGGGAATAAAAATCAATGATTATGTTTGTTTATGTAAATTTTGTTTATATATTTAGAACTGTTTCGCAACTGCCATTTGACCTATTAGGCACATCTAATGGAATTACTCATAACCTTGTGATTAGACCTGAAACCAGTTATACCCAAAAAACTCGTAACGTTTGCAGTTGCACTGTTAAATCGACAATGAAAAAAAGTCACTCACCTTACACCTAGAAACTTAGCCTATCTTATTGAATGATTATTACCACTAAGACTCTTCACTGAAACATTGTATGTCTTAACAAAGTCTGGCAATGTATTACAATCACTTACAGAGAACCTATCGTTGTGATCATGTCAACTCTCTCTCTGTTCTCCATATATATATTTTTTTATGCGTTTTGGGTAGGCCCACACATTGACCAATCAGACAATAAAGGAAAATATTAACATTATTCCAAATGGAAATTAGACACAAAACCATCGCGTCGTATTGTGTCCAATTGGAGGTCCGATATACATACCTATTCATTATAAATAACACATACACAATAATAAAATAAATCTTTATAAAGATTCTTGACGCTTGAATACATAAAACTTTATAAAAATAACTAATTATAATTTAATATGTAAAAAAGATAAATTGTTGTCACTTGAAGTTGTTATGCAAATATCAATGAATGATAATGCACATAGATGACTGCAATGTATTTTTTTTTTAACTTTTGTTTGCCTTAAGTTTGTAATCTGGCCATAAATATAGTTTTCATATGCTCGTAGTCTACTTAGATGGTTAAATGAACTACTTACATGTTTTCATACAATGTTTGTTGTGTATCATTAATTACTACCAACCTGCATCTGTCGTGTTGGATTTAGGCCCGATGCAGCCATGTAGGTCGAACTTATTGTTTTTATTTTTATGATGTCCTTGCTAAACTTAGCATCTTCTAGCAACTGAAAAAAAAAGTCATATACATTCTATTTCCGAAGATATACGAAGTAAAATGATAAAACCTAGCAATATATCAGCCCACTTTCTGTCACAATTATATATATATATTAAATCGCTATAACGGTTAAAATTAAACATACCACTTTCATTACGCGTAACCCAGGAACATATAATTATTGAATTTTATTACGTGATTTTGACCTGATGGATATCTTAATTACAATTTGAACTCGCTGAAAATCAACCATTAGATATAAAGTGTGGCTTTTCTTATTTTCCTGTAATAAGAGTGGTTTATTTTTATCCCAATCGCGAATCTATTCGTATCGTTAGTATTTTCGGCCACAGCCATCGAATAAAAACAGATACTTACAAGATCGAAGTCCGATATAACTTCGTTGAGAAATCGTAAACATTCTAGGCCTTGGTTATTAACCGTTTCTTCCGAGTAAAACTCTGCAACAGGTTAAAACACCGGAATTAGAAAAGACCGGTATCTTTTTATTGATTACACTGGGCGAGAACAACTTTACGACTTTCCGGCTCGGATGTGAACAGGTGGCGGTCGAATTATTTACTCGGATATTTGTAAAGTTTCAAATACACATCATATAAAACTAGCTTGGAAATATATTTATTGTGGAATAGTTTTATTAATTCAAAATTAAATTTTAACTGTATTTTGATCATGTAAAAATGTATAGCTATGTTTATGTTATGAACTTCAGGAAAGCCGTATATATATATATATATATATATATATATATATATATATATATATATTTATGTAAGTGTACGAAGGTACATGTAAGAGTGAATTTTATTAAATAAATACATGCTCAACCATATATGATTTACATTATAAGAATTATAGCATATAAAATATATTTTAAAATGTTTAGCTTATAGTATAATGTTTTGTAAACATGAAAAGTTGTGTAAATTATCGCGCTATAACACGTGTTTATACATATACTAGTAGCTATGCATGCCGCTCGGGGCTAGTAGGATGTTTCCCATTACGGTTACAACTGATGTGTGCATACACATTGAAATCGCAATGAACAGCTCACACTAAACAATTTGAGTAATCATGATAAGTGTATTCTGAGAATTTTCGGTTATTTATTAGTTACCAACAGTCAGTTTTGTCATTTAAATAATGGAAAGATTCTATACACGTAGGAACGTTAGTCATATTAGAATAGATCAAATGATACGGTAAAGAAATCGTAATAATTATATAAATATAATTAATAATATAATTTACAAAACGATTTCGATTTCGACTCGAAAGAAACATTTATGTGAATGTATCACTTTTAGATATCAAATGAAATCAATTTATATCTCTTTCATTTCTTATAAAGCCAAATAGATTTCCCAGGAACCTGTAAAATTGGGCATGGAGGCGAATAAGACGCCAACTTCTGCATAGCTCTGGCTGTACAGGTCCCTATGATGGTGCTTCGCGCCCATGAAGTGTCGCGCGACGTGCGGCGGCAGCACGTTGTGCACGAGCGCCTGGTTGCGACGCCGCAGGTCGCTGGCCTGCTCCGCCTGCGCGCGCATGCGCTCTCCGCGCGAGTGGCACGCGCGCTCCAGCGCCTCGCTCTACCGGTGACAATGTATTACTCATTATTTTATGAAATCATTTGTATAAAAATACGGCACATGTATATATACCTATATTACAATTTAGTGCAACTATTAAATTACACTGCTTAGTGACCGGGTTTTAGGTAAAATTCGTAATAGGTGTCATAATTTGCCATTAGCTAAATTGTTTATTGCAACGTATAGGCAATATTTTTTTGCTAATGTAACTAAAGTCTGCATGCCGACAGTAATCTGTTTCGCCATTGGTTTTCGACTGCGCGATAAACAACCGCGCTATAAATAGAGAACTAACGTTACATCGTACATAATCCCTCATACTCACGTATCTGTTGTATACAAGGAGAGCGACGGCAATGATGCAGAGCATTAGGATGTGCCGTCCAGTGTGGATCTGGGCTCTGAAAAATATTTATTAAACGTAGTTAGTAAGATTTAAAAACAGTAGATTTTTATGTTTTCTACAGCTATTGTGGGCAGTATAGGTATAGGTCCTATCCAGTAACTTAATATCCATGTTTATTATTGCATGTTAGCTACTGTCCCTATATTTTTTTTAAATAATGTAATTCCAAATACAAGCATAAAATTTTATTTATATAAAAAAAATATATTTATAAAAGAGTAGCTTCTCGCTACATTCGCATAGCGAAGCAACCAGAGAGAATCTAGTATCAAGACACTCCATTTTCCATCTTTATATATAATAAGCAATTTGTAATATTCTTTAACAAAACTAAGTTAAGCTTACGTTGATAAACTTTATGGACGGTACAAAATCTTACACAACCTTTAAAAACGTCTCTTCAGCACAGGTTTTATAGCACCACCAAAGGAAGATATCTTATGAAATATCAACGGTCATTATAATCTTAAGATAAGTCAATAATATAGAAAGCTATGGCTTTTGTTATATTTTATTTCAAGTTCATTTAACTCCTGTGTCGTGCGACATGGGCACAAAAATATACTGATATCCTACTCACTTCCACACCAGCTTCTCATTTTAAAGACATTAGACGTTGGATATTGGAACCAACCATTGCACTTTCTTTGGAGAGACCGAGAAATATTTTTTTCGTATATAGTATGTATTTATTATACTTATTAGATACTTTACGTATTGTTATTGATTTTATTAACGGGGTATTTCATTTTTAGTATAGTAAGCGTAGAGTATTAAAACCACCTTTGCACGCTTTGTAATTATATTTTACATAATAAAATTTAATGATTATCCGTCTAAATACGCATGTAAGTACGTACACGTTGTAAGATACGTAATTTATTTCAACATATAACATAAATTATTACTAGTATTTAAACGTAATACGTAAAAATGTCTTACAACACATCGTAGAGCGCCTCATCGTAATCAGAAGTGGCGTTGTAGGGCAAACGGAAGGGGTCACGGTCAAGCGTGGGGCGCGAGGTGAGCAGCGCGGGGTGCAGCGCGACGGGCAGCGCGTGCGCCGCGGTCAGCACCGCCAGCAACGCGGCGCGCGCCCACCCGCCCAGTGGCGATACCCACAAAGCCCCGCACGCCGCGCCTGCACCCACCTTCACACATCCCAATACTTAATATATAGGCTAATATAGAGAAGGAATATTACAAAGCAAATTCATGATATTTCCCACGTAGCAAGGTGAGAGAAACCTAGTCACTTCGTTCTCTACCTTTATGTTATATAGAAATATTATAGCAACAAAATATAGCGTATCAATAATTATGTATTAGGCCACTACATAATGACGAGGCCATTGTGGCCCAGTTTGACAGCGTCTTACTGTATACGTGATGGTCGCATTGTTCGATTCCCACTTTTTTCATTCACGCTTTTTCCTACATAGCAGCGTAGACAGAGAAAGTCTCAATCTTCTTTCTCCACTTTCCGCCCTAATCTGAAAAATTGCGTGTTAAGAAGCAGAACTCAACGCCGCGCTTTGTCATTTCTTAACAAGAGCGGAGAAATGAAAAGACCTTAAATATAATCATTCCCCCAAGGAGGAATTGAACCCACAACCAATCGTAATTACAGTCACAAGCTGTCTATTTACTTAGGTAATAAAAATGGTGTATGTTGAAAATATAGCAATAGTAAATATAAACAAAGCGAAAATATAAAAGGTATTTTGAAAGGGTGAATTGTGTTGGGTGGACAGTTTATAATTAAATTCTGGCACGAACTTTGTCTCATGGTGAAATATGGTTAAAGCACAGAAGAAATCCAAACAAAATTAACACCCCTAATAGAAGTTTGTCTGTATAGTATACCCTAACACATGTATTTGAATAATGTATTAAAAATGTTGCTTACAAATATGTGAACTAAAGCGTATTGGTCGATTACAAAAATTTTAAAAAGATATGATAAACGAGTGACTGACCTCATTTGAAAATCTCAAAAATAAAATTTCGAATGACAGAAAATTATTGACGCTGGAAGACCGATACAGAAAGATCATATGGATGCAATATGCAATAATCATAATGTCAGATGAACGTAATATCTGTTCTATGCGTCACTCATAGAGAAAAAAATCCTAACCAAATTGAAAAGAAACAAAACGAAGGTACTTAGAAATTTTTGTTGATGAATTATTTATTAACTAAGTAAACAACTATATCTAATTCCTTTGTCATCAAGTCACATTTTTTAGACCCGTCTAGTTATGCATTATTATATTTTTTTATAAAAGCTAAATGTCAAGGTTTTTAAAATTTGATATGCTACACACACTTCTAGTCAAAGCGTTTAAATAACAAGAATACGGAATGGCTAAAAATATATTAAAGTATTCTGTACAATACCACATTGGTAATACAAAATAAAACACAAATATAAAACTGTCATATATGATATTTTTAATTGTGAAGTTTATACTAACAAACTGTTATATGCTCAGCTGAAGGAACTTAGCATATTAGATTTAAAAAATATATTCTGATAAAATAAACTGCACGATTGCCCAGTTATATGATTTTGTTTATTGCTAATGACAGCGTAAAACGCGGATGCAACGCTTAATTAGAGCTCAAAATTTCCGTATTACCTCGTGTTTTACAAAGCGGAGAGACTACTAAAACATTTATAAAAAACAATGCATAGAACAGGGAAATATAAGTTTAATATATTATTTAATTCAAAAAAATGTATTCAAAGTAATAAATCATAATCACATTTTTAACTTACATGATAATAATATGAGGGGTGAATGCAACGCCTTGCTCCACTGTGGGCTGGTGCATCGTCTCTTAAGCCATCCTTCGCCAGCAGACTCTCGAAATTGCCGCATATTATCTGTTCATAAAGATGTCAACAATTTTTTACTTTTACAAATTCAGTACTAAATGAATTAATTAAAACTTACAATCAAAATATTTCAGGAATTTAGAATAATTTTACAGCATATATTCTCAAATAAGCTTAACAACGTTTTTATAGATGCTATCATAAAAAATCAGGATAATGAAAATTTACTTATGTAAAGATTACATGTCAAAATAAACAGTATTTATTAAAACCTAAAATAAGACCAACTTTTCTATTTTCTACTTAAAATAACTTTACATCAACTAACAATATTATATTTTTACATATATATTTCTCAATATAAGCGGCTTCACACCTTTTTCCACATATCAGAGAGAAGCAAGTGTCCAACACTCAGTTTTCTCAGCAACTTTGCCTTTATCAAAGCAGGGAAATAAAAGTAATTCATATATAATCATTTCCCAGAGTAATCCACAAACATCGCGTCAGACGTTGTGACACCTCGATGGTCTGTATTTTTAATCGTTCCACTTTTATAAAATTTAAATTACGATTATTTATTAATTAAAATAATTAAGATATACATTTCGTAGTGAAACAATTACATTACAGGTTATATAATTTATTTTATTTAGCAAGATACTTGGAGAATACTCACCAATGGCGCAATGTTTGCTGCTACAAACATCGCTATGTTGAACGTCCCACACGTCAATTTCCAATACGGTGAAATTGTTTTTTTCTGTAAAGAAAAGTATGTGGTCGTAATAAAAATTGAATTTTCTTTTTTATTATTACGTTCTAATATATTTTGTGGAGTGGACAAGAAAACATTAAATACCTGTTACCAATTGTCAGTCAAATAGAAAGATTGCATCTTAAGTGACAGAACTGAATGCAGCGCTTTGCCTATTCACATCACAATTCTGATAAGATGAATTTGGACCACAATTATAGTATGCAATTAAGTGCGTCCTATCTGGGCAAGAAAAAATATTTTTTATGTAAATGTTTATGAACAGAAAAGTATCTTCTAAGCGAGGTCATCAAATGGTATATATTAAAAAAAGGTTATTAAAACAATAATTACATCACTTATGATTTGTATTTTAGAAATTAAGCTTTATCTATATTTATACATTTAAAAAATGTAACTGATCGCTGTCTATACGTGGAAGATATATGAAAAAAATATTATTGTTATAGAACCCAGAACAATGATTTTTTATTTTCTTTTCTGTTTGTCTGTCTGCTTCTGCACGCTAATCTCAGAAAACGGCTTCACCGATTTAAATGTTGTTTCTTCTATTGTATTTTGGTAAACTTCCTGTAAGCACATTTAGTGCTTATTTCATTTCAATCAGTTCAAAAATAAAAAAGTTACAATTATCTAAATTATAAGTTTGTGTTTTAAGTGAGAACGCGGGCGGGCAAAAGAACTACTTAGTTTTGTAGTTTAGGCAAGCGAAGCCGCGGACATATCGCTAGTTAGTATAAATATTTCTAATTCGAATTAAAATGCAATCAAATTTCGAACGCTGCCTCCTCCTAGACTTTTGGAAGTACTCACGCAAAACTTGGCAAGCTCACAGTTTCAGCATAGTTTCGTCTAAACTGTGTATAGATACATTTAAAGAACTTTCTTAATTAGCTTGATCATGTCCGACCAAAAATACGAAAAGAATATTTTTTCCCTCTAGATCCCTAATAATTTCTGGAAATAAACCCTATGCTACTTAGTGAAAATGAAGCTTTCTAAAGATGAATTATTTTTTTTAAATCGATCGACTAGCTGGTCAGTTGAATCGTAACTAACAAACAAACAAATCTTTCCTCATAGTAACATTAGTTTAGATAGGTTAGTGGTCTAGATATATAATACAGTGTAATAGTATAATTACAGATTAATATTAAAGTCATTTACCTTATACTGTGCATATCTGTAACAGGCATAATAGATGACGTTCATAAGACCAGTCTCCAGTACAAAGGCAAGGTATACTGCGTAGAGTGACCAAGTAGGAGGCACTGCAAAGCTGGTCAACGCAACCACTGTGGGCAAGAGCAGTAGAGGCGGCGCAGCGACGGTTAGCGGGCATGGGTCGCTTCGCCTTGCGTACACCGCCTCCGCCCCGCTCGCCTTGAACGTGAGGCATAGCGTCGTAGCGTCTGCCAACTCCCTGTTCAGAAATTATGAAATTCACATATGAACATTTTACTTACGACAGTGGTGTAAATCGTTTGGTTAATGATTACTGAAAATGATATGTTTTATGCTGATAGTATTTTCTCGCTCATTTTTTATTAATTTATTTACAAAAATCTATAACACAATAAAATGTTTTGATAGTTTTGACCGTGTGAGTGTGTACACAAGCAGATGAAGGAAGCAACAAATTACTCTATATAAGTATGAATAAAAAATGGTTAGAATTTAATAAATAAATTAAAGAAAGCCGTAAATTACGTTGGATTAGTATAATCGTAATAAATACTTACTTGTCATCGTCTCTATTGACGAGCTCTTCCTCTAACATTGCGAGTATTTTGACCTCTTCATTGTCCTTGCTCTCGTCTTGCGGTGATAGAACCTACGAATAATGTACGAAGCGTATCTATGTAGTCGACAAGCAACAAATCGATATGGGCGCTGAAATGTCGGTAGCTTAATCAGGTGCTCCACACTAATAAGCGGTTTCATTTTGATGAATGAAATTTTCATTTGAAAGCAATGGTTAACAAACGGATAAGTTGAAATGTAAACTAGCGCGGACCGCGGACCTAGTGCCCTAGTGTCCTATATATTCGAACGGGAGCCGGAAGGGTGGGTCGGGAGTAATACGAGTGCACTCACAGAATCCTCGTCATCGTCTTTGAGGTCGGAGAGAGTGTCGGCTGCGTCCCCTGCTTCCCCTACCTCCCCCTCTGCTGCATTTCTCTCTTCACCACCCTGGTACTACAAAAATTGAAAAATATGTTAACCTAAACATTCATAACTAAATTTAATTCTTTATAAATATATAAGTACATCAAGTTGTAATTTTAAAATGTATTACACAGATAGTATATTGTGATAATATTTATTTTATTCATAACCAATTAAGAAAATAATTGTAGATAAAAAAATTTATAATAATGTAAAAACAGTTAATAATATACGATTAGAAAATAAATAAACTTTCATAGCTTTATCGTGATAAGCCACGTTTAGCTTACCTTTCAACAACACCTACTTAATAAAAAAGCAATGTATATTAACTAAGCTCCAATTTCTAACAAGAAGTTTTTTCTTTTTCAGGTCAAAACCTAGCATGAAAGTATAATATAATATAATTAATTAATAGCATAATATAATTATTATCATAATATAGTTGATTTTTAGCATAATATAATTAATAAGTATAGTTTTTTTTTTACGTGCGTTCAATTGATAAATACTAGCAGAAAAGTAAAACAAACCTACATAAAATATGGTTAGTTTAAAATGTCACGCGTGTGTCACACACACAGTCCACATTTATTTTGCTATATTTGTGGATTTTCACCAAAATACAACGAAGCCACTTTCTAACTAATCCAGTAATGTTAAACCATACGTGAGAATTAAAAACCCCATGGGCCCCATAAATGTGTTACTTAAGTAGTAGATTAATTAGAAAACTGGAGACAACTTAAAATAGTGTCATTTAATATAAGGAGAAGTTAAAAAATGCCGTTGAGCACGCCAATGCATTAATTATATTACATATTAAACATACAGAACACTTACAGATATCACAATAAAATCTTTCATAACTCCCCTGATATTCACCAAAAATCAAAATGGTTTTTATATCATTACAATACAGTTAAGACATGCATATCGTGCATTTTGATTACTTATATATCATTTTAAAGCCTTTTTAAAAGTAATTTGCCGACTTTCCCAGATCACTGTTGAAGTCTCATATGAAACACTACTGGATATATGAAAATAATGGCTTATGGCGCCATTATTATTCATGGCACATAAAGAAAAATAAAAGAATAAGGCACATACAGAAAAATAAATAAATAATGAAAGTGAGAAAGTTTTAATTTAAGGCACGCCCTTTTTTATCTGGAATGAGACCGATGTAAAAGAAAAATATATATTCTTATAATACCAATAAAGTAAAATAGATTTACGATAATTCGTTATAACCGCATAGTGTTCACAGAAGAAAAAAAAGGTTGAGCTTTTTGAAAAGTATGTTGTGTAAAGAAACTCAGACATTGCTAAAGCTTTTAGTAAATATAGGCACGTAGCTTTCATTTTTGGGCGTATTCCTTAATATTTACCACTTACCAGTTATTTATTTTCAAATTATAATTTTTTTTGTGATAGAAACCTCATAAAGTTTTAATTAGATCGTTTAATTCCAATAAACTAGTGCTATGCACTTGGTGGACATTAAAGTAACAATAATAACAAGACATGGCCCAGAGGCCCTGTATACTGCGTAGAAAAAGGTATCACTTTGCCGACAGTCGTTTAAATTTAATAGAAAAAAAATCTAAATTTCAAAATATCTCTTTATGACATTTATTTAAATAAATATACATTACGTCTACGTCTATGTTTATTATTTATTGCAGTTGATAGTTGGAAATAATATCAATTTAACCTAAATACACTATTAAAAATAACAAAAAAACATTCCTTTTATTTTTATTTATAATCGCTTATTAAATAGAAAGACATGATATGACTGACCTGTTTAAGAACGCGAACAATAAAGTAGGTCTTGATGCCGGCCTGACGTAACATCTCTTCACGGCGCTCGCCATGTGCCGGTTCTACCTCAAACTCGTCGTTCAGGAAACTTAGAGTCACCTCTGATACATGTACACGTCTGAAATATACTTATCACGTTAGATATTTCAACATAACAGTAAAAAAATTACCATATAGGCAACATTATACAATCAAGTGCCTATCTTTAAAAAATATATTATAAACTAGCTGACCCGATCAACTTTGTATCGCCTCAAAATTAAATAATGTGTCAAAATTTTTTAAAAAATTACAGAAAATTAAAAATTCATTCAGAAAACGTCATTTTATTTGTATATATAAATATATATAGATACACCGTATAGATTGAGGGAACTTAGTGACGTTTTACTCTGTTTAATGACAGTATATGGTGGTAGTGCGCAACGCTGCAACTTATCTTACCAGACTATAGAAATCTAAGCAAAAATTATATGTTATACACAAGTTCCCATTGGGGGAAATTCAGATTCGAAACAGATTCCTGTCTCACTGTTTACTGCAAACATTTTCCCATTCATTCGAATGATTTCTCATTCATTCGAATGATCTAAAAATTCTGTAAATTTCAGATTTTGTCAAAAACTAACAATAATAGCCATACGTTCCAATTTTTATTAGGATTGTTTCGATAAATGAAATGAATAAATGAAATGTCAGGTTTAATGACCCCAAAAATCATTTAAAGTGTAATAACATTTCTTGTGTAATATCTAATAATAACGGCCACGTGACCGCACAAATCTAATATGACAAAATCCATAACCGTTGTTATTTCATACATCAATGATATATATTTTAATAGTTTATAAAATTATAAATCTATGTGCACCCAGCGACCCGCTCGCGGCTTTGCCTGCATAAACTACACGACCTTATTTGGATTATTCGCCCGCTCGTGTTCTCATTTAAATCACAAACTTTGCTGGAACTTATAATGTAGCTGAAATTTATAATAGTTGTAACTTTTTTATTTATGAACCGATTGAAATTAAATAACACTAAATATTAAATGAAGCTTACCACATTACAATAGTCAAAACTGCATTTTAATCGGTTAAGACCAAGACCGTTTCTGAGATTAGCGTGCATAAATAAACAGACAAACAGAAAAGAAAATTAATAATATTCTTTAAGGTTTTAATATATTGATAAATGCCCCTTATAATATTATTTTCATATACGTTTCATATACAGACAGCGATTAACTGATCGCTTTTATTAAACTGTCATTTTTATTAAATGTATAGATAAAGAGTATTATAATTTTGAAATACGATTATCATAATTACCAGTGCAGTAAAAAATCGGTATAATTAATAATAATACATGTTGCATTCTTCAGTAATCTTTAAGAATATATCATTGTTAAGTTTTTTTGAAATAAAAAACAAAACATAGTAAACATAGTAAAAAATACTCATTATCAATAAGACGATATTACTGTCTTACGGCAATATTTTTGTTTAGGTTGAGACCTAGAATATGTTCTTATATGCGAAATATTATTGTTGATTTGAACATAAAGAAATTCGTTGACAAATTCTTTGACGCGGAAAATTACCGCAAATCTTTCGCGTAGCGCTTTCGAATCGTCACGGAAACTAGCCAAGTAGTATGGCTATGGCGTTTATAGATGACTGTGCAATGAGATAACAGGTCAAGGGCGCAGTTTCGCGCGACTCATCCACATAGTGTAGATATTTAGGTACGCTCTTCATTTTTATTACAAATAATAAGGCAAACGTTTTACTCTAAATTGTTTTTTTTAAGCTTATATCTCTTCAGCTCTTAAAAATGATGATTTTCACTTATATTAAATAGACTAAACAAATATATATTTTAATAAATTTATACCCGAAATCACTTTGACGTAGATCAACAAAAACAAATATGAAATATGACAAAATACGAATAAGTATGAATCTATTATTCCATCAAAAATATAAATGTGAAAATTGAAGCAAAGTTCGATATAAACAATATGTGTATTTCTTGTAGTGGCTGCCAAAAGAATTAAGATCTAAATAGGTGCCATGTTCTGTAATAAACTGACTGAATTTTATTACAGAACTTGGCACCTCAAATTAATTTAAGTGAAACAATATTAAATTTAAAGTTTTTATCTAGCGATAATAATCATGATATTTCTTTGTTTTTCTTCAAGGCTTATATTTGGCTAATAAACTTGTCTTATCAAAATGTGTGAGTTGTCAGGCAAAAATAACAATCAGTTATATGATTTGTTAGAGAGAAAATTATGTATTTTTTTATTTTTAGCAAATTTATTAAAGCTAAAATTGCACATGGATTACAGCAGAAATGAAGAACCCATTCTTTATCTTGGTGTCTTGTGACCACAGTAATTTAGTAAGAATAGGTTTTTTAATTGTAGGCGATAAAGACTACCTTTATTTACTAAATATCAACTAACCACAACATCAAGAGCGATTATAGTATTAAAATATAATTATTTTCATACTTTTATCATTTTATCAAATCTAAATGTCAGAACAGAGCACTAACACACAATAGTTTTATCATTTATTACTAATTTACAGAGTTATTATTTGCACTATATCGTTCGATGAGAGTACAATCGTTTACTTCGGAAAATATAAAATATCGTGGAAAATAAAACGAATAAATTACTTTTAGTTATCAAACGGTATTTAGCATGAGTAGACGAACAAAAATTACTTCAAAATATTCCGAATATTTTTCCTTGTAGACCTGTGTAATTAATATGCTATTTATAATTCATATGTTTTTGAAATAAATAAAATTAGTAATATTATAATATGCAATATTCATTCATAATATTAATAAAAAATGTTTAATAATTACAAACCCAGCCATGCCGCTACTCTCCATTTTATTGGCAAGCTCGACGTCACGTGAATATACATCGAACTGCCACTGCCGTTGTCCTAGAACTCCCGCTAATACTGCACCCGTATGAATTCCCACCCTCATATCCACTGGTGAGTTGGTTGTTTGTTGTACATACCTAATATAAAAAACTATATGAGCAATGTTTTAATTTATAATTACAGTCCTAAACTGTTATTATTACACATACGTATTGAATATATCAAGACTTAAATACTTACTTAATAGCTTTTACCATAGACAAGCCCATATGGACGCAAAGTACAGCATGATCAGGTCTCTCCACAGGAGCGCCGCTTATACAATAGTAACAATCCCCCAGAATCTTTATTCTTAATTGTTGATATTTCTTTAAAAAATAAAAATGTATACTAAAATGTATTTAGCTAAAATAAAACTTTTTAAGTTACACACAAAATGCTCACCTCTGCAAGGCGGTCGAAACGAGCAAACAACTCATTTAAAATCGCTACAAGGTCCTGCGCTGAATATGTTGAAGAGATGGCCGTAAAACCAACGATGTCTGCATAAAGGATGCTAGTTCCATTGTTAAAAAAATATTTTATAAGATTGCTGGTCACGGACATATTATCATAACGCTTAAAAAAAAATTAAATGTCGAAATAAAACTTACCTAACATTTTCATGCCGGGACATATATATCTTTTTAAACTGTGTATCAATAAGTCCTAAATCCTTTCGCATCTGAACAGCCACATGTTCGGGAAGAACTGATAATAACAATCGCTCCTGAAACATTTTGTCCCCTTCAATAAACAGATTCGCAGAAGACTAAAGAATATTATTCATATCGGCGTTATTAAAACGTAAGACTCTGCCACACCTGTTCTTTGCTTTGTTGTTCAATTGTTAACTTATCACGCAAACTTCTTTTTGTTTCTTGAAAAGAACAGCGCTGTTGTTTCTCACAGACTGCATATGCAGTACCGCCCAATAACGTCGCTCCTAGTAAGAGGCAACCATTTGCTATTTGCTGTTGATAAAGTTCAATTTGTTAAAGAAATTTAAATTATTAAAGGCTTATTTTTTTGGTGTATATATATAATATAATTTTACGCACCTGTAAATAAAAATCATCAGCAAATCTACTTTCAGCTGTAGAAGCATTGTAGTACTGTACTGTTAGATATCCAATTAAAGATATAGTACTATAAATTATTAATATCACATAATGGAACGGGAGAGTGGCTATTGTAAAATACTGAAGAATTACGGCCCATCCTAGTAACTCATTGTAAGAGTCTCCTAGACGTCGCGACACACTCACTAAGAGTTGAATCCACGTCACAAACCATGCAATATGGTTAAGAGCAGTTCGAGCTCGAAAAATAAACGCATAGGTCGCTGCGAGTATTAGGTTTACAATGAGAGCTACAGCCACAGACGCGTAAGCAAAATGTAAATCACGTTCTCCAGGCACAAGTGCAGCGAATGCTTGGAACAGCACTCCTGTCATGACCAGTCGTAGTACAGCGCGCTGCCTTTGACGCTGTGTGTACGCTAGATATAGCTTTTCTTCTGACAAATCGGAGAATCTCCATGGTGGCACCAAGCATACCCAACAGGAACATTTATTTGAACTTCGTGCTTGCGTAGATTTTTCCATAGCTTTAACGTTCTGTCATATTCAAAAGTTTAAAATATTTTTAATTTTCACTATCATTTTTACTACTTAGCACTCTTAAGCTTATAAACAGATACTCAAACTTTCTTAATATTTATGTATTCGTGTCGCGGTTAAACTTCATTATAAGATATTTAAAATTATAATACTTTCACAACATTTTAGTTCATTTTCACAAAATACATTAAATAACTCCCGAGATTAGCGTACGCTTGTAGGTTCGTGTATTGTATCTCACATCAACCGGAGACTTTCCGTTAACGATGGCCTGATCGAGGACGCCTGTGTAATGAATAAATTACACGCTGAAACATTGTTCCGATATCCGTTCATTAACTCGACCGGCTACTAAACACAAGTCATTCGAGGTTTCTTCTGAGTTATACGTAATACCTACTAATTTCAATATTGACAATCGTTTTGACTCGGACTATATATAAATATGAGTGTGACCGTGAAAACCTCACAAATGACAAGATATTTGTTTCACATATTTTTACTTATTGTGTCTGTTTTTGCCGCTACACAAGTACGGTTAAATACAGGGATTTATTTTATTAAGAACATGATCAAAAGTGCATGTCAATTAAAAAAAAAATACTTTACATTAATTTTTTAGGCAATAATTTGCCCCTGGCTGTATACGCGATGGTTGCGGGTTCGATTCTACTCGGTGATAATTAAAATTTTTATTTATTTTTATTTCCCCGCTTTGGTGACAAGACAAAGATCGGCGTTGAGTTCCACCAATCAATTCAGTTCTTTAATTATGGCGACTCCGCCAATCAATGTGCAATGTCTTGAATTTAATCGGAAAATGAAGAACGGGATGTCTTGACACTAGGTTTCTCAGACTACCCTGCTATGCGAGAATAAGCGTGAAGGTGATATTATTGAATCTGTTAGAATATCTCCAAAAGAGTGAAAACTTGAAAGTAGAGAACAGTGATATTTATACTGTTCTATAACTATGATTGATAAATATGGGTTAATGATTTATAATATATGGGTTACTTTTCTTTATATTTTCTTAGTATATATAGGCACTATACTATTTAGTATAGTGACTATATATACTAAGAAAAATAGAAACAATTGTAACCCAAAAATACGATATAAAAAGCACAAACTACTTTTAAAATATTCTACCACAGATATATATGAACTTAGAAAGCTTAAAGTTAAAGCAAGCAAAAGAAATATAATTTTGTTGTTAACGGAAAAGTTGGGTAAATTAAACTAACAAAAACTCCATAATATATATAATAAAACAAAACATTTTTTTTTTATTATTTAATGAATTTTTATAATATATAGGCCCTTTTATTCATATTTCAAAACATAACTGTTTGTATCTTATCGTAATTTGAAGAAATGACATATCGTTTTTTCTATCCAGATATATATATTTCCATATCTATATATTTTCATACAGACATATATGTTACACATTAAATAAATATCCAAACGATTAAATATGCAATTTAATACTTTTAGTCTTAGGTCACTCCTAATACTGAAAAATATATATAAAAAGAGAGTATTTATTCTATAAAAAAATCATCTCATATTTAAAAACAATCATCTATTGTTTTTTTTTATTATTGTAAAGCATTTCTCAAGTACGTAAGAGTTAATATTGTACCGTTACTATTATTATCAGCCTGGGCACCGTCTGAGTATCAAAATATAAAGAACATTTTATGATTATATTTTTAACAAGCCGAAAGCTAAACAGTATCGAATTGTAAATAATGCGTCTGAGTAGAACTTAAATAATTGAATATTTCAATATAATGTTTTAACAATCATTGATGTAAGTCACATTTTTGAAACACTGTTAAATATATTTGTTTGAGAATTGACATAAATCATCGCCTACATTGTTTTCTAAATTGTCAATTTTTTTAAATATTAATTGCCTAAATTAAATAATTACCTCTAGCGTACATTAAATAAAATCTAAAAAGCTAAAAAATATTTTATTGCACATTCAGTACCTAAACTAAAAAAAATATTTTTCTATAAGGTTATCATCATTAAATATCTACCTACTTGTGTCTTACTTCAGTTTTTATTTAAACAGCCACAACTTTCTTCAGAGGTATATGAAATCTAAAAAGTTTTAAATTAATTTTAAAAACTTACAATTACAACCACGTCTAATTTATATAAAATATTTCCCGCCTAAATTTTGGTGTCAGTGACGTAAGTAGGTAATCTCGGTAAAAGACTCTTGTCATACTATTGACCCAATATTTTTAGGACCACTTCTTATAGCCCGTAATAGTAGTTTAGAAATGTTATTTTTGTTGAGCAGTATGAAGAGGTAAGATTAATGCAAATTTAATTATGATATAAAACAGGAATATCGAGCGGTATATATTAAATGAGTAAGGACACGGGCGGCAGGGATCGCGACAGCGCAAGACGGTATGCGCACGTGCCCGCGCGCGACTGCCGCGCCAGCCGCCGCCCTCCGCAGCAGCCGCGCGCCTTGCCCGCCCGACCCGCCTTGCCTGCCCTGCTTGCCCTGCCGCCCTGTCGACCCTGCGCCCCAGTGCCTCTTCTCCCCTACCTCTTCCGCCTCCCCGAACCTGTTCTAGCCCGATTCATTACATCGATTCAAATTCCGATTGATATGCTACGAATGTTCAGAAAACTCAATTTTAGGTCTCGTATTCAATAAACAACCGTTTATATTAATACTTCCATTTGCCATTTCTTTGTCCTTTTAAAGACACTTCACTGCATATAAGGCAAGACAGAGATGGGAAGCTGCAAAATATTTTTTTTCTTTCCATTGAGGACTTATCAATTTTTAGGTCTATAATCTAAGAATAAGTGCTATTAAATTTACACATCTTATTAAAATATTGATTTTAGTCTTAGTTACGCTTTCATATCGAAAATACTACTAAGTATTCTCTATACAAGCGAACTGACTAATAATAATAGTAATTGGAATCCATATTTAAAACAATGGTCAGACAGTGCAATATGCCTATGTTTACTCCATTCACGAAGCGCGGACCCTTAGACCTGCGCAAAGTAAACTGCACAACCGCTTGGCGTTTTAATATATCTTTATTATTTTCGAAATTGAGGGAATTTCAATAAAATATTTTTATTGCTTTCCAAAATCTTGACTATTTTTCTTAACTTTTGTTCTTTGTTGTTTGTTTGCAAAAATTTGACGATTAGTGACACAACTACACAATCTCATTTAAAATAGTAACATGTACATCATTTGTAAAAAGTAAGGCCACAATAGCGCAGTGGGACTGCGTCTGATTGTTAGCGTAATTGTCTGAGGCCTCTATCTCCGTTAAGAGAAATGATTTTATTTGAATTATTACATTTCCTTGCTCTGGTAAGACAAAAAGAGGTGTTCAGTTCGGCTAATCTATATCTATCATCTATTGTCATCGGATGGTTGATGGTAAATTTAATATCATCGTTACCGATGTTCTCGGCATTTAAATGAACTTATAATCTATATATATAATACAAGAGTAGAAAAAACTATTTTGCACCTAAAAATTCTGGCATTCGATTTAGTTGTCGTGTAAAAAAAAAAAACTGAAACAGCCTTACATAAACTGATTACTATTGAATATAAATTGCATATAAATAGCTCAGGAGTCTAAGCGATCATACAAAACAATTTTATCCTGAAGTTCGATATGATTCCCGTGTGAAAAATAAAAAACCTAAAGACAGAGTCTAATTACTTCGATTACTCGCAAATTTCTATCCAATGTTACTAATGTATTTATTAGTAAAAAAATAATGTACGGATATGTACAATTATTTCATAAGAGTTATATAACTGTGATAACTTCTTAAAATCTGTGATAACTTCTAAAGTACTCATTTAAATAAAAAGGTTAATGGATAATTTTCATCTACATTAAATGGCCAAATTAACTAATATACTTATTTGCATATAAAGATTGATGATGACTAGGAGAAATGAGTTTCTGCAAAGAAAGCAATATTTTAAAATTAATTATAGAAATATAAATGGTTACAGTTAGTTAACCTTAGGAGGTAGATATTTAGTCTGTTATAATTAAAAATAAATACTGTTATGATTAAAAATAAACAAAATATTACTTTAGAATTCGGAATCTGTCGTTTTAAAACGAGATTGTTTAATGTGTTTTCTTATTTTCGCGCCAACACTTAGCCTTGCCATGAATATTGTTACAAAGAAAAATAACATTTTTTTATTGTACGCACATTTATTTCTATTACAGTGTGTTAGTTTAATAAATTAATATAAAACCATTAAAAATATACATAGCTCAGTCATAACGCTCGATCCACAAAATCTTGGTTAGAAACGAATGTTCCAGACTTTATCAGAGCTGAAGACTGGCCGTTATCTAATCGTGGTCTTAATCCACTGGATTATGATCAGTTTTAAAGAGTAAGGCTTGCTCTAAACGCCAGGCTAATTTGGAGTCCCTAAAACAATCCATGCGATTGGCATTTTCCCAAAGAAAGAGTGCGTGCTGCTATTGATAACTGTTACTATAAACTAATTAGGGTATCCACGTCTAGATTGTATTTGTTAGATAACTGTATAGATGTAGATTGCAATAATTTTTAATTTAGTTTTTTATATTTATTTTTTTCGGAAATTGAAACCAACTATTTAAACATAATAATTTATCAATTGACACAATATTATTTTCATAATTCAACAAAACTATAAGTTTTAGCAAAGTTTGTGATTTCAAAGTGGGAACGCGACCGGGCGGAAAAAAATTAATACATATTGGCCTTGTAGTATACGCAGCCCAGGCGAAACCATAACCGAGTTGCTAGGTTATTAATATATCCCGGGTCACCAAATATAACTGAATTGTTTAAATTTTATTGTCATTTATTTTTCACTTACAACACAAAATATGCATTAATAACAAACAGCTATCATATTGCTTTGTTGACAAAGTTTGGGCACTTCAAGTGCACGTACTACCTCCCTCAAAGTTATCCGTCTTTATCAACCCCAAAAAACTTCTATCATTTCCTTTCGTATTTGTGGTTTCATATTTACACATACAAAAGCTTATATAGACATTATTAATAATCATTCAGTCAACAATCATTCAATCTATCGATAATACAAATACATCAAGCTAGTCTTAGTACTCATTGTAACTATCTAAATACGAAAAACGAAAGCTATAAAATATTCCATTGATAGTCCTTGTGAAATAGTGTAATATTACTTTTGTCGTGTGTGTCATGTTATATTTGATTATTTACCACTGGCAACACTTGTCGGCATTCAGATGTCTCTGTGATCTGACGTCCGTAAAGTTTATTTTGTAATTAAACTTATTGGACAGTAAATTTATACAAAAGTAATATAAGACAGTAAATTTTTAAAGAAAGTTGATAATAAACTCTTTATTAGTTAGTGTCTATAAAAATATTAAATAAAGTATTATGATTATATTTGTGATACCTTTTTCATAACCTAATAATGGATACAGTATTTATGAAACCAGTACAACCGCACGTATTTAAGGCCTTAAAAGATGTGGATATACCAACTCTTATTAAATGTTCATCAGATGAAATAAGGCCTATCATACCATGTCTCGTCCGTATGGCGCTTATAGCACCCTTAGATGTAACAAGATATTGTGCAGAAGCAAAAAAGGATATCCTTACACTTTTATCAGGAATAGATTTAGTTAATTTTATAGTTTCACTTCTTTCTATTGAATTTCATGCACTGGAAGTAGATCTCAAGAAAGAACAACATATGCGGTAAGTAAGAGGCATTTTAGTGTTATGTATCTTATGTTTTTTTTTTATATATTATGATATATATTTCATATATTATTCACATTTCTTTTTTTATTTCAGTCAAAAAAGTGGGTCACAAGCTACTGAATCATTCCTAATTCAAAATATAGTTAATGGGATAGCTAATGACTTTGAACAGTCTGATTCGGCAAGACGAGTTCGTCTTGTTCTTTCAGAGTTGCTACAAATGCAAGCACAGTTGGCAGAATATAATCAAAGTAAAAATACAAATACTGATTCACCTGTCAAACCTTCAGAATTATTTGACAATGAAGTTTATCTAGAAGAAATTACAGATGTTATATGTATTAGCCTTGCTGAATTACCAAATCTACTAAATATATGTGATGTTGTTGAAGTACTTCTACTTGTAAATAAAGGTCCCATAATTATTTCATGGGTTGTAGCAAATATGCCTGACACTTTGTTAGATGGTAAGATCCCTAATATATATTGTATAGACAAGTTCATACATTTTTATTTCTTATTTTTTTTATATTTTCAGTGGCAGAATCCCTTGTAACAAATGCAGAAAGGAGCGAAGAAGGAGGTATTAGGGCTAAAACTCTTTTAACATTGTGTGATGCATGTCCATACATAGGAGCAGCTGTACGAGCCAAAGCAGTATCTGCTTCACGACTACCATGTTTAGTTATAAATCTAACGTTGACGCACCACCAAGAGGACTTGGTAAATATTTGAATTTTAGAATAATACTTTGTTTGAAACAAAATTAAATTATATTATATTATTTATTTCATTATTTTAAGGTATCTTTTATATCAGGGCTTTTACTAGGATCAGATCAAACATCTAGAGCTTGGTTTGCAACATTCTTGCGTAACTCTCACAAACGGGGAAAAGGTGATGGACACATAACTTTGATAAAATTACGCCATGTACTTTTAAACAGATTAAAAGAAGCTATTGCAGGAGTTGAAGCCTCAGCTTTACTAAGATTATACTGTGCTTTAAGAGGCATAGCTGGCATAAAATTTCAGGATGATGAAGTGTCTGGATTACTAAGATTAGTTACTCAAAAACCTCCTCCAACACCAGCAGGGGTGCGATTTGTTTCCTTAAGTCTTTGTATGATTTTAGCATGTCCTTCTCTGATGGGTAAATAAATTTTACATATTAAATTAATTTAATAAATATATATATCTATAAAGTAAGTATATAAGATATTATTATCATTACAGCTGCACCAGAGCATGAAAAGAAGGCAATTGAATGGGTACAATGGCTTGTAAAAGAGGAAGCATATTTTGAAAGGTAAATATATTTGTTAGATTTATTCTCATTTAATTTGAGATTGTGTGATATAATACATTCATGCTATCGTGGCACAAGAAATTTCACAGGATGGTTGGGCTTACATTTATTTATTTTAATTTTCCCAGTCTAGTAAGATAAAGGACCCCACTTCAGCACGCAGTCTATAAAATTGACAAATGTAAGGGTTAACTACTCTGTGTATGTCTCTAAATTGCAGGAAAAACTAAAAGAGTCCTTTTTCTCTTTTAGTAATTCAGGGAATAACAGCATCTTTTTGGAGAAATGTTGCTTCTAATAGCTATTCATTTTCACTCTGGACAATTGGCGGCTGTGGGTGAGCTGGTATGTGCCACTCTTGGTATGCGTGTGCCAGTTTCGACTATTGGATTGGCACGCATAAAGCAAGGCTTCATTGCCAAGAAGTATTTGCGAACAAGGTACTTTTTGCTTAAATCGGTTATGCTTTGTTAAAATCGCTAATGCTTTTGCTTAAACCTTTTATATATTTTTTTATAATAATGAAATGAATTATTAAATCCAAAAAATAAACAAAAGTAAGAAAATAAGATAATAATATTACGAATATTTTGGGCATGTATACATTTTGTCTTAACAAAGTTTTTATTTTGTAGGTTGTTACAGCACATGCTGTTAAAGTACCAGTGACAGCTAACCTAAACAGTAACATAACGGGATATCTACCTGTTCACTGCATTCATCAGTTACTTAAATCACGAGCCTTTACTAAACACAAGGTTCCAATAAAAAATTGGATATACAGGCAAATTTGCAACTGCACAGCACCTCTACACCCTGTAATGCCTGCTCTAGTTGAAGTCTATGTTAATTCAATACTTGTTATTAACAACAAAGCTTCAAATGAATATTTTAACAAACCTATTACAGAAGAAGAAATACGAAAAGTATTTAGAAATTCTATTTTCGGAGTTACTTTTGATTCACAAAATAAACCATTTTCTCCCATGGAGACTGATGGTGAACCGTCAATCGATGTCATTATCGAAAAGCCATCGTTAGCGTCACAGTTGCTTCTAATCTATTATTTGCTTTTATATGAAGACGTCAGACTAGCTAACTCTGCTACCCTTTTAGCCAATGGCCGAAAAATAAAAAGCTACTCAACAGCTTTTCTATCAGAGTTGCCAATAAAGTACTTACTGCACCAAGCACAAAAAGATCAAATGAGTTACGGAGGTCTCTTTAGTCCGCTGCTTCGTTTGTTGGCTACACATTTTCCCCAACTCTCTCTTGTAGACGACTGGATGGACGACCAAGTGTTTGGCGACACATGCCGACACCAAGTGGATGTTAATATTTCAGAAACATCGATTAACGAAGCTTTCCAAAGCATTGAGGAGAATCCGTATAAAACTGGTAAAATTTTAAAAGCAATGCTTAATAAGAATCCTACGGACATTTGGCCTTTTGCGGAGATATTTGTCCGATATATAAAAAGTGTATTGGGAGATAAAGTTCCAAGACACATTCAGGAACTATATCGTGAAGTATGGTTAAGGCTTAACACTGTTCTGCCTCGCTGTCTGTGGATAATGACAATAAACGCTTTACTCGATATCAATAATGCCAACGTAAGAAATGTTACGATCACACAAGAAAATGTATTGGTAGATCCATTGCAAGTATTACGTTGTGACATAAGGGTATTCAGATGTGGACCCATTCTAAAACTAATCCTGCGAATATTAGAGGCAAGTCTAGCAGCTTCTAGAAGTCAATTGAGCCGCCACTTGCTAGACAAACCACTACTAGAAAAAAGTGGTCAACTAACATGTGATTCTGAAAGAGAAGAATTGAAAAATGCCTTAGTAGCAGCTCAAGAAAGCGCGGCTTTACAGATTTTATTAGAAGCTTGCCTCGAAACGGAGGAGGATCGATTAAAACCAGAACTTATGTGGTCACTGCGAGAAGTAAGAAGTATCATCTGTTCCTTTTTGCATCAAATATTCATTTCGGAACCATCTTTGGCTAAACTAGTTCACTTCCAAGGCTATCCGCGAGAGCTCTTGCAAGTCACCGTTCAAGGAATACCATCCATGCATATTTGCTTAGATTTCATCCCAGAATTGTTAAGTCAGGCTGCACTAGAAAAACAAATATTTGCAGTGGATTTAGTATCACATTTGTCAATACAATATGCTTTGCCAAAAGCAATGTCTATTGCAAGACTGTGCGTCAACACGCTATCAACTTTGTTGTCAGTACTCCCAAGCGATTTACGCCTGGAACTTTTTCAACCAGTACTTAATTCATTCGTTAGAGTTTGCACCGCTTTTCCTTCACTTCTTGAAGACATCACGTCGCTATTATTGCACTTAGGTCGAATATGTGAATCTCAAGTTTCACTAGGTCACTGTTGGAATGATGCTAATATATTAGGGGAAGGTGCTTATATGCAATCAGATGCTCAAAGTGATAGCAAAGTATTAGTTGCCGAAATTTTATGTAGAGATATAAAAATAACAATGTCCGACATAATTCAAAAGGCCCTTTTAAATGATAAGCTATATTAAAGAATTGTAAAAATGATAAATTGTTATTTTATTACATAAATAATGAAAACATTAAGACCATAATCATTTAAAGGTTTTAGAATATAATGTGCAACATGTTCAGTGGTTCCACTGGGTTTTGAGTTTCGAGTTGACGATACATCCAAGCGCATTGGTTCCGGGCCACTATATTGCCGATATCATTATACAGCTGCGCCTAAAAAATAAAAAATGATATCTGAGATAACATTATTTATTAATTCACATATAAAAGTATTACCATAGAAGACCATAAGGAAGTGGGACAGTGTTAGACTGTACACTCGATGGTTTCGCGTTTCATTCTCACTTTGTACTTATTATACTAAGATTAAAAGCGGAATTTATAGGCGGAGGTATACGGCGTCCTTATCTAAGACTACTTTGTAGTTAAAAAGTGAGAAACCAAGATATGATCTCCATACCTGCAGATACCAGGTGTGCAGCAGCCGCGCCTGCGCGCCGACCTTGGCGAAGTTCTCCTTGACGGTGTCGAGCGCGTCGCAGCACGACTGCAGCACGTGCACGCGCGCCTCGCCCGCCGGCGCCGCCGTGGCCACGCGGCACTTCGTGTACAGTAACAGGCCTGGACAACACAATCAAAATATTTATACATCACACCTAACTCTATTTATAACTGAGTTTAATTAATCTAAAGAAATATAAACATTCACCTTTATGTAACTTTCAAGTGTAAAATTCTTTCAATAGTGATATGTGTATATTGTTAACATTTTTTTAAAGTGAAAAAAATACTAAGGAAATTGAAAAAGACATATTTAGAAAACGTATAAAAATTTTAACGCAGCGGGATTCGAACCCGCGCCTCTTGAAAACCGTACAAGCGCTCTGACCGCTAAGCCATGCGTTCTGCATCCAGCTACGCTGAAATTCTTATGCGCTTATAACAACTTATATTTGTTGTTAGCATCTCTGTAGAGAGATTTTTACAAATTTCTGCTACCCAAAGATTGTTCTACGAACAATCGTCTGGCAAGAGAGAATGCTATTTATTAAATATATATCTTGTTAACATTTTTTTAAAGTGTTATTCCCACACTAAGGAAATTGTATAATGTTTATACATAACTTATTTATAGCATTATTTATCAACTCTTCTATGACTAAATGAGTAGTCAATATTACATTCATAATGAAACAAAATAGATTATTTTATTGTTACTAAATATATGTTAGCAAAACTTCTTTCTATAAATATATATCTAGACTCCATAATCACCTCTTGCTGAGTCATAAGCGCTTCCATGTTCCATAATCATTGGCAAAACTCTTCGGACCAACGAGAGAGCATTCTTCGTACATCCCATGTGTAATTGAACATTTGCTATGTGCATCTCGGCCGTTGCTGCTAAATAGTGCAAATGATACTTTCGAGCTAGTGACAATGCTTCATTCAACAACATAATATTCGTTGATCGAATACTACTGAATGTGTGCTGGACTTCTGCCATCATTATCATTGCTTTGAGTCTTAAGGACATGTAGTGTAAACTGTCATCCTCAGTTTTACAATAGTCTAAGATGTCATGCAGTGTCTCCAAAGCATCCGTAGCGTCGCCTTTAAGGAAATACATTTCTGCTCTCAACAACTGGCTCTCCCATCGATCGTACGATGCCAACTGCCGTATACATTGATCAGCTTCTTCCCATTTGCCTGTCAACAACAATTTTGCATATCAAAACTATTAGTATACTTTTGACATATTATACTTTTGACACATTCATGGAATAGTCAAGTCACTCCGTTTTCCACTTTAGGGGCGTTACGTGTCAAATGACAGAATCTAATAGCGCGCTTTATCTTGCAAATCCGAGAAAATTATAATAAATGAATATAATCTTTTTCCCAAATGGAAATCTAGTGTAGCGCTATTGCGCGTACATTCAGATACGGTGGTGTGGGTTCACCACGATGGTGTCAAAATGATAGTGTTAATTTTAAATATTAATTGATTATATAATATTACATAGCAAAATTATATAAGACTGATTAATTATTGTACGCCAGTAAAAACAAATGTAGAAATCAAATAGCCTTTAGCATTAGACTATTCCATATCAGGAGAGAATAAGTTACTAACAAAGCAGATATTAAGGAAAAATCCATATTTTTCGAAGAGATATTTTTAAGTTTAATTTCTTTATTCGTAAATTCTAATTAATTCTCATTTCAATACTTTTATTATAAAATTGTTTTATTTACCCAAAATTGATTGATTATTTCTTCTTTATCCTAATAAAAATACAAATGAAAAATGTAAATCGACTTGTCAACCTATTCACGCCCGGCACGGTGTTATCTATGGTACCTGCACGTAAAGCAGCAGCGGCGTGGTGCGTAGAGGCGGCGGCGAGCACCTGCGGCGCGGAGAACAGCGAGGCCAGCGCCGCCGCTAGCGCGCACCGGCCGCGCCACGCCGCCGTGCACAGTGCGCCCGCGCCCGCCGCGCCCACGGCGCCGCCGCCGCCCGCCGCCCCCGCGCCCGCAGCCCCCACGACGGCCGCTACCGCCGCGCCGCCTTCCGGCCACTGCCACACGCTACTGTTACCCACGTTGCACTCTGAGGACAAGCAACGAAAAGATTTTACACACTTTATCCCTCATAACAGGGTAGGCACAGAACGAGAGAACCTGGTATCGAGTCACTCCATTTTCCGTCCGAAGCCGAGACGTCACTCAACACACATGCAATGCAACACAATGTGTGTAGTGGCTAAACTCAACTCCGCCCTTTGTCTTACTAGACTAGCAGAGAAATAAAAATAATTTAGGTATAATGAGTCCTCGGAATGGAAATCAAATCAGCGCTACCACTGTGTCCGGTGAAATCAATTTTACAATTAAATTTATATTAATACTAATCCGCCCCTACTCGCTTCGCTTGCCATGATAAGGAGTAATAATGACGATAATGAAAAAATATGACGTCTGGATGGACGTCATAATTTTTTCGACCGTTAATTTTGTCAACCGCGCGCAACTGCTAACACTAGAATACAAATAATAACCAGGCGCAGCACGGAAAAGCAGTAACAAATAAAGCCCACATAAATTTAAGTAATATCACACTACTCTATACTATAAGAAAATATAAATAAAACATTTCATCAATTACTTGTATTTAAATTTAATAACAATTGGCAGTTAACTGATGCCATTTCTGTTTTTCCATAAAGACCCCATAATGCGGCTGTGTTCGCGAGTCCCGCCATAGTCAAGTCGGTCATAGAGTGCAAATAGTTAATAGAATCTCCTTTAGTTATAATCTGAAACAGAACAAACTAGCTTAATATTTTTCATCCTGACTTTAAATAAATAGCTTTGAAACTTCATCACCCCTAAAAGAGTTAATCAATGAATAAAACCTGGTTTAAATACGGAGTCTAAAATAGCAATGGTTTAAAATAGACATAATGGTTCATTCAATAATAGAATTCTTGCAATCATTTCTGAAATAGTTTAAGTAAATATTCAATTTAGAACCAAGGTTCGAAAAATATGAGTAAAGTCATTAAATATCCTTGAAAAGAAAATGTTTATAAGCATTTTCATGAAATAATAATAATAAGTAAAAATACGGGGATATAATAATGACAAATCACCTGAAAGACTTCAGAAGGTCTCGCAGCATTGACTGCCGCGTGCTGTGCCATGAGTTGCACGGCGGAGGCGGCGGCGCGCGGCGGACGCGGCACGCGGGACAGCAGCGCAGCGCGGCGCGCGCGCCCTCCAGCCAGCGCGCCCCACGCCGCCGCGTGCGCCAGGCATGCGCCGTCCGCCGCCTCCTGCGCCGTCGCCAGCGCCTCGCGCACACCCTCCATCGCCACCGACCTGCACACCACCCCATGCAAAATACGTTACATTGTAATAGGATAGCTTTTGAGGTCGGGAAAAACAAAGCAATAAAGCTGAAAACAGAATTCAGTACATGACATATATGAATAGTATTGTTATTGGCATGCTACAAAAGAGGCAGTGGAAAAATACCGCCACAATGTTACAACTCTAATAATACTTACTTGTGTCCAAATTGCGTATGCATTGCTGCTCTATTTAACGCAGCATAACGAAAATTTTTATTTCTATCATTCAGTGAACTACCATTTCCACATATATTGAAAACAGCGCGATCAAAACAATTATATAGAGAATCTTGCGCACCACAAAATTCTTTCATTCTTATGCAATTCAGAAAGCTAAGAAAATACTGAAAAAATAATTTCACTTTAATATTTCTATTCTAATCATTTTAGAATATAATTGCTAAACAGATACATATTACTCACTATATCAGGATATTCAGGTATATCATTTATTATTTGCATGATGGTTTTCTGCAGTTGTTTAGCTGGTATTGCTTTTTTCTCATTTATTTGCAAAAAATTTGCTTGTTGAGCTGTAAAGAGCTCTGCTTGTTTCCTAGACCACTGACATTCCTCAAAATTACTGAAAAAAACCACCATTGGAATGTCTGATATTAACGTTACATATGCTCATACACCTAAGCAGATTAAACATTTTTAGAATAGCTGTCCATAAATTCTTGTAAAAAATTATGATTTTATTAAAATTTATATAATTCACAATTTAATAATAAAGGATGATTTTGTAAATTAAACTTATTTCTATCTCTCTCTTAACATATTCATCTTTGCAAAAATATCCTGGAGATTTTGGTTCTTCAGGAAGTACAGGTGAAGTTGCTGATCCTGGATGGAACTTCAACATTGTTTAGTTTCTAAAAATAAAGTTCAGCATTTTAGCAAAAGCAGTTGAAAGTGGACACCATTATTTTACTATATCAGATAGAACACACAATGCAGACCATTGTGGAGAGAACAGGGTCTGACTAATTATTTTGAATAGAAAGGAATAATTATTTTCTTTTAAGACAATGCTTTTGTAAGACAAAGTGCTGTGTTGAGTGATGTCACTCAACACACAATGTATTCATTTTAAGAAGAAACTTTAGAATGGAGAGTCTTGACACTAGGTTCTCTTTGTAAGATAAAAGGACTATAGTATGTAATCATACAATATGCATTTACATATATCTAACTGAAATAAACTATGATTTCAGAAATCATATTTGTAAATAAAAATACAGGACAACTGATGTAAGCTGTAATACACTACATTATAGAAATTAAAGACCAAATCAAAAATAGTATTGATGTTAGAGTAACTCACCTCTTTGCTTAATGATCTCATCATTAATCCTGGTCTTCCTTTTTGGTAATAAATACAAAATGATTTATAAAGAGAGGCAACTTGTACAAAAGTTAATTTATCCAAATACAACATAATTCTGCGAAGGTAGAAGCCTGTAAATCATGTTTTAAAATATAATACTAAAATGTGATCATTTTAAAATTACACTGCAATCATTGTATTAAATAATTATTAAAATCTCACCCAATACACTACATCTTGTAATAGCACATGGATTAGTTTCACTGTGTTCCACCATTAGTTTATCTACAGTTGAAGTAACACAATCTACAAGTGCATTCACTCCATTTACATAAATATTTTGTAGTCTAACACAAAAATTTTGTAAGTGTACACTTAAAAGATTATATCGCCCATCAGTTAAAAAAGTCTCAAGTTCCTTAAACTCCATATCTGGGCACTGTAATTATAGCTATACTATGTATTTGGAATACTTATATTGCTACTAAACTGTGTGTTATGTTTCAATAAGCTTTACCTGAATAAGTTTTAAAGCAAGAATACAAAAATCCTTTCTGTATTTTGGTGGTATTGTATGGTCTATCATTTCCTTAGCTGCAATTGATTACATACAGATATATAGCAAAAATAAACTATTTATAAAATAAAAAATTAAAGAACCAAAGAGAGTACCTTCCATTTTTAGCAATCCATATTCTCTAATAAACGCAACAACGGCTATTTTATGTGGTGTTATATTATCTACATTGCCCTTAATATTTACTAACTTAATGAAGTCTATATTATCGTTTCCTATCTCCATATTATTTATTCCAATTAAATAAATCTATAATAATTGCTTACATTCACAGGTTTTTAAAACTAACACAATATTTTTGTTTTCAAGATACAAACAATTTTATGCTCTAGGTGATCATTTATAATAATTATTAAACAAAACAAACTCTGCCAACTCTGGTCTTTTCAAAATGAAATTTAAATATAATAATCAACAAGAGACATGTCTGTTTATGAGTTATTAGTTAAGAATAAATTCAAATTGACTTTGGTCGTCAGTGTTACTATTACTAGCCTTATAATATATATTATATAAAATACAATGTAATCTATGCTTATTCTCGGAAAAGTTACATCTTACATGTATGTAAGACTATGATTTAAATTTAAATATGAAGATGAAACACTGAATATGGAATGATATATAGAAATTGTTATGAATGAATATTTGTCTTTCTTTTCAAAGACTCCTGTTGTGATTATTTTCCATAATAATAGAAACAAATACTGACTTTGTTATCATTTTTAAGTGTTATTTATACTTTTAAAATTATAATTATAAGAATGCTGACTGAACTATAGTTTGTTGTATTATCTCTATGACTCATTTATTGTATTGTTATTTATATTATCTATGGATTAACTATTGAGGCACTTAGTACTGACTGGTGTATATATTGTATAATTCGCTTCGCGGACAGTTATAGTTAAGTTGTGGTACATAAAACAGCTTCAGATGGTTCTAATTTTTGTTTTGTAAATAATCAAAAGATGAACGATTACAAATTATTTTGATTATGAACACATTTAATACTCCATATATTTTTGTAATCTTGTAAAGTAATGTAACTTGGGCGGGTTATTGTCGTAAACGGCAAAATGGAAAGGGTTTTGTTTATAAATGCATTGTTCCAACTATTATTATTAGTTAAAAGTTCAAGTGTTACAATTTATCAAGGTGATTCATTACCTCAACATGGGCGTTGTGAACCTATTACTATACAATTCTGTCAACATTTAAGATACAATCAAACAATATTTCCTAATACGTTAAACCATGCTAGACAAGAAGATGCAGGTGCCGAAATCCATAAATTTACAACAATCATAAAAGTCAACTGCTCTCCAGATTTAAAATTATTTTTATGCTCAGTCTATGCCCCCGTTTGTACCATATTAAACAAACCTATAGAACCATGTCGACATTTATGTGAATCAGTTCGACACAACTGTAATGAGTTAGTGACAAAATATTCATTTCTATGGCCAAAAGAATTAGAATGTTCAAATTTTCCAGTGTTAAATAATGACAATGTGATATGTTTTGGAAATAATAATATAACACAAGAAAATCGAAAACCTCCACGAAGCAAGCTTCCTAAAGTAGATTATAAGTCAAACTATGATAGAGACCCTACTAAGTTACATGGTGCGAAGAATATAGGTTTTGTTTGCCCAGTACAATTTAAAATACCCGAAAATTTAGATTTGGAGTATTCTCTAAGAGTGGGAGATAAAATTGAATACAACTGTGGTGCTCCTTGCAATGGAATGTTTTTCAGTGAAGAGGAAAAGGTTTTCTCAAGGCTATGGATTGGAATTTGGGCAACTGTTTGTGCACTAAGTTGTCTATTTACTGTACTCACGTTTCTTATAGACACAGATAGATTTCGTTACCCTGAAAGGCCTATAATCTTTTTATCAGTTTGCTATCTAATGGTGGCTGCTGCTTATGTGATGGGCTGGAGTGCAGGAGATAGTGTAAGCTGTCAAGGGCCATTTCCCTCAACAATTAGTGGTACACGGCTGCCTAATATATCTGTTATTACTCAAGGAACGAAACATGAGCCATGTACTATTCTTTTTATGGTAGTATATTTTTTCAGTATGGCCTCTAGTATATGGTGGGTCATATTGACCCTAACTTGGTTTTTAGCTGCTGGTCTTAAGTGGGGGCATGAAGCTATAGAAGCTAATTCTCAATATTTTCATTTAGCTGCATGGGCTGTCCCTGCTATTAAAACTATATCTATTTTAGCAATGGGAAAAGTTGATGGTAATTATTAACTTTATTATTGATTTATAATAAGTTGTGTGTCATTTTCTAACAAGTTTATATTTGTTTCAGGTGATATTTTGTCAGGTGTTTGTTATGTTGGCCTGTGGGATTCTGAAGCTCTTCGAGGATTTGTATTGGCACCTTTGTGTGTGTATTTAGTGTTTGGTACAATATTTTTGTTTGCTGGATTTGTTTCACTTTTTCGTATAAGAACAGTTATGAAGCATGATGGGACAAAAACCGATAAACTTGAAAAACTAATGATTCGCATAGGAATCTTTGGTGTTCTATACACAGTTCCAGCACTGATAGTGATTGCATGTTTATTTTATGAACAAGCTTATTTTGATAGTTGGATGCGAACATGGCATCGTGATATGTGTGCTACCTCAGTGTACTCAATACCATGTCCTTTCTCATATGAAGAAGTAGAAAGACCTAAGTTTGAAATGTTTATGATAAAATACCTTATGACTATGATTGTGGGCATAACTTCAAGTTTCTGGATTTGGTCTGGTAAAACTTTAGTTTCTTGGCATCAGTTTTTTGATAGAATAAAAGGCAGAAGAGTTGAAGCTTATGTATGATATACTATATTACAAAATTCTTCTAGTTATGCTTACTAATTAAAAAATTAAGTTCTGCCAGTTATACTCTTTTGTCAATTATTTTTTTATAAAACATGTATAGTACATTACATTTCACAAGACTTCAAGGTTAAGGCCATAGTACATAGTTACATAGTGTACATCAATGTAAGAAAAATCTTGAGATTAATAGTAAGACTGAAAGTGTAAATATGATCTTGATTAATCTTAGTTTAGAATAAGTAGCACTAAGCTTTAAAATGTACTTAATGTTCAGTATTTTTATCTTCTATTTTTGTAAGTTTTATATAATTAAAAACCAAGATCTATCTTTTTTGTTCTTAAATTGCAATGAACCTATGAGAAAATAAGGAGGTACACATTTATCAAAAGTATTAATAGATTCTATCTACACAAGATATTAACCAAATTATACAATTCATTTGTATATCAAAATACATCTTGACTAAGATGTAGTCTTGTTATATTAGTATTACTTTTGTTATATTAATAGCTTAAAAATTAACTGTGAATAAAATAGTTATATTTTTTAAATTGTTTTTGTTTATACATTTTTTGTCCTTAATATAAAGAAAAAAATTTTAAAAATTAAATAAACTTTTTAAAGGTATGATGTAAAGAACTTCACACAAAATGAATAAAAAAAGCTTTATTTCCTTAAAAACAATATAATTTATTCACATTTATAATTAAAAACTAACATATAAATCACTTAAAATATACTTGTCTCCTAATTAAATCAGCTTTATAATAAAATTAATGCATAAATAAATTATTACATAGATTCATTTATTTATGCTCTTGTGTATTTCCCCCAAATATGAAGCATAAAAACTGATGCAATGAAAAGCAGAGACATAACCAGCACTGGCACAGGACCTCTGAAAAAAAATGCAAATGATAAATAAAACTTATACTGGTTAATCACATATATTGTAATTTTAACACTTACACTTTGACGCCTGGAGAATCATCTGTGTAGAAGCGCCACATTCCACCGGAGCCTGCACCAGTGCTACGATTTCTAGCCGCTGTTGTAGTTGTTGTGGACTTACGTTGTCTGACAGTGCCACCTGTAGAAGATCGTGGAGCAGCCGTTGCCTTGCTTGGAGAACGACCTCCTGATCCCACTGATGTAGAACTTGGTGCGGGTGGCTGCAGATAAATGATTATTAGAACAATTTTTATAAAATCATATAAATTACTTCATATTTTATTTACCATTTTTTTCAGCAAAGGAATAGCTATATATGAAGAAAGTCAAATTAGAGTAGTAGTATAAAGTTCAGCTGTATTACGATTATTATGACAATCCTATAAACAGTAAGAAATAAGAAAGCTTCTCAAGTAGGTCCGAGTTGGCAACTGACTTTGCAACGCGTACAATGAATTTGACACGTCGTCACCTAAGTTGACAACATGAACACAATGTATATAATAAAATATATTTAATTGTAGAAAAAAATATCTATAATAAATATATTTTTTTATAAATAGTATAAGATAAATATATTTTGTTAATTGTAAAGGCTAATTAAAATGTAAATGTTAAATTACATTTAATCAATATATTGCTTATTGATTGTCCTCATGCCCATAGTGTTAATTATTATTTATTATCGTGAATTAAAATAATACAATTCTTTATTTATGTGTTATTCTAATAATCAGATTATCTACTTTAAATATATAAGACTACAAAATAAAAAAATAAGTTTTTACATTCAAAACAGAATTTCAAAATTTAAAACCGAACTCAAATAAACATCGATAACTTTTATAAATAATGCTATTACGAAATTAGGAACACCACGTATTATTAAGCATTATTTGTATTTAATTGAATATCTTATACAGTTTTCTATGAAAATTGCTTTACTCGTATAATGAACGTGACGCTACGGCTTACGTCAAATATTTGCATTTACATTTTACTATACTACTGAATTGAACGTAACCTTTAAACTAGTATGGTGATTATTTTTCTAAAATTTGCTCGCTCTCTTCATTCTCGATTAAACATTTCTAAATCGAACATTATGAATAAAGATAAATGCTACTTTAGATTTGTAAAACAAGAAAATAAAGTTGATATATCATTCCTTTTTAATGTTAATAATGTACAAAGACAGTTTAATTTAAGTAGGAAATCTACAGAAAGTTTGGAAACACTATGTGTTCGAATTGCAACGAATGTAGAAAAAATTTATAGTAAAAAAAAAAAGAAATCATGTTCCGATGTCCACACTATTGAAGTTAAAGTTTGTGACAATAAAGAAAAACCACTCTCTAAAGAACTTACTTGCTTTGATATTTTTTCTTATGAAAATCCAGTACTATGTATATCTGACAAGGTCTACGAAATCTTATTAAACGCACCATGGATAATAAATTTCCATTTGCCGAAAACAATATTAGCTGGTTTTCCAGTTTATCCAGAGAATTTTGAGTCACAATATACAGACAGACATTTAAGTCTGTTTAATTGGTATAGAGGCAAATCATATAACGAAAAAGGAAATGAGATAAGTAAAGAACATATACAGTGGGAATTTATAATTAGTAGCTATTATTATACTCCTACTACACAGGATGTTAATATGAAGTTAAAATTAGAATGTGTTCCAGGTATGACTTACACTGAAATTTTAATAATGATGTCTGCAATTTATTATATTTATATCTCCAACAATTTTGCAGTCAATGAAAAGCATACTGGACCAGCAGTTGAATGTGTGATTAATGGTCTTGTTGAAGCTGGACCTGGCCCATGTCCATTTGAATCTAGACACATGTTTACAACGGATAGATTAATTGACAAGAGGTAATTTATTTAATTTAACATTTTATTAAACATTTATATAAGATTATATATTTAATTTAGATAATGTGATAACCAATCTTAGTAAATATTAAATAAGATTGATTATTATCTATATCAATTGCTGTAAACTGCATAGATATTATACATGTAATAGCCTGATTTTAATTATTATTTGTATATGAATTTACTTTGGCTGTAACATATGCATATTCTTAGTTTCAGATGTATTTCATATAACATTTTGGCTGATTTATATTGTGACTCAGATTTTACTAGAACTGTGTTACATCCATACTGTCCCCAATATGCACTTCATATTGATTATCGGAAACAGTTAATTGTTAAAGAACTAAAAGGTATAACTTAGGCATTTCTTATAATTTTGGTTTTCATTAATTAATTAACCTTAATAAGTTATTTGTCAATTTCAGGCTATAATGCTGATATTATTTGTCTACAAGAAGTAGATGGCAAAATTTTTAATAGCAGCTTAAATACTTTCTTAGAATGTGAAGGTTTCAAAGGTCTATTTTATAAAAAGGGTAAAACAGTGTCAGAGGGATTGGCTTGTTTTTATAGAGAAGATAGATTTACGTATGTACCTTTATATTATTATACATTTCTTTAATTAATATCTTACAAATAAAAGTATAAATTATGTAAGAATTGTTATCAGATTGTTCATGCTTTTCACACAGCATAGTATTTAAAGAGACATAGTGTCAACACACTCGGCTCTCCCCTTTTCCCACAAAACCAAGTCATGTTAAGTGGTGGAGCCATACTTTGTCTTACCAGAATGGCAATATTTTAAATATAACCATTTCTCCAAGTGGGAACCAAACCCACAACTAACATAACATTTTATTTCTGATGCTCACTGTCATAAGTTTTTACAATGATTTCTATTCTATTCTCTAAAATATTTTTTATAATATATATGTTACAGATATATAGGTGATGATAAAATATTATTAGCTGAGGCAATTGAAAAAGAAACATACTTAAAAGATATTTGGAATAAAATAAAAGATAATAAGCCATTATTTGAAAGGATTGTAGATAGATCAAATGTAGCAAGTGCAACATACTTACTCTCAGTTGAACATCCAAATGAAATTGTGCTAGTTGGCAACACTCATTTATATTTTCGTCCAGATGCTGATCATATAAGATTAGTCCAAGGAGGCATTCTTATATATTGGTTGAAACATGTCCAAAAGCAATTAGAAGAAAAGGTAATTAAATGAACAGAAGATAAGATAAATCTGACAGCTTTTTTTAATCTTAATATGTAATGGATATCATATAAATTTAGTACTCATAATAGTTTTCTGAGACTCTTTACTTGACTGTATGCTTTCTTAATCTCTTAATTAAAGTAATCCGAGTGGTAACTTTAGAATAAGTGTTGTTTTAAAATAAGTATGTATGTTATTTTTTATCTGCATTAATAGCAGTTCATATTATGATGAAACTTTATATTAAATTTTATCATGTTTATTTGATGTTTTAATATTCATATTTTTAGTATACAAACCATAGAGTCAGCCTTATAGTATGCGGTGATTTTAATAGTGTACCATCATGTGGGATATATCAGTTATATACTACTGGTTCAGCACCCAGCTCTCTACCAGATTGGAGATCAAGTAAGGTTTACTTAGTCTACTTATTTAAGATAATCAATAAATTTTTAGAAAATGTGATTGATTACAGTTTTAGATTTACTGCAAATATTCCATTTCCATTAGTTATCGAGGAAACGTCGAATGAGAATCCCTAAAAGTAACTGATATCTGAAAATATGACATAGTAAATATGTGAAATATAACATTATTTAAATAATTACTTAAATAAACTAAATATTGAAAAAAATATTGTAAGTGATGTATGAATTAGACAAACATTAATTATATTGGTTAATTTAATTGTCACAACTACTGCACTATCATTTTATACAGTATGAGTCATTGTTACTTTTTAACTTCTAAAGTACAAAACCTGTTATAATGATTTAAAATATTCTGCAGATGAGAATGAAGCTATTACAGGGTTAAGCCTAACACAAGCTATTTTATTAGATAGTGCTTGTGGAACTCCAAAGTACACAAATTATACAGCAGGATTCGCAGATTGCTTAGACTATATATTTTATGAAAAGGAAAAACTCAAAGTTGAACAGGTAAAAGAATAAATATTACTATGTAGAATTATTGATTTTATACCTTATTTTAATTTAAAGGATAATTTTATAATAATATCTATTCGAATTAAAAACATTCCTTTTACTTAAAGAACTCAATGCAGTCATTTTGTTGTATCAAATACATTATCATTTTAAAAGGGTCATTAACACATTTAGGCACGTACCGTATTTATATTCGCGCCTCTATGTAAACCGGTCAAAAAAAAATATATTTGTTTCCAAAATATAAAGTTTTTGTAAAAATATGTAACAAATGCATTTTTTTTCAGGTTGTACCTTTTCCTAGTGTTGAACAACTAAAAGCGCATACTGCCTTACCAAGCATTGTTTTTCCTTCAGATCACATTGCACTCATATCAGACCTAAAATTTAAACAATAATAACAAGTTGAAGAAAATGTGATATATGTACAAATGTAAATATTTATAAGGGTATTCTACTATTTTTTGGTAACAAGTATTGGTGATATTTCTGATAATTTCCGAAACAACTAAGTATAAATAAAAGCATTATGTATACCCTTTTTCCTTGTTTACATTATTTTTATTGCAGACCAATAGGCTGTCATCAAAATTATAAAGAATTACTTTGTTACTCAAACAATCAAATCAAAATTTTCTTTATACAAATAGATAGTTGACATGTCCTTACGAATCGTCATATAACATAAAATATCAGTATTGTCAGTCCTAACGGAAGCGACCACCAGCTCGGCAGGTAGTTCTGCAGAGAAGAGCTGGCGAGAAACTTAACAGTTGCTCCTTTCAAATATAGTTTTACAATAAGTACATAGTTGTCATTAGCCTCCCGAGTAAGCATCAAAAGCATTTAATTTCACAAATTAACATCAGAATAGTATTCCTGGACAGAATATTATACTTTCCTCAATAATATGTTTTTAATCTTGGTTTTAAATTATTCAAGTGGCATATCTAAAATTATTTGCGCGATTTTTCACCTTTTTAAGGCGGAAACTGCGAATAATCAGCTTATTTTTACTTCTTGTATTTGTACCGTGGTTATCACTGTTTTTAAAATAATCGTATATATTTTTGCGGACAAACATAATATTATTGTATATATATTGTGATGCAATAGTAAAGTTACCAGTTTTATTTAAAACTTCCCGCAAAGTATCCCTGTAAATACTGCTCTTTTTTATAATTATAAATATTGTTGCAATATCTGCAGCATATCCCCAGAGTAGTATTCCATAGAATAAGATACTATGAAAGTAACTAAAATAAACAAGTCGGGCCGTATTAACGTATGTAAGCTATCTAACTTTTCTAACAGCGTACGCACCGGAGCTCAGTCTACTCGCAAGGGAAGACAGGTGGGTGCTCGATAGAAGTTTCCAATTTAGAGTTATTCCTAAAAACACCGCGGAGTCAGTAACATTTATAATTTCACTATTGAGACTTAAGTAAAGCTTTTGTCTATCCACATAGTGCATAGTAAATTCTATATATTTAGTTTTATTCGTGTTCAATACTAAGTTGTTAACAATAAACCAGTGAAGTGTTTGGGACAGGCACTATTTACCTCGTCTTAATTATCTTCATTACGATTAAATGAAAGAAGTATCATCAGCAAATAACACAATATCTGTACACATATCAACACAATTATCAAAGATCATAGCTAACAGAGGTGCTATATGTGATATAATAGAGCTAAGTAGTATAACAGGTATACCCTATGAATCTTCTTATCAGTCTTTTTGACCCAAAGCGTTTTACATTAATTCATAATCTGCAAATTAATTTTCAAGAATATTTGCCGTTTTTATATCTTTACCTATTAAGTTATTATCTATTTTTAATTCTACCGGTTTAATACAAACTTTAGCTCTTCCAGTTGTTCTAATTGTGATGTCCCACGTTGTACCTATTTTATTTTCAATAAAAAAAATTGTACTTTTTAAAATATCTTGGACAAAATACTGACACGCTTCAAGAAGCTTGGATCACGATTCCACTGCCTCATACCATATATTTTGTATAATTTATTGCTACTATGGTATACCCCTGTGGCCCAGTCACTAAATCGTATTTTTAAATTTTTGTGAAAAGTTATTAGTTAAAATGTTGCATTCGATTCAAATGAATTCTAAATGAATATAATATCTATAATAAATAAAATATATTAATTATAAGACTGATTTGGATTTTCTGTGCAAGTGTCTATTTTAGATATTTTACTCTTAACATTATCGTTAAATGTTTTGTAATCTATTGCTGGTGACTGGTCTACTTATCGTATTAGGGGCTTTATTGCCAGACACGGAAAACTTTAATTCACAATGATCAGAACTTAAATTATTTATTATGAGTTTGTCCTCGACGCCACAGGTACAAAAGACGTTATTTATACAAAAGGCGAAACATATTTATTAATTGAATATAGGGAAGAACGCAATTTTAATTTGGTAGCTCTTTTTTGTGTAAATGATCACTCTGCGTTAGTGACATTTCCCGCGCAGCGTCACATTCCACCGCAGCAGGAAATTTTAAAACTTAGATCAACTGATTTAATATCGCATGTCCTTGCGTTTACCTCTCACTCGGGTAACGTAAAAACAACTATCTATATATAAATAGAGCGCGATATTTATTAATAATAACTTCTTTGTTATTTTTATGTGAAAAGTTCGACGTGACGCGTGCATTTATTAAACAAATACCACACAGACAGGTACTTGTAATCCGTACTTCAAGGCAATTTCCATTTTCAATAAGTTCTATTACAATTTGAAAAAGTTTAAATGGTTATTGTATAATAATGTTTGGCCATTTGCTTTTAAATAAAAATATTAATTACATTTGTATTTTACAGGAAAATTAAAACATTTTACACAGTATACATTTATTAGTCACAATAATTATGTTGAGTTTAGTAGGCCCATTATAAACTGAACACGTTTTGATTAACACACTTGAGCACTTACTTTAAATATTTTTAAGTATATAAATTTATGAGTTCTCGTTTATATTATGCTGTAATATTTTAATTAAATTGTTGGTGGCAACATATTATGTAGCGAAACAAATAACGCGTAACGTAACATGCGTCAACAATCATTAAATATTAACATAATATTTACATGTCATTCTTTTGCAATTTTAAGAAGCATATTACAGCCTTTTAATGTAATTTTATCAATTTATATAATGGTCTTTTTGCAATACATAATATGTAATATATAAATTTACCTTCAGATACTATATTGATTAATTCCATGCAGCGTTGAAGTGTCGAGCTTCTGCTTTCCGGCCCTTTCACACTAAGCGGCTCAGAGCCACGGCCAACAGCTATTTGACCTTTCTCTATTCGATACAACAAAACACTGTACTTTGGTTTTGGACTTTTCGTTATTTCGGTATATCGCGCAAGTGAGAGTGGAAGTGTGTCAGTAGATAAAAATTCCGCGCAGAGTCGGCCCCAGTGTGATCGGTGGATCCGGGTCGCAGCGAGTTCGCTGACCACAACGCCACTCGTTTACCCATGTTCTGCATATTCTTATTACGTGAAGAGTTTACTAGCAGCCACTGAATAAATATAAAAGACCATACCATAATACATGACCATATAGGTAATGCTTACACTGCAGAACACGCGGTTACCGCAAACTGAGATGTTCCCATAACACAAATATATCATACAAATCTCAAATATTGCGTAAATAATCGACAAACTATTAAATACTTGCAATGATAGTGAATACCAAAAAGTTCACTACTTTATAAATGGAATGAGTCACTTATTTTTACACCCGCCGTGCGTCGGCCACGCCGTGTAGTGATAGCGCACTCGGTTAAAATAATATTTGTCCGAATGAAACTCGTGAAAGCATAATATATCTACTTTAAATAGAAAGCTATTAAAGTATCTAACTACCATATTAATTTATTGGACTATTACCGAAAACATTATTTATTTTAATGGCTTTTGAACATATCTTATGTTCAAAAGCCATTAAAGCCAACTTGATATTTTGTTCAATTCACACAATGTCTTTATATTCTCGATGAAAATCCCTGAATTTTCCTCGACAAAATTAAATAATTGAGAAAAACGACACAAATCTTGATTTCAATTGCTTAGTGATCTGTGCTTTGCTGACAGAAGTCTTATAGAGGATTTTGTACTTATGTCAAAGCTATCATAGATGCTGATTGTAGACAAAAATTATAAAATGCCCAAGTGGACACATGGGAAATATTTTACTTATGATAATACTTTAAATACTGTTTGTAAATAATATTTACCTTTATTTGTGTCTTTAGTAAATTCATGACGAATGTTGTAGGATTTACCTCATATTGTTTCTTATATCTTGACAAAAATGTTTAAAATCTCTTTCAAACCGGTATTAATACTAGTAGTTTTAAGAATACTTTTTTCGGTAAGTGGAAAAGTTTTTTTCATTAATAAATTATTTTACGCAATCGCTAAAATTTAGATTTACACTAATTATTGCTTTGTAAGCAGGTGTCATAATTGATTAACGATTTATTACGGGATCGTAAGTACATGTTTTCTGCTTATTAGGTGGTTGTAATCATATTGGCAATACAATACATATTTCGCCGATAGTTAAATATCCACAAGTTGCGTCTCTTAAGCTGCCTTCAAATGTGATCAATATAAATGAAGCTGAAATGGGCAGATTTTCTCCATTAAGAGCAAGAGACTTGTCAGGTCCTGTTATCAATACATTTAATCAAAAAGAGGATGTATCCAAGATTGATGTAACTTTGCAATATGATCCTTATGTTAACAAATATGACTGTCGTGGTGCTGTTAGTCTGTCTTCATCTATGCAAAGCAATGTACCGAGTCCATTCAGTGGCAATCACACTCATCTCAATATGCCAGGGTCCCAATGGGGGCAAGGATATAAATACCTGTCAGATCACCTGCACAGTGCCCATTATTTGACTTTGAAACAAGAGTACTCTGGAAAAATGTTTAAGAAAGGTATAGTTTACAATAGAATTTTTAAAATATACATTATATTTCTGATTAATGTTTTAAATTATAAATTATTGTATATCACTAACATGATTTAATAAAATATAAATAAGATGTCTCTGGAAATTGCAATATTCAAGTAGAGTTGTTTATAAAAATCATTATTTGGCAATCACTGCAAATACTATTGATGATACTTTAAGTAACACGCACTTCTCATTTACATTTCCCACCATTACCTATTAAAAATGCTATATGTCTGAAAGAAACAAAAGAAATGACTGAATTATAGTTCAATTTAGTGGATCATGTTAAACTAAAAAAATATAAGAACAATTACAAGCTTATACATGAAACAATTATTTTTATGAACAACTGAAGAAATTTAACTTGGCTATCAAACTTTCAATCAAACAACTCAAACAAAGTTACTCTTTTAAATATGTTTTTTATTAATAACTAAGTTATAAGTAGATTTTTTGGCAATCCTATCTTTTTATTTATATAATATAATTTTTAATTTGAATCAAAAAATATATATATTTGCTTTTTTCTTTTATCAATTGTAAGCTTCAATTGAATGAAGTAAAAGCTGCTTTATCCTAATACTTAGTGTATTCTCTATTCTACATTTTTTTATTCTAGGATGGTACTACATTTTATGGTAGTGTAATTTATTGTTAGATTATATAATATAGATATGATGTCGATATATTTAGATTTGGATCATGAACTAACAGTCACAGCCGTTACTAATAGCCTATATTGTAAAAAAGTTTTTTATTTCTTTGCTATATTTTGCAGAAAATTGCATGTTCTACAACCCAGTCATTATTTATTATTCATTATTTATTAATTGGGTATTTAAGACATTACATACACTATAAAATTATTTGTTATGACTATATCTTAAATACACCAACTGCTTAAAATTGCTTGCAAACAATACAAATTTTAATTATTTATGTTAATTTTGGTTATGTACATTTTTTCAAAGCATAGTTATAACCATTGGGGTGAGGAAAATGAGTACATCAACAGACCCTCCATTGAGTGCCAAAGAAAAGTTAAAAAAAGCTGTCAAAGATTATGGTTCAACAGTTATAATATTTCATGTATCTATATCTCTGCTATCTCTAGGGGGATGCTACCTCTTAGTTTCTAGGTATGTGGCACTTTTATAACGCTGGAATGTTGACAAAATTTAAAGTCTTAATTGTTTAAATATAAATAAAAAGGTTAAATAAAAATTTGTTCAAATACCTTATTAGCAATTAACAGTTAAAGTATTTATATAGGTCTACTTAGGTATTCCTTTAATATGTCGCTCAAAGGTTATGATGTTACTTAAATAGTATCCCAAGTAAAGCTTATCGTTTTTAAACTATTATTACTCACTTATTGTCTATGATCATTTTCAAACAACATTTAAAATATTAAGATTTCCAAATGTCAACTTTCCTGTGCATGCCAATGAATTTTCATACTAATATTCATTTTGGAAATAAAAAAAACGTGTTGGTGTAAGGATACTTAGTTAATATAGTATATTTTTTATGTTATGTCTACGTCGAAGTTTTATCACAAAGTCATACACAATCTAGATTAAACTAGTATTGTGAAACCAGTACATGATTGTTGACTTTTATACTTAAAATAGTTCAATTTAATGGACATTTCAATTTTTTTTCAGTGGAGTAGATGTAATGACTTTACTAAAATATTTTAACATTGGCGAAGGAACCATATCTAATGCCGTAACATCGAATGCAGGAACTTTCGTAATTGCATATGGAGTACATAAAATTTTTGCACCAGCAAGAATTGCAATCACGTTAACAGCGACTCCATTTATAGTGCGACATTTAAGAAATATTGGTATTTTAAGACAAAACAAGGGAATAGGTGGTGGGAAATAAATAATATTTAACCAATTTGTGTTTTATTTATTATATGAACGTTAGAATAAAGTGTTTTGATATGGTTTGAAAGTTTATATGGAATACTTTTGTAGTAATATATGTAGCGTTTTTCATAATTTTCAGCAAAACGTATAAAAAATACATATTTAATGACTAGTGGATCCGCGCAACTTCTTCGTTACAAAAGAAGTACATTTTTCAAGCATTTGCAACATTTTATGGATGTTTCGCTATCAATAATCGTAGCTTGAATTTTTATAGCATATAGCCAGCCTTCTTCGAAAAACGGCTATGTAACACTTTTTTTTTTATGATTCAAACCAGTAGTTACTGACTGTAAAGCATTCAACCAAACAAGTTTTTTCTTTATCGATCGCTTAAAATAAAACAAGACTATATGGCCCTTACGAAAAGTTTTATTTTATTTTTATGCTGTATTAGCTTGCCGCTCGCGGCTTCGCCTGCGTAAACTATTTAGTTTCTTCGCCCGCCCGCGTTTTACTCACAAACTATGCTTAAATATATAATTTTTATTATATGTATGAATATAATTTTAATCTTATACACATCGTTATTGTAACAAAATTATTTTTAAATAATTCATTTTAACCAGGTTTAACGGAATATAGTATTATAAAATACATTATTGCAAACCCTATGTTTAGAACTTTGACTGTAATGATATGAGTAAATAAAAATCGCGAAAACCAAAGATCTTATTATATATCGTAATCGTTTGTACTGTTACACGATATTGTTGCTCTCTTTTGTACCAATATATAGTATCGCATTATTTTTATATCCATAACTAAGGGGTATTGTGTGTGGAAGGTGAACAACAAACAGACATACTACAAATCAAAAATCATATATTTGACTTCTGTTACGTATACAAAGACCCCTACAAGTATTTTTTCATTAAATATTCAATGTACAGGATTGACCCATTCTACAGATTTATCACTACTACATAATTATATCACTTAATTCCTGGAGTCAGTTTTTTTTCTTAGCATCTTCAAGCATTTCGATTAAAGGTAAATATAGACCGTAATTAGTAACGGCATTATAATGCAAATATATGTAACAATTATCATGTGTAATGACGCTTTTCCTACGTGCACTCTGAGTTGTAATTTCCTGTTAAATGTATAGCATAAAATATCTGAATGGTGATATTGTGATCTCTAGACGCATATTGCTTTCAATGAGAGAGATTAATAATGACAAAAATATTGCCAACATAAAAACCTATAAAATATTACGAAAGTAAGTACATTTAATGGCGATAATTTTTCGTAATTATATTAGTGCTCGCTGCCGCAAATAATGCATGATGATAGAATATTTTTTTTAATCTCTTTTTTTTTCACCTTTAACAACACTTTAATTTAACTTCATTTTGCTGGGCTGTCGCTTGGAGCATAAGTGTATTTCAGTTACTTAAAAAGTTAAGATAAAGTGTGTAATAGTAGTAACAAAAGAAAACTTGTGAAAATCAATACTAAGCGGTGTAAACAATGAATGAGAAGGAAATCAATGAAGAGGACACCATTACGTCCGTCCTACATACAGTTTTGAACCAAATGTGAGTAAAAATATATAAAAGTGATGATATTATCAATACCATGCAAGTCATATTAAAATATGATTTTAGAATTAAACAGTGATACCGCTAGAAGTCATTAACATTAAAAAACGATAACAATGTCAAGTGCTCAGTAGAGTGGGAAACATACCTACTTGTTACTACTGATAATTATATTTATACTACATTTTTTAAATTGTAGTAAGTAATTCATTCAATATTATTCATCTAGAAGGTACCAGTAAGTGATTTAGCATAACCATGTTTCGACGTAAAATAAATTTTCTGACGTTTACATGCTTTGTTTTTGTAACTTTTCAATTTAAGGTTTTTTGTGCAAACACGTAAGTAATGCAGTTTAATAATAGTTTATTAGGACTCACGACAATTTTCTTCATTAGCTTTCAATTCAATAGCTCATACCATATAACATAACAAATTACAACCACACTATGACCATGACTATTAGACCCGAATCAAGATTTTAGATATAAACAGATTACACTGGTGTTGACCTGTGTAACACTTAACACTAACAAAAAACACTTTTTGTACGTAACAAGATTAATTATGTCATGTTATTTATTTTAAAAGTAAGGGTAAGGATAGAAATGAAATCAGTACGTTCGAAATACGAATAGTTTTTTATGTAATAAGATGATAGTATATTTATATTTAAATAATTTAGTTATTTCTCTACAATGCGATTATAGTTTCAATATTATCGTATGGTTTTCTTCTATATGTTGCTTCAGGAACGTCTCATTGTAACATCCAGCAGTATTTGTAGACTAGCCTTGGTTTTATTTTTCTATACTCGAAATGTCTTAGTGGATTCTTTCACCGTGGTCATTGGCTGACGGTGCCCAAAATTTTGCAAAAGAAGTCTAAATGCGAATGTAGAAAGTATTTTCAACGACATTTTCCAGCCCAAAGCCATATATATACATACTTAACAGCTCCGCGACAATACTTTAATAGTCACTTTCCGAAAAAAATGAAAATAACTTTCATGAAAGATTACGAAACGTATGTTTTCAAATCACTCAGCTTTTCTATAAATATTTAATCTCTAATTAATTAAGCCTTATTTGAGGACCCACAAATATGCCTCGCATTATTTTTTGCATCACTTAGTTAAGGAAATTATCCTTTCGGTATATAAAGCTATTGCCATTGCTATCCATAGCTTTCTTCATTTATAAAGCTTCGTGAGCCCAACTTTTATGTGTAAAGGAGATAAAAATAAATTATCAGGATGCACTAGAATGGGATATAGGTTAGACACTTGGTTTTTATTTTTTGTCTAAATTAAATAACAATCGGATGACTGGATCTTTTTCCTCCTCCACTAAGATTACCCACACCGGTAACACAGCAGATATGTGGAACACACATTTCATTTTGTTATCCGATGGCAAAACCAAAATAGTGTTTTCATATAACTTGGTTACTAAAGGCGTCGAATTCCTTCGCTGAGTTTTAAAAGTAATGTCACCACAATTGCAACAAAAGTAATCAGGATAATTTAACACTTTCTCGATATTATAAATCACTATACTTATCACAACTACACTCTTCAAATAGTAAATAGTCCCAATGTGAAAATAAAATTCAAAGACTGCTAATATTCAAATTTGGGGTAATTAGCTATAACACAAAAAAGAAACCTGATGAAATCAAAATCCACATGCTTTTTACAATAAGCGTATAGGTAATTCAAAATTAGTAAGCACCTTTCATGATACAAAATGTTGTTTATTATATAAAAATTGATAAAATCAATAATTTTACCAAACTTATTAATTTTTTAAGATTATTTAAGTTTTTTTAAATTATTTCACAAAAGCAAAATCTATCGCTTTCTTTCTTTTTTAATTGAAAAACTGTTTCTGAATATTAAATGTTTTAAATAACAACTTGATAACTTAGCCTGTCTACGATTATAGTTTAAAATATTATTTTTCCTTCCAGTAACATAACTGCGCCAACTGAAAAATATTTGTTTGATTTTACAAAAGCCGATGATGTCAGTAATTGGCAAGAACAGTCTGATACAGTACGCAGTGTTGGAATGTCGAAAGCTGTATTTGTAATACATCAAAATTCTCAATTCAGAAGAGCTATATTCTTTGCTTTGTTAAATCCACAACCAAACGGCGCTGGCTTCGCTGGAATACGATCCCTTGGGTTTTATGACTTAAGCGGATACACTAAGTTGCAACTTTATTGTCGTAGCCAAGGACAATTTAACGGCTTCAAAGTTGTTCTCCGTCACAAGGGGCTGAACGACGAACCAAATTATTCATTTGAACAATATTTTCAGGTATGCTTTAGCTTTGTAATGTTTTGGTACCAAAAACAATATGATATTAATTTTTCAGGTGGATTTACGTAACTATCACTCTGATAATATGTATTAATAAAATAGTAATAAATAGCTTATACCTTAATTGCTGCAGATACAATGTTCAATAACGTAATTTTATTTATTTCAGGCTTCAAAGGATGAATTTGCATTACGCAATTTACCATTTTCTGAATTCAAAGCTTATTATAGAGGAAAACGAGTAAATAATAACGAGATTTTAGATATTTCTCAGGTGACTAGTATAGGTATTCAAATGTATGGCGGTGTTTATCAAACCATCAAACAAAAAGGCCCTGCTACCTTAGAAATAGATTGGATAAGGGCAGATTAATTATACGGATCCACTTTGTACTCTTATTATTTAATAAATATTCAATATAATTATAGTATTTAAGTTTATTTTTAATTTTTAAACCCTAACAAAACTTTGGTAAGAAAAAGCGCGGCGTTGAGTAAGCGGCATTACGCCACTCTGTTTCGGATTCTGGCGGAGGGAAGGTTGTCGACCTACTAATTTATAGCTCTTTTTGGCAATCCATATAATTGATATGGAATTGTTTATGAATACGTCTTTAATTTCTTATCGAAACACAGTTAAATACGTAATCGTATAAAACATAAAGATAATATATGTTTCATATCATCATAGGTTGTATATTTAAAGTAAGTAATATTAAAATATAACCTGGCAATGGCTTTGATGCAGAAATTTATAACGTTAACAATTCATTCAATAAAAACAATAGAATAAATAAATAAGGTTACACTATGAAAATATTCTATTGTTACCAGAGTCAGACTAGTATGAAAATTTTCATACTAATCGAACCACAAGTAGTGGATCAAAATTGTGATGCAAGAATTTCTTTGACTGATAGATGAAGGTACTAAAAGGATATTAAAATATTTTAAGCCTCTCTCCGTCGTTTTATGATAATGATTTCAGTAAAAATAGTTCGTGCACGGCAACCAGTTTGAAGAACCACTCTAGTCAGTAAACAGTTACATTTTTATCATTCTGGGCAGCTGCAATCTTTTGATACCATAAAGACATGATAAATAAAAAGCATAGTTAGTGAAATCACATATAATGTGTAATTAGTATTGCCTAACATACAGAACACCACTAGATATCCTAGAGTCCTTATAATATATTGCTTTGCATTAACATAATTGTACGTTTATCGTTGTCGTGTGGGCAGGAGCAGCGTTTGGGCAGTCATGGCGTCGGGGAATAGTGAGTGGTAGTTGACGAGGGGCACGTACGCTGCAGTGATGACGCGCCCAGCGAACCAGCGACCGTGCAGCGAGTTCACTGAGGCCACTGCCGTGGCAATGGTCGGGCACTTGCAGTATACATTGCCCTGCGGTGACGCTTTGTCCACGTACACGTGCAGCACGCCTCCGTGTTTGTTGCATTCACTGATCACATCATCTCTTATTTCAATGTCCCAGCTTGGGTTTGTTTCCCTGTTTAAAGAAAATTTAAATATAAGTAGAGCATTCAAACGCGTTCCTTATTTATAATCCCAGGATTTCGGGTTTAATTACACAAATTCCGGGACTGTCCCGGGATTAAATTAACTGAATATTCTTGAAATTATAATTTTCATAACAAATAAATCAATAAAACGAAAAAGGCACCGGTATACTGGGAATTCGAATGTCCTAAATATAAGTAAAAGCCCTAGTATATATCAGACCCAACATAATAATTCTACATTTTACCTAAATACATGTTTAACTGAACTTGTGTTCATAAGTTTTGTGTCAGTTTTTGAAACCCTGAATATGTTCTGCATAGTCAAGAATCAACAAAGTTATTATAAATACAAATGAACCTATGTATAAGTTGTTTCATTTAGCTTTCTTAGCTAAGTATAAAAAATCTGTCATTTAACTACAATATCCATATATTTCTATAGTGTAATTCATTTTTAAATGTCTCTTAGTAAATGAATAAATAAATACTTACGACGATGGGTCAAACATGTTATTGAGCATAAAACATTGTGTAGCAATTGGTGGTGCTACTTGGGGTTGTGGTGCTACTAGTGTGGATCCAGCACCCATTAAAACAGAAGCTGCTGCAGGTGGTATCTTTATAAAGTAAAAGAAAAACCGGTTTATCTAGAGTATTCATATGTATTATAATACACCTTTTCAGAAAGTTTTCAAACCCAACAAAGCTGTACAAATAGAGTTATTATAACAAAGTCTTGTATATGTAATGCAGATGATACAATGCACATTGCATCATCAGAATGCGAGTTATAGACATTGAGCATTGTAAGATGTGGAAAGGCATATTGCTGTTGGTAACAGGATTAATGGTGTTCTTCCTGCATTGATACGAATGCGGAACGTCAACATAGCTGCACGCATGGCTGTAAAGGTCTGCTGGTAGTCAATATGCTCAGGTGCTTTGGGCACGTCGAGGTTGAGGACAGTGGACGAGGCGACAGAAGTATACAGACTGTATGAGATAAAGCGTGAAACTGTAAAACATAAAGGTGATGCTTCCTTACACACAATAAGTAAAACTTATTCACTTTGTGAGCAATTCGACATGTACATGAGAACATTGCATGAAATCACTCATGACACGAATGCAAATTAACCCCTGTGGTAAGCCAGACTTACTTATGTAATGCCTTCAGCTAGTTTAAACATGAAGTTACCAAGCGGCCTGTCGCGCCGAGATCGACGCCGGCGCGGTGGTCAAGGTTTCGTCTGCACGTGAAAGCGTGTGCTTGATCCTCCGTCTGGCGCGCTCTGTCGCATTACCTACTTTCATTAGTCGTCCGCGAGCTCAAATCCATTTAATTGCTCCATTGCCTTTTTTGCATCAGGTGCATGATGGAACTAGAATAAATAGTATTTTTTGTTGACTTAGTTTTGGTATTTGTTAATTGATTATTTAAAGAAGAGTTAAAAACAATATATACTTATAAGACCCAAGTAAGTATAAAGGTATCATTTGACATTGTTAGGCATAAAAATATAACACAAATATTTGTAATGTATAAATAAATATAGTAATAAAATGACATACTGTTAAAAATCCATAGCCTTTGCTTTTTCCTGTATCAGGATCAGTCATTAGTTGAATGTGGTCAATTTTTCCAAATGGTTCAAATATTCCCCTTAACATATCTTCACTGATGTTGAAATGCAGTGAGCCCACATAGAGTCGAGTAAGTAGGTCCATTGCTAGTCTTTGGTGCTAAGTTAGGAAGTGTATTGCCTACCCTATTTTTTTCAGCTTGGGTGTGTTGTACAATTATAGGAACACCGAGGTAACTTTTTGTCCACCCATGCTCAGGCTGATGCCTGAAATTATTAGATATATTATTATTTAGGACATTTTATGATAAAATTTGTTGCTAAGCAATAATTTCTACTCACCAAAGGAACAGACTCTGCATCTTTAAATTCTATGTACATGTGCTATTCCTTTAAATCTTCTAGTTTTGTTACAAGTGATAAGCCTTGCCCATCTCTAGCTTTTGCCAACAGGCAAAGAAAAGAAACTCTTCTAAATCCTTGGCCCTAATTCTTTGAGATAATTGCATACAAAAGCACGAGTCCTTAAATCTCTTTCTTCAGGAGGCAAAAATCATCGACTTTAGGTTCTATTCCACGAGACTTGGATCTGTACTCAGCTCTCTCCTTGTCACGACTTCTTTCTTTTCGAATGGGCTGACCGTCGCGGCTTCGCTCGTTCCCGATTCTCCGGCTGCGTTCTTTGCTTATCTTTACTACGCCTTTTCTCTTTATCCCTTTCTCGTTCTCGCTCCTTGTCCTTTTCACCACGATCTCCACGTTCCACTTTTTCTCCCCGTTCTCCTCGGTCGCCTCGCTCAATCCGTTCAACCCGCTCACCCCGGTCTGGCCGATCTATCCGGTCTCCGCGATCCCTATCCTTATCCTTATTAGATCGATTACTTATCACATTTGATCTCGTCGGTCCTTATCACGATCTCTGTCTCGGTCCCGATCCACACGATGCGATCTCGTTCACGATGGCTGTCCTTTTTGTCATCCTTGTCTTTAGAACGGCGAGAATCCTTATCTCGTGATTTTCTTCTATCTCTCGACCGGCTTCGTCTTAAAAAAAATATATAATTAAAAAAGATATTCTATTAATTTGACCTGGTCCAAAAAGAGATAATTAAAATAGTTTAAAAACAGGTACACGTAGTTAAATAAATAGTATACCTTCGATTGTTGTCCTTTTCTTTGTCTCTGTGCTTGTCAGAATACTTGTCCGACCGGTGTTTTGAAGAGGACGTGATATCCTGTCACACAAAGCACAAGGTAGAAGCAGCGCCACAGCAACACACGCCGAGTGAATAAATAAAAATTGCATTAGTTTATTGAATGAACTGTATGAAATAATTTGTGAACTTTCATGAATGACATATTTGTATATGTCGTTTAGGAAAATCACAAACATTCGCTTTTATTCCTATGCTACAGAAGAGAAGACTGCTTTCACAGTCATGTTAGGTCCTAGAAGTGGTTGAATTTGGTCTCCGGTCTACACTTACCATTCGGAAAACCACTGATTAAGGATGTACACAGCGCTAACATCACACAGGGATACTTCTGTAAAAGATTTACGACCCATCAGCGCATGGTCCTTTTCAATTTGAAAACTGACTTATAATGCATTGTTTTTAATAGACAATAAGTTGAAACTTAATTAATTGAAGTTAAAAATGAAAGATGAAAATAATTAAGTATAGTAGTCGATACCTCATTTTGTTCAGGTTGGTGAAGTATGCTGGACAATAACCACAAAGTTCTATAAATACAAGAAATGAATCTCAAATGTAATTTTGTTTCATTGTGTATTAATAAGAAACTGTTCAAATATGCCATTTTATAAAAATTGAGTAAGTATATAAAAGTAATAAGGATGAAGGAAGTTTACATTTTTAAGGTTATGACATTTTTGAACAGCTTAACCTAAAATGTCATTAACCAACACCAGTCACTGGATACATTTATTTATGCAATCATTGATTATTCATAAATATTATATTCAAGTTTTTAACAAGGAGCAAATTTATTATTTATATATAATAAATATGTTGTTATAGATAAATATATATCATATAGAATCTAAATATTTTATTATTTTTTTCATAAATGTAATGAATTGTGCTGTGACAGTGGTTTCAAATAGTATATTTGTAACCAAACTACTGTTCTAATGATTGTCATGTATAAAATTATTTTAACATATACTACAAAATTATGCATATTTTTCAAATGTTACATTAAAAATACTTAAGTATATAATATCTCAGTGTTTAAAAAATTTCATTTAATTTAAATAATAAGGAAAGCCTTAGATTACTTACCGATTTGTTATAAGGAGCTTCTAACATAGCTTCCACATCTAAGTCTTCGGCCATTCTGTAACAAATATGAATACTTAAACTTAAAACATTCTTAATTTATAGAAATTAAGAATGTTATAAGTATACAAATAGTATATAATAACAAAACAATATGTAATGATTTATTATGTAGTGTTAATAAAAATAAAGTGCCTAAAATCAAACACAGTATATATATATATAAAAAGTAGTATAACGTAGTAAACTATAATTATTCATTAAATAAATTACAATAAAATATTAAGTTATTTTTTACTTATTATTTTCAATTATACCTATTATGTTGGTATGTAGTTTAGAATACCAACAAAATAGTGTAAAATACATATTTATTAAATTAAATTATACATTAATTCAAGACTCATATAGAACGATGGATTATTAATGTAATATATAACCAGCAAATTTATCTTTCCCTGTTGCTATCAGCATCATGAGTACAAAATGGCGAAGGTTTAATTATTACTAGATGTTTCTACCATTTTAAAACGTTATGATAAAATATGTCATTTACCTTAAATTTGTATCTTTTACGATCACAAATAATGCAAAATATATTAAGTAGTTCGTGAAGTATAATCTGGAAATAAAATTACAATTATAGAAAACTTGGAGCTCCAAAGTACACCACCATACAACATCGAGACTCGAAAGTATAGCTATAGACAAATGTAAAATTGAGAGTACAGAATACAGATTACAAAATTGAATATATTCGAATTTTAATTTGGATGTTGCCATAATTTAAGATAGTATTTGTTAAAGACTATATAAAGGTTATAATTGTAATTTAAGATGAATACAGCTTTAACATCATAATAAGAACTGTTTCACTTTATATATTATACATAATTTATAAAGAAATACTAAATGTCATAAATATTTTACATCCAAAATAAATAATAATAACGTGATTTTGTTTTCGACTAATTTTTGTCTTGATTCATGACGTGATTATTTATAATTATTTATACTCTGTGCGTGTGCTTTTCTTGTGTTTCGTAAATATATAGATTAAAGATTGTCTTCAAATTTTGATTAGAAGATCTGTAGATAGAAAGTTCTAAAATCTAAATGTGATTCGTAAAAAATAAGGAATTGGTTACAGACACAACATAAATTCTTTATAAAATATCGTGTGTAATGTGTATTAAAATTCGTGTTGAATTTTTTTATTGTTCAACTTTACTATAAGAAACTTTTGTAAATCCTTATAATTACAATTTTTGTATCTGAATTTGACAATGACTACTGCTGCTAGACCAACTTTTGATCCTGCGAGAGGGGGTCAAGGACGGGGTGAGAAAGATTTAAGTGCAATATCTCGTCAATATTCAAGTAGGGATCTTCCTGGTCACACGAAATTGAAATACAGGTACAATTTTAATTTTTTTTTTTTGCAAAAAAGTGTGAAGGTTACTATTTCGAAAATATTACATTTTTTATAGGGAACAAGGCCAAGGAACTACTGATGAGCTACGTTCAAGAGATTTTCGAAAAGAGCTTGACGAAAGAGAAAAAGAAATTAAAGCACCTGGAGCTAGAAGGCCTGCGGAGCCTTCTGTTAAACGGTTAAAAATAGACCAGGTACCCGCAGCTAGCTTAGATGCAGATGATCCCTTAGAAGGAGATTCAAGTGCTTCTGAAGACTCTGACGATGACACAGCAGCTTTATTGGCTGAGTTAAACAAAATTAAAAAGGAAAGAGCAATTGAGCAGGCAAAAAAGGTATCCTTAACATTTGTCAATAAATTTAATGTTTGATTTTGTCAGTAGAGTATATGGAACGAATATCAGTTTTAAGATATTTAGAAATATAGTTTGAGTATAATTTGTTATGTTATTAAAACATGAAATCCTTACAGGATTTCATGTTTTAAAAATGTAATTAAAAATTATAATCATTAGAATTCAGTAATGCTTTGACATATTAATATTTCAAGCCAGGTATATAGTGATTCCAATAATATAATTACACAAATACTTTAGGATGCTGAAAAGAAACAAGAAGAAGAAAGGATAAGAATGGAAAATATATTGTCTGGTAATCCACTACTTAATTATTCTGCAGCAGGACAAAAAAATGACTTAAAGGTATTTTTTTGGCATTTATCATATTTAAATAACAATATTATTTAAATTCACTCCATCATTTCTCACTACCTTATTAGGGGAAATTGTATTTAAATATTTTATTAAGAATTAAGCAAGTATTGTTAAATATGTTGTAAATTTTTTAGGTAAAACGACGCTGGGATGATGATGTAGTGTTCAAAAATTGTGCACGTTCTGAACCCGAAAAGAAGGCAAATACATTTATTAATGATTCCCTGAGATCAGAATTTCATAAGAAGTTTATGGAAAAATATGTAAAATAGTAATAGTTTTTAATAGTAAATAAGATTTTTTATAATTTTTGGCTTTTTGATTCTTCATAATAAAATATATTCTTAAGACTCTTGTTTTCTTTATTTTTGGTGATAAAATTAACTCAATTAAATCTAGTTTTGTAGGAATATATTGCAAATTGCAGCTTGTTGTATATACATTATGTATTTGTGCAAATTTAAATTACCCTATGAACTTGTATATCAAATGTTATTTTAATATATTAATATATAGCCTATGTTGATTGACATGTTTATAATATTTATCTATATATGTATACAAAGTTTAATACAACATTTAAAGAAAATGTTATAGCACATTAGTTTTTTAGTTTTACGCTTTATCACGCATAGTAAGGTAGGCAGAAAGATCTTAGTGTCTCAACACTCCATTCGCCACTTTCCGTCCGAATTGCAGACATTCCGTGTTAAGTGTCGGAGCTCATTGCCGTACCTTGTAGGAAGATGGAAATAATTTAAATATAATCATTCCCCCTAGTTACTATCAAACACACAAGGATCGATTTACCGGTCAGACTCAGCCCGACTGTGCCGCAATATCTCCATATAGTACGGCATTGAGTTCCGCCACTCAACGTGTAATGTCTCAAATTTGGACGGAAAGTGGAGAAATTTATGTCACTCTTAATATTATAAGTTTATATTACTCTTCCTTATTTAATCAGGTCCATTATTCGCATAGTGATAAACGGTAATATTTATAAATTTTAATATTAATCTGCTAATAAACAATTTTAATCTGCAAAATTATAAATATGGATTGTATGGAACAGTTCGACTGATTGGCGACCGTTATTTCTAGTTCAGCAGGGCACGAAGTGTTTGTAAATTTCTCTTGTAATGGCTATTAGAGTCAAAAATCTTATTCCTCAAAGTCATAATTGAAAAAAGAACAGTCAGTGCCGGCACGTATGTCCTGCCGTGTACATTTTTTTTAATTCACTTAAAAAAGTAACCTTAAAAATTTATAAAAATTTCAAGCATTACTAGTCAATATAAAAAGTTTATATTACAATTTTTGTATTTTTTATCATCGTATTGTCATTATTCCTACTTCCCACGTATAAATTAGGTTATCCCTAAAATAAAAAATATGTAACTCTTTAATTACTGTCCCTGTCCCTTTATATTATAACACAAATAATTTCTTATTATCAGTATGCTAGTATGTGGTGTCTGGTCTATATTAGCGGTGGAGGTGGTCCCACCCTCGCATGGCAAAATATTTATTTAACATATTTGTGCGGCGTTGGGTTCTGCCATACAATGTTTCTTTTGTAATGCATTCAAAACATAGTGTCTTTATAAATTGGCGGAAAGTCTAGAACGGAGTCTCTGGACTTTAGCTTTCACTGAAGGGATAAGTGAAAATAAAACAAGAAATTTAATTATATGTTTTATAAATGAAAATACGAATTGAATTATTATATTATTTTAATTTATTATATAATTATTAATACTTTATGATGTAACAGAAGCTTTATGTATGTACATTGTTTTGGTGTACACCTATAATGAAGTAATCAAGTATAATAAAGTATCCATTGCTACTATAATAATTAGTAAATAAATCTGTGAGACAACGGTTTTCTTTTTAAATGTCATATAATAAAATCGACATGCCTACTATTATTTACCTGTTACAGAATGACAAAATACACAATATTACAGGAAAACGCGATATTTCATAAATGACGTCTATTGGATATAAGTAATCGTTTTACATAATTGTCTCGCATGTTACAGTGCAGCGTGTGGAGTAGTACAACGATCTGTTTTAGGATTCTTGGTTTTAATCAAATATTTCCTGCGCCCACGCATAAATTAACTACAGTACTAATGATATAAAGTTATTATATGATATCGTTTTAGTTTTATATCAACAATTTATAGTTATTAGATTATTTACTAGTTGAACTTTCAATTTTACGTAATTTGGGTATAATTTCAACTAATATGGCCAATGGGAACTTGTTTATCTGTGAGTGCGTGTATCGAATTCTCAATCAGACTAAGTATTAAGACATGCGAATGCGTGCGGCTGACCGGCCGGTTCTCAGATGTTTACATTATTTTATACGATGTGTATATGTTGAGGGAGGGGAGGTTGCGGCGATCGGCGGCCCACCTTGAGTGGGCAGGTTCAGTGGCTGGTCCCGTCTCGGGCGTATTTGTGTTTTGTGGCTTGTGTCTGGCTCATTCGCTACTTGAATAGGCGCTTTCACAGTGGACACCAGAGACGACAGTAATTATGTCTAGACGGAAGACAGTGCTGTGGTGTGTTTTTTTATTACTACCTATTATCACAATAGATGCCGCTCTTTCTGGGCTTTATATAGATAATGGCATAGATCAGACTATAATACATCATTCTATGACTCGACACGAACGACAAGTGGTAGAGCATGAAATATTGGAGCTCCTGGGATTAGGTGAAAGACCAAGACGCTCACAAGCACCGCCGCTGTAAGAGGATCTGATTTACCGGCGCTTTTAGTTTCTTGCTTGCGGCGTTTACAAACAGTTGGCAGAAAAAGAACATGGGCAACAGGCTCGCCCAACTCGAAGCTCCGAAATGGCACTTAGCGGCGAAGAGCACAGAAGCACGCAATCGACGAAAGTGAGTTTAATAATGTTGTTCAGAGTAAAAGTAAGTCTTTTTATATACAAAATGTTGAGGCTTCAAAAACGTTTTTATAATTTGCAACATATGAATATGTTACTTTGTTTACATTATACGAGTACAAGTATGTTAGTATTAATTAACGCAGAATTTGCAAATATATGCGCATTGAGTATTTTCTCAGAATGTTATTTACGTAAAGTTTTATCAGTAGTTAGGTATTACTGCAAGTTTTACATCGTTCACCAGTCATTATTACAACTATTTATTATTATAAGATACTTAATTTTTATTGTTAACTAATCTATTAAATATGACTTTGCAAATAAAATAGAACAAAATACATATTAAATAATTTTGTTAGTAGTTTGTATTTTCAAATCTTTGTTATAATATCCATGCCACAAGAACATCAAAACTTTTATAGATCTTGGGATTTTATAACAAATTAATAAATTTAATTCTTTAGTTTGCTGTAGTCATTTTGTGGGGCTGCCTTTATTCTACCTACATTAAATTTGATTAACTTTATAATAATTCACCAATCTTATAACACCATAATTTATATAATTATAATTTTTAATTTACATAGATTGTGCAAAATAACTCCCTTATTTTGCACAATCTATGTACACAATTATGACCTATAAGTGTTCATGAGTTCTGTATTTTTAATTATACTAATACACTAGCGTCCCGATCGCGGCTTAAACTACACGACTAAACTATTTAGTTTTTTCACCGACACGTGTTCTCGTTTAAATCAGAAACTTTGCTTAAATTTATAATTTAAATTGTTGTAACTTTTTTATTTATTACCCGATTGAAATAAAATGAACGCTAAATGTGGTAAACTTCTCTCAAGTTTACCAAAACACAATAACAAAACAAAATAAAAGTATAAAAAATACAAAACTGCATTTAAATCGATTGGGCTGTTTCTAAGATTAACATGCACAAACGCAAAGGTATAAGGAAAGAAAATTAAAAATCCTACATTATTCATTGATAAATGCCCCCAATAATATTATTTTTAAATATCTTCCACGTACAGACATGCATCAGTTACATTTTTATTATACGTACAGATTTAAAAAAAAATAGATTGTATCGTTGGCTATACATATTTCTTTACTAACCAGTAACATTTCATATTTCTAATGAAGTTATTTTAAATATCCTTTGGAGCAGGTAAAAATGACTCAGACGTTATAAATGACTCGCATACCTTACATACCAAGGCCCGAACGCCTAGGCGAAGAACTCAAATTAAAAAGCATTGTCTGGCAATTGACACTCATTTATCTATTAGGACACATCAGAGAAGAGTTTTTTTTTCAACCATGATCTTTTGAGAGACAAAGGCCAAAGGGATTATTTAATTGTTCTCTACTAAACGACTTCAAAGTTATAAAAACTCCTAGTAAGTCAGTTTTTACTAGCCTTAAAGTTAAAACATAAACATAACCATTCCCGTAGGAATTTCAGGACATCCTTTCCTAAGATATGATAAAGATAAAAAGTATTTATTGCACTCTAAGAAAAGATACACAGTACAAGTAAATAAAATATCATAAAATGAACAAATGCAGCCTTATCACCACATTGCAATATCCACATACTCCATAACTTCACTGCTCAAACAATAGCAAAAGTAGTAGTAGCGTTTTATTTTGTATTTCAAGGATATGGTCTCTTTAAGAGCGAAGATTTAACGGGAGGCGAGAATTTGAATTTAGAAAAGAAAAACGTTTAAACCTTAAGAAAGGATGTATCGGGATGGAAGATAATACAGTAGAAGAGAGTGAGAGTCCGAAGGCTTCGACGGTCTTTCATAGAAAGCCACCCTAGCTTAGTAGTAGATGTGATCAAATTTCTTCAATACAAAAATTAACCTAATAACTAGGTGTTGGAGGTGTTTTAAAACACTAGTTTATTGTAATAAATCCAGGTAAAAGGTGTCAGCATAGTCTAATATAGGCAGCAAGAGTAAGTATGCCAAGGATATTTTAATGTTTATTGGTAAACGATTCCTCCATCTTTTCAGCCTGCCTATATTATAATACATCTTAATACATCTCGGCGCTGGGTTCAGAGACGGAAGGATCAATGAAATAGTGCTATATACCTAGATTTTTAACTGTGTTACTACACAGATTATCGGGGAATTTATATTTGTCAAAGATTATCGGGGAAAGAGACTACTGTCCTGGACTGCCAACAATGATTTTGAGAGATTTGTAACACTTGTGATTTCTTAGGATTTATCGATAGACCAAATGACTTGCTAATATACTTGTTATTTATTATGTGTATATTCGAATTTACTAGATTAGCCCTTGCAACGTCGTTCATATATATATATATATATATGTATAAATCTGCAAATCATTAGCGTATTAATGAAAGGGAAGGGATAGGAGCATAGTAACGAAAGGAACGAAACGAAAAAATAAAGATGAAGAAAAGCAAAAAATACACCACCTTGGGGAGCATTAAGACGGCACGCGGATGAATCTTTGACATATAAACAATAACCTCAGATGATACTTTAAATGGTTTAAGGATCAATAGTGTTAAATGCATTAGATAAATCTAGCAGGGAAGAATAAAGGATAGTAAATTGCTAATTATCAATACCGAGTCCTGATGTCCAGACTGAAAGGGGATAAGATTATATTTATACTTAAGAAAGAAGAGAGTTGTTGATGGATTATCTGCTCTAATACTTTTGATAGAAACGGGAGAACAGAGATCAAACAATAGCCAGTCCTTTACTACGAAGGATAAGACACTTTCGGAATAAGAATTACTATCGCCTTGCGCCAGGTATTGGGAAAGGAATCAGTAGAAAAGGAATGGCTGAAAATATGACAAATGCACAGGAAGTATAGTGTACAGAGTTAGGAGAATCATTTTCCTACTGACTTGATCCTCAGTATGAGTATCAGTTTTTTTGGCTAGCACATGCTTGTAGTAGAAATAGTATAGAAACAAAAAGTACACGGACAAATGTTAATGGAAATATATTTAATAGCGTTTGTTTTTACATCTTTTCACTTAATAGTTATCTGTGATCGATCAATAGCCTAAGAATCTAAGAATTCCCACACTATAGCAGAACTGCTATTTTCAATAGTGTTATCAATAAATTTACGTTGAACATCTGTGCAAATTTTACTGAATCGGTTCCGTAGTGTTTGAACCTAATAAGGTTTTCTTCGGTGATAATCTGTATTTAAACTTAGCAGAGTTTGTTTTTGCCATGAGTTTATTTATATCATCGGTGAACGGTTGAGGTGTCGGGAAGGTGTTTAAATTAAACGAGTCTACGTGGAGCATAATCGGCAAAGCGCTGATATAAAAGAGTTAAACATGTTAATTTTGTCGTTAGTATACACACTATCCTTTTTTAATCTTCCTCAGTACTCCTCTAGAAATCTACGTCCTAAATTTTTGCATTCAACACCCAGTTATTTCGCACATTTCCACATTGTCTGTCTGTCAGGAACGCAAGACTTTTGAATATATATATTGACAAATTATATGCATAACTTTTATTCTTACTTTACTTTTAGATCAAACATTACTTTATGTTCACATTTCAAATATATTATGATACTAGCGACCCGCCCGCGGCTTCGCCAGCGTAAAATACATGACTAAACTATTTCGTCCCAGCGTTCTCACTTAAATCACGGTTGTTAAACTTTTTTGTTCATGGACCGATTGAAATGATATAAATACCAACTAATTGCTTTTAAATCAGCGATTAACGTGCAGAAACACACAGTCAAACAGAAAAATAAAAATCATTGTTTTGTTACATTGATAAATGCCGATAATAATATATTTTTTCATATATATTTCATGTACAGACAGCTCAGTCAGTTACATTTTTATTATATGTATAGATAGATAGATAGATATATATAGATAATATGTATAGATTAATGTGTTGGTCATTTTGTCTGGTTGGTTTGCTTGTTGCTAGTTGATTAATATTTATCCTAGTACATTAAGTTAATTACGTTAATAGTATGCAATATTTATGAATAATGTCATGTGCTAAATTTCATCATATACATAAATCAATTTTTTTTTTTTGGATAATATTGTTTTTTGTTTACTTACGTAAGTCAGATCAGATCACAAATTAAATAATTCAAAATGTGAGACGTATTTGCACGTGCAGCCAGATCAAGTTACTTTTGGTTTGTCAAACGATACGAAGAGACACCTGTTACGATATATTAACAAATTAGCATATTGTTATTCCAATATCTGAATAAATTACAATAGTATTTCATGGACATTAAGAAGGCAGAGATATATATATATATATATTTACTAGTGACCTGCTTGCGGCTTCGCTAACGTAAATTACCTTCCTATTTAGATTTTTCGCCCGCTCGCGCTTTTATTTATATCATAAACATTGCTCGAATTTATAATTTTGCCAAATTAAGAATTTAATAATATGTCAATAACTTATAAGGAATGCTTAAATAGTGGAAGATCACTTTACTTTCAATTTCTTTCTTTTTCTTCACCGATCAATACAGTACAGAAACCCAGATAATTAGTTTATACTAACAAATTAATCATTAGGAAATTAGAATTGAATTACTTCATTTATAGTTAATTTATATTACTTCATATATCATTAATAGTTATTTTCTATTTGGTGTCAAAATTACCTGGCAGCAAATATTTATAAGTGACTCTAGAACTGGCAAAGCAATATTACATATTTTTTAAACTATGTAATATTGTACACATTTAGTATAAGAAAAACACTTTTTTTAGTAAAAGTACAAGAATTCGAACATAGCGTAACTTAAGCCCACGCCTCATGGGCCACCAGGGGTTATCAAGGGTCACGGGTTCAAGTCCACTACGTTCAACTGTCTATATATTTTCAGGTACGGCAGTCTTTCAAGGCTGGCCCACCCTCACCTGGTGCCATTTTAATATGATGATACTACTACATACATACTTTAATAATGTTTAAAGTGCATTACGTAGTACTGTATTATTTAAAATAGTAACGTTAATAACGCATTATTTTTTTTGGAATAAGTAATAAATAAAAACGTTTATTGTTGGTCAACCTTAAGTTATAGGCATACTTGTCGTCGTGAACTTGGTGTAAACATTTTGAAGATGCACAAATCTATATTATATTATTTTATTCCATAGTATATCTCTTAAGGATTAGCCAGCGCACACAGATATTTCAATGATCTACCCAAAATTTGATTTTTTTAAAATGCCCTAGATAAAAAGTAACCTTATATTGAAGATTAATAGTTTATCTGAACTACGATATTGTTAATAGATAACCACTGCAAACGATTATCCCAAGAATTGATGTGATATCTGGAACTATTTCGAATGTAAGTCTTTGTGTGCAAAATCAATTTATAAAGTGTTTGAAATTTGGACATTGGGTTGTGTGATTTAATATTGTATCCATGCATTCTGTAACTTCAAGTGTTTATCTTTATTATACATAGTTATTATTAAAATACTACGTTTGAAATATATATATATATATTTAAAATAAAGGTCTTGTATCAAACGTATATAGTACTGAAAAAAAAGTCATCCTACTAAGATAATTATTAATGTCATGTATGTTACCAGAATAAAAGCTTCGTGTATTAAAATTGAAAATGTTCAGTCAAATTACGCCTACTACTAAATTGCAAGTGAAGCAAAACATTTTTTACAATATAATTATAGCAATAATACCGGTAAATATTTATTATTAATAGTAAATAACACAAAATCTTTGATACACACTTATTAAATTGTGAATCAATTAAAAAATATACAGTTATAGCGCAAAACCTGTACCAATTATTTAAGTGAAAAGTCATTACATTGTCACTATACTGTATAAAATAAAATTGTCAACGCTAACGAACAAATTCAAATTCTTGCGTTCAAATTTTTATACGTTTTCTAAAAGTGTGTGAACAACTTTAGTTTTTAAAATGTTTAAATTTTTAATAAATAGTATTCCCTCTTGCTAAACGATTGTTCGTAGATCGCTTACAAAAATAAGTTGAATTAAAACCGTACAAGAATTTCAACGCAACTGGATGATGAACGCATGGCTTAGCGCTCTGACCGCTACGGACGGTTTCCAAGAGGTTTGAATCCCACTGCGTCGAAATTTTATAAGTGTTCTAAAAATGTATCCAGATCATTTTTATTTTATTCACTCTCTCATAAACAGATAATAAAGAACACGCCTAAAATATTGTATTGTCAATAAGCCGGATATGTGTGCAAATTTCAAAGCAAGTCTAATAGCAAAATAGCGTTTGTTACGAGACTTAGATTACAAAATAAATCGTATACACCTCTTATAAAATGTTTTTTACTCTTCAGTTAACTTAAATAATCTTTACGCAAAAATAGCATTTAGAAGTAGTAGTACTTTTGTAGAAACTCAATGTCACCTATTCGATAAGAAATGGCGCGACGTGCTCTTACTTTATGGATCGATAAAATATATCTAAAATTTAAAATCGATTATATAAATATTATAAAATTAATGTACACATATCTTCTTTTGGTTTTTGTTTCTAATAAATACATAACTTGTTGAGAATGGAAAAAAATTTGCGAGTAATGGACGTAATTTGAAGGTATTGGTTTTTAATTTTTCCAACGGGAACTATTTTGACCTGCAGAAAAAACATAACAATAAATATTAAAATAAAACAATGTGAAAAATAACAAATACAAATATGTGGACAAAAGGAGGTCTTATCGCTAAACAGCGATCTCTTCTAGACACCCTTAGGTTTAAGACATTTGGAAACTTATATAGTGAGGTTGGTGTAAAAATATATTACACATACATCCTTATACATAGACAGAATACACATATACCTATAAAATACATACTAATATCATATCATATAGTTATTAAATATATAAAAGTAATGGTATAAACATTGAAAAACGCGTGATTTAGCGGTCAGAGCGCTTGGATGGTTTTCAAGAAACGCGGGTTCAAATCCCGCTGCGTTAAATATTTAATACGTTTTCTAAAAATGATTTTCAACTACCTAAGTGTATGATTAACACTTTAAAAATGTTTAAGTTATAAATGTTACTAACAGCTTTAACACAAGTTCAAATTATCACTTATCGTTAACGTCTTATGTTAGTTAGAGGTAATATCTCTCTACGGATACCATAGAAATTTCTGTTGAAATATGTAAGGCTGATTAAAATATTTATTAACTTTCTTACTTATCTCATAAGTATTGGTATGTTGCTAATAGAATAAGTATAAAAATATATTTAACTTTTTTTACAGAACACCACTTGGGTGCATTGCGACACGGGCACGGCCGTCATGTTTGGTTTGATGTGGCCAGCGCGCCAGGCGACGCGTCGTCGCTCCTCACAGCAGAACTGCGTTTGCATCAAGCTGCTTCTCACACGGTGGATCCCACAGCATTGTACACAGTGGTTGCACATCGAGTCATAAGTGTTGATAATTTAGGGTAATATACTGTTTAATTTTTGTATTGATATTATATATCTATAAATACTAGCACAGATTCTAATAACGTAATGTTTTAACGTAAGTTAAATGGAGATACACGTTAATGCCTTTAAGCTCTATGTCTATGCGACATGTAATGTAACTCGTTTTCTTTCAGAGGAATTGAGACGGAACGTATTGCTGCAGTCAATACTAGCGCCGTGGCCGAAGGCTGGTTAGAATTGAATGTGACGGCAGCATTAGGGACATGGTTAAATGCTCCAGTTGACAATCGCGGCTTCTTCATTACAATGCATCCACATACACAACCAGGTATTTTTTTACTATATATCTGTATATATAAAACCTCTATAAAATCTTTTACTGTTAAAAGGCCCTTATTCGCTAGGGATATGTTCCATAAATATACCACAAATATCTATACTGTGAAAATAGAATAGTAATTAGTATGGAAATTATTACAGGGGATACATTCCAACAAATTAAGATGTAAGAAATATGTGTGCCAAAATAAAATAAATTCTTGTTTTACATTATTCAAAAGATATTTAAAAAAAACAGATTGATGACTTGCTGAAGCATTCCTAATTTGTGACGTCTAAGCATTTTTTAGTAAGAAAACATACGGGACCATTTCCCACTATGCTAAGATTGAATGGAGCTACGAAATAATCATTTACAAGGATTTTAAAATATAATAAATTTATTTTTGTTTTATGTTTGTGTGTCAGTTACTGCTTTTGGTTTTTTTGTTTGATATCAGTCCATTCCGGTACTTTATAAAAGCTGCGTCAAGGAGCCTTAAAAAAGCTTCATGCGTTTTAATCAAACAAAATTCTAATGAATATCACGAATATATATTTTTTCATCCGCGAGTTAGGGTTGTAAATAAGGAACCTTTACCTACTGTATTATGTTCAAAAAGGATAGGTATATAAAACTTTTGATGTAATTTAGTTCACATTTCCTATTTATTAGATTTTTATTATTAAACTTATTTAGTATATAAAGAAGCAAGCAAGCACAAGGCGGTTCAAGATAAAAAAAATAATATATATAAGATGGCTATTTACAGCATGGGAGGTCGGGATTCTTTGCGAGAAGTTTTTAATAAAACGGGGTATCCTTACGTTTGCATCATATACAATAATGTTTTGTTGGTTCGCAAAAATATACAAGATTATTTAAAAAACAGTGACAGACACAGTATAAATACAAGAAGTAAAAATAACCTGATTACTCCTTGTTTTCGCCTTCAAAAGGTGAATAAATTATTTATGCCTTCCGAGCCGGTGGTAGCTGCTAAGTCCTAGACATACATTACCGACATTTTATGTTAATTGACGATTCGAAAGTGCTATATTATTCAAATATGCTATTACAGCATATTTGAATAAAGAATATTTTGATTTTGATGAGATGAGGCTAAGCGTAATTAATTTAAGATTTAATTTAATAGTCTAGCCGAAACGATACTAAAATAAACTTTTTTATTTATTCTTCAGAACGTCATGTTAAACCAGAGGAGATTGGACTGGATGAGGTTCATGGTGGGAATTTGGATGGAAAACAGCCCTTTATGGTAGCGTTTTTCAAAAATGGCCCCAAGCTTGGCAGCGCGGACGCAGGAGCGCGTAAAAAACGTGAGGCACGACGATGGCGGAACAATGGCTATTCAGAAAATTATTTAAGAAACCCTTTAACAGGCTAGTGTATATTTATTTATTAAAAAAATTATAACTGTTATATAAGAAATATTTCATTATGATATTTTTAAGAGATATTTCTTTGTTTAAGGAATTTAGAATATAAATAATTTGAAGTTTAGAATACGTTATTTGACCACTCTAAAATACTTATATACTATTGTATGGTGACTTCTATTAACACTAACTAGTTAAGCAGCCTTTGAAATTATAGTTTTAATTTAAGTATTGCTGACTTTTGTATATTATCATTTTAAAATATTATTTAATATTGCGGTACCTATTATTAGTCACGTTTTGAAAAAAAAAACAAAATTCCAGCCATTTTTATGTCATTATTTTCTTTCAGAAATAAACCCAATAAGACGTTTATTGAAATTCCAGATACGACACACTGGACGACCAGAAGCTGCGAAATACAAACACTTTACGTCAGCTTCAAGGATTTAGAGTGGCAGGTTAGGCAAATCATCATTAACACATTATAGTATATTTGCTTATTTTCTAACGTCACTTTCAGTTTAGTTGTAAATGTGTTGGTGTAGCATACTTATTTCTTAAAAAATATTTTTTTGCTCGTATAGCAAGCAGGTACTAACACTTTGTATTCTATTTAATTATTAAATAAAATGGTATTCTCTTTTCTCAAATGATGATTCATAGGAAAACTATATTTCAAATAGTTTAAAATCCTGCCACGTGAAAAATGTTATAAGTTATAAAAAAGATATACTAAGTTTGTGAATAGCACGTTAACTTTAGGTGGGCATAATTAGAATCTATATATTACCTTGAGTCTGTATGTAATATGTTAAAATCAGCAGTTTGTATAAATATAAAACTTTTAAATAGGTACTAACTACACTTATTAATTCTTTTAAAATTAAAAAATATCTGAGTATCTGAGGTACTTTTATTTACAGGACTGGATCATCGCACCTGATGGATATGGCGCCTTTTATTGTAGCGGTGAATGTAATTTTCCTCTGAATGCGCACAAAAATGCTACGAACCATGCCATTGTACAAACGTTGGTTCATCTTTTAAATCCGACGCAGGTTTGATATAAAACCAAATTATTAATCAATTATTAGTTTATTTATATATTTTTATCAGAGTAAATATATTTTTAAAATTTTGTTATTTAGGATAATTATAATAAAAGCTTCTGTATAGCTTTTTTACAAAATTTAAGTATTTTATGGTTTTAATAATGGCTTTTGTATTAAAAAATATTAATCGCTTACATTATCGCTATTTGTTATATACAACAATAACATATTTTGCTGAAATACATATATATTTATTATATATCATATCATAATATTTCCTCTCAAGCCCGCACCTCTTGAAAACCGTCCAAAGCAAGGCGCGAGTTCAAACCTGCTGAGTTCAAATTTTTATACGGTTTTCTAAAAACGTTATTAAATATAAATTTTCTAGGTGTGTGAATAACATTTTAAAACTGTTAAAATATTTCCTATTTTTATCTATTTTCAGGTACCGAAACCATCATGTGCTCCCATCAAACTTTCACCAATATCTGTCCTGTATTATACCGACGATTCCAACGTGATATTACGTAAATACAAAAACATGGTTGTTAAAAGTTGTGGATGTCATTAAGTTATATTTTTTTTTAATATTCAACTTTAACGTTGACATCGTAACCTATTCTTAATTATAAGTTAAAAGTAGGTAGCTAAGTTAGTCTATTTAGATAATTAGTAAGTATCCATTTTATATAAGGTCATCCTTTTATATCCATTCCAAATAATTGAAGGAATGAATGGCTGAATGTGATATAAACAAAATTTAATTGCAATAAATTAGTAGTTAAACACCGTTTTTAAAATGTTGACAAAAGCTACACAAATCCATATTTGTATTTTGGTACGTATCCCGTTCATCTATGCATTTCTTTAATTGTAATAATATAAATCTTTATAAACAATATCTATCTTGAAGACAATAACGTTCTTTCAAACAGTAAAGAATGAATTTGCGTTCGTATTTGGTGTGTTTTCAGATATTAATGCAAGTTACGCCTACTTTTTCTTTACTGTCGAATGAAACTTTATTACAAGGACTATTGTAGAGCTTGTGATTACCATAACACACAACTGATTTTTAAAGACCTATCATTAAAAAGAAAAAGCCTTAAATATTATGTGTTAATGACCGTGAGTGTTACGAGTTTGTGAAATGTGGAAACATATTTGTATTATAAAATTTACAAATAATAATAATTAATCAATAAGGCAATAATATATTTTATAATGAGGACAATGTCTATAAGTCTTTTTAACATTTTTAAAGTGTTATTCGCACACTTAGGAAATTGAAAAACATTTTTAGAAAAGGTATAAATATTGAACGTTTTCAAGTTCGTTCGTTCGTTCGGGTTCGAATACCGCTGCGTTGCTGAATTATAAAACGTTTCTTAAAAATGTTTGTCAATAAATTCTGTTTTTATAGTTAATATTGTGGGAGGTATTATGAAACGTTATCATAATTTAATGAAATTAAAAAGAAATTAAACAGATATTAATTTTTTGCTTAATAGATTTAGCCTTTTTAGAAATGCAGATACTCCTAGATACGATACTACTAGTCTCAATGTTAGACGCAATCACGTACCTACATAATTTAGGAATACTCGTAGAAATTACAAAATATTTGATCTTATCGCTTAAAAAATATTTTTGAAAGTGTAATATGACTTTAAATTCGATGTTTTAGTTATTATTCTTCGTATAATGTTACTTTACGAACATCATATAAATGTTATAGAATTTAATTATTTTTAAAATTAAAGATACACGTAATGATTGCCATATTTTGCAAAGTAGTGAATTTTATTAATAATAATATTTTTTTTGATGTAAAGAAGTGAAAATAACTATAGATTATTAGTTATAAGCCCCAAAAATATATTAAAAATTTTTTAGGGAATTTATTTTTGGAATCGACTCACGTCTTTATATAAACAATACATGTATTGAATATGTATATTTTATTATATATTGTGAAAATTTCAAATATTTATAGATTTAGAATGTAATTAATTCGTATTTTATAATGTCTTCTGCCAATTTTAGTATGCCAATGTAAAAAAAAATGTATCAGTCATTATTTTTAAAATAAAAGGTTTTTTGGTACTATACAGTGTGTTTCAATTTTGTATTATCATTCAAAATATACCTTGAAATATCACTTCTACGTTTATTTTGTATCCAATATTTTATGATATGAAGTATTATATGTCACACTTTATTATCGTATTAACATCAAACAAAAGAAGTGCCATGAATTCTTTGAGTACATAGGTATTTAGTGTTCAATTAAAATTCAATTATCTACGTGAGATTTTTCACGTATCACAAAAAATATAAACGGTGCACAGTTTAACATAGGTTACAGTACCTACCTAAAAAACAACAGTGCCTGCAATATCTCATACAATATTGTAGTTAGAAATTCTATGCGACAAATTTTTATTATAGCGTGTAAGCTCATAGTCACACGAGAATACGCTACTTATAACAATATTCTTAGTTGTCGTAAAAACGTTTATGGGTAGGCACTTACAGTGCTCCTACTGAAAGCTTGCAATAAATTTTCTAACATTTGTATAGTATCTTAATGATATAAATGTGTGAAATAATATATCAATTCTTTTGATTCTCACGTGGGAGTGTTATAAAAAAAACTTAATAGTAATATAATTGGTACCTATTTTCAAAAGCAAATATTCTCAATATTTATAAAGGTTTATTTATATAAAAAACGAATTAATGAATATTATTCTTTATGTCATTTATATCATATTCATGAATAAAGTTTCTGAGAAACCAATCGTCAAAGTAAGTAGATTATCAGTAAATGATAAGAATTCAACAGTCATTTTTGTTACATTATCTGTGATTACACATAAATTTACCAAACAGTATGTTCACTATTCGCAGTGTACATCACGTTTAAACTTTAAAGTGTAGCTGTTAAATTGAATAATATTTTAATATTGCGTCAAGTTTCGAAAACTTATTGGGCATGCAATACCATCGTTGCTTTTAGTGTAGTGAGCGTATTGGTTAAATTTGCGGATATAGTTTTAGAGGGGGGAAAGCGAAACATTACGTCACAAACTTCAAGGGCGCTGCAGCCTCCCGCTTGTAGTCTGGCGATGATCATAGGAGCTTTAGCCGGCTTCATTCAACCACAGCCGTCGAACTATATCGCACGTTTCATATTTTCCGATAAATAAACAATGCATTCCGCGTCTATTGAGTATTTCCACCTGTTATAGTTTTATTTATTTGTAAAAGTCAATTATTCAAGTTTGGAGTAAACAATGTGGCCGATGTTTTTTCTCGTTATATATATATTGGCAACGGCGTGTGCTTCCGCCAAAATCGAACCTAATGATCAAATAGTTTTTCGTAAGTGCTGTCCAAGACATCAAGTATTAATAAAAGTAAACGAAACAAACGCGACTACGAGTGAAGATTTGAAATGCGTCAATAGTGAAAATTTAAGAAAAAAATATCAAATCACAGGCGAGCCATTGTATGTAAGTAACACTATTACAGTAAAAAATGGGCTTCCAAGTGAATGTGTTTTACAAATTTTACATACAAATATTACTGAATCGGAAATTCTACTACAAGAAGACGAATGTTATGACAAATTCGTAGCCGAAGTTATAAATGGCACTTTAAAGCAAAATGTACCTAAATCTGTTATTTTAACTTGTAACCAAACTAACGCGGAAATAGAAGAAAAAATAAAAATCTATAAAATACATAAATGTTGCCCGAACGGTCAAAGCTACGATACAGCACTTCATGAGTGTAGATCTTTTAATTCGTTAAACGATACTGATTGGTTGGGACAGTTGAAAATAAGTTTCGGCGATATTTTTGAAATTGAAAGCAATCTACTTTGCAATTCTGAAGAATACGCTGTAGAGTTACAGGATAACAAGTACCATTTATCCATTGAAGGAGACACGTTATATGCCGTAAGCAGAAGAGGTGAAAAATATGGAAGATCAAAGTCTGGAAAATGGTGTATGGACCAAGAAAATAGTCGTAACGGATTAGTGGCCCAAGTTTGTACTCAAAATTGCCAAACTTTCAGTGCTTATTGTGTTAGAAAATGCTGCCCTCATGGAGAACATTTTAAACTGCGACACTGTGGTACTTTTGCTAGTGATTGTGTACCAAACGAAGACAACGTTTGGTTTAATATTTCTACATATTTAAACCCGATAAAGGAATTTAAAAAGGATATATTAGGTATGTATTTTAATAAATTTTTGATAACATTCCTATTCAGAATAGATTTTCATAGATGGAGGTACAAAAGGTATTAGATTTTGAGAAAGAAATGTCGCTGGGATGCAAGACAGTAGTCGTGCGTTCTAATTCTATTCGATGGAATGATTATATTTTGAATAAGTATTGGAAGTAAAAAGTGTTTCATAATAATTTATCCATAGAGTGACTTATATATATTTTAAAATGGTTTGTGTACATTTTTATATTATTAATACTTTCAAAAAGAAGTCATACATTATGAATTCTACATTTTTATGCTTTTCAAAGCAAACAAATGTGATTGTTTATTGATAGTAGTTCTCATCACGAATGTTATGACAAATTCACAATATATTACCGACTTTATAACAATTACATCTGCATTATTTTTTTGTTTAGTAAAAGGTTGCTCTTTATGCACCTACCATGAAAAAGGCGAAAAGTGTAAGCAGCTCTCATCAATAGAGTCAAAAAAAATTATGAGTTTAAGTTAAAATAACTTTTTTTGCCGGCACAGTATCAGTTGTAACTTCAACGTTTTAAGAGTGTACGCGGTACATTCTGCACACTAGGCTTTTTCTTAGGATTTTCTTGAATTCGGACGCAAAGCACGAATGGCGTGTCTTGATGCTAGTTTATCTCTACCTACCCTGCGGGATATGGATGTGGGAAATAACGTGCAGCTAAAAATAAAAATATTTTCGAATTAAGTTTTGATTACAATTCAAAAATTAGGAAACACAAGTAAATTATTGTGTAATACAAGTATGTACAGAGTCCGTCGTGGCGTAGTTGGACAATGTCTGACTGTAAATATGATTGGTTGGGGGTTCGATTCCTACTCAGGGGAATATTTAGCATTTATCCGCTGGAGAACGGCATGTCTCTAGGTTTTCTCTGAGTACCCTGAAAAGAGTGAAGATGTATTTATAAAATTGTTTTACTCATTGAAACTTACTAATTTATTATGTATAAACAATACATTTCAATGAACATAATTTTCGTACATATATTTTGTTAAATTTATTTGTTTATTTTGAACGTTTTGTAAAGTGTTAATTACACACTTAGGAAATTAAAAAACATATTTTTAGATGGTCACTAAGAGGCGTGAGTTCAAATCACGCTGCGTTAAAAATTTTATACGTTTTAAAAAAATATGCTTTTTATTTATTTATTTTATTAAGATTATGAACGGTTGTTACATTAATATATATCCAATTAATTTGTCTTAAAACTAATGTAATACCACTTAAAGGTAAACATCACATGCAAAAAAGAAATGAAAAGGCAAAGTTAATACAATAATGGCAAAGTAGTTGACATATTGCCCTTTTAAATGTTATTACGGGCATTTTAAAAATCTCAATATCTGTGGATACACTTCATTTATTGTTAAACAGTGTGGTGAGCCTTCTAATAGGAGAGTTTGAACTCAGTTTTGTTGTCCATCGAGGTGGCGCAAAGTTTCGAGTTGGCTTCCGTGTTTAATTAATTCATATCCATTCTTTATTTATTTTTTATTTATACAATTTCTTGTAGATCAAATGGGGCTACGCATTGGGTTGGAATGTCCTCATGGAAAATTTGGCCTTAACACATCCTTAGAATTGGACAAGCACCATTTAACACTAGATGCACATATTCAGACTCCCGATAGGCTTACAAACAATTATTGTGTGGACGTGTTTGACCGGCGGGATTGCCCCGAAAATGACGTTATAGCCAACGGCGTTCTCTGTTTCTTACCAGCAAACCAAACGAAGAATTTCTATATTTCCTTTGTGGTAACGTATAAGCTTTGTTTATTATATTGTATTTGTATTTCTATTCGAAAACACTTTTGATAATGACTGTTGAGTTTTTTCTATACATATTATAAACCTACTTTAATAACAAGAAATTCTTGTTGATTTATACCTGTATCTAAGACTAATATTTACGTGGAAAACTGGGTGACCGGAAAGTTATTGATTAATGATACGCTGTTGTTTTGTTAATAAACACATAAATATAGAATAAATATTTTAGTGTTGATTACTTTATTAGGGCATTTGATGAATCATAATTCTATAGTAAGGAGTCCTGGAAGATGTGATTAGTTTGTAGACATGAAGTATTTTATTAGTCAATTGTAGCATTTTTGCTCAAAGTATATGTGTTAAGTCCTAATATAATAACTAGAGATGTAGCCCGTGACATCGTCTGTGTAATAATGAAGATATCACTGTAAAATTTTAAGGTTAAGACTAAAATATGAAGGACTGTCATCCATTCATCCATTTCGTGAGAGAGAGCCCTTAGACCTCCTTATTTCGATTATGATGCAAATCTGTTCTAAGCGGACATCTAGTAACTATGACTGACTTCCCTGCCAAATTTAATTTATGCATGTCAAGTGGTTTTCGACCTTTCTCTTTTTAGTCGCGACGGTACGGAGACGGTATATGCGTTTTGGGTGACAGCTTGTTTTGTGCAAACTAATGTTGCCATTTATCTCAAAAACTACTAGTCCGATTTTGATGCAGCTTTCAGTGATACATTTGGGTTTAATTGTTGCATGTAATAACATGAACATTAGATGTGTGTTACCGTGTCAACTCACCAAGGGTCGCTGCAGTCAGCATTTGTGTGCAAACTAATGTTGCCATTTATTTCCAAAACTACTAGTGTGATTTTGAGGCGGTTTTCAGTGATAGGTCGCGCTGCAGTAAACATGTGTTTGTTCTAAGCTAAAACTACGAGTTCGATTTGGATGCGGCATATATATGAGTATATTAAAACAATTTAAATCTATTTAGGATAAAACGCTACTCTTTATATAATTTATTAATTTATGTATTTCTAATGCATTATTATGAGACATATATAACAAACTCAGAAACGTGTTTTAAGTACTTAGTTATTTTGAATCAAATAGTTTTTTAAAGAAATATTCTCATGCCTATATAATCAATACGAATGATGAAAGATATTATTACATTTGTACATTATTTACTTTAAATCTTCAAGGGAATTTGATCTGTGGGTATTAATAGCATTATTTACGTTAATAAAAACGTGTCGATGAATGATTCATGTTGCGTTTATAGCATATTTTAAATTACTTTTATATATTAATAAAACAATATCTTGCGACACTACTGATTATAATTCATATTTTTAGATCATCACTATTTCAAGCGTTTGCTTGGCGTTCACTTTATTTGTTTACTGTGCATTACCGGAATTGAGGAATCTGCATGGACGTACCCTCATATGCCATGTCAGTATGATGTTGTTGGCTTACGTGAGCCTTGCGAGGGTGCAGTACAGTACTGTCAGCGATAATCGGGTATGCACAGTGCTAGGTAAGGCTTGTTTAATTATTGGAAATAATACTTTATTACATATACCTTGTACCTAAAATATATACATATATTAGTATTACAATATTGTTTCAAAATTATATTAATGTTCAATATAAAGTTTATATACATATAACCTAAATATGAATAGGTTAATATGAGATAAGATGTTTGAGAACAAATGTATTTTACGTCCATGATTTGTTCATTGTTTGTACAGGGTACAGCATATACTTCGGCTTTGTGGCAGCATTTGCTTGGCTCAACGTCATGTGTTTCGACATCTGGTGGACATTTGGGTAAGATTGTTTAAATTATAATGTAAATATGAATTTGTGAATAATTAATTATGTCATTGGTAAATCCGTTTATGTTCGTTAATTCGAACCAATTATAAAATTAATATGCCCGTGTTTATTCCAAAATGTGATCCACATATAAAAAATACGACACCATTTCGATTTGAATGAAAACCGAAAATTTTGATGTGTTATTTTTTATCAACTCTTGACCGGTGTAGCAAAATGTAAATGACTACGATTTTTTTATATTAATATCTTACTTAATTCATTTTATATGAACTAAATATAAAAAAAAATAGTTAGTTATTAAATTAGTTCAATAACTTACATTATTACAGTAACAGAACTATTATAGATTGTTGAACGACTAAATTAAAACACCTTGAACTGTATTAAAATGCGTGTTTTCTGTGAGTGAGATGTGATTTATAGGAGAAGTTCACTGGTAAGACTCAGTAATTTTCATAAGAAACATGCTTTAATTCGTGTTATCCATTTACCAGGAAAAGCAGTGATGGATCATTGTACTACCATATTATAAATTTTTACAGTACTCCGTAATCTTATTCAGCTCTATTTTAGCTTGAACTATTTTAGTCGGTAAGAAGAATATTTAATTTTATATTATGATTTATGTTAATAGGTTTTTATTTCGATTAAAAAGTTATCCTGTAATAATATAAAGAGTAACATTAAGTTAAGTTATTTAAGTCAGCGTAAAAAAATGGAATGTAAGTACATAGCTACAAATTACGAACATACCCTTATGACATATTATAGTAGAGATTACATTATAAGGTATTTAGTTTATGCCATTATAAATATAAGTATTTTCCATAACTGCCTTTAATTCTTATGAGACCGTTATATTTTTATAAATTAATCATGTCATAGATTTTATTAAACACAGAAAATAGATTACGTAATCAGTAAAAATTACTTTCATTAAACCTAGGTAATAATGAGTAAGGGCGTGGGAGATTCACGGTAATCTGTTTTGTCTTCGCACACCCTTGTCTACCTTGCTTGCTATACTTACGCTGCCTGACATGAATGCCTTTTTGCAATATTTTTGTGCCAGTTACTTGTAACAAAGTTGTTAGTTAGTTAAAACAAAAGAATTATGATATTGAACGCTGAGACTTTTATTTGAATATAGATCCAACTGGGCAATAGGAAATATTACTGCAAATATATATATATATATATATATATATATATATATATATATATATATTAGGAAATATTATATTTAAATTTGTACGTTTCGTGTCTATCGAAAATAATGTGTCATAGTTTGATATTGTTATTAGTGATTCTTATTGGGTTTTTACGCTGAAACTCAATATGATTATTAAACCTTGAAGCTGTATTACTTTAATGTAAAAAACTTTTATAACACTTTCATTGTAGTGCAGTTTTAAGCTGGCTGGCAAAGTTGATAATCACATTTATCAAAGAGGAAAGTGTAGGTTTGATTTTCATTCATATATTTGCATATGTGTATTATGTGAGTATATAGATTATTATTAAAAAAATATTTCTTATTTCTTTTATTACACTTTTCATAGGGTTTTGCAAATGTATAAAAATTGTTTTACGCATTGTGATATTTTAATATTTATTTGAGAAGACAAATATTCGATTCTCAATATTTTTAAACTATGGACTTTATTTACGTAAGCAAACATTTACGTACCTACTTACTAGTTCATTATTATAAAAAGAAAATATTTTATTTATATTTTTTGTCTTATATTTCGTCGTTACTAATACTTATTTGATTAGGCAATATCTACCGGTAACGTGTAGAGCTTCGTATATATATATATATACTACAAAAATGTAATATAATATCATGAAACGTTATAGTTGAATGAAAAGTAGAACTAAGTAAATATTTAATAAATTGACTCTAATGAAAACCAACATTCACTTAACATATTAGCCATAAAGGAGGTGGGGCTTTAATTAACCAACATCACTGTCAGCGGGGAATTTGAAGACAGAATATGTATGTTAATTTGAACAGTTCAAACAAAACCAATGATCTAAAAATAAATTATGTATGATGTGTAAATTACTTATGTATCATAAAATTATTAAAGATGAAAACATTTGGTATATGTTAACATTTGCGACCGATTGTTTATACTACCTACGGCGAGAATATTCAGGTGAAGACGCTTGGATATGAAGGATGTGCTAAAGTCTATATTTATCCTTATTATTAACATTGTTATGTAAAGTCTTTTTCGCAATTCTCTACGAAAAACACTTTATATTATATTAATATGAAGTGTTTTTCGTAGAGAATTTAATTTTTTTTAATTGGTTTGTGAGCTATCGTGGAGCTCTGACTAAATAATAGTGCACAAAGAGAAATTAAAATTTCTTTTTATAATTGTAAAATACGAATCATCTGCATTTTTTGTTTTATATAAAAAATAATTGTACCATATTAAAATTATTAACAATCGAGTACTAACATAAAAAGCAGCTTTACAACAGTTTGTTGAACGGCGAAACCCAACACCTTTGTTTGGCCGGCGAATCTATAATTTTAAATATATACCTCTACTGGAAAACCCATTACCCTGGCCAGCGTAGGTACTGTCTGACGGTACCCTGTTACGTCGCTTTATATGCATTTATACTCTGTAGTACAACAAATCAATACATACCCAAAACAGGAAAAGAAAAAGTAAAGGAGCTACTATTTTAATATGGTTATATTTTACTTGTATTGATCGATGATAATAATTAACCAATAACCATGCTACTTTATCAACACTCTTTGTTATCGTTTATTTCACCCACTATCAGATAATGATCACGAAGCTTTCCGTATCGTTGAGCGTTTAATATCCGTGACCTATGGAGGAGGGTGGCAGCAATCTTACATTAATATTATACGCAATTTAGCCATTAGTGCGTAATATATACAATGTTATATTTAATATATCTAGTAAAAGGATATATTAGACCTATTTATTGTATTTATTTGTTGACTCCGACATAATGAAAGTAAGATATCGTGTCTGCATGTACTGTGCATGCTATATACTGTATTGATGCAGTCTTGATAGACGCAAAACAAAAAGAAGAATTTTATTTTAGTTTCTTCTTGATCTTGATACTTAATTGGTACATTCATACCAACTATATTACCTGTTTGCTTGCTGCTTAACCAATGCTTATAATATTTGTCATGTACATCATTTGAACGAACGAACAAGCCAAACGAGGGCTTTAATTTTATGTAAAAAACATCGTATTCTATTTAGATATATTTACGTTTTTAGAAAAGTGACATTTATCATTGTACAATATATATTTTTTAATCTACGAGATATAAAAATAAATGACTATGATAATTGACACGTTAACTGCGGCATAATTTTCAAAAACCTTCATCTGGTGCGATAGAATCCTAAAAGATCTCCAAACTAAACTATCCCGTGGTGCGGTAGTGACCTACTCCGTTTCCTAAAACAACAGTTTTGAATATAGTCTATATATTCCTCAAAACCAAAATATATAAAAAAGACATATTTAGAAAACGTATAAAAATTTGAACGCAGCGGGATTTGAACCCGCGCCTCTCTTGAACGGTTTTCAAGAGGAGCGGGTTCAAATCCCGCTGCGTTCAAATTTTTATACGTTTTCTAAATATGTCTTTTTCAATTTCCTAAGTGTGGGAATAACACTTTAAAAAAATGTTAACAAAATACCAAAATATATTTTTATGAATTTCTTGTGGGTTAAAGTTGGCTTATTAATTTATCTTTTGATAGGTTCGCACCCTATTTTGACATTAGGATAAACTACAAAAACAAAATAAAACAATTAGGTATCGATTGTACCATGTACCGAAACCGTAAATAGTCAAATATATGAAGTGACCAGTGATGGGAATAAAATGAAATCTCAATTGACGATACAAAAGTTTTTTATTTAAAGAAGTGGGCAATCTAAGTAAAGTGTTTTTTATTTGGACATGGAAGGTACATTGATTGTTTAATTCGGTTGTAATATATAATAGTTTAATGGTTATAATATATCATAGTTTTTGCGCGGTTTAATGTGATCTTAATTTGTCATGGTCCTTGAAATTCTTAAAAAAAATTTTGTGGCATGTTTTCTTTTAATAGTTCTTTGTTTACCAACACACTTTAAAAAACAAAATATATAATACACGTAGGTACACACGCGCATTTTTTTACGATTCGCGAGTATTAACACATCTCCTAACGCAAGGAATGAAAAATGTTATACTACAGTGCATTAGAGAGACCTAATCCATGGCCTAGTTTTATTTAACGTCCAATTTTAAGGAAAAACTCCAGTGTGTATATTTAACTTACTCATACTCATACTTTAGAAGTTAAGGCAACCCGCAAGTAGTGAGAAAACATGATTTTATTCACAACGACAGTGCGACACTATCAGGTCTCTTACAGGTCTTTACCTGTAAGAGACCTTATATGTCTCCTAACACAGTAAACTTGTTAATCAAAGTACGATTTCATCAGTATCATGATCATTATATACATAATTGTATTTATCTTACTTTTAAAAGAACTCGTTTTTTTAGTATTATGTAATTTGGTTATCTATTTCTTTGAGAGATCTGTGAGAGTTGATGTTACAACAAATGTGTGTAGAGTTACTACTTCTCAAATGCGCCACGATGTCGTTTTTACTAATATATATATATATTTTACTTTAGGAAAAGATTAGTTACTTCACTTGGCAAATTAATTATATTTTACGATTTTAATAGTAACTGCGACGATTACATTGCAGCTACTATTAAAAAGTATAATAATTTTAGAGATATTTTGAAAACTCTGCATTATGCTTAAGTTACTGTTCTTGGGGACATATTCCTTTTGTACGAAAACGAACATTGTTACCCTGCGTTACTACAAAAATAGAAAAAGTATTTAAAAAAGTTCTTAATAAAATAAAGATAATATAACATCTAAAGGTCTTTGAAAATGACATATTTAGAAAACGTATAAAAATTTGAACGCAGCGGGATTTGAACCCGCGCCTCTTGAAAACCATTCAACCGTCCGTTCTTGAACGGTTTTCAAGAGGCGCGGGTTCAAATCCCGCTGCGTTCAAATTTTTATACGTTTTCTAAATATGTCTTTTTCAATTTCCTTAGTGTGGGAATAACACTTTAAAAAATGTTAACAAAATATATATCTAAAGGTCTTATTCTGTAATATTTTAACGAAAAAAAAAACATTAATTAATAATGTTGTTTTTAATTTTTTATATCATAGGTACTAGGAAAAATATATCGTAGTGTTTTAATTTAATAACTAAATATTTTTTAAACATTCTTGTTTTGTGACACGACTTAATTAACTTTATTTATGTTTGAAATTTGCACATGAGTCCGGATCCGATAACAATAGAATATTTTCCTATCATGAACATGATGTCCTTGGACAGCATCATCAGGATAACAAGTGAAGTAAATAAGCCTATAAATATTTATAAGCTATTTATAAGAATATTCTAGAACTATTGTTTTATACTTATGTATAATTATATTACACTTATATCTAAATGAATAATTTGTTTTATTTTTAGGAGTATTCGTACAGTACAGCCTCTACGCAAAACCGGTTCGGAATGTCGGCGATTCGTCTGGTATTCGTTGTACGCGTGGAGCGTCACAATAGTGTTCACACTGACCATGTTCCTTTTAGATCGGTATCCCGTTGCTTCTGTATTAGATGCTAATATTGGAGACGGTGCCTGCTGGTTTGGGTCTAGTAAGTTACTATTAGAACAAATAACTACACAGTACACCGCTCTATAGGTACAATTTGTATTAATCATAGTCTATTTTTAAAAAGTCCGTGACTAGTTTGCTCTTAGAAAAAATCTTTTAAAATTGAAATCTACATCCTACAGAGATAACTATAAGTAAAAATAAGTTGTGTAAGACGTGTGAGAATTTTGACGTAGCCTGATAAGAAGATGTTGCTGGATTGGCTAGAGCGCTAGGACGGTTTCTAAGCAGCGCAGGTTCAAATACTGTTAGGTTAAAAATTTTATTCATTCTTATAGTCTTCAATGTGTGAATAACACTTTAGAGAATATAAAAAATAATGCATAGGTATATAAAATTAGCAGCTGGTATTCCTAACGTAGATTCTCTTTTGTCATTTTGTAATTTTTTGAAAACGATAATCTGCGCAAATAATGATGTATATAGTCAGTCAGTCCAATTTGTAGTAAAGAAAAGAGGAAAAAATATATAGCCAGAATATTTATTTAACATTTTCCCCCTAAGTTCCAGTCAATCAACTGAATGAGAAATACTGTCGACTCGGCAGGTGTTAAACAGTTTTGGATACCTACTACCTACTTAAATAAAACACACGAAGGCTGTAATCTAAGCAGACAGCTTGATCTATGACTATTTAAATTTTATAACTTAATATTTATAATATTTTCTACAAAGACGAGCTTTTGAAAGAGTAGGAGAATATTAACGAACTGACATTTATAATTGATATAATATAATAACACGTATTAATGTGTAATTTTTAATTCTTACAGTATTAACTGTTCGTTTAATGCTTTGTGCAGAACTTTGTCGTCAATGTTCAAGGTAAATTTAATTGTATTTGTAATTGCATTTTATTTGCAGTTCAAAATGCGCAATCCGATTGGCCGCATTATATATTCTTCGTGGTTCCAATGGGCTTAGTAACATGTACTAACTTTATCTTGTGGCTGCTGACGGCGCGTCATTGCGCCCAGGTGAAATCGGAGGTACACCGTCTACAAGCTGGTTCTGTAGGAGACAGGGCCAAGCGAAGATTTCGTATAGATAGATCCAAGTAAGGAAATCTTAATATCGTTATTCACATATACATAAAGTAATAATAAATAGCAATAGAGGCGAGACTAGGGAAACACGCGGTAAAGCAATATTTTCCTTATATTTTTAACGTAATTTGTGTGATTTTGATAAGTTAATATAAATTATATTAGCCATAGCAGTTGCGATACATTTAAATTGTACAACAACTTATATTGGTGAATTATCACTATGAGAATATTGTCAGAATAGTTAAAATATCGTATGTTATAAAAAAACGATAGTGTGATGGTTGTGAGTTCGGTTCTCGGGGGAAAGATTATATTTCAATTATTTTCATTTCGCCGCTCTGCTGACAAGACAAAGCGCTGCGCTGAGTTCCGCCACTGTGGAAAGTCGAGTGATTTGACACTAGATTCTCTCTGTCTACTCTGTAACACCGGGAAAAACGAGAAGCTAAATAAAAAAAATGGATTATAGATTACTTTTATATTTGAAGAAAATCATATTACAGGAAATTATTGGTCAACTACTTTATAAACAATCAATACAAAAACCTATCACTTGGTCATATTAGTTAACTTAAATTTCATAAGTTTCTTTGGTTAACAAGTTTCTGTTAACTCACATACTAAATAATATTTAGATGGTGTGAAGGACTAGCATGTGTTTGCTTTAACAATATTGATATAAAATCGTTGATTCTTTAACAAATATGGCGATAGTAAATATTTCTGTACTATTGATATATAATAATTTTCTACTCTATACAAATACGTTAGTGGCTGACTGACTGTACACACGATAGTTGTGTGAACCATACACATTTGGTTGGATGTAATATATAGGTATGTACTTATATATGTAAAATATTTTCAATTTTTTTGAAAAAGGAATGATGTAGCTTTTTTGCCTATCTGAAATAGCGGCAAATGTACGACGATATCATTCCTCTTCACTTAAGCCACGTATTTTATTGGCAGTAAAGCTAATGTCTTTCCACGTTAATTGTCACGAGGTACTTACCCCAATTGAATTTATGATCGTATAACCCTTGTTCTTGATAGAATATATATTTTTTAAATATAGATAATAAAATCATTTCCTTATTCAGTTTTATGATTAATTCATAAGGCGCTTAATAAGCAAAATACATATATTTTTTAAAAAAATACCACGATAAAAGTAATAGCTATTAAAAATATGTAAGTGTTTTCAATAAATAATTTATAATGTTTCTTAATTAAACTTTGCTATGCTTAAAATTCAATATTACAATGACAACGTTAAATTTATTTTCTTAGTTATCCTTGAAGTTGACAATAGTTGTGTACACATCAAATACAACCTGGCTGGCAACTCCACAACAGCTCATATGTAAAGAATTCCAATTATTTTAAATCTGGTCTGGTCTGGTTCGGCCACATAAGACGCAATATACATTAAAATAGGTGGAAATTATAGAGCCTCCTGTTAATAAAACAAAAAATGTCAGTAGACGTCAGTGATTTATATACATATGTCTAGTCTAACACATAGAAAATATCGAATAATTTCGGTAACTATAAAGTACTTCGCACAACATTTAAAAATCGGATATCGATTTATTACGATAAAGAGATAAACACATGTTTCTGCCACTATAAATTTGCCAACAACTTTATTTTAAGAGTAATATAGTGTTTGATATTTCTCGTCTTTATGAAACGATACAAAATATTTTTTTTGTGTAATCAAACATATTTTAATTAAAAATTTCAGGTACATACTAACAGGAAAGCTGTGGGTCGTGATGGGAGCCGGGTGGATATCAGAACTTCTTTCCACTATAGTATCCGAGCCACCATGGCTATGGAATATTGTTGATCTCTTTAATGAATTACAAGGAGTATTCATATTTTTGATACTAGTTGCCAAGCCGAAAGTTTATTACCTTATAAGAAAACGACTAGGTAAGTCATCTTCTATAAGTTGTGACGTACAATTTTTTTTAACATATTATTTGACTTTCACCCGTTCGACGCCTTAAATACAAGATAAAATGATTGTCAATAAGCTAATGCTCCCTTTATTGTTTCAATTAATAGTAGTTGATATTTTATATATTTATATATATTAATTCAAATACCCATCACGCTAAACAGTCTTCGTTAAGGGGTTATTTCCTTATTTCTTGTAGTTTGGTTGGTATCAATCAGACAAATTAAAAAAATCAGACATTTAAAATCATATTCTACTCTTTGTTCATCACCCTCAATTATTTTTTTGTAAATATATGCAAGGTAAAAAAAATTTTGTTCTGTTTTGCTATAGTATAGATAGATAAATTAACAAATTTTTACCAAAAGCTGATTTATGTATTATTTGGTATGGTGGCAGGTTTAAATTTGTATCATAAATATTTAATGTGGGCAAAAAAGAGAAAGCGGGTTGATATGCGACGCGTGCATATGAAAAAAGTAATGATTTAATTATTTGTATATTTTATATGTAGTAAAAAATTTTTAATTCGACGCTAAATATCTCATTATTGTGCACAGTGCGTAAATACACTCAGTCGCAAAGGCAAAAAGAATTGCCCAACGAAATGAATATTCAATCTATAATATAAGATGAGAAACATTACTAGCCTTCGAAACTCAAGTCATTGTTACAGTTACTCATTTTACGACATTCAATTAACTAAAAAGTTGATAGATATAATGAATTTAAAAGCTTGAAACCCACTTAACAGCTTCCAAGTGTATAACTTTAATCGTATAAAACACATCTTTTCCAGGTTTCTCTCACACAACAACAGAGACAAGTATATATTTGAATTGATCGTTTTCGTATCTGTGTATTCGATTATTAACATTAATCGCCATTACTACTGGCGCATGTTTGTAAAGCGGGTGTAGTAGTGATGTAATTTGCAATACACCATTCCACTTGATATGTGAAACGTGTAGTGCTGTGATTACATTTAAATTGTATATATGCATAATACGTATCATGGTTCGTCATTGTCAATATGCTTAACACAATAAGGCTGTCCCATTAAAGTCCCATTAAGTTAAATGTGCTTATCCATAACAGTCCTAACACATGCATCACACTAAAATATAGTACTCAAGCACGGTAATTGTGTTGGATGATATATTAACTTTGTCCTAACAAATACTTCACAAAGTTTCTCTAAGCTCTTTAGTATATAGGTAGTAAAATAAATGTATGCATGATGCTTTGTTTCATTTTGGTATGAAAATGATTAACTTGTACTAATTCGCACAGGACTCGAGAAAGCAGGTGCGCAGAACAACGCCACTTCCTCCTCAGGCAGAACTTCATCCACATTTTTGTCCAGAACGATAAGTTCAGATGAACGTGCTAACTTACGTATATCGCTACCTAATAATAAACAGTGCTAGTTCACAATTAACAAGCGACAGATGTGTGACATTGACCAATTTTATAATTATATCATAATTGTATTTTAACATATTGTATTTGTATGTATTTTGCTTTTAGTATGAGTTCAGGTCTCTCTATGTTATTAGCGTTACTTAATAAACTGATAAGAATAGCATATATACGTTGACTTAAACACGAATGTTACGTATAGAAAAAAAAACAAAAGCTATGTAATGTATATTCCGCCTCGCTGTCATAATATATACATAAACTTAAATAAAAGAAACTAAACGCCTATAAATAAATCAATCAATTCACCAAAGATTCCCATGATAGATAGATTTAATAATTATCCAATTAGTTCGTTATACGATACATATTCAGCAAAATGCAGTGAAAGAGTAGATATTTGGGGATTTATGTGTTATTAAAATTTAAATCTCGGAGAAAGTGGAAACACTGGGTTTTATGCTCAAACAGTCTAAAGCTGAAATCTCGGATACACCTGAAAAATCCACCCTAATTGTTGGGACTTGAATTTTGGTAAATCAGAAATTCCCAAAATCTGCTTAACCTTAAAATATTGTATAGGTTAGATTTAGGTTCCTTACTTCAGAGCTATCATTAATCAATACATGGAATTACACTCAGCATAAATATCATTTAAATATATTGATTATTCAAAAGAAATTGAGTTAGTGAACTCTTCGAACATAATAGTTATAATAATTGTAAAAAAAAAATATTTCAACAAATGCCTTATTTGATTTTAGTGCAGTTTTTAGAAATGATCACAACATATATTATATTATATTAACGTCGATTTTTAATTGGTTCAAATTATGTTACTTTCAAAATTTATTTAGGAAATAAATAAATCCCTACTTTATTTAACTACTGTAATATAATAACTCATATACATTTATGTAATTTTATCAAGAAAAAAATTAGGTTAACAAGTGTTTAATCCCACCTATTTGTCTAATAAATTAGTTTTTTGAATAAGGGTAAAAAAATGTCATGTATATTGTCTGGATTATATTTTTAATATAGAATTCAAATCAGCATTTAACATACAAAACTAATTCATTCATGTATATTTCTTTATAGTCTCTGTTAAATGTTATAATAACAGTGTACTGTATATGCGTAAAATGTATTTAATCTAGTCATACAATAAGTTATTAGTATTAAGCGTAGGAAAAACAACAGTTAAAATGTTATCCTTAATAAATAAATATTTCAGTCAGCACTATGATTTTTATTTCATACAATTTGTTTAATATTCTTCTTCTTCTGACGCTTTGTTTTTCAGTGGAGAACCTGCCTACCTTATTTATATGTATGTATGATATGTATTATATGGAGAAAAGGCAACTAATGAAGAATTCTTATTAACCTATTTTCTTATGCTATTAGTGTTTCTTTTTTATTCGTTGCCATGATGTTCTATCCCCTTGCTACTCTGGGATTATAAATTTCCGTCTAATTTAATTAAATTAGATGAAAATTTCATCAATAATGTTAATTGTTAATTACATTTTGAGTTTGTATTCTATTGCACCCCATTATATTATATAGTTAATATTGAGGATAAAAATGTATTCCATGTATTAGTTTTATTAATAAATAAAAGAAAATTTTCAGTCTTACTGATGCATATAAACAACGTTTCACAGAAGCCTTACAGTGAGCTTGTTTAAAGCAATAAGTAATAAAGATAAACTTCTGAATTTAATACCTATTTTAATTTCTTGCTATCAGATTTCTTTGAATTCGGATCAGATGGCAATACAGTATTTTCGTGATCCTGATTTCCTCTCTAATACGACCAGAACATTGAAAAAATAATTTTAAACGTATTCATAAGAAAACGTTGTTAAGTTTCTATTTAAAACTAATTCTCTATAATCAATCTTACAAGTTCATCTTACTTTGTCTTCCAGATTCTTCGTTGTTTTTTTTTAACATTTTTTAAAGTTATTCGCACACTAAGGAAAAGGAACATCTAAATACATATGTCTTATTTATGGTGTAGTTTTTTATACCAATATATAATGCTGTAGTTATAATACTATGACATTAACGGTTAGTTTATGTTAAAGAAAACACACGTGTTTGTATAATGCTCGAAAATTTTATTTACATGTTAATTTTATTTATTTTTACACCATACAAAGTGGTCCCGCATTTAGGTGTGTACTACTAGTTGGCTTAACACTACAATACTATGTTCACATCGAGTCTATAGCAATATAAAATAAAATTAAAATAAGGATACTGAATAATTCTAAATATAAATACCTTAAAACTATAATTTACTTCTTATATGATAAAATAAACAACAATTAGGTTCATTGTAAGTACTTTGAATAATTCTTTTTCTATATTTATTTTTTACATCGTAAATAGTGTAAGTAATATTGTGTACACATATTATGACACTACGAATATTTTGATTAGCTTAGGTTTTTGATATGAAACATTTGGAATTAGTTATTCGTTTAAAATTTGTGACACTAATTTATTTATGATATCCTTAAGGCACCATAAAATAGTCAAATAAATTTATTAAACGTATTGCGTACACAATTTTACTTAATTTAAAATAGACAGAAATGTAAGTAACAGTTCTAATACTTTCGGTCTCGATACAACTTGGGTAATAAGTATACATACATAAGTTAAAATCTCACCACAATGATATTACGAAAATTAAATATCGTTTGTAATAATGGTAACTGCCACTTACTGCTTATTGCTTTTAAGTTCTAAACGAAATTTAAAATGATTCACAATTATAAAAAGTATGTTATAATATCACTGCATTTACTATTCAATTAGTATTTAGTCAATTAGATAAGATTTCCTATTACGCGACGTCGGTCTTAAAGCCTCACACACAAATAGTTTGATTAATATTTTATAATTAATTCGAAAGGCGGATAATTACATAATATTTATATTAAATTGTGAAGTAGTTGTTTTATTATTAAATTAAATATCTATAATTTTTATAAATGGATCTACATTTTTTTTTAATGACAAATATAAAACAATATTTTAATATTTGACAATAAAAGTTGTAATAAAGCCTAAGGAAATCTACATAACAAGTGTGGACGGCAACTTAATACGTAAGTGAGGTTTTGCTCACGTGCGATTACTAGGTTGTACAGTGATAGGGTTAGGTGTGCTGTACGCCGTTGGCGTGGATGTGGGGGGTATTGGGGACAGGGGGGGTGAGTTTTGAGTGTCAGCTTCAGCTTCAGCGTCACGTTCGGCAAGCTCCTCCTCATCTATGATCGAGATATCACGAATAGATGGTCTATGTGATCGGCGCCATCCTACAATTATAAAATAATATGTTAGCAAGTAACTTGCGTTGGAAAACACATTCGTATAGATAATAATGTCAAAGTGTATCGTCATTTGAATAAGCATTTTTAACACAGCTGTGTCATTGTATGGCGTAGTGTGCTTGTAGAATGTTGCAATTCAATTTTTCAAATATTACATACATAGTTTTGGTATTCATTTTGTTATGTGAAAATTGTCCGAGTTATAAGTCGGGTGAGAAATTTGAACATGAATGAAGAAATTTGAATTTGAGACAATGCAGCATCTGTGACTTCAAGTGAAAAAAAATGGAATAACAATATCAAAAGTGTTAGGAGGAAATTAATCATGGACATTTTCCGTTAAATCCATCAGGGATACCGTCACAATCCAGTAACTATACAGATTACAAACAATTATCAAGCCCACAGTATGGATTTTATCCGTCTTATAATTTCAAGAAACCTGCCGGTAATAATTCTGTATACAATCAAGGTCATTCGACATATCAATACAGTACTACGTTAAGCTGTCCTCCGCATAATCCTGTAAGCATAAGACCGCCCTTATATAAAACAGGGAACGGAAATTTTACTGTTTCACATTCCATTTACCCTAACAAGTCATATAATAATAATCAAAGTACTAGATATGCATACAGTACTGAACGAAGCGTATTAACTAATTATCAAAATAGATTTTATAATAGGTATTCAAATTTTTTCTGATAATCGTAATTGTTCTCTTAATAATAATAGCTTCAATCAAAACGTTCCCCAATAACGGCCCGTTAAAGTATCCTCAATATAGCACTTTCGGAGGTTCTTATCGGCCTTATATTATCAATTTAACCATTGAATATAACTTTAAAATAAATAGTGCTAATTGAAACAGAAATATAACAAACTTATCTGTACACAATTCTCGAAATTTATCATTATTCAATAATAAAACTTATATATATCAAACAAACAGGAAATTTCGTGCCACTTCAATTGAATAATTCAGCAACTCCAGTATTCTTGAATAAAACAGAACCTGGCAGTGCACATTACGGATTTATACCGGCTTATAGTTTCAACAAACCTGGTAACAATTCTGTATACAATCAAGGTCATTCAACGTATCAATATAGTACTACGTTAAGCTATCCTCCGCAAAAAATATGACAGTATAGAGCCAAGTCATTTCTACTACACGGGGAAGAAAAAGACGACAACATACTACCCCTATAAAAATCAACATAACTATCTTTCATAAGGTTTATCGAAGTTCAGATAAAGTGTTTTTGGAGTGAAATGGCTTATTGTCTATTTACAATATTTTATATAATACATAAGTAATAAAATGTAATATAAAGCGTACGAGATAGTATTAAAAAGTGGATTTGAACAAACAAAAATATGTAATTTTAATCTACCTTCTAATACAGGTGGCTTAGAGGTCTTCGAGAGAAGTTTAGGTCCCATTATTGTGATCACAATTGCCCCAAGTGGAGCTGTGATTACAATAGACATGATGCATACAGTGATCACCATTTCTGCGTAGTTTAAAAGTTCAGCTTTCGATTCGTCATCGATAGTCATCTTGCGTACTTCATCGAGAGCTACTGGTGCTAATGCAGCCTAGAACAAATGGGGGCTATACTCAAATATTCATTAGTTTTTTTTTCAGTTCCTATTTTATAGGCAGGCAGGGAGAATATGTGTGTCATAACGCTCCGTTCCACGCTTTCTTTAGAGCAGGGAGTAGAAAAAAAATAACAATATTTTGATGATGATCGAACCCACCACCTTCGTGTTTACAGTTAGAAGTTGTCCTCTTACGCCACGATGCCGTCATTCAATAATTATTTGTTGGTAGGATAACCTATAAAGATTACTTATATTTTGAAGTGTTTATTAATTTGTTTGAACGTACTTGTACAGTAGCTTTAGCCATCCATGCGAGACCAACGAAGAATTTTTCTTTCATATTGAGATTGCTCCGAACAGCAGAAGCAGTTGTAAGTAAAGCACGAAGAATAGTGCATGTAACGATGATCCCTGCGCTGACCAGCACCAAATGAGGAGGCAGATCTGCAATCTGTAAAATATTAACACAATTATTGTTTAGTTGCATTTGGTTATGGCCTGTATGCGCATTGTTTGGTCTTAATTTTATTCTTTGAACCTTCGCGGGTTTGGATGCAAGAGAACATTATACAAATTTGGGAGGTAGACAAGAAAGTACTAATTTTTATTTTTGTCAAATGTCTTAAATTAAGTATATAAAATATTAATATCAAATATTTGCTCAATACGGATCGCCTCGTTTTACATTGACGACAATTGTATTATACATTAAATTATAAGTATTTAAAAAATATATAAATTTCCGTAGGTATCAAAACATATAAAAATAATATCGTTCTTTAAAAATTTTTTAAACCTTTGTTACGTTTTATGGAGCAACGGCTTAAGCAATTAGAAATTAAATTTTAACAAGTTACACTACAAATATGTTATTTTATTTTTTATAATAAAAATTATCGACATTATTATATAATGGCAAACGAAAAATAAAATACTTACTACGACTTGAGCGCCAGTGACGGCGAACAACATGGGCTCAAAGAACATCCAGAAAATTTCAAAGGCAGTTGCAACTGGATTGTCTTCGAGTTCCCAGCCTTGCTCCACCCATTCCTTACATGCCACGAAAGCAAAAGCAATAACAGCAAGCGGACCTGTAAGTGAAACGTATTTATATCTTGTTAATTTCCTCATACGTAAAAAGAAAGGTTATTTTAAAGATATTGCTATTGATACTTTTACATAAAGACAATCATTTTTCCATACAACATTAAGTCTTCAGGCTATTTGTATAGTTGTAAATTTTTAAACACATACACTAGGACTATTCATCATAATATTTAAGGAATAATCAAATATGCTATTTTAAACTTTACACATAACATCACAAGATGGTTACTATTACAATTTATATATGGAAAGTTTACTTGCCTTGATTATTATTAATATGCGAAAAAAAGCTTTGCACTCTAGTTTATGACAATTATGCAAAAGGAGGATTATGAAATTCAATATAAATAAAGTTTATTATGGAAGAAGAGTAGAGAAGATCAATGTTTTTTTTAAATAATGCATAAGAAACACATTAAATTAATAAATAATTACTATGCACTCTATTATGTCTGACATAAACTTTTATACACATACACGTGACATTCAGGTCGCTTACGCAACGCGTACTTTCTGTGGAACCTCTAGTACTTAACATCAAACATGTTATCATCCAAGTGGAACAAAGTGTTCTTATTTTCTGGACAAGAAATATAGAGTAGTACCTACATAAGTATATATATATTTACTTATTCAATAAAAACTGTTTTACTAACCAGCACCACCCCAACCTAATTCTTCTGATCCAAGCACAGACATTAGGCCTCCAACTAGTAATAGTAACACACGAATCGGCACTAAAAAGGCATCATTTCTTTCTGGAATATACTTTACAAGATATCCACAGAAAACACCAAAAGCTATACCTCCAATAACACTAACTGGACCCTGAAAATGTATGTATAGTATATTTTATTACTTAGATTATAATAACTTGCTTTTTTCAATACTTCAGTGTATATTGTATGAATGGAATATGGCAGACGAAATTTGGAACAAAAATAGAGTTGCAAAATTTTTAAATGTATGACATGCAATTTTCAAATACGTACAAATAAAGAGAATAACTGTAGCGTAAGGTATATACAATATTTTATTTTAGGTATTGCCATTTTGACTTACGTACCTGAATAATATTCATTGTTAATGAAGAATTCGCGAACATGAGAGATGATACAATTCCGAAAACGGCAACGCTGGCTGCGTCATCTATACCAGATACGGCAAGCACTAATGTAGGTATACCTTTGGACACACCATAACCCTTTTCTCTAAGGCGAAAAAGACATGGTACTATTACAGCTGGCGATACTGCAGCAAATATTGATCCCATAAGAAAAGCTGAAAAAAAGTTGCTTTATAATACGAAAATATGTCTAAAAGGACAAACAATTGTGTGCGTTTTATTGTTTTAGGTTTCCTTACCCCAATCCCACGGTAATCCAAGTAAAAGGTTGCTCATCACAGCGCAAAGTACGCATTCAAATGTCCAGGGAACCAAAGCGAGTTTAAGTACAGTGACGAAGAATTTTTTCATAGCATTTGGGTCTAGGTCGAGGCCTGCTCTTGTTAAAATAATAGTTAAAGCAATTTTCCTAAAAAAAAAAATATAATAAATAAGTTTCATGAGTATTGTTTTAAGCCATGCAGGTCAAATAAAATTAACTATAAACTCATATCCATAAAATGTAAAAAAAATTGGGTCTCTGTGAGTTTTGAGTGAGAATAATTTTTTCATTGTCATATCTCAACTTATTTGATTAATTAATTATATCACATAATATATATTTAATTATAATAACATTGTAGAAAATAGGTATATTATTTATGTTAATAATAATTGTATTAGGATACATACCTTACATAGGATGCTACGTGTTGGTAATTTGAATCAAAGTTCACAAACCCAATATTTTTCATTACTATTCCTACAATTAACATTCCAATAAGTGCTGGTAGCGTAGTAACTTTCACCATGAGCCATCCACCGAAATAGGCGGCGATGGTAAGAACGGCAAACATGAACAGTTGGCCGCCTGGCGCCGCCGTGTCACCCAATATTATCCATACTATAACCCAACTCATAATACCTAAAAATTAAAAGTATTTTGTTCATGCAAAAATAGTTCGATAAGCTATTACTATTATTGTAATATTGTATGAAATAAACGAAAACTATTAATTATTAGTATTTTAGAATTGCTTTCAAATAGAAATAAAAGAGCAGCAAAGTCATAAGATCCGTATTACATTTTTTTCTAGCTGGATGTTCTTTTTCAAAATGTTTATGTATATTGTTTAAATATTTATTTATAATTTGTCACGGTTGTGATATTATTTGCTCAGAACTGTGCACTTGGTATGAAATATAAGTGAGTAATACTTATTAGACACTGTACATCCATTTCCATACTATTGATGAAAAAGTTTAAAATACTTATTTTACCTATTAATAAAATTGATAAGTTTTGAGCAAAACGTCTGTATGAGGGGCACAGTGGGTACGGGCATATTTTCTGCCAATGCGGTGGTTCCCATGATGAAATGCCCGAATCCTCCGTGTGACACTTTTGACAACAGGCGTACCACCAAGATCTATTGAGAAAGGAAATAAGGAACTTTTATTCAAGTAGAGTTAAGTTGAGAAGTTAAGGTTCTTGTCTTTATAATAAACAAATTATTCATTATAAAATCTACTATGCTATTTAAATTAATAACTCTTTACTTCACTTCGCTTACAATAAGAAAATCTGTTTGTTAACATTTACCTTTCGATATGCTCACTTTGATGTGACAATGCTTTTTTGGAATAGATAGATGATGTAGTTGAGTATTTCTTATATCTTCCTTCAATGTGAGTTGGTCGCTCTGCAAATAAGAATATCGTGTGTTACTGACGACAATATGATATATATCTGTCTTAATGGGTCAATATGCCAGCTGTGCGAGGCAACTTGTCCTTTACACCACCTGCCTTTCCCACGATTACTTTACACAGCACTTATAAATTTATTTCTAGTATCTGTATAGTGTCTACGGTGCATCATATATATATAAGTATTTATTACTTATAAATTATAGTTTTTACTATATTTATTATACCTTATTATTTCTCTAATAATATTTCTATGCATCATGCAAGTTAATCTTACCCCAAGAAGTATCCATTTCAGCTGCCATGGCATTATGAAGATTACTTTTACGGCGCGATGGCCCCTCTGCTTGAGCTGATACCCGGCCATTCCTGATAATAAAAAACGTTTCTTAAAAAATATTTCGATTAAAACTACTTAGTATAGCTTGAACTTGTTACTTTTTTTCATTAAAACTGGACTTATGTCCAGTTTTAATAAAAATAAAGATATTTAAATATTATTAAGGTCAAAATTAATTCTCACTGTACTTGATTCTACGTGAAAGGTGCACGTGACAAATTTATATTTTCTGTATATTATTTTTAACAAGATTATTATGTATTTCATTAAAAATTTATAAATTACTTATCACTACATAATAAATATTAATAGTAATAAATAAAATAAAATTGCTATGTTTAGCTATTTTTTATCATTGGAAAAATTGTTGCTTGATGCATTTATTCAATATGAATATCAAGGCGTCAGAATAACATAAGGTCATGTTTATTTTTTCTTACAGGTACGAGATTGCCGATAAAATATTATATATAGGTATATAAGTGTAGATTAAAAAGACGTTTATCGTTTATCATTTCTGCTGTAAAATAATGATTTACAGGTACTAAGAAATAATTGGTAGAAAGTTTTACATATCTGCTTACAATGTTATATTTGAAATAGTTACAATTATTATAAAATACAATAAATAATAAGTTATTTCTGTACTGTATCGAAAATATATTCATAAAAACAACGTTGTGAAAACGTTATTGAGCTGTTTCATTAATTCGTACCGGTAAGGTTAGGAGATTGTATTTTCAAGGGTAGATAAATATTTTCTATTAAGTTTCAAGTTCTCAGACCATGCACTTGTATAAGGCCAAAGCATAGGTACAGCCCATAAAAGTGAGCAGCATGTGCTTGCGAAGGTTCATACTAATGAGACTACAAACTTGTATTTCTTGACCTACTCTTGATAAAAATAATTAAATTTGACTTAGATTACTATTTCTATATCACATGAAGCCAATTATTACTTCTAAGTACAAAAAATAATTATATTCGTATATTTTTAAAGGTACTTTTGCAAATTTATTTTAATGTGACTAATTGCGTGTAGGTTGTAACATTTCTATACGCTATTCATGGTTATCATTATGTGTTTTATAATGAAAATTAATAGCACTATTAATTCTATTTTTATTGTTCATTATTTAAAATATTAAATAGCTTAGTAATATAAATTTCAACATTATCTGTACATAACAACGATTGAGACGAAACGATCGACGACGAACGACGATGTTATAAAAAAATAATAATATCGATTATTCCTATGTTCAGTTAATATTCAGTTGTCAGGTCACCAACAAAGCCCACAATGATACAATAACAAAAAATACAAGATAAGTAGTTGGTAACAAGTAACAAGGTTTTCTGGTTAAAGGCAACATTGCACCTACGTTTTTATGATCAATATTCAAAGATGATATCAATTATAATATAATTAAATTAATATACATTTTCGAAGGTTTATGTTTTAAGAAATTGGATTAGCTGTTGTTCATGTAACATAATATTGACATACTTATAATTAGCCGGTTTTCACACTTTAATCTCATTAACGGAACCTTCGCTATTGATTTGACAAAGCGAAAGTTAAGTTAGTGTATATTTTTCCTTATTTTTATTGTAAAGTATTAGTATTCAAAATATTTTTTATTTATTAGCTCAACCTGTACCGGTCAATGTAAGAAAATCTTACACCGCTATTTTCAACCACGGTTTGCCGTCCGATGTGTTTAAAAATTTGCATGTAGAATTTGATTATCGTACAATATTTTCATAGCCTGAATTATGTTCTTGGAAGACCAGGGGGTTTTGCTTTAGTTTAAAAAACTATTATTGTTTATTATTTAATATTAGTTTTATATTAAATTAAATATTTTTATTAATTAAAAAAATCCTAATATGTCGAAGAATATAAAAAAAGAATTGAATAAGAGTTGAATAATGGAATATTTAAAAAAATTCTTGGCGTATGTATAATCAATACTAACATTCATAAGAGTTGATTGTATGCTACCATGCGTAAAATTAATACGAATGTGCATATATATGGCATATAAATATTTCAAATTTAATGCATTGCATATAATGATTTGGTCTAATAACTATTTTAATTGTTTTAATGTTTTCATCTTTATGACTTTCATTTAAAATAGCCGTACGACAGACATCATATAGGTGAAAAATAATGTTTCTACATTATCTTTAAGGAGATTTCCGACATATTAAAACGAAATTATATGCTAAAGGCAATATGTCAAGTACAAGTCAACAGTGTTACATGTGTAAAATATGTTATAGAATTATTGCGAAATAATTTTACTGTCTCTAACTTCGTTTGATCCGGCTTTATGACACTGCTATAATAATTTCCTTTATCACAACAGGCTGCCATTAAAAGTTGGGCCGAAACTTTTACCACTCTTACTACGGAGGTACTCCCATAGTTTTTGTTATGCCATACATTAAGAGGTATGAAATTTTTATGTATTTAATAGTTATAACTGATCCCTTAGTGCCAAAAATGTACCAGAGCTTTGATCTTAAGACAAACAAAAATAGTTTGTCTTAACTTTGTACTTTTCTCTTACACTTTATTTGATCTATTAGTGTAATACATCTTATTTTGAGATTTTCAATTTTTATATGTCAACAGAAACAGCCTCTCATACATAATAATTTTATTTACGGCGGGTGTCACGATTATTAACTAATTAATTTTAGTTTAGCTGGTCTATTATAGTTCCTCCAATTCGTCTAATCTTTAAAATGCGTTCTATACTTCCACAGATTAGGGTGTAGGACTAGCAAGGACAACCAAATATAAAATACAAACAAACAAATTTTTTTAAAATCATACTTTCATATTCTACTACTTTTTTCTATCTAAATTATTTTTTCGTATCTATTTTCAATTATAATTTGTGAAATCAATTAAATTTTCTAGATGAATTGAATGCGTGAACAAAGATAGACGTTAAGTCTTTGTCTTGTTGGAAAGATAAATTGATAACAGTATTAATCACCCTTCCCTCCAGTGGGATTCAAACCCAGAATAATCGCATTTATAGTCAGACGCTATCCCAATATTCGTAAGATTCAATGAGTTTCATTTGTAAATGAAAACTGCCCACCATACTAAGCAGCTTATACTAATGTGGCATTTACTTATTTCTTAAACTTTAGCTGACCTATCATAGTTTAGTTCGTAATCAGATTTTCTCAGATCTTTAATTGTCATGGAAAATGCGTATCACGTTGTACAGTTTTTATTAGGATTAGATAGGGCATTTACTTATTTCTTTTCGATTAGCTAGACTATATTGTTCTTCATCAGTTATTTTGGATCCTAAAGTTTTATATATCAATGGAAAATGCTTTATCAAGCTGAACAAGACATACTGACAAACAGAAAAACAGACGGAGATAAAATATAGATTCATATTTTGATCATATTTTTTCATCCAATTAAATTATTTTTTCGTAAATATATTCAATGTACGAACAATTTATAACTGTCTTATTATATTTTGGAAGATATAGTATAGATGTGCATACTTAGATTATTTCAATTTTTCAACCCGCGGTTTGTGATTAAGTGGTGACGCGGGTATTCACTTAAATCACAAACTTAACTTCAATTTATAATTTAATTTGCTGTAACTTTTTATAAATGAACCGATTCAAATAATTTTATTCAAAATAAGAATTTACTTGCTTAGTGCTTGAACGTCAAATAATTTACCACTGATTCACTTAGTTAATGCCTCTAAACCTGGTTGAAGACCGGCGCAAAAACCTCACCCCAACGTTTTTTTTAAATCAATAATTTACAGATTTATTAGTGACAATGAAAATTAAATAGACTGGAGCGAGTCTTTCGTTTATAAAATCATTAATTAAGGCAATATAATATTTAACACACAAACGTATTTCCACAACTTTTTAAAACTGAGATAAAGTACATTCCCAAACGTTTTCTAGGATCCTATTGTAAAAGTCCCATTCCATTGTCCCATGAAAGAATTACGTATTCGATGCAATCGAATTACAAACGAGTTAAATTTAAGTCTATTTCTACACATACTACATTTCTAATAAACACTATATTTCAAATAAACACAAAATGTTAACCGAAATTTACAAACATACAACAGAAAAAGAAACATTATTTTGGGTTCTATTTATTATATTGATAAATGCCCCAAATAATATTTTTTCTGATATTGATATCTTCCATATACAGATATCAGTTACATTTTTATTATATGTAGATAAAATTATTATATATATATAAATGAATATATTATTAAGTAATAGTAAATTATGCAAATAAAATTATTTATAAATATATCCCTTGATAAAAACCTTTAATAGCAAAAAATGCTTACGATATAGTGGGTCAATGTTGACAGTAATTATTATTTAGCGAATGTCATGGCTTTAGACTGATAGCTAGTTACCGTTCGGCGTAAAACAGTGCAAACTAAGCAGCATTTTTGCGTGTTACCATAGAAGTTGCCATGGCACATGGCATGGCATGGCATATGGGGGGTCCAAAGCCTACTAATGAAATGGTTTTATTTGTATTATTAGTATCTTATATAGTATCCTATTATTATTTATTTTGTTATCTTTTTATATAATCTCATTTTCACAATATGTTTACAGCGGACACGGGTTCCGTGTATCACTAAATGCTCCATGCTTAATCCGCAATAATGCCAGAAAAAAGTCATCTCAGATGTCAATTATGATGTCAACATTATTATGTGGGTCTCATTAGAGATATCCGTTACTATACATATGTTTATACTGTAAGCACTGCAGTACACCGTACGTGGGCTATTGTCGATTGTAAATGTGTCGATTGTCGCGTTATAAATTTTATATGAATGGAAGTTACAACGTCATATTGAATAAAGCACGTAATTAATAGGCAATTTTTAATGCCTACGTACACTGGTTAAAAATTTAAAGTTATAATTCTTTTAATCAATTTCTATTTATTAAAATAACCGTTAAATATTTTCAAAATAAACAAAAATGTGGCTTGTTAAATAGTCAAACAATAATATTTGTAGTAAATGTGTTAATTGTATCAATTGTATTTACTATACTTTAGTATAATAATTAATTGTAATAATTAATTATACTATACTTTAGTATAACAATTGAAATATATACAAAACATGTGCGAAAAAACTCACCAATGCCGGTTTGTAAGTGCGTCTGTTTCAAGAGATGAGTCTGATGGGAGGTAGCTGTCGTAGGGACAACTGAGGCTGCTGTGAGACATCCTACATGGCACTCGGGGAGTCTTACACACTTAAATTGGGATATTCGCGACTGCTTTTAATGAGCTGTTTGCGCGGGGGCATGCCGTTCAAGCCAGCACGTTCCACACCTATGCCGCGGCGAGAGTGCATCTTATAAGAGAAGGTTCGGCTGCGAATAAAGTCACCCGCCGCGCCTCACCCCGGACACGTGACTGCTACGCTGAGCCCAGTTTTGCCGGCCGGCGCGGCGGCTCGGTCATTGGCCGTGCAAAAAGAAGGTTTAGTCGTTCGCATACACTTTCAGTCACAGGAAGCCATATATTGTTGCACAGTCAACAAGATACCCGTCTCCGACGCAATGTGTAGCGCTACTGAAGTGAAATACAATTTTTATTCTGTTTAAAAATACGTTTCAAACATTTCAAACACGGCTTGGGTGACACAGTGCGCACCAACAGCGCTTGTCCTTATCTTATTTCACACGTGTACTCGCTACACAGAACGCTCATCCACATTGAATATTTGGCCAAGAGACGCACATAATTTGTTAGAAATATTGTAAGTTAGCTGTGTGCATCTATTACCTATCCATCCAATAATAAATTTCCTTCAAAACTAAAATATTAGTTTGAGTGGATAATCATTTAGTGAGAACATAATAATCATTTGAGTATTTATTCATTTGAAGTTAATTTATTAGAGTAGGAAGTAAGATTATATAGTAAGCTCTCCTTATATGTTTGTGTACTTAGCTGGTAGCTGCGCCGCGTAGAACAAATAAAAGAAACCCATCTTTATTTTCGAATGACCATGAAAACATGAAATATATTAAAGATATTACGTACATGTGGCCAGAATATAAATATAAGCTTATGTTATTTTTGATTATTATGAAAAAAAAAAATGGTTTTTTATAAGCAATACATCTCACGTATTAAGTTAAGAAGCAGGTAAAACGCAATATCTGAAGATGAAAAAAATCATCAATACACCATTTACATAATAAAATTTGTTGATGCCTAAAACTGTACAATAATAGATCGCTCCAAAAATGATTAAGTAAATCTTCAAGTACAATTCTAGCAGCACATTTTGCAAAAAACTTTTACACTGAATTATCTTCAAAATATTTAGTATATTCACGTCGTATGGATGAAATATTAGTGAACGATAGTGAAATATTTTTAATTGGTCTATTTGTAATGAAGACACATTGCTGGTTACACAAATATACTTTGACAGAGTGGATTTAGCGAATTAAAATTAACACCCTATTACTATTCAATTACACCGAATAAACGCAATTTCAAATGTATTTAGTGTAGAGTAATGAAGAAGAGATACATTTTGTAACATTATTTTCTAATTACTAGAAAACTTTGGACTATTAATAATCTTTTAAATTTTATATTTCATTATGGTCACACTTATGCAAAGTTATAGAAATTTACGAAGACAAATTTACGAGTATGAGATGGTACATAATTTTTTGATTTTTTTATTTTTTAGGCAGCCGAAATGTAAAAATGTATAATAATATAATGTAAGGACATCTTCAGATCTTTGTGTTACATTGTATTATTTTATATTACATTATATTGTCCTTAAGATATTAAGAATTCTATAAGAAACAAACGCGAATGCCATTATTATAGTAAGCTAATTTATAAACCGTATTATAAAGGCACATTTAGGAAGAAATGAAGTCCGATATTCTATACATTTTCCTTTTATTCTAAATCTCCTGGGGTCTGATTAAAAGAAAATAAATCTATTTGCAACAATGAAGGTGAAGACGCCTAGTTTTTATGTGCTCGTGACAATAATGAGTGCCATTGTGTATAAGGTTGCCGGATATCGGCTAGCACTTCCGCCATGTAGATATCTTTTAAAAAATATAAAAAGAAATATTTTGCTTAATACTTTATTTCTGATATAACGAATGACATTACATCGTTCATAAAGAAAGCGTCATGAAATTTAAACTAATTTGAGGATAATTACTCTTCTTATTCATAATCGTGGTCTACATCGTTTTATTATTATTCTTCTGACGTGTAAATTATATATATATGTATAAAAATAACGATTTTTATAGATAATTTCATGACAACTTTTGTCAGAACTATTTTTACTAAAAATCCGTCTGAAAATTGGAAAAAACCCTTGGTAATAAATCTTAAAATTAATTTATTTTACGATTTTTACCTTTGTATTTTATTTGACCACGCTAGTTTGAAAACTGCTTAAAATGAATCTAGATACAGCTTAGACTAATCTCACAGAGACCATACCAAATTTCATGGTAATCATATCAAATTTTATTGAGTTCATAAGAAGTCTAGTAGTAGTAGCAGGAAATAACATTAAAAACCTGAATTCAACAATTGAAAATCGATTACATTCAAACAAAATATTTTGAAATGTCTGAAAAATATCACTGAGTATCACAAGAAAAATGAATTTGCTATAATTTAATTTAGGCGCTCTTCATAAAATATGTTGTTCTGTGATAAATATGTCTTAAAAAGTAGAAAATATTCTTAAATAAATATATGAAACATACAAAGTTAATTTATATGAAACTTTCTAGCTGTAAATGTCTGCAATATAAATAACTACTAAAAGTCTAAAAGTAACATAACAATCACGTGATTTAAGTGCTTAGCATTTCGACAGCCTTGTCAAATGAGTCATGGGTGTACTGTAGCTTTAGTACAAGACAGCGTTGCAATTTTTGATTTCGTATTTGCGCTAGTCACTATATCGCTGATGAAGAACGACTAAATTCCGCTGGTAATATAATTGCACAGGTCTGGTCTAATTAAGTTATTTGATACTAAACAATGTTAAATATTTAGATTTAAATATTTTAAGAATATTAAAATTTAGTTACTATAAATATTTTACAGTAGCTAGTACACAAAGACGTTGAAGAGTCTAAAATGAATGGACCTCCGCTCCATTCTTGCTATCAATGTACTGTTATTACAACATAAAAACATTGAGCGTATTTGTGGTTCATTATAATCTGGACGACAAAGGCTGACTTTCATTAACCGCAGTCACATGACTGTAACACATTATGAGAAGACTATTTTAAATGTTTCGTAATATTTAAGTAATGGAAGTGGATATAAAATAAAAAAAATATTTTAGATAGCTTACCATGAATATGTATGTAAAGAATTAAATTTAATGATGACAGCGTATAATGGTTACCGGAGTGTCTTGACACTAAGTTCACTCAAGGAGAGGTTGGTTTTACTCTCAAAGATTGACTGAACGGAGGATTAAAATAATAATCGGCCGTTTGTGCTTTGGACATGCATGTACGCCGGTGCATCAGGCCAAGATCGGTGTCAGGGAACACTTACTGTGCAAACGTGGTCTAGACGAAGGTTTCTCCTTCCCATATTCTTTTTCCTGTCCTATGTTAGTTCGTCCTATTTATGACGTTCTTCCTCACAAAGTTCCCCGTCCCCTTAATGATTTATATTTGTTAACGTTTGTGTTATTATCCTTTATGTAAATTATTATGTAAATATAACAAAATCACACTATAATCCCTTAGTTAAATATTATTATATAACAAAATTAAACTGTAATCTAACACCTTAGTTACATATTATTAATTACTAACCGTTAATGTCGTGTGTATGTATATATATTATAAATATTTGTTTTGTTATAGGTGAAGCTTGCTGTATTATTACTCGATCATAGTATAATTTTATCTCTTTTTTACCGATCAATATCTTTTATGTGTCCTCCATTCAACGTGACATTGGCGAAGTGACTTGTTCTCTACTGGCACGCTCGTAACCGTTATTGAAGAACGAAAGACGGAACAAAAACGTGTAGCTATTATTTAGAGTGAACAGGCTGCTTTTTATTATAAGTCAATTGCATTTATATGTATGTTTAATTTACTGTTAAATATTTTTTTTATGGATGATATTTTATAGACATATTATGATGTGTTTTCAAAGTGGTGTAAACATAAAGAGAGTATGCATTAATTTATATTTCAAGGCTAGGTAGTAGGTATCACCAGTTAAAAATTAGAAATTCGATATTTTTTATAGTTACTGGGGAATTTTAATATGTTGCAGTTGAAGATGCAATAATTGCATTAAATTGCCAAGTTGCTTAATACTAACTAATTATTGAAATAAAATTCTATAGCTAAAATAAAAAATATTAACTCCGCCACTTACATACATGGTATAATTGTAAAAAGGTAATAAAAATTATAAAACATATTTATGTGTACTTTTGATAGGTACAAGAGCTGTTTAGTCAGTTACAATCAAACTCAACAATTTTGTAAGAAACGTATTCTGTAGTATATAAATAAGCGAAGTTTATTTAAGTAAATACGCAATAAAAGCTTACTAATGATCAAAACAATCTATGCAGTTTAGTTATACTTGACAACATTTTTTTTAAATTATAAATTTAAGCAAGTTTGTAATTTAACTAATAACTATTGCTATAAAATAGCAATTGCACCGTACTTCAACTTTGTTTCTTCTAAAGTGTGTTTTAGAAAATATATTTATTAAATTAAATGTTATTTATTCCATATGTATGCTTTGGTATTTTGTATTGTATATTATTTTTCTACCTGGCATAATGTCGGCCTAGCTAGGGTCTGCCTTTTAAACTGAGCTTGTCCGTCATGTCACGGACTCTAAGACTATCTTGAAAAAATGTGTTATGTATGCGGTCACACAACACATCTTCCTTTTTATGGCGTGAAGCTCCCGAGACAGTGTTGGCCAATATTGTCTGCTACATAAGAAACTCGGTCGCATATTCTCTTGTGTACTTAGGCCCTCTTGAGCTTGGTCGGTATTCATGTCACCCAAACAGTGCTAATCCGGGTCTGGGCATCGTGATCGGTACCTCCAGACTCGTGCAGAATAGATCCAGGGTACATGAACTTGTCCGACCTAACTGTCGGTTCAGCACCTATATGAGTAGTACCAGAGTCCGGGCTCCCGCAAGTTGTGTAGTCGGTTTTCGTCACATTAGGTTTGAGACCACCGTTCTTAATAAGCGCTATGTCATCGGCATACATCATGAGCCATAGAAGCTGGTCCGGGATATAACCAAGACAGTATCTAGCACTACATTGAACAAAAACGGGCTAATAGTCTTTTGAGTGGGCAGGGTTATGTCACCAACAGCAGTCCTAGCCATTGAAACGGAATCGCGGAATCGAATATAAATATATATTTTTTTTCGTTTCCGCGATTCCGTAAAGGTTAAGGTATCCCTGAGGCTTATGCCTCAGGGATACCTTTGAATAGCAATACCCACGAGATGCATTGACGAGGCACAAAGTCAAAGGCCTTCTGCAGATTTAGGAATATGTTATCCAGAGCTCTCCATTTTTTTCCTATATGGCTTCATCATAGTTCGGACTACAAAAATGTCGTCCTTGGTGTCCGATCCTGGCTGAAATCTATATTGATATTCAGAGAGAGTACACTCTCGGCGAAGCCTGAGGTCAACCTTGCGCTCAAGCCTTATGGTTGAGTCACACCTAGTGCCTTAGTGCCTAGAATTACCACAATCTTGAATACTGCCCCTTCCTTTATAAATAGGTAATAAAGCTGTATCGCCATTGACGTATCATCGGTAAAAAGGTCAGTACGCATGCGTACCCCAAAAGAGCCAATGATTTCCACGCTTGGATCGGAATGTCGTCAGGTCCCACCACTTTCTTTTTTCATGCGTCGAAGACAATATCGAGTTTCGTCAGGTGTTATCGAGGCAATAAGTCCAAGGTTAAGAGGTGGTTCGGTTAGAAGACTGCACGGGTGAGTATTCAGCAGCTCCTTGAAGTAGCATCTCTATTCTTTTATTTCCAGTACTATGTTATACCGGTCCAAAGTAGTCTGTGTTGTGAGCGTTGAAATCTTTTGCAAAGACAATGAATAGCCAAATAATTGTGGTAAACAGCTCATATAATAACTACACGTACATCGTAATTTTAACATTTTTTAAAGTGTTATTCGCACACTTAGGTAATTAAAAAAGACATTTAGAAAACGTATATAAATTTGAACGCATCGAGATTCGCGGGTTTAAACTATTATTAGTTTTCTGAAAATGTAACTCATATGTAGTATTAAAAACCCTCTTTAGTGATAATTATCAATATAAAAAATATTTTCATGATATAAATACTGAATATCATAAAAAAATGTGTCTTTTTTGTTACATCTAATTTACTATATCACGTGTCGTATTTAATAATAAATTCTTTAAACGTCTTTTTTGGCCTACTTCTATATATAGCCCGTGCAGGTGGAAAAAACAATTTCAAATTGTTTTATTTTAACAAAAGTGACTTGGATCGAATATTTCTAGCTACATATCAAGAAATTGGAATGGGAACATTGACCCTTATATAATATGGATTAGTTTAATTTATATAATTATGATTTAGCTTTAGTTACCTTTCAGATGGTAAATTTTCTCTATCTTTGCTGCCTTCATCTGCCATTATGGAGACTTTTCTCTTGCCGTCAGGAGTTGGGGCATGAGATGAATATGCAAGTCCTTGGTTTGAAGTCAGTTGGTCATTCGTTTTCGTAGTTCGAGTGTCTCCGTTTTGAATTTGTAAATCACTCAGATCGAAGGGATATTCTTTTATAGCGGCCATTCGGAAACTTGTTTTGCGGACCTGGAATTTTTAATTTTTTTTATTAAGTGTTGTATGATTCATTCAGCCATCGTGGCGCGTTGGAACAGCGTATGAAATCGACCTGGGTTCGATTCGCACTCGGGAGGATGATTACATTAAAATTATTTTTATTTCTCTGCTCTAGTGAACAAAATAAAGCGCCAAATTCTGTTCACACGATATGTTTTGAATTCAGGCGGAAATTGAAGGGCGGAGTATCTTAATACTAGATTTCCTTTGTGACTGACCTGCTAAAAAACACTGTACTGTACTGTTCTACACTTGACATCATTTTAATTGATTTGACTTATTTCTACATATAATTACTTGTTTATAAAATAAATGAATTTCGTTTCTATTACATTATAATTGAGTAAAACATCATTTCGAGAACGCGAAGTGCTGGATGATACCAAAAATGCTCGGGGAAAAATTTATTTCAACCCTTTTTCGTGTCTAATAAAAAATATTAATATTTTTATAAAATTTAATATTTTTTCTAAGATATGTTAATAAATTTACTTGTAATATAGTGTTAAAGATTAAGGCTGGTGTGTTGTATTAAGCTTATAAGAATTTCGATACAGCTGGAACGAGTGGTCAGAGCGCTTAAACGGTTGTCAAGAGGCGCGGGTTCAAATCCCGCTGCGTACAAATTTTTATGCGTTTTCTAAATATCATTTTTATGTTTATTTAATTTTCTTAATTGCATTAGTGCAAATTTTGATCATTTAATTTCTTAATATATATTTGTTACCTTTTATTGAAATTTTAGTAACTTTTTACTTCTTTCTTTTATTACTTCTTAAAAGTTTATTATATAAGTGCCAAAGTTTATTAATTTAATGCATTTTGTAATGCATGGGACATTACAAAGATAATTTGATTATTTTATTTTACAATATTAAAATGTCGTTTATATTTTTATTTGTAGGATTTTTGCAAAAAATGCTAAATGTTTAAAACATTAATTTATATATTTCATACATTATATGAAAATTATTGTGCTATGATGTAGTACGATTATTTTACGCAAGCTAGCACGTTAAACTAAGTGAAGTAAATTAACGGGTAGGCGTTTAAAGCAATGCTATGTACTAATGAGGAAGTTATTTTGTATTTCGTAAATACAATTTTGTATTCATCATAATATATTTAACAGATTATAATTCTTCAAATATTAACTTCGCCTTTTATTTCTTTACCTAATTTCTGGACATATTTTGTTTAAGTTTAATTCTATAGTTATTTGTAGACTTCAAATGTTCTAGCCATCATTAGTATACTATATAGAAGTAAGAGTTAATATTATCTTTTTATTTTAAATTAAAAGAAAATACTGTAATTGTTCATGTTTTAAATAAATCATATCTTAAATGAATAAAATAATAGGCACTTCCTAAGCACCGTTGTGTAAAACGCAGACCTTACCTTAATTTCTTTCGAACATATTTTCACAGTACAAATATTACACAAATTTTCTATTTAAAATAAACATAGGTGGATATATCGTGTTGCGTGCACGCTTGTCTCCAACAGACTGTGCACTGAAATAATCTTGTTTTACAGTTTCTTTGTTTTATCCGCAGAGCCTCCGATATCTTAGCTAATATATACTAACCAAAATCTTTGTTTGTATCGACCAGGGAAAATGGAAATCGCAAATATATGATATGCTAATAAACTGTGCGGATAGACAATGACGGATGACGATGTTATCTAAATTATGAAACTCTAAATTAAACTGTCACGAATTATTTAAGTGTAAATTATTCTTAAATTTTTTAATGTTTTTGTCATATATTTTTAATATTGGAACACGCTCTGTTGTGGAACTTAACTAGACGGGACTCTTCTATGTATGTATGTACGTGTATGTCTTCACTTTAAATTATAATGGTATAAAAAAAATATTTTCATTTCTCCGCTCTGGTAAGACAGTACGGCGTTGAGTTGCGCCATTTAATACGCAATGTCTTTTACGTTTTACATTCACGTTATTGTGAAGGTAAAAAAAGGGAAACACATAGTGCGACACTTTCACTTGGATTATTTAGATAGTAAATAAAAAGCTATGTTAATAAACAAACAAGTTATAAATATACTGACTTACATATTATTTGATATAAAATGACAAAAGTTAATTATATATAATTATATCTACAATACATTTAAACTTGATACTGTTAGGGCGCGATTGATACGTATGTGTTTACGCGATATTAGTGGATTAAAATATGAAAATTCACTCACAATTATTATTTATATTCATAATATATATTTTATTTTCTCGACTGGTTTAGGAAACATGTGACGTTGTGAACTGCTGTCAGCTCTTATATACGTGAGAGCTTCAGGTGGACAAAAAGTTCTGTACTGGTCACTTAAACACTTGTTTTAAGCATATACTAAAACCATTCGATAAATATCATTGAAATTATGTGTGTATTTACAATTATGTGCTCATTTTGAAAATTTCACTTATTAATTATTGTTTTATTTTAAGTGGTAATAACACTTTTAATATATTTAAAAGTGTTATTACCACTTAAATATGTACTTGTATTATAATACAATAATAAGTATTTTTTGTTATAATATAATTTTTAAAAAGGGAAACATCAGAAATTTATTCAGTCAGGCTAATGTTACATTTTTTTTAAATAACTACGCCATTTGCTTTATATAAAGAATAATTCTTGTAATGTTTGCAAGAAATCCTTAATTTTACACTATTGATTAAAAAAGTACTGTAAAACTGAAGAAAGTGTGTATATATCACTGAGTTATAATTTCTTTCGTGGGAAGTTGTAGAGTCAGTTACTGACTTAATAGACATCCTCATGTTAGAGCCTTTGCCTTTAAACCATTCCTGATTAATAAATTCAAACAGAAAAAATATTTATTGGCGTTTTCACGATAAGTTAATGTCTCGTGCTTAATACAAGTAATTTTGCTTTTTATTGTTTTGTTTTATTAATACTTGTTGTTATATTTTATTTAAATTTTTCTGTTTTAATTGATTAAAAGTCATGTTTTTAAAACTAGTTAGTTACTCAAGATCTGCATCTAGATAGATAGTTAGTAATCTCTAAAACAATGGTTTTAAAACTATTAAAACGAAAAGATTCTAAATTCGAAAAAACTGACATATGTTTATTTTGTATTAATTTATCTTCATCTTAAAACCCTTGCCACTCTTCTTTCTTCTACACAAATTCTTTCCCTGCTAAATCCATACGCATTTGAACTCTTTAACCGTAACAATCAGACAAGCTAAAATTTAACTGACTTTTAAAAATAAGACTTACAGAATATTATCTGTACTACAATTAATACATCTAATTAATCTATTTTTTGTATCCATATAACGTGTTTATATATATATTGCATCACAAGGCAACTGTGTTAGGACCGTTACACAGTCTGTTTAACAAATCACAGAAGTGGCAATGCACAGACAATGAACAAATAATGGTTGGGCTCACAAAGGTACTGGCACTGATCTCCATAAATATTGGCTGCATCGTTATGCACTATTATTGCAAGTGGGTTTTATACTTTTAGGGTGCCGAGTGATAATACCATTACCATTATGGCCGGACATATTGAGGATGCTACACAACACTATTGTTCACGCTAAATCACTTGCTAGAAGGTTACGTATGGTGGCCACATTCATATGATACACAGAAACTGTCTTGAATATAGGAACAAGCCGTGAAAGATTAAGCACGAATGGACATGGTATTGAACACATGTGGATTTCGATGGTACATTGTTAAATAAAAAAATTCTTATTATAGTCGACACTTTTTCGAGATGGCCAAAAGTGATACCAGTATATAATATATCGTCAGAAACAGTAATCCGTAATTTAAGAATATTATTTGCTACACATGGCGACTGGCGTAATGTATGGTGCAAACATGTTTCTTGATAAGAGTTACACCATGTACCAGCACAAATAAAAGCACATCTAAACTTTTGATGAATAGGCATCATCGTACTGTGCTGGATAATATAACCCTGATTATATAGAAAAACAGAGAATAAATTGCAAAATGCTAATAAGAAAAGATAAAGATAAAAATAGAGAGACAAATATATGACAATAAGTAATGCACAAAAACTATAATAATGGTTCAAAATGGTTGCCTGGTCAAATAGTAAATAAAGATGGTCCATCATGTTACACAGATGATGATGATGCTATAGTTAGACGGCATATAGATCAGATTATAAAATTAAAAAATATATATGAAATCGAAAATGATACCAATTATAATAATAATGATAACGATGACATTCAGAGTGGACGAACAATGAATTTGGAAGATGAATTAACTGTGGCAAATAGTAAAATTAACAGTTGTGAAAATTAAAATACAGAAAAAAAGGATAATATTTTGGAAGTTTCAATCTCTGAACTATTCCTCTGAATTCCTAGCTCATCTGGAATAAAGATCTGTGTCAGGGGTAAAGATGAGGAATAAGTTAAATTTGCTTTCTAAAGCGCTATATTACCGGCCCAGTTGTTTTAAATTTAATTTTTTATTTGCTAAAGTTATGTTATGATTTGTATGGTAGATTTATCTTTATTAAAATTCTTTAATAGTATTTATGAATGAACCTAAAACCTAAAAGATTGAGAATTACTTAGGGGGAAGATATGTTATATACATACTCATATATATGTTTTGATCATTTGTTAACTTTTTTGTGTAAAAAGTTAAATCAAGTGGGTAGTTCGATAGTAAAATTGTGACATTACAATATAATATAAATATTGTTAATATTTCTGTATACGTATATAATTAGTGTACAATAAAGAGTATTTAATTAAATTTATTTTAAATCTAGAACAGAGGTCAATTCGTCATTGATATATGGGAAACACGTACATTAAATCACATTTAATCTTATTTATAAAATACATTTATAATTTAGCTCATTTTTCCTACCATTATATTAGCTTGACCCGAATGTGTGTAACGAAATCTTTAAAACGATTCGACGATCGATTTTTATACATATCTAAGTCAAGTCAAGTCATCAAGGATCAATGACAATACAAGACAAAAAAAAAGAAAAAGTATATATTAAAAAAATATACTGTAAAACATTAAAAACCAGCCAAACAGCTGAAACAATTGTGATGAATCTTTATATAGAAATACTTGACGGTTTTGGGATGAACACAGGCTACTTTATACTTATACTAAACTATATAACTAAAAAGAAAAAAAATATTGAGGAAAATTAATATTACTGTTCTAAAAACGTAATCTAAGTATAAACCCAAATGAAATCAGTATTTCGGAAAAAAAATATATAATAAATCCTAACATTTGACATCCAGCACGTTTACTACGAAAATTATTATCTGTATGGAGCAATATTAGAAATAAATTATAGTGGTTAGCTAACTTCTAATTTGTTACCGAAAAATAACAAACATTTATAAAAAAATACATATAGCCGAACACATGGCTTAGCGGTCAGAGCGCTTGACCGGTTTTCAAGATGTATATCGGTTTTCAAGATGTATGCGTTCAAATTATGTATATATATCTAAATATGTACTTTTCAATTTCCTAAGTGTGCGAATAACACTTTGAAAAATGTAAAAAAAACATTTATTAAACCGCACAAACCATGGATGCTCCATACAAAGTCAAGTGTGAGAAATAATAGATTTTTACTATACACAAATTTACTCTAAATGTGTGTAAATTATAGAGCACTTGTATATTGTGTACGTGAACAAACGAAATATTGATGATAGTTCTTTGCGGGTAACAGCCGGGCATTTATTTGCTTAAGTGGTCTCATCGCAATCACATGATCACTCACGAGGAGCCGAGTTCCCAATAATCAAGCGACTACGTAATTCGTAGTAGTTTACTGAGCGTACACCATGGCGTGGCTACGGCGCAATGGCACTATTCGTTTACTCTTGCCCCTATATTATTATTAATTTAATATTTCTCTTAAATATTAATTTATATTAATAATTTTAAACGTGTGTTTTAGTATTGTTATTTACATAGCGTTGTAAGAAAAACATGAAGGCGATACATTAAAGTTCAAGCATAAGCAGATGTACTAATACTGACACGTGAGATGAATTACAAAAGAACTGAGTGAATCATAATTTCACATTTCAAAAATTATTCACAGTACATATGTACGTGCACATTTTTATTTTACACTAGCGACCCGCTCGCGGCTCCGCCTGCGTAAACTACACGACTATGACTAATAATTATATGTATTTTCGTCTGCCCGCGTTCTTACTTAAATCACAAACTTTGCTAAAACTTATAATTTAAATTGTTGTAACTTTTTTATTTATAAACCAAGGAAATAAAATAAATAATAAAAGTTAAGGGAAGTTTACCAAAATACATTAAAATCAGTTAAAGCATTTTTGTGGTAAGCATGCACAAACGTGCTGACAAACAAGACAAACAGAAAAGTCATTAATTTGGGCTCTATTATATTAAAAAATATGCCTAATAATATATTTTCTTATATATCTTCCATTTAGAGACAGCGAAAGTAAATACTTTTTATTATTATTATTGTATTCAACAGTAATCTCAATATTGAAAACAGTAACACTTAGTGATAAGGGAACGCTAAACTAAGGTATCTCTTCCAGGTGGAATGGGAAACACAATATGTACAAATATGTATACAACATACATACATACTTAAATATATTAATAATTAAATATACTTTATTATGAAGAACCGATTTTAAACTATAATTAGAGTGTGAAATAATAATGTTATAGTCTTTTTTTAAGTTTGTAAACTTTTTGTTTGTTTGACTGTTAAGTGGTAAGGAATTCCAAAAGCGGAAGGATTTTGCAATTAAGAAATTTATAAAGAAGAACAATGGGAAGGAATATTAAGATTACGTTAAACGTGGAGCGGAGCGGAAAAAATATATTAATTACATAAAAACTTAAAACGTTCTTTGATACACAAATCGGAAGATACTGAAGAGAACGTTATAAAGAAGACAGAGAATGTGAGTATTCGGGCGGAGTATTACAGTACACGCTGGTCATCATATTTAAACATAATATTAGGAAGGCAGTTTTCATTTTGTTTTATATTTTTTAATTACACAAGAAACTATACAGTTTCTATTAGTTTTCTTGTGAGCATAAGATAAATGCCAACATAACAGCATTCAGCAATAAAAACATAAAAAAAACAAATTTCCTATTTGTAATGAATGGAAAGTGAATACAGTAATTATTATCTTTAGAGACGTGATGAACCTCTGATTTGTATGATGATTGGTTTAGAATTTAACTCAGAAATGCAACTAAAGGTTTTAAACTACAGTCATTAAAATAAAATAAACAACAGTTCTATTACTTGTTATTTTTCCATCAGAACGGTTACGTTTAAATATAAGAGATTAGATCAGATTTTAGCTTAATGATATTCTTGAATAAATCCTTATTATTTAAACTTTCATATTATCATTATCATTTTAATTTTGTAATTTAAATTACATTCAGATCATTCTCCAGTGTCATCTAAATTTAATAAATGTATGTATTATTCCCTCGTGCAAGATTTGAAAACCCAAAGCTAGTAATATTTAACTTCTTGTCGGTTTATATTTAAAAAAAGTAAGATAAAACACATGTTACTGTTATCAAAAGAACGGAGAACAGAGAGTTTTGCCACTAGGTTCTCTCTGCATACTCTGCTATGCGAAAATAAAGTGTGAAGCTGTTATAAAAAGCTATGTATTATGAATTTACAGTATACATATTTAGTTGTTTCCTTGACCTGTATAAGACTGTAAGTACCAGTATAAAATAAATAGTTTATATAGATAGGTAAGGATGAGTAAGTAAATAAACAGATTTGCTCAAATCATTTAAGCCTCAAGGGAACTGGGATTTCAAGGTTTGTGTAATAAATTATATACTAGCGACCCGCTCGCGGTTTTGCCTGCATAAACTACAAGACTAAAGTATTTACTTTTTTTCCCCGCCCACGTTCTCACTTATGTCACAAACTTTCTTTAAATTTATAATTCAAATGATTGTAACTTTTTAACATATGAACCACTAAGATACACGTTAAAGGAAGTTTACCAAAATACAATAGTCATAATTATATTTATATCGTTATCACAAATATGTAAAATATAATATTTGCTGCTTAATAGTTTTATGTCGATCTCAAAGCGGACATTCTGGTGTTGTTATTTGCACTAAAACGTTTATTTTGCTATAACAGTAATTTTCAAACAATTTATAAAATATATAATAACGGTGGAGTCTAAAAAACTATATGTTATAATTCGAAAGTTTCTTTATTAGACGTACCTATGTAATATGGAATGTTTTATAACATACATAAAGCTTTATAGCACTAGGATGATTTTTATTTTTGTTTGATTGTAATATTATATAATAAATTCAATGTTATAATTTTTATATCTAAATAATTTTATTTATACACAACTTTCAACAGAGAAAGTTTGCATATTGTTTTAAAACTGCATCCGATAAGTAATCTAAGTATTGTCAAGTACTTGGTCGAGTATTTACTACTTACTATTTAATTTCAATGTCAAGAGTAACCAAATATAGATAATAATAATATTATTTATTAAACTGCTTAAATTTTGTTTATTTAATTTTGTCTTATTTTTCAATAATTCGAAATTGTAGCATTTCGTTCTTTCTTAAATCTGAAATTTGTGATACTTTATAAAGTATTTCTTTCTAATATAATACTAAAAATTGTACATTCAAAGTGTATATTTAATATATATTAAGATGACATCTATATTTGTCAAAAGTATGTCAACAAATTAAAGGATATTATCGTAATATGCCTTTATTTGAAGAAATTAAGTAATTATTTAACTGTATTAAATAATTATTGAAAAGCTAAAACGTTTCATTATTGCCTGTGATTTTTCAAATTAAAATTACAAACGAGACTTAGACCATTTCAACAGCACTTACACTATTTAGTACATACAAAAAATACTTAAATACGTATTGTATATATTGCATTTTTATTGAAAAAATCTAATTATAAAAATGTTGTTATATCCGTAATAGGGAAATGATTATATTTAAATTATTGTCATTTCTTCGCTCTGGTACCAAATACAAAGCGCGAAGTTCCGCCACTCAACACGCATTGTCTCGGGAGGAAAGTGGAGAACGGAATGTCATAATACGAGGTTCTCTTGACTACCCTGCTATGCGGGAAAGGAGTTAAGCATGAAAAAATGTATGTATGAATTGCACTAAGTTGTAAAAAAATATGTTTGTTAGGGTGCTATATATCACATTGATGGATCAATGGAGTTATATGAGCTTTAAATATATTTTTTAATATGAGTATTAGTTTTATTTGTTAATTATTCCTTATTGGTGACTAAAAATATTTTACTTTCACTCTTTAACGACTTTTTGTGAAGATAACGGCGTCACGAAATAATTTGTACAATAAAGAACAAGATAGTATACTATGTACAGTACAATATTGCATGCTGTTACTTTTTATATAATGGCATTGTACAACTAAATGTCTAATTTAGTTTTTCAGTATTTTAAGTTTACGAGTAACTGAGAATTAATAATTGCTTAGAATATTTTCTAAGCAGTATTTTCTCAAACGTTTCAATTAAATTAATAATGGAGCGAGCGATGTGTGAACATGCACAGTGACTGGTGAGTTGATAATCATTTAAGGTTAATATCATCCAGACGTTAGTGAAATCATTAACTTTTAGTTTACATCGACTTTGTTTACATTTTGTTTAGTTTCGTCACCGTTACAGTGTACACTAGCTTAACGTGTGGACACGATGTTAGCGTTAGCACCTGCCACGATTTTTCAAGTTGTATGGAAAGTTGCTGATATTAAAGACGCTAATTGAAATCTAAAATGTATGCACTGACACTGTGCACTAAATGGCCACTAATCAGTTGTTAATATTTGCCAGTTATTCAGTGTGTAATTTGTCTCTGTTAATAATTAATATATTACTCGCAAATTAGTTATAACTGTGAGAACAATGTTTTAATGATTTTATAGTTAATATAAACATTTTAATTTAACTTAGTTTGTAAATGCATACAATTTATTTGCAGCTTAATAATAAAACGTATATGATGTAAATTGAAAATACAAACCATATTGAGCAATATAATTCACGGACACTTCACACAATTGTTTCATACAACTACAATAATATAACGGGTGACGATAATAAATTAAAATAGGAAGATCTCGAGTCCCGTCGTGCACTTACAGTATGCGAGTGTACTATGTGCCTCTGACACATTTTGACTCAATATTATTATGTAGGTTTGTCCCTGACAATTGTATCCCAATTGACACTCTATTAAACGTAATCAAGTTTAAAGAGCTAAGGTTAAATTATAAATAATAAACAAATAAGATATTATTATAAAGAAATATGTGAAAAAAAGTATATTTTAAGCCTTCATGTATATAATATTTATTATTAGTTTTATAAAGTGGGTTGAGTACACGTTTGTGGTGTGTGAGTAGTTAAGAGCGTAAAGGAACACTGAGGGAGAATTAACCGACATTTCTACGGGAACTTTATAAGCAATAAATAAGTGTCGAATTGAGTGCTGAGTTTGGTCGAGAATTGTTATAATTTGAGTTTAAATTATTTAAGCTCGTACAGTCTGGTTAGGTAGAGTACTGTGTCAGATTGTCCAACTATAAAACAAAATAATAAATTTTCATATAAAAAAATATTAACATTAATTGATTAAATTACAAGGTTTTTTTTAAGTTTTTTATCTTTGTTTAACGCAAAGGAAAATGTTACAGTTTTTATAACAAGATTTTTCCTCAGTCCGTCATTATTATTCCTAGGATGTAGAGAATGATATCTTTGCGTGACAAACATTTGAAGGTAATGTGATTGAGCAATATTTATATATAATTTATTTAATGGTTACTTTGTAGCTATACGAATTAAGAAAATATAAAAAATGCTTATTAATTTAATTATTATGGTCTATATTTTTGGTAATTGTTAGGTGAATGTTAATTTTAAAAGCTAGCTCCCGCCCGTATGTATTTATAATATAGTATGAGTACATATAAATATAATATTAATAAAAAAGTTTCGAAAATTCAACTGTAAAAATGATACGTATTCTTTACAGTAATGACAGCTAAAGAAAGTTTTTAATTATAAAGGATTCGTTCAACCTTATAGTTCCACGTTGTTAAGTGCGATTATGTTTAAATAAGAAATTTTAATAGTTACTATATTACCCAATAGTACTAACTCAACTATAAAATTATTATTGTTTCTAATTAATGGCTAATTGATTTTTACAAAAATAAATTAGTGTATATTTAACATATTATATTTATTTGCCAGATCTATTCAACGAATTGTTTCAAACTAGATAAACATTTATTTCATAATTATATATAAGATTTTTTGAAAACGTATAAAAATATTGACCGTAGTGGGACTCGAACTCGCGGCCTTTGTAGACCGTTCGCTATTAGTTCTATAACCAACTAAGTTGAAATGCTTATACGCTAGTTATAACTTATTTTTGTTGTTAGCATCTCTGAGGAGAACTATTTAAAATTTCTGCTATTATTTCCAAGAATAATAGTTGGCAAGAGAGAATGCTATTTTTTAGATATTTCAACATTTTAAAGTTTAATTCACACACTTAGGATATAAAAAAATATGTTTAAGAAAACGTTTATTTTCCTTTTAAATTCTAGGCTAGTATCATACAATCATAGTAAATCTATGCTAAATTTATTGTTATATAATTTTTTTTTTCACCTCTCGCTATCTTAAAGCGAGCGATAATATCTTCCGATAAATACTTGTTTTGTAAAAGCCACTGGAACTACTTAAAGGATATTTTTTAGGAATTCTTATTACTAAAATAACTGACGTAGTTTGTTTAATTGAAATCATGAAGGTTTTGCTTTTCACCTCTTTTCGCGAAAATGCATGGGCTTAAAAACATGTAATTTCAGTGTTTGGCAATGTGCAGGCACTCAACTACCGAAAAAACCTTTAAAATTGGTAGAAAGTGTGTCTAACTAGCGACAAAACCTTTTAAATTGGTAGAAAGCGTAATATAGAAAATCGAATGAATATAGAGAACCGAATTGATTTCAAAATGAATATAAGTAGTATAAAACGCATATAATTTGTAGGTGTATGAATGATTATATAATTAGTAATAGCATATATTACATTAAAAAAAATGTTAAATGTACTATGAGTAAAACAATACAACTGAAAAGCGTAACATATTTTATTTTCGAGGATAAACCATTCGTCACATGCTTTTGTCCAATTTAAAAACAACGTACATCTACATATGACTGTATTATGGGTAGTACTACATATATACTACTATAATATAAAGGTTTCGTACATATTGATTGCTCGAACTGTATAAGCTTGCCGGTACAAATAATAAAGTTTTTGTAATCACTCGCTTTAATCAATGAGAACTTATTTTCAGATTCACGCTTTATCACGCATAGCAGGTTAGACAGAGAGTACCTAATGTCAACGTTCGTACTTTCAATGTACAGATACAATACTACGAGTCATGGCATGTCAATTATCAAATAATTAATAAAATTGTCCTATTAATATTGAAAATATTTTTAATTTGCATTTCAGTCTTACGGACCAAATGTAAAATTTAAAATCAAAATTAAAGTTCTTAAATTTAAAATTCTTATGCAATACAAGTTTTAATACTTAAAAGAAAGAATTAGAAAGAATTAAGAATTATTACTAATATAACCTTACCTTCTCAAATTTTTAGCTTCACTATATTACGATATATCAATAAAATAAATAAAATCGTTTTAATTATTTTTTATTAATTAACATTTCACTTAAAATCGTATGAGTAAATTTAAATCGAATACTTAATACGTTAATTCGGTCGGTGGTTTCGATAATGTGTGAAATCAATAACGTTGGCAGGTGTAACTACGGTCACGAGTCTTAAGTCGTCTCAGATAAGGGATAAGGGCGAGATGAGAACACAACACCGAAATGTCCAGCGGCGGACATTCTACGACTGAGACTACTGTCGTTCAGAGCTACGTGACTACATCAACTAAGGGCATCCAAAGTAATATACGTATTAACTTATTTCCAAGTTTTTTTAAGAAGAAACAAGGTCTTTTATATTCTGCATTTAAAAAATGTCTATTGTCTACGAATAAAAACGTATATGCATATTTTACATTTACGTTTTAAACTACTATCAACTTGATATTTGAGATAAAATATAAGTTTTGGCAGTCACATGATTTATCTTTAAGGACAATAATATTTCGAAATGTTTTAAAACAAAAACCTATGCTTTACAGAAACATGTTTGAAAGAATATATTATTTTATTATATAATAGTTGTTATCGTGGCGCGTTTGATTCCCCATCCACGGGAATGATTATATTTTAATTTCTCCGCTCTTATGATAAGACAAATCGCGGCGTTGAGTTCCGCCACTCAACTCGCAATGTCTCGAATTCACGTGGAAAGCGGAGAGTGTAGTGTCACCAACCTAGTGTCTAGGTCCTCTTTACCTTCCCTGCTATGCGGGAAAATTTAATTAATTGATGATTTTCCTAAATTTAATTATGTAATTAAGGGATTTTAGATAATATATACTAATGTATGTATGATGGCTTTAAATGTCACTTCGAAGAATATAATTATAGTCCCATCTGTATGTTTAGATAACTTCTATTGTAATAGGCTAGGTTAGGCAGCATGTCTAAAGTAGTAGTAGAAGGTCAAAATGACATATAAGTCATCTTACTACCTAAAAAAGTCTCGAATTCGGGTGAAATCTAGAGTACAAAATACAGTTTATCTTAAAAGGACCTAATTTTGAAATACAAATCACTTAATAATATTTTTTTATTATGCATAGCTTAATAATTCAGTACTCTCTTCATTAAATATCTGTTGCGTGTGAGTTGTTTTAGTTACAGTTAAGGCATTTGGATACCTAAATGTATGTAGGTACATGCGTAGGTTAGGTATCTATATGAATAAGAATAGAATCATTTACTCAGTTCAAGGTATTTGTCATTATATTATTATAGTAGTTTTTAATAGATCTAATTAACAATGGTAAGTGAGTACACATTCTTATATTAATAGATTAGTATATCGTAAGTGCGAAAATATTATACTATTGCAAATTATTTAATAAATCATTCTACTTAAGTATGTAATTTTGATCTAGAATATGTGTATCTGTTTTATTTCACATTTTGACCCAAATCACCTACGGTAATTTGTCTTATCTCTTTCTCATCATTATATGTAATTGGCAATAAATTCTTATTATATATCAACAAGGTTACTGAGAACATGAGAATATTAATCATATAAGTTTTGTATGTACCGGTAAAATCTCTAAGTGTTAGAGAAAAGACCATCTCAATTAACATGATTTTATGCTGGTTAGAAGAAAAGCGTAGCTCATTATCAATATATATTTTATATAAAAATTGTAATAGAAACCAAACGGCTTTTCGTGTTATTTTGGTACATACTCGTTTCGTCGTTTTAATAATTTATGGTCACATACTAGTGCTTACTAACAATTGATTACCTTGGCCAACGAACACTAAAAATAATTTAAATTAATATTTTAATAAAAACAAAAATCTTAAAAATATTAGGTTTTTTTTATCTAACAGGATACACAGATTTCTTTAGAGATAATATTCGAAACCCACCGTGGGTTTCCTTTTAATTACTCAGCTCACATCATTATTACCAAAATAGTATTTGTATATTGAAAAGTTAAAAATAAATATATATGCAAATATTTATATTCTAATCCAGATTGAGATTACTATGGAAAACACGACCACTTATCGCCTACCGGTCTTGTGATCTCTACAATAGGTAGTTTAATAAATATATTGCAGTGCAGTGAGATTTAAATAAGAAATTACCATTGTTGCTACTAAGATTGTTAGTTACATACAGCGTGCGATAATGTTCCTTGCTCACAGATTATCTTCCTTTGTCACGATCTTTGTAATGTGATAAACGAATCACACGGCTTAGCGTCATTGCTGAAGTGAAGGTACCTACTCGTATTGTCATACTCACGGAAAGTATTCGGCGTTATTTAGTATTCACGACCATTCCTGGCTACTTAAATTGCGTATAATATATTGCATTATAAAAAATATTTTACGTTTACCTTATGGCATAATGTAATAATTTTATAATTCATGTGCTACTTATATATATTTATGTCCTTTTTATTATTTTCAATTGATTGTTGCAGACGGCGATTTCTGTCTTAATTAAAGTACCTACATACGCAATATAACATATGATTTACAATAATCATACTAATATTATAAACGCGAAAGTTTGCAAAGATGTTTGTTATTTTTTCACGTAAAAACTACTGAATGGATTTTAATGAAACTTTACAATAATATAGCTTATACATCAGAATACCACATAGGCTACAAGTTATAAAGCCATTGTGTGAATTGACCAAAATATCAAGTAAGTATCTTATGTTCAAGCCATTAAAGCCAAAATAGTGAACCATTGTAGTCAATAAATTAATATTATGGTATATATATGCTAAATGCATATGTATACACGCTACATATACCAGAATATTATTTTTTGCTATTTTTATGTCTGTCAGTCTGTTTGTTCCGGCTAATCTCTAGAACGGCTTTGACGGGGCTATCACTGGCAAATAGCTGATGTAAGGTCTCCACGCGGACAAAGTCGCGGGCACAGCTAGTAGAAAATATTTACTAAGCAGTTACTAGAAAAGTAGGTAAAGGAGACCGAAGCTTATATTAATGGTAAGTAAAACAGTGTATTCGCTGTTGAACTATTAGATAATGAGTCAAGTTTGTGATTTTACCAGAACTAGTGACCATAAATACGTTGACATGTCAAACGCTAGCCATACGATACGGAACGAAGTTGTAAATAAAAATCACAAGAGCAAATTAATCTGAGTCGATGCTGTACAGGAAGTACATGAATAGACAGTAAATATATATATGGAGATTTAAAGACCGAGGTACAATATTTAATTTTGTGACTCTTTACAAATATAAAATAAAAGGTGAAATTAAAAAAAGGTAAATATGATGATGATGTTTTTTACTCTCCCAGTCATGTCAGTTAAATTGACCTAGTATAGAGTTGTTAATATTCATCTGGAATGTAGGCTGAGTATTAATTAATAAAGATTTATTTATATAAAATGTATTATCTAAAATAAAACAGTTTGTTTTTTCATGAAAATGATAAGCAGACTATTTAAGTCTTATTCGTCGTCAAGTTACAAAGATATATACTTAGTTATATTTTCGCAATATAAAATAAATGTTAAAACTGATAACACACGCCCCTAGCTACCGTACACAGTTAATACTTTAAGTTTAATTATTCAAGTACAAGAAATCTACAACAACTACAAGTACATAATTATATATATCGCATGTGCATTTGGAAATACGTACAAAGTAGAAATATAAAGGGGTTACCGAGGTAGCTGTTCTAGATGTCCGGCCGGTGCCGCCTGTAGTTTTCAGGTGTAACTTGACAGCTTCAACGCCGGATCGCTTTATACGGTCTCGTTGTGATAAAACCGGCGATCGACCACCCCGAGGTTCTTGTTTTAATGATTTTTTATCCTTTTTATTTACATTTTTGTTTTCTTTCTTGTTGTTTATTATCTGTTCCTTACGGTCACGTGTTTTCATTTTCACCAATTATTAATTTTCACATTTATATAAAAAAAACATGTATACAAAGATTACTTTTCTGGTAGAATCGATGATATTGATAAATTAATGAAAAATATATCGGAAGTTATATTTTCCACTGCATTTTGACAGGTAATTGATAAGATATTTGTCGAAGGTGAAGTGGAAAGAGTGCTGATAAAAAACAGTACAGAAGTCAGCTGCCTACAGTACGTGACGGTTGAGGTCCTTTATGTTAACACCTCAATGTGATCACGTAGGCTTATGAAACCTTGAACTGAAATCTAAACTTGCACTGGTCAGTATTCAGAATTTACACAGACACTTGAAAATGTATGGACAAATAAACGCCATAATTGTCACCATGAACAGTATGTGCAAGCGGGTCACACAGGCCGGTCGGACTGGCGCACGCGCTTCTTGCCGTAACGTTCTCTCAAATTAATTAAGAGATCTTGTGACACCATAAATCAAGCGCCATCTTAAAAAATATTTATAGTCCCTTAAATATTTAAGTAAGAAAATGTGTATACTTTCCGTATGTTTGAATTTTACAGAACCTCATTGGAATAATGCAGTATGTATGTCGTAATGACATGGATGTAGAAAGAAGAATTAAATAGAATGAATAAACACAAAGTCGTTTTTTTCTACCCAGGCTGCTTTTAATATTTTAAGCAATATAAGCCCCTCGGAAAATATGCTTTTTTATATCATAAATTTCTAACTTTTCATTACATAGGTACAATTGTTCATAAAAAAATATTTCACGGCTAATCTGCCGGGCTATTTGGGACGAAATTTGATATGAGCAGTCCGAAAGGATGGATATAGACTACTTTTCATCAACACCACGCGAGCAAAGCCGCGAGTAGGAGCTAGTATTCAAATAAAAAAGTTTTATTTTTAGTTTTGACTGTCTACCTACCTCTATTCAGTATGTAATAAGAATTGACGATGAAAAATGTATGTTTTATTATGCGTAAAAATATGGTATCGAAAGCATTGTGATACGGACCACTATTAGGGAAAAAAAAAACATTTTTTAATGTGTATACTATAATAATAACTCTTAATAATACGTATTTTTAGTATTCAAATGTGATTACGAAGAAGCCATCCAATGCAATATACTTTTTTCTTCCAGTATACGCATTTTCCTGATTTTTTTCGTATTTCACCCGATTGGAAATATAGACTGGAGGCCGCATGTACATTTTAAATAAAATGTAGTGTTTTCACGAGATAAATAATTTGACATCCGATAGCATATTTATGTTATCGAACACAGATACAAAGACAATAGGATCAGTAAAGTCAATCATATATCAACAATTTACGATATAAATGATGAGACATTTTCAACCAAATTCAGATTTTATTGACAATAGGCGTAATTGACTATGACTATATAGTAAAAGTACTAAGGAGTATTAATAGTATGAAAGCATATTAATGGCCATGTCGATCCCACAATGCAGTATCTAACACTTTATGAATTTATTGTGAATCTGTACATTTATAGTACGAGATTGAAGTTAATACGCTGATGTACCTACTCTTATGTCTTATAACTATTTCCTTTTTTAAAAAAAACAGCTCCACATTGCTATCCACGTAGTCACGGAGAACGTAGCGTTCAAAACACTCCATTCTCCACTTTACTCCCGAAATCGGGTAATTCCGTGTTAAATGGGGAAATTCAACGCCTTTGCTTATGTACCAGAGCAAAGAAATAAACATAATTTAAACATAATAATTTCACCGAGTGGAAATCGAACTCACAACCAATCGCGTTTACAGTTAGACGCAGTCCCACTGTGCCACGATGGCCTTGGTTTTTTTTAAGGACACCAAATAAAAAAATCACTCTTTGGGCATAGAAGTCCGTGATTACTTACATACCACATAATTGATAATCGTGAAAGATTTCATATTAGAAGTAGGTTTTATTTTCAAAAAAGAAATAGAAAAAATTAAAGACTGGGTATTTAAGGTGTACGAGGTTATAAAAAATGTTTTAAAGAATCGTGCCGTTTCAACATAGTTTCGCCTAAATATATTGAGTTTAAGATTAGCATAGGAGTTGGTTTATGGTTATGGTTTATACCTTTAGACACAAGTCGTGAAAAGGTCCAATAGAAAATAGAATAGTGGACATTTATGGGTGGATTAATTGCACTCACCAATGGATGGTGGTAGGCTGAAATAAAATCTACGTCTTTCATTTTGACTAGTTATACACCGTAAGTATATTTTTTAACATTTTTATTTTTGTAACCTCCATTAACGTTAGGTAATTGTCAGTAACTGACGCAATGATGTATATGTCGTGGTCATATCGTAGACTTAACGATTTCATGATATGGTCGTAGTTCATGAAATGTCGAACTGAATTTGACCATATCGTAGAAGCGTCGATGTTTAACGATTTTGTCGTATCGTAAAATAAGGGGTCTTTATTAGTCTTAGATCTTATATGCGTAATACTAATTTTATATAATGATTTTTTAGCTTAAAACACTTTTAAACTCTAGAGAATCAGTTGAAATAAATAGTTTAACCTAACCTACAAAAATGTTATACATTATTTTGATTTATTCCGTATGAAGTAGTTACAAGCGATCAAGATGGTTAGGTTAGTTTCTTTAGCATTTAAAAGTATTTTTCATAACATTATTTAAGTGTTTATAATGTTCGCTAAAACACATCGACTTGATATAAAAATTTAAATACATTTTGAATAAAATAAAAAATAATATTTTAGTAAGAATATAATTTTTACGTTAAATAAACGAAGCTTCTGAGCAATTTTATATTAAAATTAAAGTTTTGTTACTAACAGCTGATATGTAAAGAAGCGCACATAACCGGTCAACCCACATCATGATTTGACAAATCGATTATTGAGCATTTCAAGAACTATACTTTAATGAAATTGTCAATTCTACGATATGACCACGACATTTAGACACAATTTTTTTTTATTGACTTAACATAATTATTAAGAAATTTATATTTATGTGCCATCTAGTTTTTGCCAAAGAAACTAGTTGGTAATTGTATAGCGAGGCGATTGTAAGAGCTGTTGCACTCACAGTGTCCGTGTTGCGCGTGAGATGGCGCTGTATTTTTTACTTATAAAAATGATTCCTGATATTAGCATTTTAAAATTATCGTATAAAAATAATAAAAACAGATTCAAAATGGGCTTATTAACAATTTTTAAAGTTCAATAAAATATTACCCCGTTGATATTTATTATTTACAGCTATTAGACTACTAGCATACAATGCGTTTAGAACTTAAATAATGTTCTATATAAAATCGGCAAGCTAACATTCATTTATAAATGTTTTCAACAGAGGATTGACTGACTTTGTGCAGTTTTTTTATATTTTTAGTGAAGAAAGAAAAAAACAATTTACTATTATAGTATATTTTGAATTTTATTTCATAAGTATATTCATTGTGGTACATTCAATTATATTTTTTACATGCTTTCTATCATTGACTTTGATTCTAAACACGTGTAGTAGGTACACTATTGTTACATTTTAAGTACGTTACAAGTTTGTGGATATAAAGTAAAGCTCAAAAACATACATTAGTTATTTTTATATGTAAGCACTTAATATATATTAGTGACTTTCTAAAAGAAAGTTATAATTATATTTTTTTAAGCCATGTACGTATATGGATAAAGATGACATATTGCATTTTTCTTTTCGTAGTTCTATGTATAAATTTGAAGTGTATAAACCTTATGAATTACTTTTGCAAACTTGTAAAGAAATTTCTTGGTAATTTTTTAACTTTGATTCATATTTTCCTAGCGAAAACATAAGTTCTATTCAGTTTTTTACCATAAAAGTCAAAGCATAAATTCAATTCAATTCAATTCAATATTTCAATTAATCTCTTATTATAACAATAATAATTGGTAGCTTAAACACTTTCACAGCCTATTTAAATCTTAGGACTCAATTTCTTGAAATTCGAATTTGCGATATTCCTTTGTCAATTCTTATATTCTTATATTCGGACAGCTAATATTCTTTTTAATACTAAAGTAAATAAATATTTGTGACATTTATAATACATACAAAATCATCACTCATGGTTTTATATAAGCATATATATAATTTTTATACTTACAACTATACTAAAATTATGTATGGCACTATACTAGAGCTAGAATAATTAGGTAGAGATATCATAGAATATATAAGAGGTATGCACAGGCATAAATAGCTGAAAAGCTAACTTACCATATTACGATTATTTTAAAATGAAACAATTTTACCCGGATTAATCGCGTAGTCCGTGGTCACAGATAGACTCTGCCTGTGACCACGGACTACCGTAAAATGTTCGAAACGTCGGGTTTTCTAAAATGTATTTTCGGATGCCCAAAATAAACGCGATTAATCCGGTTAAAATAGTTACAATTAAAAATGTATAAAAATCACAATCGTTCTTGTTGTGTTAAAATAAATAGTATATTTATAGAACTGTATATAATTTCGAGGTTAATTAGGTAATGTAACTTTATAAATATATTATGAAAAAACTTGAATCTCTAAATTAATCCTTTTGACACAGTTCTTCATATCATTCTAAGAAACTGATATTTATGGAACTATTTATAAACTAAGCAAGACTGTAGGTTGAAATACCACCAAATGAACTTTTATATCTTTAATATGTATCCTGAAATAGACGAAAAATTGTATGTCAAAATAAATAAAAAAATAATACATCGTTCTATTAATTCCTTATCTATGTCTGAACAAAATTCTCGAAAGCCGTTTGTTTTATTTAGTAAGGTGTGCTTTGCTTAAAAATAGTCTTTCCCTACCCCGAGGTAAGTCCACTCAGGGCTTATTATTTCATAACTTGATATCCTCATGGTGACAAAATGTACTTGATTTCCGTTGAGTGAATTTTGGTTCTGAAAGAAACATATATTTAGGATTAGGTGGGTTTAGGTTATCGAATCATATAACTTGTTCTTAAGATTTACGTGTATTTACGTAGAAGTGAATTATAAAAAAAAGTTTCATCTGACAATTTACCATTTGGCACGCGATATCAAGAGAAGCGAGAGATGCGAAAGTCAAGAAATATAATACACGTCTAGTTTTGGTGGCATACACTAGTAATTTTGAATGGTTACTAAAGTTACTAATCTCCATAGAATCCACATTTCCATAAGCGGACAATATATAATATAATTGAATATGATTGATATTAAAATGAAACAACTCTACATAATTAAGATGTTTCCATACTTACTGCTTTCTATATCCTCGTCTTTCTCTTTCTTCTTAAGTAGCATTGGACCCAAATTATTTACTAAAAGAAATCCAACAGGTGTTGTTATGAAAATAGCTTGTATAATAAGTCTCATAATGTCTTCGGCAACACCAAGTTCCTCATTGTGTTTTCCATGTGTCATAATTATGGTACTAATTGCCAAGGGACAAAGGACAGCCTACGAAAAAACAAAATAAAATATGGTTAAAAATATTTCTACTCACATATATATTTATTTCTAAAAAATGTATGTGATAAACGTGAATATTCAACTTTATGCATTAAAATGCTCACGTATCGCACGTATCACTTTTGCTGAAGTATTAAAAAATATTTGTTTGAAAAATAGGTAAATTTTACAGAATCATACACCATTGGATGGTGTATATATTTTTGGCAAAACTAGTGAAATAAATTCTCGGAGTTATAGCGAAAATTACTAAAATATGATTTTCCCGCATAGCAGCACTACACTACTACACTCCGTTCTACACTTTTGACCCGATATCTAAAATTGCATGTTGAGTGGCTTGACTTAACGCCTCGCTTTGTATTACCAGAGATAAATGACTAAGTGAATATTTTGAAAGAGACGTTAAAGTATCTCAAAAGCACCAAATCTGAGCTAACAGTTCAAAAAGTAGCAACAGAGACAATAACTTACCTCTACAATTGACTTGGGTATCCATGCACAACATATAAACATCTTTTCTTTTAATGTAAACTTCCAACAAACTAGTGCTGCAACTATCAGTCTCACAGAGAGGCATGCAAGTAAGATCCCTAATCCAATTAGCATAGTTTCCGATATCGAACTGTGCACCTGCAATTAATTTGATGGTTCAAAATTATTATGGGCTTCGGTTAAGTTTTGAATTAGATGAACACTTCGTTATAAATTATTTGTTTTAGTTGTGAGATGAATCTGCAAAACGTACCGTACCGTACCGTATAATGTACCCTGCATTTTAAGTACTTTCATCTATTTTTTTATATACATATATTTCATATAATAGGATAAAAGATACGAACTACAAAAAACGTCCCAGTGTAGGCAAAGAGCACCGGCTCACATGTTGACCACAGCACTCGGTACACGGTAGCGGCCGGATTCTGGTTTAATTTCCACCCCTTCTTGGTCCAGTGCGTTGACGCTGTTGCATTACACGCAAGTACTGCTACACCACCTTTAATATACAAAAGCAGAATGTGATTTTTTATATAATATATATGGAATATAAAACGCAATAGGTATCTATACAATAAATTTTTATATAGACCAACCGTCCCTTGTTATTAAAATTATGCGCGTTTGAAATTTCTCATAACTAATTTTATTAAGAGAAGTAAACTTTACTATTATTAAATAAATAAAAACAATGCTGGAATGTGTCTCACATATACTTTTATATAAAGTGATGAACACTAAGCTAAGGCATACGCATAATTTACGTCTTTATAAATTTTGAAATACAATTTTATAGTAATCACGATTCACGATGACATTTACGGAAACCTTATAAAACGGAAGGAAGAAAAATAATAAAATAGTTATTTCGTACCTGTTCCACCCCATCCAAGAGAAGAAGTGCATATGTTTAGAAAAAGCCCTCCGAATAGTACGAAAAGCACTCGTAATTCAGTAACGAAAGTGTCTTTTGAATTGGGTATATATTTTGCAAGACTTCCCCAAGCGACTCCAAGCACTACACCCAAAGGTAGGGCCAAAATTGCCTAAAATATATATTACATTGTATAATATGTTTAATAATATTTATCAATATGTTTTATTTGTATTATAAAGTAACTTCTATATTTTTAAATGGAATCCTGTTAATTTTAAATATTTGCAGTTACTGACTGACTGACCGCGCACAGCCTATAATACTAAGCGAAAAAAAATGAAATTTGGCATGCATGTTGCTTAGGGAGTCTAGGGAAACACCAGTACGTGCAAACGAAGCTGCTGAAACTAGTTTATAATATACCTATGTTTAATAAGGCATATTGAAAAAAAAATCTAACTTTATATTATATTTAAATGCTTACTTTTACGTAATGATAAGTATCGTCAAATTCATAAAATATAAAGCTGAATAGCACGCCAAAAGTACCAACACTGAGTGCGGTCTCTAAGCCTCCTGCCGTACATACTAGTTGTGTCCAATTGATCTTTCCATTTGCGTTCTTTCCATGTTTAATAACTGAAGGCATTATCACTGGGCACGATACGGACGCATAGAAAGAACCTAAAAGGAAACCTGCAAAATGTAGTCTTTATTAATTATACGCAAATATGTGCTCGATAACAGCTAGTATAGATATAGTTTAAGTTCTCTAATTATCTATATAAATAAAACCTTTTGGAAATACAAAAATTATTATGTTTTTAATGTTAATATTTAATTCAAATTATATTTCAAAATGTAAAAAAGACACTCAATTTTATGTACAATTTATTACGCGGCTACTTTATTTAAAGTCTATTGCATCATTATGTGGCTATAACATTTATGTTATACATAAAATATATTGCGGATCATCGTTACCAGAGAAATCGGCAAAAAATATTTTCGTACCTTGCAAATTTACATTTCAAAGCAAAGGAAAACTGAAAATAATATAAAGAGACAGAAGAAAATTTGTTAGAATAAGTATAAAATGACTTTATAATAAAAGTTGAATTTCTGGTGTCAATTAGGTATTTAGGCAAGAGTTGTATGCACACTGCCAAATGTTTGGACGCTTCAGCAAATTCAGAGCTTCAACACTGTTGTACTATACAACGTCATGTATTGAAAATGCATTCAAATCTTTTGCAATGGCAGTTCTATAGCAAAATTTATTGAATTGGCTCTACCTGGAGCGTATATTGCGCACCATTGTGTCGTACATCGTGACAAATTTTACTTTTATCAGTAGATGTATACCACAGTTTACAAAAATGAATTTTGAAAGCACTTTATTTCATTTATGTGCATGTTTTTATATTAAATTCGGTTAAAAAATAAAATTCATGCATTAAAATTATTTTGTTTTTAAAATATAATCATTCATATTGTTAAATGTCAAGTAAAACAGAAACTGATTAGCGTTAAACGATAACAATAGGTTTTTATTATCGAAAATTTTAGTCCAAAGAATGGAAAAATCTCAAATATTAATTTTAAAAAAGAACTAATTCAATTCCATAGACGATTAAAGGCGAGTGCTTATACAAATACAAAATAATTTATTATACAAGAAAAAATAAACTAAGCCGAGCAAACATCTTGCTTGTTTGTATTTACCCCAAATCCAAGGAAAACCAAGAAGAAGATGAGTGCAAATTGCTACAGTTACTACTTCCGCGCTCCATGGCAGTGCACCTAAAGTTAGTACTTGCTTCCAATTTTGTTTTATGTAGTGTACATTCCAAGCTAGAGAACCCTTTCCTAAAATAATTACCGGATATATTTTTCTAAAAAAATTAATCTCATATTAATATTCAATGTAAAAAATAATGTATATATAAAAAAATAGAAATTACTCATCCATGCAACTTTCATTAAAGATATATTGAACAAATATTTACATTTTATATAAAATATAATAAAAATCAGACCTACGCCGTGAGTCGTAAATTATTTATAAAGTTAATTGTACTATTAAAATGTCATGACAATTATATTGGTTACACTTGGAATTAAAGTTGATATCAAGTTGTTCCTGTTATTCGTTTAAGAAATTTATTGTTTGAGGAAAAAAAATTAAAGAAAAGAAAACAAAACCATACCATATAAAAGGAACTATTGTTTATTATATTAATGTTTATGGTTAACTATACCTTAGGAATCCATCGATTTCTGCATATGATCGCATATCAATAAAACCAAAATGTCGGGCAAGGATGCCAGTGAGTAAAGCTGCAAGTAGCGGTGGTAGTGTAGTCAATTCTTGGACTATTTGGCCGCTCGCCCAAGCAATGACACCAATGATTGCCAGACGAAACCACTGTCCATTCCAACTCCAATTTTCACCCCATGCATACCAAAGATATCCCCAAGTTAGTGCCCCTATGAATCAATAACACTTGATTCTAATAAAATTGGATTAATAAGTAAAAGCGTGCAAAGTGAAAAGTTAAATTTATTGAATATTTTTACAATTTTGGAACTAATATGAAATTGAAAAGTATTTAAATGACCTACCGAAATTATTATTGAAAGTCTATAATTAATTCTCAAGTGGCATCTGCCAATTAATATTTTTTCTGGGAAGCTACTAATAATGTTGAGTTCACGGTTTGAATGCCGCCAATTACAAGTTAGTTAACGTATTAATTAGTTGGAGTTTTTTGCCACAGTCAAACTGATTTCGTCAACTGACTATTTAAATTCAATTTTTATTTTTTTACTTAGTCGAAAATAAACTGCATATTAAAATCACAGATTACAGTTGTTAAATGTATGTTAATTTAAAAATATATATGAAGTACGTACTTGCGTTTTAATATTAAATCTCACGATTTTTTTGTTATATTATTAAAATGAAAAATGGTGTATCATAATAGCAATATGTCCATTATCATCATCCATTAAATAATCAGTAATATACAATTTTATATGCTGTAAAATTATATGAAAATAGGGTATAATAAAGCGTACAAAAGCTAACTCACCCAATATGATTAAAGTGATATAATGGATAATTGTTGGAGCTGTACTAGAACACCAATGTGGCCCTGAACCTTCATCTTCCTTTGAAAGTTTATCTACACTAACTATGGGAGTAGTATTGGCTGACCTGCAATATTACCACGAAAATTAAATATACAATTTTATATAAATATCACTTCACTTGCACTAATTTCCTCACATATGATCATGCATTTTTCCAATCTGTGCTGGAGAGATGCTTTTGTCTAGTAAACTGTCGTATTCGTTCATGACTTTCATATAGTTTGATCAATTAATATAAAACAAACTTAACTAATTACCGCGCTTATAAAGATATGAGGGACGCTGAGATTCTGATTTTATTGTTTACACAGATAGGCTTACTTACCGTTTGTCTTCCCCTTGGTGCACAAGATATACACCCTTCTCGGTAATTGTCACAGTGTGCTGATCTAAAAAAAATACTGTATAAAATTGTATCGTAAACAAGTATTTATGCATACTTTAATTAATAATAATTCAGAGGGCATTCATGGTCGTAACGCGACATCATCAGTTTCTATAGGAGTCGTTTCATATTCAAGAGAACATACGTTATGCAATTGAATTTATCTCTAAAGGATGAGTTGTTAGAAAATAATATCGATCATTACAGATTTTATTTTATCATATTAAGGCTAATCGAAGAAGAACCGTCGACTGTTGTAGTATCTTTAAAGATAAATTATAATATCTGTGTAAGTCAAGCTTTGAATATCCATACTATAATATTATAAATGCGAGAGTAACTCTGTCTGTCTGTGACGTCATCCCGGCCGCACCGATAAACCGATTGTGATGAAATTGTATATATAGATACTTAAAGGTCTAAGGCTACTTTTTTATAGGCTACGTTTTTCTTGAATATTTTTATTTAGTTTACAATTATTAATTAATATAGTCAATTATTTATTATAGTATTATTTAATATAGTCAATTATTTAATTTACAATTTTTATTTAGTTTTTCCTGGAATTTCGTTGTTTCACGAAAAGGCTGCCGAAAATACTAAAGAGCTATAGGCGAAGCCGCGAGTGGGTAGCTAGTGATATAATAATTATATTATATTTACAAAGTTGAGTCATTAATTTTTTTTCTACAAAACTTGAGTACGTTTAATATATTATTTAAAAATAGGTACCATACCAGGTTTAGTTACTTTAACTTTATTTTAGATACTTTATTGGTCTTGATTAAACGCAAATATAAAATGTAATCATTTATAAAATAAATATATGTCATTTATTAATGTATGTCTAAGAGTAAAATTGTTAATGGAATGGAATAAATGTTACAACTTAAGACACTTCTTAAAGTTAGTTATGTTACACAAAACATGCTTTTTACTATTTTATTTTGAATAATTCTTCTAAGCTTGAATATAATAAAACGCTACACTTCTTCGTCGATTCCATTGACTTTCAAGTGATTAAAATATCTAAAAATAAACAGCCGTGTTCAACCTGTTTTATATTAGATGAAGGTTTTTCATGAGTTACTTACAGTCTCTACAGTCGCCTGTTGTCATGTCGAATTTGGCTACAATGCATTATTTTTCAGGTATCTGTTATTCATTTGTAGTTTAAAAGACAATATAAACACAGTGCTACCGGCAAATACTGCTATATATATAATATCTGCAGTATAGCAGAAATCAATAGTAAAAAAGCATACAAAATTAAAGTCTAATGTTCTGTTAATAAAATAGATATAAATCATTAGTTATAAATTTGTTTTTCATCCGTACGCTATTATAATAAGATTGTTTTATAGACCACTGTAACATGTAACTAGGTAAAATGTATAATGCAATTTGGGAGCGCATGAGATGTAAACGCATCAGTTACTAACTAACCAAACTTTTTGAAGCCGAGTTTCGAAATTTTCAAATTAACCCATGTTGAACTTCAACATTTTAGTTTCTAATCGATTTAATTCTAACGCTTGCCCTAAACTATTTATAGTACAAGAAAAGCAATATGAAATATGTAGTTTTTTATCTTTGAGTTTGTAGAGCTAATATTTACTAAATTAAAATGCGTCGACTTATGAATAAATTCTATTATTCTGGTCATATGATAATTTATGCTAACATGAATTGATAAAAATGTTGATTTTAAAATAAAGAAGAAAAGCCTTACAGGACAGTGAAGGCAAAAGATACTATATTTTACACATCTAACGCTGAATTTTCAATGGCATTTAAGAAATGAGTAAATATAGATATATAATATATACATAATTGTGAGACAAATATTGACAAAATGTTGAAGCCGTTTTATAGATAATGCTGTAAAGGTTTTGATTTTTAAAACTTATTTATTTCTATGGTGAAGTACATCGTAAAGATTCACTTTATGTGTAAAACATTAGCACCTAAATTAAATATATTTTTATCCAATTGAAAGTAAATAAAATTAATTAATTAGTGAAAATAGTAATTAGTTAATGCAAATATTAATTTTTATTAGACACTGCAAAATTAATTAAGCTTAGTTACTAAGAAGACCGTTATTGATTTATCACTAGAACAAAAAGTTACCAAAAGTGTCAACAACTAGCAAATTCCTTCGATGAATCGTATATTCGATGAAATAAATTGGCTATACTGATCTATTTTTCAAACTATCACATTTTCTAGATAAAAACTTAGACTTTTCAACAGCACAGGTGAATAGTAGTTGATGTATTGATTGATAGCTATTGTGCTCACAAAACAATGTAAAATAAATAGGTCGAGTAGCAGATGCAATTAATTCGAAGAGTGTTGATGAGGGTATATCCGAAAATAGTTTGAATATATGTAATCAATCATAAAAAAATTCGATAATAATAAAATTTTAATGTGTCTCTATTTTAGGGCGGAAAGTTGAGAACGGAGTGTCTTGACACTAGGCTCTCTCTGACTACTCTGCTATGCGGGAGAAAGTCTGAAGATAAAAAATAACTAATGTATGGAGAAGATCACTTCTGAACTGATTCTCTAATAAATATTGCTACAACCCTGATAAACTATAAAGTTGCTAAAGCAAACAGTTTAAGGCATTTACATTTAAAATATCGGAAAATCGTGATTTCAAAGTACAAATTAACGATTTAACTAATTTGTATTGTAAAACTCAAATTCTCCAGAATGTATTTAAACCTGTTTATTCTATATTGAGCATAGTTACTGCAAATATATAATGTATATTTGCAGTAACTACGTATAATTTGGAGGGTGAGTATAAAATCTTGTAGTCATTTTAAAATATATAACTTTATTTGACACACTTAGGAAATGGTAGTGTGTTGTTTTGAATATATATTTTTTAACGTAAAGGGTTTTGAAGCCGCGCCTCTTTTTACTACTATTTTATGCTTAATGACATAGGTATGTTGCCTTTGTATAGATTATTTTTTGCTTTTATTTATATATACTTTGTGTGAAATAAAGAATCTTCTATTCTATTCTAATTCATAACAATAATTTTGACTTTCATAAAGGAAGCAATCATAGCTTTATATAGCGATATTTATTCAACTAGTAATAACGTGATATAAATAGAATCTGATAAATGATGGCTGTTTGTAATTGCAACTATGATGTCTAAGCGGGTCGGGATGTTTCTTTTCAATTCGATATCTCTATTAATGCGAAATCAACCTCTGTAATATTCTTAAAAGCAAATTTTGATAAATTAAGTAACGACAATGCCTTAACAATTACACGGCAAAATAGAAATAAGTAGCGTTTAAAATAATTTCTTTACAAAAATAAAGGACTGAAGATGTTTTATATGTATTATTGTAGAACAAAATAGAATAGATTTTTTTTAATTTTATATATAACAAGTAATGACTGAAAATGCACTTATTTCATTAATACGTACTATGGAGTATCGTTTTAAAACGTTTAAGGCAGGATTACAATGAAATTATGAACTTTTTGTTGCAAATATCGTTACTAGTAGTATTTAAGTAAAAGCTATTATATATCAAAATTATTGTTTATATAATATGTATATATATATATATATAATTCAATGTCTTTATATATACTTACTTTCATGCATCGCCTTGCACAATCCTGTAAGAAAACTTCGAATATAAACACTAATTTTTAATGATATATATTATTTGAATAAACTGAAAGGTTGGAAATACCATTTGAATGACCACTGGTAAATCGTGCGCAGGGTAGCGGATGCTGCGTAACGTACCGCTTACAAGACACGTCAAGAGCCGAATCAATAAATTATTGTCATTTGCCGCTAAGGTTTTTAAGTGCCTTGAAAATAGATGTTTAGCTTGACGCTTGAATACACAAGTTTTTGCATAATGTCATTGATACTCTCGGAGATAACAACTCTTTATGGTGCCTGCTGTTTGCTTGATAATATTTAACACAACAGAAATTATTATTTATTCAGGACTAGATACTTGTTAATCAATAACGTAACTTTATATATAATTTATTAGATATATATATATATATATATTACCATATTAATAGTTAATAGCATAATATTACATTAGAAAGCTTTGGGATATTAACATTTTTTATGAAAATATATGCAAAATAGAAATTTCTAAATATATATTCTAACATTGTAGATACAACAACCTTTGTACCTACGCTTTACATTTATTTAGAATTTCCGGGGGAATTCTTGCAAAGTGAAGTGAAGCTAAAAAACAATTAAACAATTTCGTTATGGATTATGTAATGAATCAATAGGTATAATTTTAAATTGATGAATTATTTTGAATAACAAGTAATTTTCTTCTTACACAGATACTTACAAAAACTATCAAAATTTCATATAAAGGAACGTAAACAAAATGACGTCGCGGAATTGAAGTCCATATCTTAACAAACTCTAATTATATGTATATTTTTAGTATTAATCTAATCCTATGTGTGTGAAATACTAATACAAATATTTTAAAATATTTATATAACAGTAAACCTCCAAGCTGTGTTCTGTGAATTTGAGTTTCAATAATATATAAAATTAAAAATATTAAAACTCTTTGCTTAGTTCTTTCATTACAGATAAGCTACCAGTATATTTGAAGTAAATTGATGGATTTTGTAATATACGACACTTTTTCATTTTGACGTATATCATTTCCTTATTCTTTATAGACCTCATTTAGCATGCAAAGTCTATTGTGCTAGGTGGGAAATTCTATTGAAGTAGTAATCTTGTTCGAAGAATACAATAGCAGAGATATATTTTTCAAAACAGTCAGTATTCATTTATCAAATTAATTTGCATTGAACTGAACACCATTCATCAGTGAATGCGCCTTTTGTTACATTTGTATTAGAAAAACAGCAAAGAAGGGTACCCAGACAGAAACTAGTGTAGACACTCCTATTAAAATGAACTTGAACATTTAACTTGACTATTGAACAACATTTAATATTTAATTTAAACAAAAGCATTAACTAGATCAATTATTTGGTGATAAAAAATGGCTGTACACAAAAATATATGGTCTTATCTCCTTTTTATCTAAGATGAATTATGTAAATAATTGTGACACATCTATCTTTCAAAATAAGCAGGTAAAATACTGTAAAATATTAATAACTATTATAATAAAAAATATTCTGTCACTAGTGCTGAATAAATCAAAAACGGGTGCAGTCATAATTTTTTAAGGCAAATCTCCTGTATTTGCATTTTTATTTTCTATAAATGTTGTTAAAATTAAACTGGTTAAAACTTAACTAAAATCATTATTAAATACAAAAATTTGTGTAAATAGTATACTTTTGTAAACAAATTATACTCGACATAATTATTAAGACAGTGTTGCATAACTCATTATTGATTTTTGGTCTACTTATTGATATACTATAAAGTTTATTTAAATAGATCTATTATAAAATAATTAATATTTGGCATTCTATTAATATTTTGAATTCTATTTGCAATTTTCAAATATATTTTCATTTGCTGCATACCTATATCATACAACTGGACTAAAAATCAATTGTATCCACAAGATAAAACATCTGATAGGAAATTGGATGAAACATTTCGTTGTACTTGTAATATCTTTATTGATATACCTATATAATAAGCTTATCAAGTTTTGTGAGTTATAAATAGTATTTTTTATGACAATAATAAAAGCATTGTAATTGTATAAATGGTACTTATTTATTTTATCGTATACGTTTTAGTTCATCAAAATCTTTCTCTTTTATTTCAATTATAAAATGTAACAATATGACGAAATTCTTTAAGTGTAATTGTTGCGTGTTGAAATTGCCCATTAACAGAAAAAAATATGATTTAAAAAGCGTGTTTCATAACCAAAAGATAAAGTTTTGGCAAGATGGATGGTTATTATTCATAAAAAACTAGATTACATGAATTCTACAAAGAACAACAATTTTGAACTATAGTTCGTATTAGTAAAAATATTCAGTTTTAGAGTCAAAGTCAAGTCAATCAAAGTCTTTGAATGTGTTATGTAGACTTTATAATTGACTTAGCGATGACGGAAAAAAAATGTAAAAGTACAGCAAAGCTATTTGTCTTATACATTTAAATAATATGAATCTATTAAGTAACAGAGAACTGGAAAATAACATTAAAGAAATAAGCGAAGTATTGAAAGAAATCAATAAACAGTTCCATTATTTTAAGTTACTGCACGATTTCCTTTTCTACTACATGTATGAGTTTTGATGTATAAGATTACACGGTTTGTTTACTTAATAGAGACGTATTCTACAATATACTTGAATAGAGTATATTTGTTATTTACGTACGTACACACGTACGAAAAAGTGATTTTATCCCTTTAATATTGTCATTTGTGATCGGGCTATCTTACTAGTTAGCATTATATTTTTAAAGATTAACTTTGAAAGGATTAATTAATTAACAACAATTAATTGAAATTAGTTAATTTAATTTTATATCATGCTAATTTGAATGTATATATATTATAATTTTTAATTCAATATACAATTTTATACCATATACGAAGAGGATACAGGATAAGGGTACGGAAATACATGAACAGTATAGAAAAAATATTTATAATTTTTTTTCAATTTACAGTTTTATTTTATTAACATTGTATTCTTATTTTTACATTCACATTGCATCTATAAATTTAATGGTACCTGTATTTTTTACGTTCTCAAATTCTAAGGTGTTTGGCGTGACTGGTGAATGCGACGGTTGATTCTCTGAAATATTCTTTAAAGTTAAGTTTTACATAGACTTAAATAAATTTACTAAATATAATAATATAAGAAATATATGTTTTGGGTTAAAATTTTATGAAACAAAAATCATACCTTCTGGTGAAACTCTACCATCATGAGATAGTAATATTGGACCAAAAACTGTTGTTAAAATTGATCCTAATGTAGTTGTTAACAATATTGAAATGACTATGATATTAGAATGTTGTCTCGCAATCCACTCGTCTTTTGGTGTGGCGCCTTCGGTCCATAATGAATCTGTTGCCACACGCACTAGGACTGCCTTAAAAATGAAACAAATTTAAATTTTAAAAGAAATGCAAGAAAATGATTAATATAAATATTTTATTATATCAAGTCAATCTATTTTCTGTGTTTAAATTACTGAATATATTGTTATACATTTAAATGGTTCCACAAAGGTAATAACTAAAAAAAGCTACAGCTTAAACAAAAAGCATTCTTTATTACGTTTAGTAAATTGTATATTATTAACTGAAAAGACTTTTTCCATTTGTACTTGTAATATGTGCTATTTTTATAGTATTTAACCTACTTAAAGTACCAAGGATGATTGCGACAAAATAAAGATAAGAGCTTTACGAGAGTTTTTAATTTTTAAACACTAGTAGCGGTCGGTGACAATATTATATTTAGATTATTTAGTTACATTTAGATATTTTGAATATTTTATTGATAGGCTCAGTAAACAGCATTTACGAATTATTTAATATCCGACACCAAGTAAGTATTATTATATACATACTTATGTAAGATTCTTTCAGTACAAATGAATCTATATAGCATAATATAAAATCAATAATAGAATATCGATTTATTATATGAAGTCATAAATCGATATTCAAAAAATGATACGGTTAAATCTCAATAAATACGAGATAATTTCCATATTTTATATATTAAGCAACAGCTGTTTATGTAAATTGTATATGCGGTAAATTTCGTCACAATGCCGCATTTTATATAGATAAAAGACAAACCAAATATGTGCTGTACAAATATATACTGATACTGATCTGTACTTCCATGTACAAAGGATTTTAATAAGAAAACAGGTACATACTCGTAATTATGATACCTTGTATAATAACTTATACACGAGATTACGAGATGGTATTAATAGAACCCACGTTTTTTGTAAAGTCTTAATACAACGAAGCTAACAATTATAATAAAGGAATGTACTAAACATAAATATATATACGGTACATAAAATTGAAACATATTTTAACGAACGAAATAGTGAACGAAATAGTTTTACGCACAGTTTCCTTGAGGCAAGGATGGAAATATTTCATGATTCCAGATTATTTCACACTAATAACCGTAAGAAAACCCATTATAAAGAAAGTATTTTTTTTATTTTCTGGTTTGCTAGTTGTGTAAGTGAAGGCGACGTCAAATTACTTGCATGCCTCAAAATGAATTAGTTCCTAAACGGCTGGTGAACTAGTAATTATGACTCGCTAACGAACTCTTACTTATATGTTACACTATAACGAAAGTTGGAACGTTCGAATATTTGAATTCATAGTGTATGGTAGTATGGTGACATTAACTATGTTTAATGACTGTTATTAACACATTAGTATGAGTAAAAACTTTAAATAGTTACTAACAAATTTTCAATGGCGAATATTGTTAGTGAGTTTATTGATGTTTTGGAAGAGATAGTTTTAAATTAAGCTATAGTAAGAAGTTAAATATTATAAACGATAATAAACGTTATAATAAACTCCAAATTTCATAGACTGGATTTACTATGCTTATCTAGTTTCAAACAAAATCTATCAATGGGGGATGCAACGACAAGTTATACTAGAAATAAAGTATAAAAAACCATTCATATCACAACCAGTGATTATTTTTGTTATACTTACCTCCACTATGGCTTTTGGCATCCACGTGATGGCTACGAAAATACTTTCCTTTGTAGGTAATTGATTAACCGTAGCAACTAAGAACGCTGTAAGCATTCTAACGGATAAAGCCGCAAATATGCAACCTACTATAAGTCCAAAATCCTTTGGAGTCATAAGAGATATCTGTGACAAAATAAATTCAATTTAATATTTCTGTTACAAATTTACTACGAGTATTGTCGAACCTGTGTAGAGTAATTGATCTTGACATATAATTAATGCATTTCATTTGTGGGTTCAAATATCACTTAAAATAACAGAGACCAATATATAATATCTTTAATAATTACTATTGACAAATATTTTAAATCGTGAAAAAAAAGTTGAACATAGCAGAGTTGATTTGACCCACACCTTATAGAAAAATATGCATTATCATTTATATCTAATTTTAAATTAAGAGAGAAATATCTACATATACTTTAGATTATCGTCTTAAATTGTACACAGGACTTTGTAAGAAATAATACAATGTTTTTGAATATAAAATAAAGAATTGGTTTAGCCATATAATTCTATATGATTTCATAAATTTTATGTGCATGTGAACAAGTTGTGAAGACAAAGTCTGCAGCAAATAGGTATTTGTCTTATCTCTGATACAGTGTTTATTCGAGCAAAGACATAAATCAATTTTAGTACTATCGTCGTATTATGCAGCTACGTATCGTCGCATTGTATCATTTACGAATGTTTCCTTAACATCTAATTTATATAGTGATATTTGTGGCATTTATTTACATATACAAATTATTTATACGACATAGCATTCTCGTAAGTGTAAGGCGATATTTAAAAAATAATTTATGTACCTCAAAAAAGTAACCGCTCAGAGTAAAAAGCATCGGTTCAAATATCCTCCATAAGAGTTTGTAAACTTCAGCGACGGGATTACTATTGATTGGCCAATCCCGTCGCGACCACCTGGTAGATGCTGCGCCCGCGCATACCATTATGGCTACTCCTGCTAAATAATAAAGAGATTTTATTATATAATTAATAAAATTTTTGATTTCTGTTTAGTTGTACGAATACGCATAAATTGAAAACTGCAAAGTCAGTTAAAGATGTTAAATTTTATATGTTAAATAAGGGTAAAATACAATATAACTAATATCTATACTGCGGATTATAAACTGTGAGTATAGGACAATCTTTTCTTTTATTCATTTAAAAATATTGCGTGCCGTGCTTTTGTATAACTAGAATGAAAATATCTTAAAATTAATCTTTTAACAAAGAGGGCATTAAAATTTGAATATGCACAGTGGGAATTGAACGAGTGCATTCTATCATTCTTAGTTGGCGTATTAAGATTAAGATTATCTTGCAATAATGACTAACGGAGCTTATCAAACGAATTATATTATTCTGAAGGCAATAAATACATTACTAATCATTTGAAGCAACGTACACTTTACGGTCATTTAGTATACACGATTTTGATGTATATATATATGGTTATATATATGTGTATATATGTATATATAATATTATTCCTGAACGAAGCGGTTATTTTAAGACTAAATGAAGAATGTGAAACTGAATCGTGCAACACTAAAGTACTTAAAATAATTTAGTTTCATTGGCTTTAATTGAAATGAAGGCTGATTAAGGAGTTACATATTTATTGTAAAGAAGTAACGGCACTCATTTTTGTGTACACTTTAAGATAAATGATAAGAAAAAAAAACCATTGGTATTCAAGTAAGTAAGTAAAGTTAGGTAGAGAAAAGAGAGACATCACAATACAAATTAGTTAAAAAAAAAAACCAAACAAAACACTTTCAATTGAGTATCATATTCATGCTATAAATATATTGTATAGTCATCAGAGTGAGACGAGTGACAATTGTCAAGCAACGCTAAAGTCAGTTCGAAAGAAGAAAGTCATCAAGGTCAGGGACCATTCTCTGTGTGATGTGACCTTGACGAAGCCATATTTCCCATATCGTCTTTGATTGTCCTAAGCTACGTCATCCTATCTACGATGTCCTTCCTCTTAAAGTTGCTCGTCCTATTAATGTTAATTGTTAGTTAATCTTTGTGTTTAGTCCTCTATTTAAATTTCTATGTAAATATATTAAACTAAATGGCATCAAATTATAAACTAACCCCTCTCTGTTAATAATTATTACTAATTAACTTTACTGTAAATATTTGTAAATATATTTACTTATATTGTTTTAGGTTAAGGATCCAAAATTTTAACTTAATCTCTTTTTAACGTGCAATTTAATAAATAATAACTTTTTCCTGTTTTTAATCGAACAATGTCCTTCAGGTGTTCTCTATACAACTTGACATTTTTTCATTGGCACAGTGATAAGAGCTCAACTATCCCGCTCGACTCGGCATAATTAAAGAACTGAACTGGAGTAGAAAGTCAGTCAGTTTTTTTACAATAATAGACAAATATAAAACGTGTAAATTAAATATAAATAATATAGAAAAAATACAATGCATTTTTTATTAATTTATATTAAGCGTTAAAATTAAACGTTTGTGCAGGTTGTGGATTCGATTCCCACTCGGGAGAACGATATATTTAAATTATTTTGATTTACCCGTTCTGGTAAAACGAAACGCAGTGTTAAGTTTAGCCACTAAACACGATACTAATTTATTAAATGATAGTTAAATAAAACACCGAAGCTTATTATCTAATATTATCTAATAATCTCGTGTTATTTGTAAGATATATCCAGAACGGATCACTAATCTATAAATAAAGTAAATTTGCGGTGTATCCTGGGATTTGTAATAACTTTATATTTACAGAAATAAAGCACATGTTTTTTAGTTTCAGAAATTCACATTTAATTTAGTACCATAATAGGTTTTTTTAAGACCTTGCAGTCATTTCAATATAACATTTTTTATATTGTATTCAGTGAAAACCATCAGCTTCATTTCAGTGGTCCACCTAAATATCGACTTAGATATATTTCGTGTCACTTCCATTCACAAAATTATGAACACATCAGTGAGCAATATTTAAGCAGTATTTAATATTTAACACTTATTATATTAAAAGTAGCTTGTTTAAAATGTCAGATTTTTTTTTAATTTTAAAGCTAGAATTCTAAAGTTCCTTCACAAGCTACAACTCAGGATGAGTTGTAGTCCTTTATACGTAAAGCACGTACTTTAATATTTATTACTTATACTTACTCGAACCATCGAGATCTAGATTCTTGCGAATAGTAAATTAGATCTTTCTTTTGTACAAGTTGATACATAAGAATTATGAAAATAAAAAGAATACAGGTATATATAAACACTATACATAAACATGTATTCTTTAAATAGAGAAAACCAAAATAGATCAAGTATTTTCTGTAGTTTTCTCGCATCCTAGAGACATGCATATTGAGTGATAGAACCCAACGGTGTTATTTATCTTACTAGACCAAATTAAAAAATAAAATTTTAATATGTTTACTTTGCGTCCAGTGGGAATTATCAAACTCACAAAGATAAAAGTATACCATCAGCCAATTGTCAACTAAATCACGTTGGTGTTATCTATGTTATAAGTACAATATAGTTATATTTACAATATAAGTGATTTACTTTAACATAGCATAAACGGATACCGTCTGCTACATCTAAAGACAACTTGTCTTTACCGGCGTAGATATGTCGCCATATTTGAATGACAAAATTAGGACTTGCCGATTTTGGAGTTGACTCCTAAACAATATTGTAAGCTATTTTTAATTATTTTAACCGATGACAAGTCAGTAGATGGTTTTGCGTGATTCGACTATTTTACATATATAAGGTTTAGGTTTCCCAATTTTCATAAATCTATAGACTTGTACAAAAGCAATAAGCAATACTTCATTAAAATACTTAATTAATTGATCAATAAGCGCTACAACGAATTAATTAATGGCTGCAAGAAGTCATAAATCATATGTCGATCAGTAGAGCTATGGTCATTTCATTCTTTATATTTAATTATTTTTACTAAGATTCGCTCGGATTTGACATTTAGTGGTAAGGGTGGTAGAAAAACACTTTACTATTACAAATTTTATCTTACTGGGAGTAATCAGCTTATGTTGACTTGCGTGTGTACAGAGTTTTTAAATGTGCATATTGTTTTTTTTTATTTTGCGATATCTTTTAAGATATTTTTTAAAGTAGATAGAGTTAAGGTCACAAATATTCTATATTAGATGTATGTTCTAATAAATACATTTATTTATATATAGATTATAATACCACAAGGGTTAAATAAACTTGACAAAAACATTATTTTTATTTAAAAAAATTATAGCAAAAGCTGTTATTGTTATCCGTTGGAGATTTCATATGCATACGGACTTTATAGATCAATATGTTATTTTGAAATATTTTAATACATTAGATATTTTATGACATTTTTTTTATTCAAGTATTAGTAGGCATCTCTAATTATTTCTGTAAATATAGATAGCCTATGTCACTCGATGAAGATGCTGCATTTTAACAGTAAAATAATTTTAAAAATCAATCTAGTAGTTTTTGAGTTGAATCGCGACAAACATACAAAAAAAAGTTCTCTATATAATATTAGTATAGTTGTCCTTAAAGGACAGGCTTTTCATCTGCCAGTCTGTCACACTTACATGTACCGCCCCAGCCGAGGTATCCACTCGCATAGCTAAAGAATATTCCACCAGCAAAGATAAGTATGCTTCGAATAGTTGGCGTATATAAATCATTATGATCAGGTAGAACATCGATTAATATTCCCCATGTGACTCCCAGACCAATTCCGACGAAAATTGCGAACACTGCCTGTTATAACAACAAAATGGGAGTTTATCATAAATTCTTAAATGTAACGTTGGGTTTATAAGTTTCATCACTATCAAATATCGTCGTGCCTTTTGAATCAATTTCAATTAAAATTGACAATAATTTTTGAAAGCTTATTCAAGAATAAAATTGCTTTTTGCTGCAACTGGCGGGGACAACACTCCTCTTTTACATTTTTTATATTCAATTGGTTTTATATTTCCCTTTAAATATCATAATTTTATCCTAAAATTGTGCATGGAACTAAAATCTGAATAACTAATAACAATATAAACTACTAAATTACTACACGATTATATTAACGATGCCTATAAACAAATAGCAATTTTTATCCTTATTGCTTACAATTTTAAGTTAAGCAAGCTGCTGTAAAAAATTCCACTACACACATTAAATTCAAGTTTCTGGTTATTGGAAAACGAGTATGTTAGCAGAACTAATGGAGTTTAGTTATGTTAGGCTGTTGTAATAGTGTTAAAGACTCTTCGGCTACTGATACTATCTATTACTGCTACGCTCGTAAAAGCAGACCGTCTGAGTACTTAAGAGTATTAAAACTAAAAGCAATATTGAATATTACCTTGACTATGCGGTAAATGGGCGTTGATTGGTAGAACATGGCGCTGTTGATAACTCCAAACATGCCTTCAGTAAAGGCTGTGTCTAGACCACCGGCGTTAGCTACAAGTAATGCTATTTGGTTTTTTAATCCTAAACCTCGAGCGCTAAAACCTACAGTTGTTGGCACTATGATTGCTGGAGATACTGAAGCTGTTATGGCTCCTAGGTGAATACCTGATGACATTATAAAATATTTTACGAAACATGTTAGTTATTTCGTAAACTCTTCAAAATAATATACAACCGCGTTTCAGCTTTAAGTTTTATCCAAGTATTTAGAAATAAATATTTAAGCTCCACTAACGTAACTTTCTAATGAATCTTGCTTACCCCAGTACCAAGGGAATCCAAGGAGTATATGAGTCAAGAACGCCGTAGATAAACACTCAGCGATCCAAGGGAGGGTTGCCAATGAGAAAACTTTTACAGAATTACTTTTTATATACTCCCAGTCCCATGTAAGAGGGCCTCTTGTCAAAATAATAACTGGATAAATACGTCTGAAATAGTTGCATGCTATTAAATTGATATAAACCGTTTTTAATATTAACTAAGATTTCAAACATTTAACGTTACAAAATGTTCTGCTAATTCAAACGAATTATATGATATGTATAAATCAATATTATATACTAATGTGTCAGCCACATCATATATTCATACTTTACGAAGGTAACTTTCGCAAGCGGATCAATGTTGTTTAAGAACTATCTAGATAAGAGGCACTTAGAGCGACTTGTACCTAAGATGAAAATCTATCTTGTCTGCAGAGGGATTTTGTAGAAAGTTTGTCGAACCGAAGGATTTGCACAAGACTCCCATTAAAGTCATCCCGACGACAGGATTAATTGTGGTACATCTTTCCAAAGTATGGCCAAATACGTATCCTGTTAGTATCAATGCGGCCATGTTGAATATGTAGCCTCCAGGCAACACTAGGTCTTCGAAGAGAAACCATGACGTCCCCCACAATAATACGACTGTAATGAATAAATTGTACTGCAATATACACACATTATACTAAAGTCAAAGTATCTAATACCATAACGGTTTATGATCAAATACCTCGTGATAGGTAATTGCTCTAATTCATTAACAGTTTGCAAGGAGATTATTTCGAAAAAGTTAGTATAATATGTTATTAATTTAATAGGCGCGACGTCAAATAGACGTCTTGTGTGGCTTATGACTTATATTATAAAATATAATCATTCCCCTGGGTGGGAATTTAACTCACAACCATCGCGAATACAATTAGACGCAGTCACACTGCGCCACTATGGCCTCTATGTAAGCATTTTTTTGCGGAAATTGTTTTATTTGTGAATATACTCACCACATATACAAACTCCTACATATTGCTTTAATTCTGAGACAGACGGTAATTGTAACAACTTTTGTGAGCGTTTAACTTCAGTTTTCCTAATTTCTACTCTAAAATACAAAAAATTTAAACGATTATTGTTCATATTTAGTCGAAGCTTATATATTATATACGTTAAAAATTTGCTGTACTTACTCACGTTTTGAGGGAGCCTTCTTCTAATTTAATAATTTTGCTACTATTTTTATTCATTATATTTTCATCTGTAAAGTAAATTACTTTATACTGTTATATTTATAGAAATAAATACTAGATAAATATATAGGCACAGTAAGATTATTTGGATGGATTCATTTCCTAAATAAGCAAAATATGACAAAATGGACACTTCTTTAAATATATTACAATATATAATTATAAATATATTATTATTATTATATTAATAATATTGATATAGTTTTACAATATAAATGTTTATATTGATTAATTAACGGGACATATTTTTTATTAAGATTTTTATGCTTGAAGTAATTATAATGTATTAAGTATTTGTTTTGGTTATGAAATTAATTTTGTATATGTAGTTTATAATAGCTCTGCTTTATATTTTGGTAATTTTTTTAAGTGGAAACTTTATTGGTTTACATATTATGTAATATGTCTTAATTATAAGTGTACAATATACTGTATGTTTCCCAAATAAACATAAATAATATATAAATTTTGTCATATTCTCAAATTTCATTTTATGATAAGTTCACATTTAAAACTTACTAGCTTGTGGAGGTTTGTTGGCCATTGTCCTTGTCGTCGAAATCAGCGACGTTGATCAAGAGGAATATAACATATTTTTGTATATAAAACGGCTGCTTTGTTGTCGCTGATGGACTCGTGTGATCGCAGTTTCAGTTCATGTAATAAAACTGAGCGTTCGCATGCGCACTTCTTTCAATTGGAATAATAGAAAACAAATTAATTATCCGGACGTCGAATAGCACATAAGTAGTACTTACGTGTGACACATTAAACAACGTTTTAAAATAGAAGCTTAGTTTGATATGACTTGCCGATGAATGAAACGTACCAATCAAATATCATTCATACAGTATACATAGTTATTAAAAGGCATGGCTATAAAACAATGCAATGGTTTATAAATACTTTTTCTGCACGTTGTCTCATATTATACGCGCTGTTAAAACCTCAGCATTCATTTATGCAATGCACACTATTAATGAAACGAGTATTCAAAATATATACCGGCACGTGTAGAGACCGACTGTATAGTAGAAGATTTCTAGCCCATATTAATGCAATCGTCTTGGCGCAAATTCAATAGGATTTTATTTTTAGTTTTTCGTTTCGTTAAGCCTTGAAATTGTCACTAATTATGCGATTTGACGGACCTGGGTGTATTTACATTTAAATGAGCTTGTTAAATTTATATATATCTATAACTTTATAGGTAACGTACACGTATAAGCTATGCGTAAAGAGACTTTTTATATTATATTGTTTAACAATTTAGTCCACCGTGGCGCAGTAGGACAGCGTGGCACTCTAAACGCGATTGGTTTTGGGTTCGATTCCCACTCGGGGGAATGATAAAACTTAAATTATTTTCCTTTCTCCGCTTTTACAAGACATAGCGCGGCGTTTAGTTCCGTTTCACTATCGGGCGGAAAGTGGAGAACAAAGTTTCCTGACAATAAGTTCTCTCTGTTTACCCTGCTAAGTGGGGAAAAGCGTTAAGCTGAAAAGAAAAAAAAAACACATTATGATACATTACTCCGTTCTCAACTTTCCACCTATTTAGGTATACCTGTTGTATCTTGGGGACTGTTTCTTGAATGGAGAACATCCATAGTTTATATTAGATTTTTTCCACAGCTGAAGTTTTGTCTTTCAACTTGTACAATTATTAATAGTTAAAATACATTTATCTAAATACATACTTTATATATTAAATAAATATGTAATTATTTTTTATATCAAGTATTTTTTATTTATTTAATAAGTCTTTAAATATACTTAATTGTGTTTCCATACCATAGTTTCCAAATAACTTTATTTTATTTTTAATATCATATACCTATCCAAGTAGATATAAAAAATCTATAAAATGTTGAAAATCACAATTCTTTACTGTAATTTATAAGCAAGGAAAGATAAAAAAGGTTTTACATAAAAAGCTATTTGCTGAGAAAATTCTTGTTTACGAAACTACATACGTATGTGAAAAAAGTTACGACGACACGGAAGTTTACTTCAAGTATCAACTCCCAGTCCTGCGGACATTCTATTCATGTTACCCATGAAAGAAAGTCGTTCTGATGATAAACAATAACGTACAATCGGAAGCATTCTTTACGCGAGAGCAAGCAGGCAAACTGTGAGTCTTTAAAGGCCGGGCAATTTACTGTATAACGCCCGCCGGATACTGGTTGCTCATTAACTATGAACGTCGTCATCAAGACGCTTCTTCAGAAAAAAAAAACACATTTACCAGTAGCACTCTCCGCGAATAAATGCTCGAGTGAGGTGCTTTTGAGCGGCCATGGCTACAAAGTGCATATAAATTGCGCCGCGAAATTGAAGCGGATGATATAAAAGGACCTCTATAGTACACTTTTGAATGGTAAGCTAAGGGCGACCCATGTTGAATTCCACGAGTTCTATGAAAGAGCATAGAAAAAGGTGTACTTCAAAATGGGAACATATTATTGTTCAAAAGATTACTATTAACAGTTTCGTTTAATTTTCTTCTTTGTATACTTTATTTTATTCGGAAAATATGTTATACTCGTTTATAAACTACTTCTGTTGCTTTTGTTGTTAATACTATATTTTACTTTTTCCTTGAATGCCTATTAGGAATAAAGATATAACAACTTTACCGTGTCTTTATAAATAAGGACTGCACGTAAAGTTTGTAGGTTGAAATCAAATTTTTACTTACTGTTCAGAGAACAGCTAGCCAAAGTGCAAAGTGCTTTGCATTGAATTTAAAAACTCGCAAAAGTTTTCTCTACTAAAAAAATATTATTTATTTACTCAACCGAACAATCAATGTTGCTTTTAGAACATTCAATATAAACCTTTATTTGTATTTGTTCTTTTTTCCATATAAATGTAATATAGATTAGCGGTAAAAGTGTTGGTTCATGGAGTTATATTAATAAGAATTTTATTAAAAAAGACATATTTAGAAAACGTATAAAAATTTGAACGCAGCGGGATTTGAACCCGCGCCTCTTGAAAACCGTTCAAGAATTTTATTAAAATTAGGACACTTCTACTCATTGCCTTCACCAATGATAAGAGAGTATAGCTAAGAACGTATAGGTAATTGGTTAGAGCACTAAGTTGACGTTCAAGAAGGGCGGGTTCTAATCCAGCTACGCTTAAGTTTTTGTACATGTACATTTTGCTATATGACAACATGCTGCTAGTATGTGTAATGCTAGTGAAAACCAAAAACCCTATTAACATATGGTTATATTGAGCTGTAATATCATCCCAATCTATAAACTCAAATGACAATACGATGATAATAATGTAGATAATAATTATGACCACAATTGTGGCGTATTTATAATGAATTAAACCTCTGGATATCTAGCTTATTATATAAAGATAAATGTGAGATATTTTTGTAATAACAACAAATAATAACAGATTTTATTTTAATAAGAAAAGTTAATTAGAAAAGTATGCTATGAAGCTCCTTTATACAAAAATAAAATTACTGAGGCCATAGGCTACTGACTGTAAACGCGATGGTTGTGAATTTGATTTCTGCTAGGAAGAATTTTTAAAGTGTTAATCACACACTTAGAGAATTGAAAAACATACTTTTAGAAAATGTATAAAAATTTGAACGCAGCAGGATTCAAACCCGCGCATCTTGAAAACCGTCCAAGAGGTCTGACCGCTAAGCCATGCGTCCCACATCCAGTTACGTCGAAATTCTTATATGCTTATTACAACTTATTTTTGTTGTTAGCATCTCTGGATATAGACATTCCCGCGCACGGGTGCGGGTTCGAATCCCGCTGCGTTCAAGTTTTTATACAATGTTTTTTTTTGTAAAAATATGTTTTACCTAACATGAAATGTCCGAATTTCGGTCACAATGAATGGAGTGTCTTGGCTCTAGTTTTACTCGGTCTATCCTGCTATGCGGGAAACACGCGAACTCCTTTTTTTTGTAAAGACAAATATGAATTTTATTTGGTGAAGTATTTACAAAAGTATTATTGATACAATTAAATAATACAATCCTGAACTTCGTTTCTGTAGTCGTACAAGTTGTATTCTTTTGTGGTAGAAAATTTATCGTAGTGCTCTTGGAGACTTGTTCGTCGTAAAATATTCTGTCTACATGTGGATAAGTGACATTTAAGATCCAATAATTCCTTATTTTATAACACGATATATTTCTCAGGATCACTAAAGTATGTGTGAATTTACTTTTGTTTTTTTTTAAACCAAATTTATTGAGATTGAAGGACTAAAGTTTGTATATATCGTGACTTCCTGATGTTTCTGTTTATATACTCGCGTTATACTTTTTACAAATATTAGTATAGATAAAATATATGAATGTTATCTGTATGTTTGTACAGTTCTTATGCGTAAATGAAAAATAAAGAATATATATTAGATAGTTACTTGATAAAAATATACCTAATGTCTATAGGTAATGTATATTTTTATATATTACTAAATGACCCGGTGGACTTGTGCCGCCTCAGAATTAAACAATGTGTCAATTCAATAAGAAATAAAATAAAATACACAAAGACATTCTCTACGAAAAAATACATAAACATTTAATTTTCATGTTGATTGGTAGGGACAGAACACGGAAACTTAATTCCTCAAAAAATTCGAAAGATTGAAAATGAGTGGGATCGAGACGTCCTCTTCTATATTGTCGGCAGCTGATCGTTGCCACGATGACATTAGCTTTTTCACAGTCGGTCTTGTTTCATTGCACAATCAAAGTTGATTAATGTTACACAACTTGATGATAACAAATTCTGCTTTGAATTGTAAATTGTGAGTGGAAATCCAGGAATACTACTGTATTCAAAAACTCTGTGGGATAGCTGACTACAGCATCCTGGTTTATAACTATTTCAACTGATAATGAAAATAATTAAGAAGGAAAGGAAAGCTGTAGCTGCTGAAAGAAGAAGAAGATGTCATTTCCGCGATTGTTGCAGATTTTTTTTAAATTAATAACATATTTGTTGTCAAATATTATAGCGTGATCCAAAAATTTTCATAGAAAGATAATAAATATTAAATTAAGTATTAATCTAAAGATCAGATGACTGGCCAAACTAATGAATGCATAAATAACACATAGTTATATCATGCGTACTGTTTTCCCTCCTTAATATTCAATTTCCGAACGCATCCTACTTGACAGGTACGCACAGGTTATACGGAAAAATAAAATAGCTTTTTACTATTTTACTATTTTAGTGCAATTTCTAAATATTTTCTGTTTCCCTTTTGAGGAAAGAAGGTTTTTCCTTGGACTTTGAAACCAAAATTGGTCAAATTGCCCAAGCCGTTTTAGTTATAGCGAGTCTAACAAACGTTATTTTATTTATATATATAGATAATTTTTCATCTGTAGGTATTATCTACTTATAACTTTTATTTGTAGATAACATTCATTCATTAAAAGAAAAACTTCGCAAATTGCCAAAAGATCAATGGGCCTCATGGGATTTTCTTTTTAAAACAAAAGCTCAATATATAATAGCTATATTGCAAGAGAGAATACGCGTTGCGTAAGTACTGGTAATGCTTCCTACACACTTTGCTTGCAAGTATCTGCCTGTACACACGACTCTTATAGGTTTGATCCTCACTTGAATGGGGAAATGAGGAATGTTTATATTTATATTAATTTATAATTGCCTTTCTGTTAAGACAAAGCACGACGTTGCGTTTCGACAAGCAGAAAGTGAAAAATGGTTTGCTATAGTACTGTCATAGTCTCTCTGTCAACCATATGAATAGTGGGAGATGCGTGAATTACGTTTCTAAGACTGTTAGTATATTTGTGAAAAGTGACTACCGATTAGCACTATGTGTTAGTGTTATTATGAATAGTCAATTCTATTACTATAATAACTTTACCAATTGACACTAGGTTGTGTGCATGAATGGCTTTGATTAAAACGTATAAGATGAATCGCTAAAAATGACTCAAACATACAATACACATGCATGTGTGACTTTCGAACCCGATACAGAAATTGGCATAAAAAACAGTTTCTATGTAATAATTTGTATGTCTACATTCAACCTTGTTCAATGCGGTTGAGCAACAACCGACCAAAATTTTATTTATCGACTCTCTAAACGAACAATTATATAAACTCTTTTATTAATGATAAAAGAACATGTCATTTATTACTTAACAATATTGCTTAACAAGAACAATTTATTATTTGTTGCTTCCAATATTTCAGTTTGTACGCTAAATTCACTGGTTACTATGACAAAATAGATAAATGTTGTCATATTATATAAGTATTATCTGTGTACCTACTACATTAATAGTAATAGACGTTAACTTTAAAAATATTATTTGTTGTTTAATGAGTCCGTATTACATTATACTTAGTTAATTAAGCGCCATCTGTTGTAGTGTAGTATAGATTATCTATAGTATAGTGTATGTCGTGTAACGATAGTCTAGTCGTTAGTAGGACCAATGAGTTATAGGAGGAGAGGCTTTAAAAACCATCGTTGGTACACCGGTTGAATGGTTTACGTTGAGCTACGGTAGTGATCATTGCTTGGTGAAACACCTTGTCCCTGTGTAATAATTATAACGATAATAAATAATAATAATTATAACGATAATAAATAACAATAATTATAACGATATTAAGTGTTAGTTATGTAGAGAGAGAGGCTCGGGCAGTGAAGCTGAGTGAAGTATCTGATGTAATAATATTCTGTTTGCCCGCTATTACCTACGCCCGAGAGTCATTCTTGACGCGTACAGGTATTTATTACCCACAATTACAAGTACACACCCGCACAGTAGGGTTGCTTATTAAGTTGCGAGATCAGTAGTGGGTTATGTATTATTTGGGTGCCGAGAAATATAAAATTGATTTATTTAGTGATAGTATATTTTTAATTGAATCAGTTGTTACTTCAAAAATTCAAGAACAAATTGTAACTCTACTCGTACATTCTTATTTATGTTCAACTAGTAAAACAATTCTTGGTTATTTTTTGAGATCGATGATCATTTGAAGATTTTAAAATACAATTGTAAAAATTAAGGGCAATAAAATTAAGTTATTTATTCAATTCAATTAAAAAAAAGTATTTATTATTGTTATATTAACTTTTCGTTGTGTTTTAGCCGTATTTAAATATATAACATATACATAGAAATATAGAAATATATAGAATACCAAAAAACTTAACGAAAACAATTCATTTCAAAAGAAAATATTAAGATGTTATAAAGTTCAGTTCTTAGGTAAAAAGGGAATAGCAGTCTATTGCCTTGTTTATTTTGTCAACAGACATTCCCTTTTAATTAGTATGAAAGAATCATGAATGAGAAACATGAAAACATAATTGATGTTATCATGTCGAAGATGGGAAGAGCCTGACTGAACGTGAAGATTGGGGAATGAAATGTTATTTTTTAATCTCTCCCTCTCAGTCTATCGACGCCCACTGCTGGACATAGGCCTCCCCCAAAGATCTCCACGACGATCGGTCCTGCGCTTCCCACATCCAGCGACATCAGACGACTTTGACCAGATCGTCGGTCCACCTGGTAGGGGGTCTGCTCACTGAACCTAATTAATAATAAAAATATTTAAAATGGTCCCCTAGACTATTTAAAATATTTTTACTTTCTCGATTTGGTTAGACAAAGCGTCATTGAATTCCACAATACAATGCGTATTGTTTCCAAAATAGGCGTAAAGTGAAAATAATTAAAGATTTGTTGTAAAAATTTTCTGTTATTTTTTTTAATTTATATTGTAAAGCAGCATGAAGCACTTTGGTAAAAAGTCGAAAAAAGTTTAAGTAATCAGTATTATTCTCGCCATTTTAAGCAGATGTCAATAAGGAAGTAAATTTAAGTATAATTAGCAAAGAATTCATTCGTACTCATATTTAATGGAGATGTTTATTAGAAGCTCATTTGTTGAAGTTTATTTGAAAATATGTTAGCAGATGTCGTCAATTCGTAAAAAACACATGTGAAATTTGTTTAAAATCAAATGTGTTGTGAAATATTTTTTTTAAGATTATTGGTACATAATTGAGTGAGGCCATGGTAGCGCAATGGGACACCTTTTGACTGTAAATGCGATTGGTTTTGGGTTCGGTCCTTACTTGGAGGGATGATTATGTTTAATATTATTAACCCGTTGGGGTAAGATATATATCACCGTTGAGTTCCGCCGCTGAACACTATATTTCTCGGCGGAACGTGGAGAATCTTTGACGGCCCTACTATGTGAAGCTATATAATTAAATAAAAAATTGAAGAAGGAATGCAATACTTGAAAACTTAAAGTAAGCATAAGTTTTAATTATAACAAAGGAATGTTTTGCATCAAATCTTACTAATTATTTAAACTCTTAATGCAAACTTAGTGCAAATGACACAAATACACCAATCGTTCAAAGAAACATGCGGGGCAAATTGCCGCCGACTTGCATCATGCATGCCGTCAGGGAAATTAGTACTTCTTCAACATATGGGTGAAGGGAGTGTGATATAAGGTAGACATATTTTCATTTTATTCATGTTTTCATTTAAAGAAAATTATATATGACAATTGGAAAGAAAAATAATTTAAAAGGACGTGTGACGTAAGAATGGCAAAAAATACATAAGAAGAAAGTGTTAATGGTAGAGAAGGTCATGTAAAATTTATGAAACTTACGTGAAGAACCTTCATGCAGAAGGCGGAAGAGGGTAATGACTGTAAAAATGAAAGAAAAATCCTAAGATGTTTGGAAAATGGAAAAATATGGATCAACAGATATAAACTTTAGTCATTATTATTTATATCGCAATAGCAATACGGAGGTATAATCTATAATGTTAAAAATGAATGAATGAATATTGTCATAATCATTGCCGTTTAACACTCCTTTCATATTACGAAAGTTAATTCGTTTCTAAATGTTAGCATTACAACTATAATTTAAATACTCTGAGAATAAATTCTGTTTTTTTGTATTTGTAATTTCAATTTGTGTTCTCAAACGAGATCGTCCCCAGGCGCAGCGGTTCAAATTCGTAAGGATGCCTATGTCGTATCATCTGGTGCATAGTAAATCTATGAAACATTCAACTTTTCTAAGGAATTGTTGAATTAAAAATACATCTATTGAAGATTTTCTTTTTAATTTTATTTCTTTTAATATTTCAAATGTGCGTACGCAATAGCTTCAGTTCAGTTCAGGATGATTTCAAGAAGATTATGCCTTTATTAAATGATTATAATATTGTGGCCAAATATGACACTTAGGTACTTTCAGCTTATTTATGTTATGTCAAATATGTTTATTACAACGAAAAAGAGTAACATAATGGTACCCAGAAAAATTTATTTCTAAAACCAATATCTCCATAAAAAAATAAACAGCATTTTCTTGTTTATGAGCGAAATTTAAAAATAAAATTCATTTTGATTGTGAATGTTTGGGGTGGACTATAAACCGAAACAAAAATGTTTGCGTTTTAATTTATTTTTATTTCAATCTGAATGAATGAAATGAACTGAATTTCACTTTAGAAATATTCATTTAGGCAATCAATTTTACTATTATTTTGGTGTTTACAATTTCATTCTATTAATGATGGTTTTCTTTATTATTAATTTAAATCAATGTTAAAATAAAATTAAAATTTGGTTTTCATTGTAAAAAAAAATCCGTTGCATCTCTAATTTATATTTTTTATCTTCAAGTTTCAGTGACTAGACTTTATGTTGAACCCATTTCACTATGTTTTATATTTTTCACTTATTAGAATTAGAAATTATTTGCATTCTTAGGTATATTCTAATGTTTTAGTATCAATGTCTATTTCGTTCTTATAATAATGTGGCGGATGAACCATGACGATAAGCTGTAGCCTTCTTTACTTCCCACTTAGTTCGGGACTTTGCATGCCAAGTGCCCAAGTTTACAATACACTTTTATACTAGTTACCAGATATAAGAAGGTTCTTGTTATTATTTACATATTGTGAAATGCGAATCTTCAACCAAAATCAGTTTAACACAAAAACACATTTCAAGAGCGTCACGATGACCATATTTATAATTTGCGTAAAATCATATATATCTATACTATAATAAAACCGATGACAGCTGTGTTTACATATATATTTTCACAAAAAAATAATTTTGAGGGATGAAAAAGCAGTAATAGTATATGAAGCTCTGATTTGTAACAATCTATCTTTTTGTAAGCGCACATGTTCGTAGAGAACTACTATGATAGACCAGCTAAATATAAGAAATAAGGAAAGGGCCTTCACAGAAGTAATTGGGTGTGCGAGTCTCGATTTTTCGATGGAATCGGTTAATAAGAATTAATGGTGTGAAAAGGGGTCATTAAGTCCACATAAACAAAATGGCGGGCAGCTACTAGTTCAAAATAAGTTACACATTAGGTACTCAAAATAATCTCATATAACTAATTAAATAATTGTTTTTATAATCAAATTATGAGTGATGTAAAAAAATATTAGTTACAGTAATCGTGCCACTACATATGACGCGCTTACATAATATAAAGGATCCAGTGAAAGGGCTATAATTGTGTACGCGTACAGGGCCTTCATAAATCAGTGTCGAAAAAATAAATTTGTGTATATATGTTTTACCATTAATATTAACGGATATGCGTACTTGGAAGTAAATTGTTTTGTAAAAGTAAAGAGTTTTGAATTTATAATAAAAAATATTAATTATATTTGCTTATTATTTACTACTGTTTTTGCTTATTATTTAAGGTCATTTTGAACATGAAAATGTTAAAATTTTAGTTGAAAGTTACCGAAATAATTCTTCAAAAAAACTTCTAATTGTGTTACGCCAGAAAGAAGCACAGACAAGTTGAATAAAGGAGGGAGGATGCTCGACCTTGAGCTCGACCTAGCAATTTTTGATGCTTGAAGGGTGTCAAAAGCCGCAAGGTCATCCCCCGTGGGAATCACCCTTACCAATCACCCTTGCCAATCTAATGGCTTGTTATTGATTGAGAGGAATGTAAAAACGTAGATTTCGTTTAAATATGTTATACAATATTTCTTTAATACGTAAGTGAGTATGTCAATACATTGATGATCGTATTAGATGTATTCCTACCAACTTTGTATACCTCATTTTTAGATGACATATCATATCCAGTAGCGCAGTGCGACAGCGTCTGGCTGTATACGCAATGGTTGTAGGTTGGATTCACACTCGGGGAAATAATTATATCTAATTTATTTTCATTTCTCCGCTCTGGTGAAATAACAAAGCGCGGCGTTTGGTTCCGCCATTTCACAACTAGGTTTTCTCTGGCTGCTCTGATATGCAAGAAAAAGAAGCGTTAAGCTGTAAAAGAAAAATTAATGTGAACTATCACAGTTCCTATAGTTTCACTTTAAAATAATTTTATAATACATTGTGTGGATTTGCATATATTTATCTGCCCTTTTTTGATCGTTTCTAGAGATGCTTAGCTAAACCATTTTTTATTTAAATACAAACTTTAATATAAAGTAGACATATTATACTCTTTTTTTAATGTATATTCAATACGTTAATATTAATTACCACAACTATAACCTTTAATTAAATTTTACCTATTAGCAAGTCATTAATTATTATCGGAAGTTGAATTTATAATGAATATAATCCATTGCGTGTTATGGAGATAAACAGTATTTAATTAAATAAAGTTACAACGATCAAAATAACTTAAAAATAATTAAGTCTAGATTTTGAAATGAATATCGCTATAAATATCAATGCGCATTGTATAAAGGTATATCAAATGTGCACATATTTTGTGTCAATCCAAGGTAATCTTTTTATTCCTGCTAGACAAAGTTCAGCAACTGTGTCTGCCGAAAACTATACACAACAATACAGCTTTTCTTTGTCAGTTCAGTTTTATCAAGAAAAGTTTATAACTAGTACTTTGCCCAAAGTCAACAGGTAATGTAACACCAGTGAAACTGTTAGCCTCTTTAATAGGAAATCATTTAATATATCCTTTTTAAGGCTATTAAATATTTAAAGTGAAATTGCATAAAAAAATTAGAAATCAAACATCAGTTATATTTATATTAAATTTGATACTTATATAAAACAGTTGTAAGATTACATGCGGTTATTTTGTTCGGCAGAGATTACTGAATGTTTATTCGATTGCGAAAATGAAACAAAACGAATAGGTGCAGTGATGCGGACGGAGGTGGAGAGGATGTGACACCGCGCCAGCATGTTGATTTACGATGCGAAACTATTTCGGTATATACATATACATAAATATGTTTTTATAGTGGTAGTTATAATATAAAATCTAATCAATACAGGCTATTACGCTTAGGTACTTTCTTTTTTTTATAATATAGAGAAGACAAGCGAGCGTTCGGGTCACCGGTGGTAAGTGATTACGGCCACTCACGACTAGGGTGTAACGCCAGAAGAGCTATTGGGATGTTGCTGGCCGTATCAATCTGAAACACTGCCGCTGGTACGCCATTCTACAGTTCTGTGACACGTAGAAGGAGGTTCCTACAAAATAGCACAGTAGTAGAGTGCAACGTATCCAGATGGTGAGTATGGTATTTCAGTCTGTTATATACTGCGCGGTTGGAAAATTCAGCGGCAGGAATCAGGTTAAATAGTTAACCAGAACACTTCCTATAATAAACTCGGTAGAGATGGCACAGCGAGGAACTCTAGTCTCTACTCTAAGCTAATGTGTCAAGCCTTTTACATATTATTGAGTCTTTCACGTTTTGATTCGTCAGTAAACGTAAAAATGTCAGTATTCTCAGTCCTATAGGAAGCTACAACCGGCTCAAAAAGCTGCTGGGAAGAGCCGGCAAGAAACTCATAAGTTGTTATTATTTTGCTTCAATACATCGATGTGATTAACTATGTTATAATTTAAACAATAAATCAGAATTTCCTTGTAAATGATGTTTAGAAATTATTATATCATCATATTTTCTTATAATATGTTGAAACATAAAATATAAAAATTGTTATTTTACACTACACAACTTTATCAACGTTGTTTAACAATAGAAGACTTTTTCTTTATAAATAAGAAAGATTTTCATACACCAGGCATCAATAAAACAATGCGAAAATGATCTGTGATTATAAAGTTTAAATGAGTGTTGACAAAGGCGGTGATAAGAAAGACCGCACAATTTCGAATTGGAGTGGCCATTACCCGCGTCGACTGTGTAAAAGAACGCTTGCAATTGCATTGAAAATGTCGCTTTTAATTTTTCAAAATGCAAAGCTTAAATTCGCATTTGCGGATGGCACTGTAACTATACGTCTAAAAGCTCCCGCAATACAAGTCCCTGGCTTTGTTGTTTATACAAAGCTTTTGCTTACATGTGCTTCACAAAAACTTTCTCTAGATTGCTACACATGTAATGCGTGTAGATATGTACGTCAATCAATCTATAAGCGAATCCTTGTAACAGAGATATGAAGAATTTATTTCAAAATTAATATTTTTATCTTAGAACAATATTGTACAATATTATGAAATATATTTCGCAAAGTGACAGGCCTGGTGTCGAGCTGTAAGAACCACCCGTGCATCCACGACCTGCCTCTTTATGCTACTTGATGTATTATGAGCCAGCTATACGCTGACTTTGTAATATATAGCAATGATTTATGCAGATGTCGTAGACAATCCAGCTCTAGAAAACACAGTGCAGAGAAATAAACGTCCTATTATTCATGTTACTCCAGTCATATATAACATATTTAATATTAATATAACATATTTAATATAATTCTTCTACATTTGATATATTTTTTTGTTAAGTACTGAATAATTAATGTTTTCAGAAAATAAGTAACTACTTATTGGTAAGAGATACGTTTTGATACAAAAAATGGGAAAAATATCATCTTGTCTGAAGGAGTATTGCACTGTTGTTCGACATTTTCAGAATTAAAACTAGCACAGTGACAATGGGAGAAGTGCGGGGGGATAGGAAGAAATAACAATCGGAATATGACAGTCTCTTTATCTTCAAAAAAGATGTGTCGTCGATTGTAATTTTTATTATATTTGTGTACCTCTAATTTATATACTTACATATATTCAGAAGTCTTGATCAATTTTGGTTACATTATCAACTTTATCCCAGACTATAGCTCCGTAATGTTCACTGGACTCTACAGAGGTTCATAAGACTGATTTTAATTATTTGGCACTTTTATTTTTGCTAAGGCCCAAGAGCATTTTTGTTCAAATCGTATTAATGACGTATGTAATATAATAAATTACTGTAAGAAATACGTATTATAAAAGAAACCAATACAAAGAATAATTCCCACTATTGATATCGCAACTTAATAAAGGAATAGCCCACTGTATGTAATTGTAATTGTGGGTAGATTGATTGATATGCGTCAGGAATGACTCTAGGGTGTAACTAAGGGCTAAGGTGAGGAGAATATGTTTACGTCACACACTACGCGCTGGTACACTTTCTCCACGACACGAGTGACGCTTAACACCGGGGGTGCTGGGCCCATCACGTTGCAGGGAGAGAAACTCTGAGGCAGTGCCTGGGACCTGTGACCCAAGTATAGGTTTAAGGGCGCCTTTTAAAATGAATAAACACTCGCCTTTTAACACTAAACTCTCTACCTATCATTTAATAACGTTAGGTTAGCAATGACGCAGGGACAAGGCGTGCCGCCTACAAAAGTGCACTACCGTAGATCAACGTTATTTGTCTAACCGGGAAAACTACGTGCGTTCTGAAAGCGTCTCTTGCCAACTCTAGACACCATAGATATTACCATCGAAAATCCACTGAAGCTATAATAGATGGCGCTTAACTAGTTATTATTTAATAATAAAAGCTATTCATTGACATAATATTTCACATTATCTATCGCACTTAAATATACTATTAATACATAATCTAAAATTACTTAATAGCATTACAGCTTACAGTTATATTTGAAAAATTAATAGAATACATTACTGTATAAGTAAAGGCTATAACTAAAAGTTTATTTCGAATGCGTAAAACAAATTTATTTATCACGCATAAATAAATTTGTTTCTAAAAAAAACCGTTCTGTCTGTTATATATAAAATTTATGCAAATGTTTGAAAATCATGTAGAGTATAAAAAATACATATTTTTAATAGGATAATATAAATGAGGCTAAATATCTGAATACGGCCATTATGTGCCAGTACTTCAAGTAACATCGTAATTGGTGTAATTAAGTTTGACGTGAACTGATATTTCGATCTTGTACAACGTTTCTATTTTACCTACGTCGTAATATCGTCCCGGTTATTGCGGTAATATAAGGGTTTGCCGATTGTACATCGTGCAATCTATATACATGTAAACTTAATTATTTACTGGAAACGTTGAACTTTGCTTAAAATTAAATAAGTTTTGATTTTAAAATATAATATTTATATATTAATTTCTGTTAATTTAGACTATAGCTAATGTAAAATACGCAATTTTAAATACTTTGAGTAAGCCAGCCAAATATGATATAACTATTTGGATCATTGTATTTCAACACTTATTGTCACTCCTTAAAAGATGGAACCCTACAAATTATATTTTATTAATTCGTAACATAAGTAAGAAGTAAAGGTATTGAAAAAGTACCCAGCGATAATTTAAAAACCAATATCCAGTTTTAATATATTATTCTAACGAATAAATGGGAATTTTACACCAATTGATTCATTTCATCGAGTCAATATTGACAAATTATATACTTTATACAAAACTGTGTATCCTAACGGATTCGTAATATTTCCATAATTGGATCAATTTGTGCTCCATTAGCATTATATTAAAGCGCTTGTCATATTCATATTTCATTTATTGAAATCTCTTCATTTTCGATATCTAAAAATCAGTTGCTCATAAATGCTAATGACACGTAAAACGTGTTTTGCATATTATAATATTCATTAGATCATAGTTCCTTCAACCTCTATGGCTTAATGTAGAGCCAACAAGAAAAAGGTTGTAGATATATGTAGGTAGCTTCACGCACATTTCACATTCGAGACGTTCCGTCTTGAGTGGCAGAACTCAACGCCGTGCTTTTTCTTGTCACCAGTGCGAAGAAAATTAAATAGTTTGAATATAACCATTCTTCTGAGAGAGGACACGACAAATCACGTTTGCAGTTAGATACTGTCCCACTACGCCACAATGTCCTCTTAGTCTCGTGTCAAATTCTTAACAGTTCTATTATTTTAAATGTGCGTCTAAAAATTATTGAGCCCAAAGAACAATCTGTCATGATTATATTTAATAAAATCAATCTATACCTATTTTAATTCATAAATATTTATAGCTCGAATCAAATTTATTGTCAAGTGAAATCCATTAAAAATATTTTATACTTTATTTAAACATAAAATGCCGCAACCGAAGAACAGGTTTGAATACGTCATTGTTGTATTATTTCTGGTTGCTCGATAATTTTTAAATTTTTTTTAATTAAATTTATTTTTAATTAGTTAATTTGTTTTTCTTCTAATAAATCCTACAATGTGTCACGGTTGAACATAAAGTAATCTACGAGTAAATTTCGATAGGAAAAATAAGAAAATCGTTTTCAAAAGGGCTTCTAAAACCAACCTTGAGAAAAGCTCGATTCCATTCACTTTGCCTTGACTATGTAAATCAATGAACTCATGTTTCCATTTAATTATTATTTTAAGTTTTTAAATAGGTGAAACTTACATAAATATCATTGTATTATAAATATAAAGATATATTTTAATCGCTATTAGAAGTGTATATTATTATAACGATTTATAAGAAGATGGTGTTACTACTAAATAATTGGTGCTACTGTTACATAATTGGTAGTAACTAATCTACTTTGTATTAAAAAAAGTATAAAAGAATAAAATTTTATAAAAAAATTGGATATTATAAATTCAAGTTATCATTTACAACAAAGAATACCTATTAAGATTTTTATATGATTCCTCGAATAACTTTGGCAGAAAAAATATCCTCGACCGCAAGAGAAATTATGAGCGCGCCTGTGTGAATATTAATATATCGACGAGGGAATTTCATATTTGGCGCAGGACAAGAAAGTAAGGAAATTCCACACTTGGAATTTGGAATTCATGTTTGAACTGAGGGATGGAGGTTAAGAAAAAATTATAACTTGCAAGTTCATAAAGTAACACAATGTAAGTTTTACTTAGGAACTTTTACTAAATAATTTTTAACGATTATTTTTTGTTTTAGTTTTCATGTCCAGTGCATGTAACATTAAATAAATAAAACCAAATTAAATTAAGTATTTAAAAATTACAAATATTAATCACTTACAAATTTAAAAAATTAAAAAACAAGGCTATTTTCTGATTACATGTTATGGATGCGCGAGTCCTGCCATTATTCTCAGGGTAGGGCTTAATTCCAGTTCGCACACGTTCATAAATCCGCTGGAGAGTCGTTGGCAAGAAAACTGTTTGGAACCCTACCAAAAATTAAATATCCACAATCAAAATCATAAAAATCACATAATGTGATACAAAAGTATTGTATATATTATTTTGTTTTGATTAATGTTACGAAAACTTTCTATATAATTAAAGTTTACGAGGCTTAATAGGCGTTTAATCTTGAGATACGATTGCTTAAAAACCTGAGCGACTTAAATATAAAATTTATAAACCTTATTTTATGATCTGTGAGCTGTTCAAGCATATTAAAAAAAAAAAACAATTTCAAATACATTTTTCATATATTCTTTAATTTTTAGAATAAGTTACGGAGAGAACTTAAATCTTATATCACTTTTGTTAAGACCACGACAATTTATCGTTTTTGTATAATAAAATAGAATAGGTATAGGTTATCACTTTCTAATGGCACAGGTCTAGAAAACTTGAAAATTGTTCATTCACACTGAACATGTTCTAGACCCTAGATCCTCGATGCAAACGAGAAAGGCTGGTAATTTTTTTTGTTAAGGTAAAATTTAAAAGTTTACGAGGCATTTCTGAAAGAAATTAGTAAATACATTACTTTACCAACTTTATTGTTTTGTTTCGGAACATATTTATTAAATCGGTTAATATATAGATAAATGAACCAAGAAATGAATACTAGGTAACAATTTTGTCCGTCGTATACCTTTTAATTTGTGCGTCAAAAACGCAAAAGCAACTGAATAGACACTAATGAAATTTGACTTTGTAATAACTTCGAGCTTTGTATAACACAGTTTTGATCTTATGTTCAATGTAATTCCCGTAAGAAAAAGATATAAATGTGTCGATTACTAATTCAGCAAGTAAATCTCAATTTATTTACAAATTCACTAAGTAACTTAGTTATTGGAAAATACCACAAGCAAAAACAATATACAATTCATAAAAAGCATATAATCTATTTTAGGTTTTAAATACTGTATTTTTAGGAAATTGAAAACGACATATTTAGAAAACGTATAAAAATGAGAACACAGCGGGATTTGAAACCGCGCCTCTTCAAAATCGTTCAAGCACTCTGTTCAAATTTTTATACGTTTCCTAAATATGTCTTTTTTAAATACTGTATTTAATCGATCCATACTTTATATATACATTTAAACTTTATAATTTCTTACTTACTTATTTTACATGGATAAACAGTTACGATACGATATATCGTAATATCGATAAAACACCATACGATTTACCGATATTTAAAACCGATATATAATATATTTTGTTCACTAATATGTCTTACTCCTGTAAACTTAAAATATCACATCAACTACGAGTATGTCGCCACAAACTACACATATTTCCTCCAGTGATTGAATATATTGTTGTTCATAACAAAATTTCATATTTGCTTATTGAATAAGAGCCTATAGCTTTTATTGAGACGTTATGTAGATTGGATATTTCGCTTTCGCGGTCTTTACACATTTTAAATGAAACTATGTTCGATAAAAAAATCGTTTCTAGCACGTATTGCAAAAGAGGCATTACTAGGATCTTTTCAAATTTGGTTAGGTAGAGAGAGGAGCTCGCATAGTGTAGGTGAGCGTTAATGCATTTTAAAGAGAGCCCTTAAGCCTGTACTTGGGACGTAACTCCTAGGTACTGCTTCGAGCTCCTTTTTCTGCTACGCAATGGGCCCGGCACCCGCACGGTGAATCCATGGAATGCGAAGGAGTTTCACTCAAATCGAGAATTTGAAACAGAAATTGTTGGCATGAACTAAAAGAAAATGATTTAACTGTCAGAAAATAAAATCGATTTATTGTGAATAACAACACTATTCCGCGATAGTCCTATACGTACTACAAAAGGTCACTCCGCGATCAATGAGAGCGTAGCATCAATCAAAAATTTTGCATAATAGTGAAAATTTCCTTATATATGTCGAAGATGACACAGATTAAATACTAAAAATAAATGCAAAGTAGAGCCTCTGACTACCATTTGGTCATTGAATCTACTCTTGTGTGATATCATAAAAATAATATAGCAAGGTAGATGTTAGATAATACACGGAAGCATAATTTGAACTTTAAATAATTTAAATAATTATAAGCATATATATTGCAACATTCGCTGTTAATTTATAAGCATCAATAAGCAAAATAATTAAACAGAAAATATTACAGGATTTTTAATAAAACAAGTAAATCGGTTTAAATAACTATTATTTTATTAGAAACCAATATGGATTTTACTTACATAGTCTCTTTCCCAGCGATCGTTCGTCAATTGTGTCCTCCTACACAAATTACGCCTTTATAACGATATTCACCCCTCCATGGGCAAATCAATCACACAACTATTTTTCACATAATCAATCCTTTTCTATTAATATTTCTAGTTAAATTAAAACACTCAAATATTATTTACCAATAATCACATTGTTATTAGCGTTGAAATATTATCTATGGACGTGTCAAATAAAGGGCCGATGCTCTCACAGTTTGTAATAGGGCCCAATTGCGGAAAGCGCAGAGGGTCATAGCGGTGAGGGCAATTCGGGGATACCGTACGGTCTCGTGGACGGTGGCTACTCCCTTGGCAGGAGATCCACCTTGGGAGTTGCAGGTGGAAGTACTCGCCAGAGTTCACATTCACGCATATTCCGTGCAAGTGAGCGGTCGCAAGGCGAACAACCATCGAGGGAGAGTATTGTGCGGATCAGGAGGCTTGCGGATGAAGTCCAAAGTGAAGGATATTTCTTTTCAAAAATCAACCCTTAAAGAAATTTAATAAAGGATGTAAATTTGTATGAAAAACTTAAATCGCTTAACTGAATGTGATGTATTTTTAAAATTAATATAGATGATAACCGAAAACTAAACATAGGGTGTTTTATTTCTAGAAAAAAAAATGAAATATGTTATTAATGTAACATTAAATTGACATAAAAAAAAATACTTCGAAATAATTCTAATACGATAAATGATCAATCTCACTACTTTATTTCCGTTACGTATGTTTATGACTGGAGAGTGGAGAGGTGGCAAAAGCGGAGCCGGTATAGATACACGTGCGGTGATGGGGAGGGAGTGCATGTCTTAATAAACGCGATCGTTCTGGGTTGGATTCCCACTTCAGAGAATGCTTATATTTATATTAATTTTTTCTCTCCGATAAGACAAAGATAGGCGTTGAGCCCAAAAAAGGGATGTTTCGCAATTTAATATGCAAACAGCTATAGTTCACGGGCAAAGCCGCGAGCGGATGGCTAGTATGTATATATATATATATTCTAATGCTATCATTTACTAATATAATAAAGAATTGTATAGTTACCTTCTTAAAAATAAAAATAATAAAAAAATTATATGTTAATACATTTTAATTAATACCAAAGAGCTTAAAGCTCGAGGCAGAACGCACTAATCAGTTGTTTGTTCTCATAGTTCTGTTGCAACAGAAAGCTATTTTTTGATTAATTATTTCTTTATAACATGGTCTATCTCTTAAATTAATTTTCTTAACAATAAATACGTTCAACTTTGTAAAGTATTTTCGAACCTTCTCATGAAAAGACAGAACACCATACTTAATTATTTGTATGTACAATTTCACGTTGAAACATGTCCAAGCAACAACTTAATTAGTTATGTATACAATATTATGAATAAAACGTACAGAAAAAGATAAAATTTAACATATTAATATTAAACTTGTTCTTAATATTTACACACCTACACATAATCTTCCTAGAAGGAACTTTGAAGATAGTTTGTAAGCCAATCGTTTTAGGAAGCAATCGTAACTTGATAAACGGCATTAAAGCCTGAGGCACAATCGGATTATCTGCCAAGTTCAGTCAATCGTACATATGGATATAAACATATCGTATATATATAAACTTACATTTAGGTTACATAGACTGAAATTACACTACTTTGTTCATAGTAGAAAAAGTAAGTGTGTTAAACATAAGTAAATAACGTAATATATAATCTTATTCTACGTGTATAATATTAAATATTCCAAAAGCGGTTTGTATATGGAATGTATATTTTTTATTTACATTGACTAATAAAAACTACTCTAGTTGAAATATCCCTTGTGTATGAAGTATTGAACATTCAGATCATCCTGTTGGCACGTGTATTTTATTGAAATGGAATCTTCCATGTTTTATTTTTTTAATGCTTTACCTATTTTTGCATTGGTTTACCTGTTATATGGAAAAAAAAATTAAGCTGCTTTTTCATTGAGTTTGTATAGAAGTTTATGAAAGTTGATTTTGGTTACTTTTTGGATGTTTTTGCTTTTTCTCAACATTATGAACTCATTTCAGTCCAATATATATTTAGAAAACGTATAAAAAAATGAAACCGCGCCTCTTGAACACCGTTCAAGCGGTCTGACCGTTAAAGTAATGCGTTTTACATTCAGCTACGTCAAAATTCTTATACGCTGGTTACAAATTGTATTTGTTGTTAGCATTGCGCTACCCAAAGATTATTCTACGATCAATCGAGAAGCAAGAGATAATGCTATTTATTAAATATTTTAAATATTTTTTTAAAGCGTTATTCACACTTAGGAAATTGAAAAACATATTCTTAGAAACTGTATATACGTTTTCTAAATATCCTTTAAAAAAATGTTAAATATAATTTCAGTCTGTTTTTCAGGGAAGCATATTTTGTACAATACACGTTGTTATAATCTTAAGCCGCTTATATTAAGAAATACACTAATTGCGTCATGATGGCGTGAACATAACAGAATATTTAAGGGGGTGTTTTATGTAATACGACATATGAAGCTAAAGCTGGATAAGTCCTGGATTACTGACTGACGAATCAACGCACAGCCTAAATTACAGCGCTAATTGTAGAGACCTGAAACTTCAAGGCTGTGTTCTTTACATGATGTAGGCATCCGATAGGAAGATAAGGATTTGCAGATATTCCACCCTTAAGGGGGTTAAACATGGAAGCAAAGTTCATATCAGACAACGTGATTCCATAGTCCAATCTTCTTCAAATTTTGCATAGACATTCTTTAACAGAATTCATGGAAGACATGTTTTATATTTAATTGAAACTCCATTCCAATCCATTGAGTCCATTCAAATGATTCATTTTTTAGACCTTAGCGTACAGATTAGGCATTTTTATTTTTTCCTTGTATATTGAGTATCTTATAAGATTAAATTCAAGCTTGTGGGGCTGCCACCCATGTCCCCAGCCGTCATCATGGAAAAAAGGGTGAAAAGGGTTTTTGGCACTGTATCTCGTAATCTAGCAACCCACAATAGAATTTGTAATAAGCATTTTGATGTTTATAATCGTGCATAATGAGTGCTTGATAGAGCAAAGACCAAAATTGACGTGGACAATAAATATTTTTTACGAATTGTTTCTGAGATTACTGTATATATTGCATGTAACCATTATTACAGTGATAGTCGAACGGATAATGTCGTTTATCGTCTCGACAACAGCACTTCATCATCTTCTGTATTAGAAATTCTAGAGACAGGTTCTGAATTTGTGCACAATTGCTATATTTGTGGAGAAATATTACATAAGTCATTTGCGTCAAAGCTGACAGAGGAAGATTTGTCAAAAAAAAAGTATTACCTTGTCCACAAACGTTTTGGAATTGCTGATTGCCTAACCAATGTTCCAAGCTTAGTAGATATTGGAGTTAAGTATCACAAAGCTTGTTGCAAGCAATTGTACTCCAAAAAATGGTAGGGGAAAAATATTGACAATGCCACGGAGTATGTTTTTGCTTACTTTCATGAAAATAGTGAAGAGTGCCAATTCCTAATGATGGATTTAATAAAATTGATTAAAAGAGATTACATTCCTCACAAGCATACATACAATACAATCATAGAATGATTGAAGTGCAAGTATCAAAATGAAATTATATTTTTATTGACACTGGAAAAGGGTTAATAATAAATTAATAATAACATAGGGAATGTAAAGAAATAATACATTTTATGAAAAAAAAAATGTAGTCAAAAACTAAGCCTAAGGGTTGGCTTTTACCGACTCACATGTATTTAAAACGGGTTCAACTTCGAAGCGCTGCAATACCCAGAAAAATTAATAAAATGAAACAAATTGGTAGCGGAATTTTTTTGTTGAAAGACTCTTCGTAAGACTGCTCTGATATCATTTTATTCTAAAATGACTAGAACCAAAGTTATAACGCCCAAAAGAAAAATTGTTCATAATTTTTCAGTTATTTTTGTTTTTAACTTTTCTATTTTCCATTTTATGATAAAAAGTAATAAAAACAAAGTTGTAGACAATTTGATTAGCTACAAATAATATTTAGTAGTTTTTTTCTAGGGTTGTTAATTAACGAGATACAGCGTGAAAACTCTTGGCTTGTGATGGTAGCTGGGGGACAAACTTGAACTTAAGCTTAAACTGACCCCGCATACACATTAAAAATAAATAAACAAAAATGCGTTGTCTGAAAAATGCATCCCTAAATGCAACTCTAAATGTAACTATAAAATAAATTACATTTTATTTTAACACATGTTGGAAGTCATTTCGATTTTATTAATAAAAACGGTGAAATCACATGATACGATAAAAAACAGTAGAAAATTATGTCTTTACATTAATTATGTTTACGGAAAAATAATTTAGTGGGATGAAAAAATAATATTAGAAATTGAATCTACGATTTTTATAGGACAGGCAGACCGGACAAAGCTTAAACGTTTTCGAAAAGTGGAACGCTTGACGTAGAATAATAAAAAATAAAAAAAAACCTAAAAAATATTTTATGGGGGTTATTTATTAATGTTATAGAGTCCAAAATAATTATTTTTAATTTTATTTTCTGTCTGTTTGTTGGTGCCCGCTAATCTCAGGAACAGCTTAACCGATGTTCCAACCATGAACCAGCATGGATGAACCAGCTGAAACACTGTTTCGTCTATGGTATTTTGGTAAACTTCCCTTAACCATTATTAAATTTCAATTTGTTCATAAATAAAAAAGTTACCATCATTTGAATTTTAAATCTAAGCCAAGTTTGTGATTTAAGTGGGAATGCGGGCGTGCGATAAAACTAATTAGTTTTTTTTATATTTTGTGTAGTTTATGTTTAATATATGTATATAAAAGTGAAAAGTTACTCATCACGAAATTTTTAAAAGTGCTTGGCGTACAAAAATGAAACGTGACAGGGGGGGGAGGTAGTTTATAGTTAGTAGACGTCTGCTAAGACATTTGCGCGGTTTTTGCGACAGTGAAGGATTAAAGGGGTCTAAGGGCTGAAATATATTGTACATATACCTACATGTGTAGCAAATACAGTCTTTGTGACCTTCGCGTATTTTAAAGAATTATCCACTTACAGAATATATACTGAAAACTAATAATTTTCTGTCCAGGCCGTTTCCCTTATAAAAATCTTTATTATATTATAATAATAACTAATTCATGAAAGGAAATAAAAAAAAAAAAAAAAAAAAAAAAAAAAAAAAAAAAAAAAAAAAAAAAAAAAAAAAAAAAAAAAAAAAAAAAAAAAAAAAAAAAAAAAAAATTTGAAATATTTCAGTATGCGGTACATTACACACTGCATTGAGAGTCATTTATTTGAAGAGTACGGTTGGTGGCAGCGGATATCAGGTTATATATCAGCCTGCGCGCATCCGGCTTGCGGCAATACCGTAAACACGCAGACACTTGCTCGTCCTGCCATGATATTGCCAAAACACAGTTTCCATATGCATTAAATAATAAAACAGAAGCATAAAATATGAAAAAAAATTTTGCTAATTTACATTACGAATTATTTACTTTAGTACCTAGCAAAATGCGGTTCAAACATAACCGCGACAATGTAAATAATGTAATTTAAACTGAAATTACTAATGCATATAATTTATTATTCAACGTGCCTAATTTATTAATTTAACTTTCCTCGTGATTGATAAACCTATGTTGTGATTTAGATCCTTGTTTGCTATAGATTGAACGTTATAATATACATAAATGTCATGTATATAAAAAAAAATATAGATGCACAGATATAGGTCAAGCTAATAAAAACGTCTTGAAAAATAGCGAAGACGACCCGACAAGTTTCTTAATCTCAATCGTAAAGTAATAGTGAAGTGTGAGTTTTGTATAAGGACCGATATTAAAATATCTTATCTACCTAATTTTCCGAATCATTGTGTACATGTAGGTTATGTACGAAGATATTTACTCTTTTCTGTCTGTAGTTAAAAAGATCGAATACTGTGATCAATTAACTTTTTCGCAAATCTCATTAAGCTAAGCTCACAAGCTAAGCTCACAAGTACTCTATCTAGTTAGATAAGGTCGTAATAAAGTCTTTTTTATTATAAATTAAATAATTTATTCGTGTAAGATTTAATCGAACAACCAAGACGATTATTCAGGTACTATTCTATTGCTGTTCGACGGGGTTCGATATTTTAACTTTTGAAGTAAACTTGCATAACCGCGAGTTATTTATAATTGATAAAATATTCTGGTCCCTTTGAACAATTTATTGTAATAAATGAATCCTTGAGAGATGGATACTTAAATGATAAATAGTTGATACCGATTAAACCGATGGTTGACATTTTTTCTGTTATTAAATATAATTTTTGGAAGAACGTTGTATCTAAACACTAGGTTTTCTCTATTCCTGCTCTGCGGGGTAAAAAGGCTTGTAAAAAATGTGTTTTTATAAAATGGTTTTAAATTAATTTCTATGTGTTCTATTCAACAAAATATAATTATTTGAAATTAGGTATCTTTATATTTCTAAAACTATGTAATCATTAAATTTACTGTTGGAATATTAACTTAAATCTGATACTATAAAAGATTATATTTTGCAGCAAAAGAAACTGAAATTTGATTTGAACTCTTGAAATAGAAACAAGTGGACTGGATACAAGTCAAGAGTAGGACGGGCGAACTATAAATACGCGACAAAGCTTGCGCTCTGGAGACACTAACCTTGTATTCTATTGTATTTAGATAAATAACTTATTTATCTCTTGAGACATACTCCTAACATAATAGTATCTTCTGTGTTTAACGTTGTTTAATACCTTACAATCTTCTTAAGTTACTATTCATAATACTATTTGTGATATTTCCGGTATATAGTGTTTAGAATTGATTTTTTATTAAATTAATAAATAATATTTATTTTATAGCACAAATTACATTCCCTTAGTAAATTTAGTCATATATTATAATCACAAACTTAGCAGATAGATTCAAACTATGAAAATTAGGAGAAAATAATCAATATAATTCATATATGTCTATAATATGTCAGTTTGGTAAAATACGTATATTTTGCATAATTTAACTTGTCTGTAAATGTGCAACGTTAGCAATAAATGTAGGAAAATTTTGAAAGCGTTTCTCTGATATATTACGATAGGTGAAATATTGTAGTACGTAAAAATTGTATTGCTTATTGAAAGTTACAAAAGGAATATTAAGCAGCCATATTTGTTTTACTAAAACATTACTTAAAATAAGAAAATAACTTCGCTATAGATTTCAAACAGCAATCTTCCGAACATAGTTCGCCAATCAACTCTGCAAATGCGATCTAACGCAATTACAATGACATGATAATACCTTGATAGAACAAAGCGGTTCCCCCCTTGCTTCCACATTATATAAACATTTAGGATATAGAACACAAGAAAATGCAATAATGTCTAAGTGGAAGACAGTAAACACGGTACAACAGTTTCCAGTATGTGCCTTATAATGTGTATATCTTGTATTATGCATTATGCTAACAAATTATACACCAACTGGGCTAACAAGGTCTGTATAGAACTTGGGGTAGAAGATGTAGCGAGAAATGTTGTCTATACATATCTATACATATAATAAAATTGTAACTGATCGCTGTCTTTACATAGAAGATATATGAAATAAAAATATTTTTAGGGGCATTTATCAATATAAAAATATTGTTTGTGTGTTTGTTTATGCACGCTAATCTCAGAAACTGCTTAACTGATTTAAATTCAATTTTATCTATTGTATTTATGGTAAGCTTCCCCTAACATTTAGTGGTTGCATTATATTTCATTATATTAATAAAATCACTTATTGACTATATCATGATGTACTTGTTATGGTGGTCACTAAAGAAGTGAAAAGTAGGGTGTGACGGTAGTTGTGTCGTGACACAGAAAGCGTCTGACTTTTAACTATAGTTAATGATATTGTATATTTAAAGTATTTTTAATTTTTCCATATTCGCAAGATCACGAGAAAATACGCCATTAACACACGACACTCTACACGCAACAATGCGAGGTCTAATGTCTCGCATTTGGGTGGAGAGCGGAGAACGGCGTGTCAATTAATTATTAAACAGACCGAAGCTGCCGCTGCTTACTGACTTAGCTGACTGCTGTTATTTAGACCTATCATTTGAATACACTAAAATAAGAATGTATAGCTTAATTAATTAAAGGGATTTTTTTATGAGGAACAGTCTAAAATAAATATAATGATTTTTGCTTAATTATTATCCTTAGCAATTTACACATATAATCTTTGTTATAAGTATATACATATTGCGGATTAAGGAATTGTTTATAATATCGTATAGATTCACGCATAAAAAAAAAAATAAATATGAATGGATGCGAATTATGCATTGCTTTATATTGAAATTGAGCACAAGACTTATTTTTATTGGTTACACTCATATATTATAATACAACATTAGAAATCTCATAATTTACTAATACTAGTGCAGTGTATGGCACATTTAGCACGTAAAACCGACATTGACACTTCACTATAATGCGTTATGAGGTCGTATTCTTTTACGAGGCAGTAATGTTCAAAACATCTTTAGCAATTTGAGCACTGCCCTCGTATTAACTGCTGATAAGGGATACCTTAAAGAAAATATTGTATTTCGTGTATTCGAAAAGAAAAGATATCAGAGTGGCAGGAAATTGAATTGAATTGAACCTACATTTATTTCTTTATCTATTTAGCTTTTATTTAAATTTCTTAAAAAATATCGATTTCAGTAATACGTATTGTATTCTCAATTAAGTATTAAAATAAAAAGCTTCGTTACTAGTTATGTGAGTTTACAATAGTGGGGTTCGGTCATTTCATAAAATGACAAAGAATATTAAATTTTTATGCTTTTGTATCCATGTATTTTTTATATTGATTTGTATGTCATTAATATTGTTTAAAGAAGACATGTAAAAAAGAAATTATGATATACTGTAATATATAGGGTTTCTTTTTTCAATCTTGAAACTAAAACAATATTGGAAGTAAATATGACAAATCGAAGATCAGTTCAAGATAGAGGAAACTGCTCACGAATTTGCCCCAATCCCCTATGAGGTCGTCTGTTTTCAAAACACTTGTAGTTCAGCGCTTCAATTGCTTTCTGAAGTTGAAAATTGAATTTACGCTGCAAATTCACAACTCACTTTACTTGTAGATAACTTTATTAAGAGTGGTTATGGTGTACAATATCAAACAATTGGTACAAAATTTTTAAAAGCTCAATACTAAAAATATTACTTTATATTATTAATATTTTGTAAAACAATCAATGTATGCATACACATTTTATAATTGTGATTTATATTTATTTCTAGTATTATAATAACTATATTAAAATGAATAGTTCACAATAAACATTTAGTATTTGAATTTAAAAAAAATGATCATTAACGATGACGACAAATTCTTGTCTTTAAGCAATATTTTATAATTTAGTATATGTTGAAAAAAGAAAATAAACAGAAATAGGTTTTGATGTACATTGTATGCAAAATATAATGTTAAGTTTCAATTATGAGGTTTTTAAATACGTTTACTGATATTTCAATAAACGACAGGATATCATATATATATATCCCTTCTAGTCGGTGCAAGCAAAGCTAGTTTATCCAACGGCCCGAAAGAATCAGTAATATCACGATTTAGGTGGAGCTGAGTATTCTATTGAATGCATTAAACCATCGGTAACTCACTGAGTGTCACTGCAAACATTACGGGTTTATTTTACATTGATCGCAATGTACAAAGTAGAAAGAACGGTAAGCAAAAGCATGTTTAATCATAATAAATAAATTATTAATTTAATTCGTTATAGCAAAACATATTTTTTTATTTTGAAATATATGAATATAATATATTTCAAATTTAGAAAACATGCATAATATATAAAACGCTATCATTTAAAAATACGTTGGGGTATATATCCTTAAAACTCACAATTATAATTTACGGCTTAAAACTTTGTATCCTGGTGAGGTAGTCATTGATAACGGAGTGCCATAAGCTACGATCTTAAACGTACAGTTTTCAAATAAAAAAGAATGTGAATATTTATTTTTATTTAGTTTAGAAAGTATACAGTATTTTGTTGAGTATTTCGAGTCATAGGGCTTTGATTATCTGTTGGGGAAATGATTATATTTAAAATATTTAAATTTTTCCGCTCTGGTACCTAAGAAAAAGCCCGTTGTTTCGCGCGCGTTCGTGCGCTGTTTCTCAACACGCAACGTCTCGAATTCAGGCGGAAAGTGATCGGCATACCGTCTTCTCCTCCCCCCTGGCCTACGGCGGCGGAGCGGATTTGTATTCGCGCTGGACTTGCGTACCCGCCCTACGGTCTACTTCAATGTGACAACTGATTCGCCGAAGGAGACCATCGCAGACCAGTTCTCACTATCCAACATGGCCTCCACTGGTTAATGAAAGGTCCCTACCCACTACAGCCATCAAAGCGTAGCGTTGTGGGGCCCAAGCGGGGATTTCGACCAGAGTGTGCTCCTCCTGAGCCAGTGCTCTAGGTGGGGGCAGACTGCCTCCACCGTCACAAGGCTTGCCCCTCTGTATTTGGCATGAAGACCGTCAAACCCAGTGCTTGAATGTGGTCGACGATGAGGCGCGTGCCAGATTCGGCCAAGCATCAGCATAGCAAATGACTCTCATCCCGGGGAAAAGACGGCAACGCAGAATCCAATCATATCCGAGGATCTACAGTACGGGCCCAATACCGACCTTTGTGGAACCCCGCAACCGACGCTTCGTCGACCGGTCTGACCGTCCCCTCCAACCCATAGGACTACTCAAACAACAACAAACAAAGTACCGTAACCTACGTTCTTAAACGTACGGGCACTAAATGTAAAAGCAAATATGTGTGTGCATTGGTATTTACTTAAATATGAAACCTTTATGATAAAGAGATCGCGATAGAGAGAGATATCTTTAAAGTAATTGTTTAATAGAAGTTATGATTGCTTTTATTATTTTAAACAAAAAAAATCATATTAGTAGGCAATGTGCATCTTATGTTTTTTGTACTCCGATGTAGATCAAAATCGCTTATCTTATTTAGATTTAAATATAAGCTCGAAGTTTAAACATGCATTGACTTCCATATTCTACTTTTTTGTAATATAAATATCGACTCGGTATACTATACTTTACAAATGTTGTATAGAATTTGATTGATTCATTGAAAGCCACTTAAAACAGAATGGGGTCATAGTACTTTCATTTGTATAAAAAATAAAAAACTTTGCCTTTTTAAGGTTGTATTAATCTTGGTCTTTTGTTTTGATTGTAGATGAAAAAAGAAACAATAACTACTAAACATTTTCAACTAATAACTAAATAACTTCAAAGTATGTATACTGATGTTATTGTAATTTATATTAAGTTAGCAATAGTCGTGTACCTATATTATAAAATAGAATTCTTGAGATTAAAATAAAATTTCACAGTTTTAAAACCTCCATGCATAAATATAATTACGTTTTGGAAATATTACATGGATATTAGGTTTGTTTTGTTCATTTTGCACTATTAAGTTTTATTTTAATAATTTACGTGATTGAAATGGAATTATAATTAAAAGTGCAAGCAAAATGAATTAAGCATAATTGAAACAAATCATCTTTATATGCTCTCAATCCGCTTTTGTTCGTCCAAAATGACAAAATTAATTTAGTGCTTAAGTCATCCGACAGTAGCTTTTTCATTTTCTCGTGTAGTTTAAACGGAGCGACAATTTAGCGCTCTTTGTAAATTGTGAGGCGCAGAAGGAAATTAATGACTTTGCTGTCTAAATCCTTACAGGAGCACGGTTGTTCATGTAATCCAAACTAACATGTGATTCAGAGCTTGATTTCGGTCTTTATTACGATGGCAAAAATACAAGCGCTAATATAATTCTTTAATTGTTTGTTAAATAACGTTTTGGTTATATACATCTATTGTTTTACATGATTTGATTTACACACTGACATGACATGACATGAGGTTTAATTTTATTAATATCTACAATAGATATTTATGTAAAAAAAATGTAATAACTCTAACTAGAGTGACTGGAATTTGACCGGGAATCGTTTGAAAATTATAGGCCTAAATAAGTGCGTATATAAGTCATAATTTTTGATTAATACAATTTTTTGTGCTTTGGCACAATTTTATATGAATCTGTTGCGTTGTAATGGAGATTTATGATTTTGATAAAACAAAATAAATATTAGAGTACGTATTACCTTAGTAATATTTTAAAAATATGATATTATTCAAATATATTTTTAGATAATAATGGTATTTGCTCTACTTAGCAATTTCCTTTGTTTGTACATTGTCTCATACAATAGGGAAGATGCAAAAGTATTAAGGTGAAGAGACGAAGGTCAAAGAACAATATATTCTAAAAATAGTAAGTCCAGACCTATTTATAAAAATCTGTAAGTTTATATGAGAATATAAATCTATTATATAGTATATATATACTAAAATATATTAATATATATATATATACTTTTATATATATATACATATATATATATATATATATTTATTTTTTTCCTGATGTAGGACCAAAATAACCAACTTTAGTCTTAAATACCTTAGGAAAGTAATAGAAAATTTATATTTACAATAATACAAACTGATACAATCTCTATGTGGTGAAGACGTTAAAATTGTGGACATTTTTTTGTTGAAAATAAAAATAGTATTTTTATAGTTCACAAATGATAGAATATGAGAACTGGTTAAAGGAAAATATAGATTTAAATAAAGGAAATTTTACTATTCAGTACTCACAATTTCTCTATTCAGATTAAACAATTAGCTTTGAGCGTTTTTTTTTACAAATGTTAATTTATTTTTTGTGACATAATATTAAAATGAAAAAGTAACAAGGACACTAATGAATAATAAAGTAAAAAATGTACTAAGTGTAATAACGTTCTCATGTATTTTATACGAAGCCTATTTTCGACTCAAGCCCTAAACAAAAGGATCACATGTCAGCCTCAATATTAGTTACCTCTGTCAACTTGAGCAGTCTACAATGTACCTGACAAACATATGTATTACATACGGGTAACAAAACGAAATCGTTGTTGGCATAATTCAAGATTTTCTTCCTCTAACGTACAATATTTCTTAAAAAACAAAATGTGGAAGTGAATAATATATTTAAAGAAATAAAAATATGTATGCTTTTATTTATATATATTTTATTTAATACATACAGTATATACTTATGTATATAATATAGGATGTATGTAAGTGTGTTTTAGTTACGTCACTATTATATTATTATATTTATATTTCTGACAAAAAAATCTATAGTAATGATGTAGTCTTTATATAAAATTGAAATTTAAAAATAATGTCCCGAGCTTTATATGTGTATTAGGGATTTAAATAATTATTTGCACTTTATTCGTGTAATATTACAAAAAATAGTAGAGTGTATCCGTGGCTGAAAAGAGAAAGTTTTACCGAACACGTGTGAGTGAATGCTTTGTATAAATAACAAAGCCGGAGTGCGCGTTGCTAGAGTTGTTGGGAGGATAGTAATCGTGCCGCCCAGAAATGTTAATTATTTGAAATTGTCAAAAGTACTTTAAAATGTTTCTGCAAAGTGTTGGTACTATTAGTCAAAGTATAAACAAAGTTTCATATTTTTTATTGATATACCAATATCGGAAATGTGAAATAGTTCTTTTGCTTTGCAATATTTCTTTAGAAACGAAAATTTGTTCTGTCATCAAATACTTATTGGTTTCGCTTATACTTATCTTACTTGAACGATTTGCAGCCGATTTCGATAAAATAAAAAAATACGTAAACTTACTAGTGAAAATATATCACATGCTGTGGAATGCCCGTTCTTTAATATTTAAATTAGCTCATAATTTTATAGTTATTTTGAACATACCTATAGTTTTTTTAAAGACTTTTAGATATTTTTATTAAGCAATTATAGTAAATATAAGGCCATATCTCTAGAGGCCATCGTGGCGCAGTGGGACAGCGACTGGCTCTATACGCGATGCTTCTGGGTTCGATTCCCACTCGGGGAATAATTTTATTTCTCCGCCCTAGTGACAAGACAAAGCGCGGCGTTGAGTTCGAGCGTCGAGCACCTCATAATACGCAATGTCTCGATTTCGGACGGAAAGTGGTGAACGGAGTGTCTTGATATTAAGTTCTCTTGGACTGTCCTGTTATGCGGGAAAAAGCGTGAGGCTGCAACAAAATATATTCATTCACCGATTAGCGTTTCGTATACTTAGATTGGTATTTACGTGATTGGCTAATTAAGTTAATTTCGCGAATAATAACTCAGAATTTCTATATAAACAATAATTAAAAAACTTACTTAAAAATATAATCAAGATTTCAAAACAGATTTCAAACATTTAGCCTCAGCGCAACCGACGCTAAAATAACCGCTTAAGCTGTTTAATTTTTCACGAAATTTCTGTATAGCTTCGTCCACTAAAGAAGATTTAAATATTTCATTTTACCATCTTTCCCAAACCTAGTTTTATGATAAAAGATGTGAAATTTATTGTTTATGTGGTAAAATAAGAACAGTTTTATAAATTTAGGGTATCATTAAATTACCTCATGTTAAATAATAATTTATAAACAATTAAACATTACTTTAAACGATTAAAGTTAAATTTGTAATAACATTCCCCTGCGTGGAAATCGAACCCGTAAACAACGCGTCAGTCATACTCTGTCAGTCAATCATACTGTCCTGGTATGCTACAATGGCCTCTAGACTTAAAAAAAATATATAGAAAAGTATATATTTTTCGTAATAATTAATAATATTTAAAACTAAGTCTCTAAATTGATAAAAAATAGAGAAAGAAAGAACCTCGTTAGAGTCTCTTTGGGTTTAAAAATTCAATTATTTTATCGTTATCATATTACGCTACGTCTGTTCTGTCAATTAAATAACTTTTAATCTGGTTTGAAGTTAATAAAATCATTTAGGTCATAAGGATAAGTTGGATTCTTATAGTTATTCTTTATTTTGTAATTTCTAAGGTAGATTCTTAAAATTATTCTTTATTATCTGATTTCTATATATCGCGTGTTCCAACTACAAACAACACACTTACACATTGAATATGTCAAATCAATATCTTGATCTTGATCTATTGCTATAAAATATCAATACAAAAACTAAATAATTTGGGTAATTTTAGTTTTCTTTTTAAAAATCGAAGTACGTCTTGTTTGTCTCTACGTAATATAAAACTGTTTTGACAGGTTCATGGACTAAATTCGTGTTATATAGAATGATTGACATCTTTAACTATAGAAAACAATAAAATATTAGGTATATTTCAATAACATGTCACTTTTTTATGTTACACAAGCTTTACAGTACTTGATTCGTAAAATATTTGAATATCATCTTGGCAAAGCAATTCAGAGTCAAAGATTTATTTACACTTCAGGCATAGTTGCTTACAGCCTGTTATTTTAGCACTCTATATTCACTAGTTCACTTATCTGTCTATATATTCATACGTGAAGTAAAAGCTTTGTATCCCTTTTATTAAAAATACGCGGAAGGAAGTCTATAAAATTTTGTATAGCTATAGCTTTTTTTATAAATTTTGCATACAAAATACATTACTTAAATAAAATAAATAGTTACTTTAATAATATACATTATCATATATTCGACGTATCGTCTGAATAACGATGTATATTTATAGCAACTTGTAAAAAAGTGATTTTAAACAGACACATCTCTGTCTTAACTCTTTACTTTTATTTCTTTATCTTCTCACATTTCTTGCATATTTTTGGATACACATTAACTATTTAATGATAAGGAGATTCATTGTGTACTGAGTAACGAAAACCGAAGCCGCATTTTATTTAACTAGACGACGGAAGTGTCAACATATTTAGGACTTGCACTTTAATTTTATTTACACATTGAAATTACTATTAACGACTCTCCGTCCTTTCAAAAGGGTGAATTCAAAGTTTAAAAGGACGAATTTGAAATTAAAAAAAACTAAATTTGATGAATGAATTTCGAGCTCAAAACCTATATTGTCGAGAAGTGAATTCCGAACATTTCCACGGGTCCAACGTAGACTGGTACAATTGCAAAAATATCACGTTACAGGAAAGCAATTGTAAGGTTCCCAATGTTGTACTGTAGTCATTATTCAAAAGGCAATTATTAATATTTCAAAATGATGTAATAATACAGCATTCAAAAATTTCAATCCATATAGTTATGTTTTTCGTTTCGATTTGGACGACGTAATTGTTATCCGCACAGTTATATGTTTATAAATTTGTTGTATTTAGGTTTACAACAAGCGGTTAGTAACAAGACAGATTGTTTGTGGAATGTTACATCCCTAACTTATTTTTATCGACGTAGGAAGTCACTGGGATATCTAAAATTCCATAAAAAAATATCTTGATCGATTAGTAATATGAACGCGACTAGCTTATACGCGACTAGCTTATTTGGCACCGATAGTAACAATACACAACAAGCGTTCTCCTCTATTAATGTCACAATAAAAAATTAGAAACACTTGTTGTTGTTAAAATATTACTCAATGTTTAATTTATTGAAATTTTTACTTTTTTTCTGTGTGTGTACCAATTATTTTATACAATGAATTTAATATAAAATAAAATAGTTATTTTATAGTCACTCTAGTGTTCGACAATTGATATCATCAAATGTGTTTCTTCTATTAGCAAAATGTTATGTTAAGATCTGACGTGTTATAGTATATTATACTGATATTTATTCAGTTATTTTTTCCTTGGGGACACCTATAAGGTAAAATTGGCAGTGCTTGAATCTATAAAGTAAAAAAAAATGCTAAACCTCAGGGGCCCTTACACAAATGACGCTCATAAAAAATACGGAAACTAGGTTTTTCATTATAATTGGCTCCTCTTCTCAATATCGGCATATTACAAAGTATGCTATAAGCCAATGCCGCTGTTTCTGAAATCATCTTCTTATGCATAAAATGTATTTTTTATGCTTATTGTAGATACTTCAATACAAAAAGTAACAAATAGCAATTGTTTTGGTATAAGTTTGTTACATTGGTATTTAATAAAACTTAACATATAATATATGGACAGAAGCATACAAGTATAGTGAAGTAGCAAAGCTATATATCAATAATGACAGCACTGAGCATCTGTTTATGAACAATGATGTTATAATTGGACGCTTACAGTCGTCGAGTACCGAGGGCTCTTCACACAATTTCCACTGAGCAATATTCGTCGATGTTCAACTTCAGAGCACTTCTCTCGAATCATTTAACGCAATCTTAAATTGCTATAATGTTCGAAAATGACAGCTTTGAAAGCGTAAATATAAAGAAAAAAAATTCAATATACACACAAGTGACTGACTGACGTTATTTTCAATACATGATTAGTAAAAAATATTTACATTCATAACTTGTTGAATGGTTTCTAACCTCTCCACTCTGACCGCTAAGTCATACGTTCTACATCTGGCAACATCGAAATTCTTAAATTTTTTTTGTTATTAGCACCTCTCTAGAGAGATTTTGCTGAAGTTTCTGCCATCCATAGGTATTTTTACGAACAATTTTTTGAAAAAAAAAAGGATTTATATAGTTATTATATTAAATTGCCATACATATTGTTACAAATAAAAACTTTTTTTTAATTGTACGTAACATTTATAACTATTACAGTGTCTTAGTTTAATACATTAAAATAGAACCATTAAAAGTGTATAAAGCTTATTCGAGGTAGTCTCCATTGGCTGCAATAGAGTCCTTTAAACGACGGCAGTTATCAATAGCAGCACGCACTCTTTCTATGAAAAAATCTTCCCTGTCAAGTTTAAGTAGTTTCTTTGGATTTTACTAACCTATCCTTGTTTAAATTATCAATTTAGAAATTACCAGTGCGTCTCTTATAGGCTGCTAGTCCTAAGTCATCTTTTAAAATACGTGAAATGTTTCTAGGCGCTATGTTCCTCTCCCGAAATAAAAAGAGGTTTTGATACGTTTTATAAAAATGTTTATCATATATTGAGTGTGGATTTGTGATTTTTTTTAAATCTATATATATATATATATATATATATTTATAAATGAAATTATGTTTATTAGTCTCGCTTAAACTCGAAAACAGCCGCTTTGTATAATTTTAGTTTCAAATTATTTATAAAAGTCCAAGAAAGGTTTAAATAGTCAGAAAACATTAATTAGCAAAAAAAGATTTACCGATATATAATTAAGACATTCAATTGTTTCGCCGGTCATTTGATCTTTATGTTGATACTTAATTAATACTTATGATCTGTCCAAGACAATTTCTGAACTACAAATAATTGACAACAGATATGTCATTCAACTTCATTAAATCTGCAACGATTAGGGAAATGACATCGTGTCACGGGTTAGTTCTTTTCATCATCAGTTGATACAGTTATAGACCAGGATGACGTAGTCAGACACAGAGGTTTTGAATTCAGTAGGATTCCTGGACTTCAACGCGCAATTTACAATTTAAAGTAGACACAGTTATACAGTATATTCATGACCTTTGATTGTGTAATAAAATAAGACTGATGTGAAAAAGCTAATTATTATCGAGGCAATGATCATCAGGGGAAAATATAAAGAAGAGGATATCTCGATTCTGCATATATCGAAGATTCCGATGGACTTACCTTTTAAATTTAAGTGTCTCAAATTTCCCTGTCCTGTACCAATCACCATGAAAATGTTTATGTATATTTTTATCGGTTTTCTTTTAAATTTTATTAAATTTTGATACATTATTTTTTTCTGTGGCGGTATGAAGTTAGCTGGGTCAGTTAGTATTAAATAAATGAAAAGGTATCAAAATAAATATAAGATATAAACAATGTAATATGAAGATAGATGACCGTATCGTGGCAGTACACGCGATGGCTTTAATTCTTTTGTTTTTTAATTTCTATCTACGCACTAACTTTTGTCTCGAGTGCCGTACTCGTCTTAAATCCTCACGTTGCGCTTAAATTATATTCTTTAAACAATTACTTGTAGTTTTTATCAGTAATTTTTGATCTTATAATTATTGTTATCTAAACCATTTATTAAATTAGGAATTATGTAAGCCCTGGTGCGTTTACCGTGTTTATCTTCGCTGATATAGTTCATAAATTATTTTATGCCATACTACGAGTTGTTACGTTATGAGAAAGTTTCTTGAGAAAAATAAATTAAAGTAATTTTCTTTAAAAAATCCGGAATTGGATTCCAGGTCAAGTAAGACAAAATGTGAATATATGTCATTCACGACTGCCATGGCGCTTGTAAACGTAGTATATATTAAGGCTATCTAGCGTCGCCAAATACCAATAATTTATCTGCTTTAAAATAATTAAAAAGTCAATAAATTCATAAACAACATTAAGCTTCTATTATAGTTAATATACTTAAGAACGGTTCAACGTTAAGGCATGTTGAATCTCTATTGCCGTAAGGGATATAGAATAAAAATATAGTTCCTCTTGTATTATTTATTCAAAAACGTAAAAACATGTCCTGTCGCATAATTTATTCAAATTATTCTTTAACGAATACTTTTTACGATAAGAATAATAATCGGCAAATAATTCCGTAGCTAAGGTATTACAAGTAGTATCTAGTTAAAAAAATTACTTACATATCCTTTACAATTTGTAAAGACCCTTTCATGTTCCAGTGGTTTTATGTATTTGTTTAGGAAAGCTGGAATTGTAACCAAATATTATCAACTTATTAGTATAAGTAAAATATATGAAATTATAATAATTGAAATAATTGAAATTTTAGTTAACAGTATCAGTTTGAAGATATTTTAAACAATATTTGTAGCTTTTTTTATGACCATCGCTGCTTTGCATAGCATGTTGAAATTGTATATTTGTTATACTGAAGTGACTTCATACACCGTGTAACACTCGAGTTCTCTCTATGCATTTTATTTGCCATGAAAATTACCTTTTAATAAAAGCAATGAACAATTTCGCTATGTGGAATGGAATATACTCGTATCGCTTACAATTAGATGTATTAATACAAAGTTATCAAAGTTGTACACAATTATATAGATAATAGAAGCATCTCCCACATTTAGTATTGCACATATGTATATGTTTGTAAAAACAAAAATATGGGTTTGGCGATGATGTATGCGGATGACATTGCATAGATTGACGAGATCCTGTTGATGAGAGAGTGAACCTGTGGAAGGGTACGCTTGAGAACGGCGTTCTTAAACTTAATGTGACAAAAATCGACTAGATGGTTTGCGGTAGTCCAGACTCTGGCACTATCCATATAGGTTCTGAACCAGCCGTTCAGTTGGAAAAGTTCAGGTACCTTGGATCTATTTTACACAAGTCTGGAGGCGTCGATCACGATGTGCAAGCCCAAATAAGCGCTGCTTAGGCGTAATGGCGTGAGGCCCCCCAATCTCAAGGGACTAAAATATAAAAGCAGAACCGGTTGGTTCTATTATACGGCGGTGAATGCTGGCCAGTACTGTCTAGGCACACTCAAGAGCTTCACGTCACGGCAGTGCAGATGCTGAGGTGGATGTGTGGCGTAACGCGGGCTAACCGCATACATAACACATTCATTCGAGGTAGTCTTAGAGTCCGTGACGTAGAGGACAAGCTCCAAGACAGTCGCCTCAGATAGTTAAGCCACGTTGCATGTTGACCTGAGAACTATGTCGGAAGAATATGCCTTGATATATCTGTCCCTGGAGCAAGATCCATCGGACGCCTAAGGAAGCGATGGCTGGATGTCGTGAAGCAGGAGCTGGAGGAGATTAAGTAGGAAGGCAGACCCTGGCTCGGCCAGGATTAATGCTAGGTAGAAGAAGACAAAAAGAACATAGGGTTAAGACATATCGTTCTCTACTTTCTGAATTATTTAAGGTGTTGCAGCGGAACTTTATTGTAATACAATGGACAAAATAAATATGTGTAATTTAAGCTTTAACATCCCTCAATTAGGAATTGGACTCACAACCATTATGTGACAAGTCTAACACGCTCATTTGCGACAACAGCGTCGTCATTATATTCCAAATAACCCTACCTATTTTGTTATACATATATTAAGGTAATAATGTAATATAATGGCGTACGTCATTTAGCTTAACACGTTTATTGAGTAAAAGTTACTTAGCATTTACATAGCATTTGTAAATAAAACTGAAGTATATGCTTATGATTTCGATGTATGATAAAATCATACAGCTTAAGCCCATGTCGTTATGCGTTACATGCCAAAACAAGTTTAGTTTTTATTCTACGGCTGTCTGTGAGTTCGTGTATTCTATTGTTTTCCTTGCTCTTTACATTTCTCAAAGGCATATTGAGGTACGTTCCAAGAAAAAGTTAAGTAACGAGGAAAAAAATAAAAGAAAGATTCCATAATTTAGATTATTCAAATCTGTGCCAATTTACGAACGGCAAATAGTATTTCAACATAACTAACGAGTCAGGTCTAGAGTCCTCAACAGACTCCATTAGAGTGCTGCCTGCAATCACTTGAACATTGCAAATTCCCACACACGTTAGTTCAATAATCAAAATATTAATAATATATTATTAATATTTACAATAATATTATTGTATTGTAATTAAACAAATTATTTATATTAAATTACAGTTGGGCATTGAAATCCATAAATGTAAAATTGCACTTATGTTAGTTATAACGTTAAAACATGTCTCGAAAGTTGCAGTAATTTGAACTATTATTATTTTTATATTTTGTTCAAATGCGTAATATGTATTTAATACTGTTCAATATTTTTCATAATTTGTAACATTATATACGTAAATGCTTCATACATTATTTTGTAGCTCAATAACATTTAACTTATGATTCATATCAATGATATTTGCAATCCTCTTAGTTAAAATGTGTATCATAATATTAATATATTAAGTGTAATCCTATATTGAAGCCGTATTGTGTACAAACTTTTATTAACTGCTATAAACAAAAGATAAATAGTAGAATTCTATTCTATAGTCTCTTGTTGCGGTAATTGGATTGGCTTTGGTAGATAGAAAATAAGGACATTGCCCTCCTGCGATGCAGTAACCGCGGCCCAGGATGCGAAGACTTTACTGTTTTAAAGATTAGTCGTTTATATAAATAATTCATGTGTTCTTTATTATATCCGCTTGTATGTATATCTTTCCTAATTATACAAAGTAGTAACCTCGTTGACGCCTAATTTACACGTTGCACTTGCACTTTAGACACTTTAATATGTTGAACACTTTATAAATAAATATAACTATATATATATATATATATATATATATATAAAAACTAATAATAATATAGGCTTAATTTATAAATGCTTTTGTTATGATTATAATTATTGCATGAGTACAACAGTAGTGCAACTCAATTGCATTTTAGTTACAATTTGTTTTGTTCTCGTCCTATGTCAGTGCTACTGTCCAAAGATTCTTCTTTTCTGAATTTGAAATCACTATATATAACAGAGCACTTACTCTGATTACCTCATTCACTGCACCAGGTCAATGTTAAAGTACCAACGAATATAATTTTATAATATTTTAACTATTACTATTACATGCGTACATTTTATTTTGTGAAGTTATATGCACGTGTTACATATTGTTAAACTACAACGGATAAAATAGATGAAAATTTGAAAATGTTAAAATTTACCTACAATTTTACACACCATAAATAAACTCTCATGCAGTTTTCCTTTATAAAAATTTTAAGCATTTTCGTGCAGCAAAAGCGTTTTAACGCTGTGTTAAGCACGCTAGAAAAATGACACGGTAAGCCACTAAGGCATCTCATATTAGAAGTTATTATGTTAGTTATATTAAAGGACTGCTCGTGTCAAAATGTCTATGTTCCATTTTAAATCTACATTTCTTTATAATAGATTTTTGTGCAATTTCATGTTTGATTCCGCATACCACGATAGGCAGAGATAACCGACTCAGGACTGACATTAGCCAAAACACTTTGTCCTACACTTCGCCTCAATTCAAGATTGTATGTTTAGTGACGAAACTGAACGCCATATTTTGTTTTACAAGAACGGAAAAATGGAAATAATTGATAAATGACCATTCCTCTAACTGGGAATGAACGTACAACCATTGCGCTTACAGTCATACACTACCCACTGGCACAATTATGGCCCCATAACAAATCATTGTAAAACAATATCTAATATATATCTATGGGAATATCTATCTATCTTCATAGACATTTGTTCATCCCGTCGTGACATCCATTTGTTCGTCTTAAACAGCACACATTTGTATAAACATAACCTTGAATAAGATACGAATCCGAATTCCAAAACTATAGTATCTATTGCATCTGTTATTTCAAATAGAAAAGAGTATGTTAAATATTAAAATAATCAAAGAAACATTCCATGTGTTACATTCCCAATGTAGTTATAATCCATTAAATAATTTGTATTACTGGCAAAAATATAAACGGAATCTGTCCTATACTTTGTGAGATGAGTGAAGATATTTTATTCAGGTCAGCGAATAAGGCCATGAAAGTAAATTTTATATAATATCGTTTTTGATATGCGCTGTAAAGTTTGAAGTAATATTGAATCTTATGTGTTGCTTATATTAATATAATTATAGTATTTTCAGGTCACTTTAAACTTTTTTTTGTACACTTAAATACACAGAAAAAATGATAATTGTAATCACATTAGTAATTCTATTACAGTAATCATAATATAATATTATAAATCGTTGGGTTTTTCTAATAATACATAATTATGGATATGGAAATGTGAAACCTTATATAATTGTGGCCACTTTTAGAAAATAAGCTTTCATATAGTTTCAGATTCGAATTTGAACTAATTCTTTAGTAGGTAGTATTAGTCCCACATTGGCCAAATTATTAAGCGAAATATAACTTAATTGTTATACTTTATGAAAATATTCTATAAATAACATTTATGAAATAAATATTAACACAAATAACTAAAATATGCTATTATGTTTTAATGCCAACAACTCTAACAGTACTGTACTTCTTTAATGAACATATGTACAATGTAGGTATACTATTAATTAATATTTAGTTATATAGGTGTACCGTTCATATATATTGTTATACGTAAATTACATTTGTCAAATTCAGCAACAGCAGCAACAGCTTTGAACTTATTTCTAATATTAATAGAAACCGTATGCAAATTTTGACGTATGTGCCCCGAGGCATTTAACCGGGAGTGCCACAATGGCCACACTTCCCACTCAAATGACAAACAAGTTAGTGAAGTACACACAATGATATTGTTTGAAAGTTAGCGTCTCCGGCGCGCCTGAGCCTGGAGTACTATTGATAGCAGCCGTTCCATGTTCAACTCTACCTGCTTGAGTTTCTGTCTCTCATGTTCTTACCCTCTCAAATGCTAAATGAAATTCTCTTTACTCTTGTTGGTGATATGGAAGTGTGTAATATAAAGTTTTGTTCATGAGTCAGTCAGTAAAAAGGATGTCGTTCAAACAAAATTACAATATCAATACCACTTTTTGACTTTACTGAGCACTTTCTACCTTAACTAAAGTTCAATGAAAGTGTGTATTATTATGTATTAACAACTGATATTTATTTCTAAAAAAGTATTTGTTTAAAACCGTGATGGATTAACCGTTTCGTCCGTTAATAAAAGTTTTCTGGAAACACTTCATATCGCCCGGGGCGAGGTTGGAGTTAAAGGTGGCGTCTATAATGGCGTAATTGGGTTCTGTGTGAGGCTGATAGATACGGAAATCGCCCCAAGCCAAATGCCGAACATCGAGTTATGAATCGCCACCTGTAACCATACCGCAACGACAGTTATGACATTCTTCCAAAAAAATAACAGATGGGGATCTGTTATTTTTCATTCATTTTAACTTAAAAAAAGGAATTCATAATTTATTCAAAGTACTAAAATGATTATTTTTAATATGAAAAGAGTTTTTTGGATTTTTTTTACAGACAAAAAATTCGTACGTCGTAGACTAGACAGCTCTTTCAGTGGTTATAAAAAAAACTTATAATGTGTAAGTATTATGACTAACATATGGGCTAACAACTGGAAAACGGAATTAGATTTCAAATGAAATAAAATATATATTATATAATTGAAGTAGCAGTTAAAGTATATTTATGTAGACTCATAAGTAGAATACAAAATATTTTTAAGTTATAAAGTAACAGGGATTATAATTATATATTTACTAACATAACATTGTTTAATTTTATGATTAAAGTGTTTTTTACAAAATCGATTTAAAGTGATTTGGGTATTCACGTGTGCTTTTGTACTTATACTAGCGACCCGCTCGCGGCTTCGCCTGCGTACAGTACGCGACTAATAGCTATTTCATTTTGTAACCCGCCCGCGTTCTCACTTAAATCAAACTTTGCCCAAATTAATAATATTGTTGAATTAAGAAAAAAATATTGTGTTAATTTGCTTTCAATTTCTGAAACCTACTACCAAACACAAAACGAAGCGCAATCTAAATTAATTCGTCGTCAGGAAATTAGAATTTTTTGTTTCGTATTAAAATTACCAACTAAACTTATTTATAAGGGACTCCAGAAGAGTCAAAGTAATGTAACATATTTATAAAACACTTGAATAATATTTACATATTTTTCATATATTTAGGATAACAAAAACACATTTTAGTACAAGTATTTTTTTTAACACAGCGTGACTTGAACCCGCACCTCTTGGAAGGTTACAAAGTTAAGTGCAGGTTCGAGTTACTACTTTAATTTTTTTATATATTTCAGGCAAGGCAGTCTTTTTAGCTTCCCGCTCTCTGCTGCTGCCATTCGCGACGTATTAAACATATTTAACTCGATGCAACGACCACTCTGCCCGCTTATTTTTTGTATAAAAACTACAAGGAATGCCAGGATAAAAAGTACTCTATATTTACCTACGGACTATAACCTACTTCTATAGCAAAATTCATTAATTTCTGTCACATAATTTTTGCGTGATTGGCGCCCAAAGTATCAGACAGACAGACAAAAAATCAACTGATTGGTTGTTTCGCTTCTGTTATCGATATATTAAAGGACCCAATTGAATTTTTACTTAAATCTTTCATGTACAGAATTGACTTTACATGAAAGATTTAACTTTCTTTTTTACTCTTTTATTATATTTATAGAAATATAAATATAGATTAGACCCCGTTGATATTTTGAGGACATTTAATTTGTATGTTATGATTTACAGAATATTGTTATATTAATTTGTATCTTAAATACTATTTTAAGACGTTTTACTAACCATTCAAATTATGAGAAATTCTGGGACAGAAAGACATTATCTGTGCCTGCAGAATACTAGATTACGGATAGTACTAATTAAAGAGAAGATAGGTAATTTGGCAAGGATCGTTCTTTGCATTGTGTATCATGAACGTGACTAAAATTCGTAAGTACTTAGTAGTATATTTTAAATTGTGCTAAATTATTTTTAAAATATTTTCATAAGAGCAAAACATTGTATAAGTTTGACAATGTACATATTTATATAGTTCCACTATAACTTCGTGTAATTTATATAGAAAATTAAAAGTTATTTATTTGTACTTAATAATTATTTATATATTTTCTTTTTATTTCAATATTTTATTTAATTAGTACTTTTGTTATAGCCCATAACATTTGACGTTTTAAGAAAGAAACATTGTCAAACACTTTAGCATCTTAAATAATAAAAAACTCAAGTAAATGAATAAAAGAAAGTAAAATCCCCTATCTGAAGAAAATAGAATTATAGGTTACTTTTTAAAAACAACTAAGAAAGAGAGAAAGGCATACTTAGTATTCCCAGTACTTCGAATGTCTAACATTAAAAATATTATAAACTATCCATAAAAGCTTTTGGCATATTTTGAAAGAAGCTGCAGTTAAATGGTATATGAAATCATTACTTTATAAAATACTTAAATTTAAACTCATAAAATAACAGATAGACGTGCATATTTGGGAAACTCATTTAGCTCTGCATCATAACGGCCATGGATAAAGCGATAGCAATATACGCTAATGTTTCGTTTATCTACTTGAAGTGAAGGTATTATTCTCATAATGTTTTATCTCATGATATTTTATAATAATAATAATAATAATTTAGGTATTTTTTAAAGGGCGGAGAAAATATAGAAATTGATCATTGACCTTACATCTGTTCAGAACTGGTTAGCGCAAGCGAATTGACTTCTTACATTATTTAGTTTTCGATAATTGAAGATATAGATTAAACTACAACTTTTTTTACCATACCATTAATAATAGTATGTAATCTGATTTAAAAAATAATATGAAAAGTATGTAAATACGTCTGTTAATTACTACATATAAGTAAAAAACCGTGTGAAGTATATATAAAGAACAAAGTGTAGTTCAATAAGAGGAAATAACAAATAGTAATATTATTTGTACTTTCACGCTGCACCGAGACATGTTCAACAATAAAAACGTTGTAGCGACCGCGCTGTCGACGCCGTATATTGGATTGACTTTTCCCGATAGAATATATACCTTAGGTTCTTGTGGGACGCACGCCGCAACAGACTATAAATATAGAATTGTATATTTATATATTAAAAACAGATAAATGATAATTTTACATATTTATTCAACAAATCATTTCAAAGTTGATACGACACGATATACGATTTGTATTCGATTTTAAATATTTATTCTGTCTTGTATTCGTATGCGAGTAATTTTTATAAAATGTCACAAAATAATCATAAATAACATATGATAATATTTTATTCATCCTATTTTGTGGACAGATTTTAGTCTTAACATCAAATGTATATGGCTGGATACGTTTCTTTAAAATAAACTCCAGCTCTTATGTTTTATTCAAATATATTTTACAAGCACATGTAAATCGTCCATTTAACATATAAGTCCGTAAATACATACACTCCGGAAAAGTTACAAAAACGCATTAATGTTTTAAAATATACGTTGTTCCTTAATATATATTATATTTTTGTGCTTTTTTTCCTTTTCTCTTATGGGGTAGAGAGATAGACAAGCTAAACACTACGACGTCGACATATTTATTTGAAATTATATCTACATCTATCATAATTTCAGGTTGTCATTACAAATCTATAAACTGTACAGTAATGTATTAACATAAAAATTTTGACTTTCTCCAATTCTGTTAGCTTAAGATATCGATGACATTTAGACTTCAGTTTTAAATCTTATTAAAAATATTTTGTAACAAGTGATGTTAAAATAAAGTAACTAGATATAGAGTAATATAAATGGGAAACGTATTTTTCGAATTTAATTATTATAGGTCTCCATAGAATTACAATTATTATAATAAATAACTATTAAAGCAATACTGAAATAGTTCCTGCTATACAAATTGTCAACACAAACTGTTATGAGAGCGGTTAAAATAGCAAGGATCTGCCTTTAGCCTTTTATTGCAGTATTTTGCATCTCGAGCACACTCTTTACGGCGTCGTGAATTTCAAATCTGCAGCATCAAAACGACTGCAACAAATTTTGATGCAGCCATATCTCGTAGTAAATAAACTTTTATGTAAGAAATTACATTAAATCTTTCAATCATTGTAATAATCGTTTATTTATTCTTACATAAATAGTTACACAACGAGTGTGACTTTATTAGAATGTGTCATAATGTTAATTTATTACTAGTTCTGTCAGTTAAAGTTTAAATATATATTTTTAAGCGTTTGGTAAATATTAAATAGACCATAACAAAAATTTACCTTCATATCACTTACGAGTAGTACTTTTGTAAATAAAAGAAAGTTCGTTTTGACTCTAGTAAACTAAAATGCTATAATTAATATATTTAAAATAAATTTTAACTAGTATCCTAAATGACGTGCATTTAAAACATAGTTGATTTAATGCATATCAGCAACTTGCATTGAAAATTCATGGATGAATGCGCATAATGTGTTAACCAAAACTGTCACTGTACCATTGCACAAATTAGAAGCCAAGAGCAATTTCGTGAGAATTTCACGTTAGATATACCGTTTAATGCAAATTTCCTAAGTGATATCACTTGTCCAATCCTTAAATATCTTAAGGTCCTTAACATGACTTACGCTGGCTTCTCTTGTTCAGTTAAGGTCATTATTTAAAATAGTCGGTGTTATTTCAAATATATAAAATTAAGATAAATATTTTACAGAATTAACCATAGACATTTCAGAAGATGGAACTTGTATATATTTTATCTATACAAATAAATTTGCTACTAAAACCAATTTATTGAAGTATCGATTGACAAAAAAAATACAATTGATTAATAATTGTGTTACATATTTAATTAAAAGTATCGTTTCAGTTTACTTTTGCTCTCATAAGATTTATATTGTAGTTGTTAAATTTATTTGCCAACAGAGATCTGGCTGTATATTCATAATTCATCTATATCAATCAGTCCGCTCTTACCATTAAGATTGATACATCGTCACTATATTTCATTGAAAAGATAAATATAAAAATGAATAGTCTGTTATTCTTCTCATATTGCTACTACTCTCGTATTTTATAGGGTTTATTGATTGTTACAGATGTCTATATATTACTTATAGTACTATGACATAGCTGCAGCTGTGAAACTGACATAGTAATCTCTCTGTGTCAAACAGCAATTAATGATTCATAATTTAAAGATACATAACATTTTTAATTTTATTTATATTATAACAATTAATATTTTTACTGTACTTATATTAACTTAAGAGATCATTAAATACTTATTACAAAACGTAAAGGACATATTTAATTAGACGCCGTAATCTTTATCGCTCCAAGTGAGACGTGGCGCGACAAAGGTTTCGGCGTCTATGTTATCACTTTATTAAGTGATCAAATTTTAATTTATTAAATAAAATAATGAACTTGTTTTTTATTCGTTACAGATAATATATAGAGTTATTTTACATGAATTTATATATTTTTTAGGTATATCAAATGTGTAAAAATTTGCATATAAATTAAACATACATATGGGAAACATTAAACATATGGGAATGTCTCAAAATTACACGTAATTTTACAGCTAATTTAGTACGAGCATGAAAGATCATTAACCATCAAACGTATATGTTTAGATATTTATTATTTATTACTCAAAGAGCTAGAGCGAAGCTCTTTAAATCTGTTGTCGATAATAGCGCTATTACTCTGAAAACGTTTAGAAAGTTGCTGGTGATGTTATGATTTGGCTGTGAAATATTTTTTAAGAACTCTATAGCTCATGGCTTCGTAGTGCCAAGGGGCTATCCCCAGGGCCCTCCAAAGCTATGTATGTATACAACTTTCAGACCGATGAGCAGAATGGTTTATGAAAAGCTGCAATACGGTAGACCATAAACACACAAACGCTTAGCTAAATAAAACAAAGGACAGGATATACAACCAGCCTCTTTGTATAGGATATTATTGAATCAAATCAAAGTTGCAACATTGACTGTGTTTGTATGAAGTTGTGACAATGACAGCTCAAGTTCAATGTCATAAAGTAAAATGTTACAACACTAACCCAATTGCATTGCGAATTGAAGCAGGAAGATGCATTTTCTACAAAACTATATGCTCTGGGATTGGAAGATGTCTTCAAGATCTGATCTGCTTGATTGGAACGATAACGCAGTATCAACATCAACGGGTAATTATCTTAAAAGTACTATTTGAATTTAGTGGGGTTTTTTGAGGCCTATGTTTTGTAGTGGACCGTGCGGGTGCCGAGCACATCGCAATATTTTATATTTTGTATATTTTAAATACGTATATTATTTGTGTAAAAAATTTCGTTACATAATAAAAACAACTGGTAATTTTTAAAAAGATTACTTACCGCTAGTTGATTATGTTGAATAGGAACGCCCCGTTTGTGTGAAACCCAGCAATGTTATATTAAATTCGCTATTTTCCAAAGTTCCTTAAAGTAGAGTGCAAACGTGTAACTAAATTTACAGTCAAAATATAATGATGTATGGCTGGTATAATCTAATACTTTGTGTAAATTACGCACTCAATTTTTTATGAACACACCATTAATTGATTCGCTTGGAAACGTTATGCTGCGAACTACTTGTCTTATCAACAGGAAAGTATTTTTTAGTAATAAAATATGTCGTTGAAAATTTAAAATATTACTTAAATTTTTTTATAATTTTTTTCCGAATATTTTTTTGCAATTTCAATTGCCGTGACTTTAATAATAATGATCTAATTTTCATTATTGTTTCCATGGTTCTTTTAAATAAATGAAGGATTTATGTTTCATATAACAACGGATAACACCGTATTCAATAAAAAAATGTATATTGATCCTAGTTGAGCTTTACTAGCGACAAAATGGTTTTTTCGAAATCAGATTAATCATTTTAATTGGCAAATAAACGAGGCCCATATGCATAAGCGGCAAATAAAAAGGACAAAAAAGCAGTAACCCACCTCCGTTCTGACACTCAATGGTTAAATTGTTTAAATCTATTGTCGCTTGTAAGTATACTTTAAAAGACCAAGAAATCATCTTCCTTACAACAGCGTTTTTATTAGCTATTCCAATGTAATTTCTTAACATTTTAGATAATGTCGCGTAATAAGTTTTAAGATAATTGTTCACATTATTTTAATACTGTAGGGTCCGTATCTATTATAATATATTTATTCATTGTATTCTCATAATGAATGCTTAATTTTCTAGCGTTATATTTCTTTTTAATATTTCTAAATCCGGATATAATTATAAAATTTAATTAATAAATATTAATTAAAATAAAATTAATAAATATTTATTTACCCTACCATTAGGTTCGCATTTGAATAGAAAGCCTCCCAAAGGGCGTATGACTGTTGTAAATGTATAATTTTTTATTCAACCGTGTTCATTAAATTATAGACTTATCAATCGCTTTTAATTTATATAATATATGTTTCAGATATGCATTGCATTTTGAAATAAAATTCTCATTTAATTCAAATGGTTTTATTTATGTAGTACATATGTTATCCATACGCAGAGTGGAAATGGCAACGTTTGTAATGCGATATTCCTTTATCCACTTGAAAGGCACAAAGAAAATGAAAACGGCACGTAGAGTTTCATTGCATTCGACTTCAAAAATTGAATCAGCACTATTGTTTATTATCTCAAGGAGTAATAAACTAGAATAAAAACTACAGCAAGCAGCAGGTGTTTGGATAAATATTTTTATAGATATTAAGTATTTTCACATAAAGAAATATGTTATTCATACTAGTTATCGAATCATGCTTTAAGTAAAATGTAAAACATACAAGTTGCCAATGCAATTGGGAAGTATTAAGAGCAAGTTGTATATTTAACAAGAGTGTGACTATAGCTACCATTGAGTTCGAAGTTTAACGATGTTTGCCTTGTTAACTAAGTTCAAACGCTTAGTTGAAGAAAGTGGCAGCCCAGAAAGTTTATGTAAACCGATTAAAATCATTATTACAGGCACCCGTTTTGGTTACGAACGTCCAATTTAGGGCTTTTAATTTAGAAGCGTACTAAATTTATGAATCCCGGAAAATATCTATTAGTAATTATACAGCAAAACGCAGAATTTATTTCGTTTAACAAAAGTACATATATATATATATATATGAACACACTTTTTTACAAACATATGTTTTTCTTTTACGATCATCATATATATCAATATTTGTACTTCTATAGTTTGTAAAGGTAATATTTCTTGTCAATTTCTAGACAAGAGCACTTTAGTTTTTGTATCCTAGTAAAAAGATTAATGTTATTGTGTGCGCGGTCACGTTACTCGGTGTCAAGTGTCGTACTTACGTTATAATCTCATATGGCACAACGACATGCGCTGGTGGGTGTACTCTTGTTGTTTAACATATGTACTAAAAAACAGAGATAATTTTATAACATGCTGACCTGGAACACTTTAAAATTCAATTCAATTATAAAAAATCTGAAAAAATCTTATATCCATATCCATAATGCATAATGGCGGGCATAATAAACAGCCAGCTCCTGGTTTATCTGGCTTTCGCCATGGTAGCTAAACCGGTGATCTTCTAGTGTACCTAAGCCAACGCTGGGTTGCCGGCTTACTCACTGGGGGCAGCATCAAGGTCGCTGTTGATTTTGCTCTAATTACATGCCGGTGAACGTTGGCGTACACCAAGGCTGTGTGCTGTCCCCTACACTATTTCTCCTGCATATCAATGACATATTAGAGGATCCTAGCATTCATTGCTATGCAGACGATAACATGGTGGACGCCGTATACACCGGCCGTGCAGGTTTATTTCTGGGGAAAACTTCGACGTGTGCCGAAAAAAACTTGTCTCTTCTGTTGAGGCATCCCTCGGGATTATCTCCTTATGAAGTGAAAGGAACTTAGTTTAATTTAATAATTGCATATGGAATAAAAAAAATGTATAAATTAATATATAAGACAAGGGGACTATTCGACATGGATATTACATAAAATTGTATATTTACATCGATATGTTGATATTTCTCGCTAAGTAATAATTATACAGATATTTTAAGGAAATTAAACTACCAAACTATACAGACAAAGTCGATGCTACCAAAGTGTATATAGAGTTATTTAGGTATTTCATGGAATAAAACAAAAAATACTGCCTTTTCGGGTTCGGGTTTGATGTTATATAAGATATTAAATATAAAGAAAACGTTTTAGAGTTTTGGTCAAAAAACATAATAAAACTTTTGTCAGTTTTTCACCTTAGACAACCACAAACTTTAGATAAAACTAGTATCAGTGAGGACCTTCCTCACGAGACACTATAGTGAGGGAAGCATCGAACGCTGTATATTTGGTTACACTAGTTATTTTTAGCGACCGAAATAATGAGAAATAGATTCAGTCTGCAATGGTAATATTTAAAAATTCGAAAATTGTTATATTAATATTTTCACCCATCCTCTATTAAAAATAACCCCTAAATCTTTGATTATTTTATAACCTACTGGTTTCAGAAATTCCAAAAATATCTGAAATGTATTGCAAGACTGGTATATATTTTGAGATATTTTTCAAGATGTTGCGTTGGTGTCCGAAACTCACGCGTAGCTTTTTTCGACAGAGTTTATTTATAATTTTGTGTCCGGGGATCAAACATGGAAGTTATATTATTAACTAGTTGATGCCCGCAACTCCATTTCTGGCAAACGGAGGACTTTATGTATTTCTAACATTTACTACTTCTCTCTCCCCACTCTAATTACAGACGTCACGCATTGAATGTCGAAACTTAACGGCCATTTTTGTCTTACCGGAGAGAAAAAATAAAAACAATGTAAAACACCGAGTGGCAATCGAACCCCCACCCATAGCGTTTATAGCCAGACTCTGGCCTTCCTGCGCCACGATGGCCGCAAAGTTCAATGATTATTATTTGTTACCGAAAACAGTCCACCACACTGAACCACTTTTACTAATGCGGTATTTATCTATTTCTTATAGTTTAGCTGATCTACTATAGGTCCTCATCAGATTATTTAGATCTTTTATTATTATTATAAAGGTTAAAAAATCATCACCATTTATCTATAGGTTAAATAATAATCACCATCACTTAAAACAGTTTTTGTTAAAATGGTAATCACTTATTTCTTATAGTTCAGAGTAAGAGTTAAGAGTCTAGCTCTTATGATTCTTCATCAGCTGTTCTGGCTCTTGAATTTTTATATGTCAACGGATGATGCGCCACAAGTTAAACAAGTTTTATTAAGGCTGCTTTTTTATTTCTTAAAGTTTAGCTGATCTATTATGATTATATATCAGGTGTTTCACTAGTCGGGATCAATTATACTCTACTAATCAACTCGGTTTAGAGTTCAAAGCTATACAACAACAAAAAAAATCTTTCAAATCCTCCATTAACTACGAAGATGTTTTTATAATTGTTACGATGAAAAATGCAAATTAAATTAAGTATTTGTACAATTAAAAACGTAATACCTTTAATCATAATTTTCTCCCGCACTTTACCTTCACACATCATCATTAAAAGATAATATGTTAATTATCTGCCAATTAATCAATAATTGTATACGAATTTAGTAATGATTTTTTTTTATTGAAGTGGAACGAAAGAAAAATGTGTAACATATAAATCACATCTAAGAAGTCTTTGAAATTTCTTCTATTATTTTGACAGAAACCCTTGTCAGCTCCATTACGCTCCGACACGGAGACCGTCGTGATCCGTCCGTCCTTCATTTGCGCGAGTTATAGCCTTCTCATATTTCCCTCGCGGCATTTAGGCGGCCAACTTAAAACAGACTTAATTGGATATTTTATTTTGGGTTTTTATTAAAGAGGTTCCTACGCGTAGTTTAAGTCTAACATAAGATAAGTTTTTTGTGAGGCTTTTTATTAAGCTTGAAACTTTGCATAAACGTTACAATATCTGTAAAAATTTTCTTTCAGTTTAGATAAAATCTAGACTATACGAATATGCAATTTTCTCTGGTGTTAAATATTTTATAATTACAGTATTAGCTACATCATTAACTAAAATACTATGAAAGTCAGAAACAATATTGGTTGATTGCTGCATACTGTGCCTTTCTCAGAATGATAACCTGATATTTTGATTATTTTCTTAACAAAAATTTTTACGCTTGTGCATTTTATATATCATGAAAAATATTTGCAACCAGCATCGGGTATAATCTCTTTAAAACAGTGTAATAATTTAATTATTAAATACAGTTTAATTATTATTAGTCTTTATCATTTAGAACTTCGACTTAAGTATACTTAGTCTTCCCGTAAATATTGTTTCAAAGAAAATATATATTTTTCATATTGTGCGTAATATTTATTACTATTAGTATGTTAGTTTAATACATTAATATTAAACCATTAAAAATATATAAAGATTATTCGAAGTAGTCTCCATTGACTGCAGCCAATACAATACAGTCCTTTAAACGTTGAGGCCAGTTATCAATAGCAGCACGCACTCTTTGGACTATGGACTCTGGATTGTTTGACTAGCTAACGTCGTCCAATGTTGTCGTCGATTTCCAAGAGGTGCGGGTTCGAATCCTTATCGAATCAAATTATTATACGTTTTCTCAAAATATGTTTTTCAATTTCCTGTGACTAACACAAAAAAAAAATTAAAAATAAGAAAACACAATGAACAATAATATCAAAAACACAGATTTCCAATACAAAAGTAATATGTAATTTATTTTTAATTATAACAGTATTTATGAAAAGACATGTTAAAGATAAGTAGATAAGTCCGTACTATGCCTTTTAATAAGTACATTTAAATTAAACATGTATATATTTGAAATTTACTCCAACATCATTCCTACATCCAAATGTACACTGTATGTGGATACTTTAAGAAATAATTAAATTTATACTGAGTTATATTTTAACACAATTTTTCATAGGACCTATATTACAACCCGTTAAAATTTTGTTTGATACTTGATAACTTTACAAATCGTATACGAAACAAAAATAATAGTTGCTGCAAAAAAGAAAAATTAAATAACATTCATTTTACAAATTACATAATTAGCGCCATCTTACATCTACTTTGGCTTTAATTATAAAATTTTAATACTAATTTATATAAAAACAGTAAAACATATGATGACCTTTAGGTCCTTATGATACATACAGGTTATATGTTCAGCATAATATTATTATATACTTTCAAATTGTGATATCGTATTCTTCGTTCTCTGTGAAAATTTTAATATTAAAGCTGGCAGGTAGATGAGCAAAGTTTCTTCATCGAGCGATGCGAGTTTTTGTGTACACCTACATTGTCCGTTGTGGGAGCAAAAGAAGAAAAATGAACGTGCCTACTTTCAAAATAAGCACAATGTTTAAAAGGCGCTCGAAAATTACACATAAGAACTTCAAAGGCACGTGAAGAAAAAGAAATTCTTACATAGTATTTTATTAGATATCGAAAAAATGTGACGTAACACGGCTCTCAATAACAATATGGTACAGTATAATAATATAAAATTCGACATTAAGTATCTAAATATTTATTGTTAATGTACTCGTATTAATTCAATGATATCAATATAATTATTAAAACAGCACTTCTCGCGTAAAATACATGTTGCTTTACGTTATACAAAAGTGTAAGTCGAACGGTTGGTAATGTGCGCAATATTTTTTGATGTATTTCTAAAACAATATTACAAAGAAATATTGAGTTTCTGCACTCGTTCTTCACATAAACTTTAATTGTGCCAAATTTCATCCTCCGTCCGCATAATTTTCTTAAAAAGCAGTACTACATTTTTCCTTCTCGTATTAGTATAATGATTGTAATTATTATACATAAGCCGGCTAGGTACTTGTCATTTATGTATACGAATAATACCGTACCATTTATTCTTGAGTTTTTATATGAAACTGAAATATGATATGTTTATATATTATTACTAAATTAAAATTTATTCTTTTATATTGTGTATAAATTTTCTTGATACAAATAATTACATTGCAATTTTACCACTGCACCATCGGTACACAAGCCATTATTAGCTAATATTTTTAAGAAGTCAGAAATGAATGGAATGAATAGATTATAGTTACATGTCAATATATTTTTTATTCTGTACAAAAAAAATAGGGAAACGTGAATTTAAAAAAGTGTAAATTTTTTACGATGTAAAAGATCTAAGTGTACAATAAATTTGTAACGTTTGCAAAAAAAGTCCCGCTTGATTTCTTAATTTCCTTTTACCGCTATTAGTTTACTATGTAGTGTTATCATAATACAGGAGAATTGATACATTCATATATATATATATATTAATATATTTACAATCCTGCTCCTATCCTATTTCCATAATCGTGCGTAGTCAGCAGTCATTCGATCTTATTCTACATTATATGGGTATGGGTTTCAATATACGGTTCTCATTGAGATTCCGGGCGTGCCCAGCAAATAACGATAAAGAAGTAACTATGCCTTCACTCGTAGTGTGGTGTTTACATTTATTCTCTAGATTAATATCTTAGCAAAATGTATTTAATGAAAGTAATTAAATGATAGTATGACATAATTTATGCAGGTATTAATTTATCTCAAATATCTTTGCTTCGCGCTTTGAGCATTATATACACGTAATGTCATTGTAGGCTTTGGTTAACAATGTTAATAGCAATGAGGTAGTAAATAAATTTTATTTCTGCTTTATCTATGTGTATAGAGTGTAACTAGATGGATGAATCAATGGTGTCGATTGATGGATCAACAACGAGTATATTCGTTTTGTACAATATTTTATGATTCAGCAGATACTTGAGAAATAATGTACGTTTTTCCAAAAGAAATGATTTTTGAAGTAATTTGGTTAAAACTTGATGGTTAGGTCTAATACGTTTGTGCACTGTAAAATATATTATAAGCTTTGAAAAAAACATTGTAACAAAATTTGTTTTTGTTTATTATTTTGTTTACGTTAACAGCCAATTTCAGGGGATACAAAGAAAATATTTATTTTCCTTGTTATGTTTTCGCCAAAAATTTACAATTATTATTACTAGGATTTTTTACTTTGAAAGGGGTTTGTGGTGTTAGGCTTGTTGACACCAAGTGCCATTTTTTTATTTTTTTAAATGTTATATCGTAAGTGTGTACTCAGGATATAGAAATATTTTTAAGAAATCTCATAATTTTTTTGCGGCCGGAATCGAACCCCGTGCCTCTTGGTAACCGTCCAAGTGTGTATATAATAGCAAACTAATTATCTTGAATGGCATTATTTACAGATAATTTTTGTAATCTTTCTTGAGAGAAATATCTCTCAAGAAAGATTTTATTTCAATTCTACTTAACTTAAATGATCAATTAAACTGATATTTGCTAACGTTACAGAACATGTAAGACTGCAATTACATATATTCTGCGTCCGTCATCTATAAACGAAGGGTCGAACAAATACTTATTAAAAGAGCAAGGATTAAAAAAATCGTTTGCTCGTCTCAAGAAGCCATATATGTAAAACTGATGTAATTTGAATGTACTGATAGTCTATCGAGATAACTCGTATTTGGCATCATGGCATATGTTGTTATGTATGTTAGTGTTCAGAGTGAAGATTCCCAGCTATTTTAGTAACCTGTGTAGCAAGTCTGTTCGTTTGTACTTTATTGTTGGTAACCAGGCTTTGCAAACTTTATCTGACGGCTTTCTTTCTCATATACAATAATTCCTACACACGCAGAGAACACTCGTAAAATATTGAATCAAATCCGGACACAGACTAAATCGAGTAAACTTAAGTAAAAAGTTCTAAAAGATTTTAAAGTCAGTTATATAGAGGTATCGTAGATCTTAGAGTAGCTTATTTAATTTTCTATTCGAAACTACACCAAGACAAAATACAGTATTGCGATACAAAAATGTGCTCAAACTTCACGTGAAGAGATATGACCTTCATCCGGAATATGGCGGAACATCGATCAGGGTGTATCGTGAGCACCAATGTTAGGTCCGTTGGAGCTAGTTTGAGATGAAACCAAAAACAGAGCTTAATTTGCCTGTGGCCTTGCCATATACGGCCATGTTTGAAGAGTAGTAACATGTAACGAATGTAGTTGCTATCGTTACTTAGACTCAGTTCCTCTGGCGGTAAGCAGTCAGGATAGATATATATTTCACAAGACACACTCTTACTGTTAAATTATCTAGGTACGTTATTAAATAATTATATTTAATACATATATAACTATCGAGATATATAATAATCGTCCATAAAAAATGTGTTACTAAAAAGTATGTTAGTGCTTGGAATGTTTTTGGAATTATTCTAATGTAATAAATTATTTTTTTATGATTTTACATTTGTATCTATTTCGTATTTTTTTCAACATTTTAGTACTGAAGAAGAACTTAGGTTAATGATTTGAATACTTTTTCAGCCATTATCATAAAAATGGACATAAAAATGAGGAATTATTAGCTTCTCTATAAATTTAATATATAATAAATGATATAAGCTAGTAGTGTACATATGTATATTATTTAGAAAGTTAATGTCAAGAAACTTGCGAAGTGAGTAAATCAATACATAACAACAATGATAAGGTGCAGAAGTTAAAGGTTATCGAAGCCGCAACTCTAACTTACCCATTTGGTAATTTTGAATTGGAGCACACTATTGCCTTATTACTATTTTAATTAAATAGGTACTAAATCTATCATGAAGTGACAAACGCAATAACGAAGTTCATTATAATTATATAAATTAAAATGGACTATAGTTTTTTTAATTTGGTATAATATGATTATCCTTATTTTGCATAGCAAAATTTACAGAGAGACGCTTTTTTTTTACGTGAGGAAATCCTTTACGCGGTTATGTGGGACTCCGTACCGGCAGATATGGGCCATCCGTTTACCCACTAAACCCTCACGGTGCTCCTCCACCGCCACTGGCCAGGGCCACAGGGACTACAATCTTCCGTGAACCCTGGCGGTGACAGAGAGACCCTAGTCAAGACACTTCGTTTGCCACTTTTGGCCCGGATTCGGAACATCGCGTGTCATGATCATATTCAGAGGCTATCCCACTATGGCTATGAGAATAAACCCGTACCGGGCGTGAATAAATTGATAAATCAGAAATGTATACTAAAAATAAATTGTTTTATGTTATTTAAATATTTTTTAAGTAAAATAGTTTGATTTGCTGTTTTTTTATTGATTTCGTAATTTATTCAGTCTATATATAAATATGTATATGCAATCGACTTATCATCCTACTCACGCCTGGTACGAAAATATAAGTTACAAATTTTAAATCACGCTGTCGTATGTATTCTTCAAACGAGGGCGCATTTCTTTTCTTTCACGCCAACGATATTAATGCTACTGTCTGCACCGTCACGTAACCATCGAGTCGAGTGTAGGAGAGCGCTGTCGAAGCCTTTCCAGACACATTTTCATGGCTTATGCCACTGCACGACACACGTCGACTTCTCATAGCAGTTGTGTATAATTATTTAACTTTTATCGTACACTATTTTTACAGTGTGTTTTAACGTTGATATAAATTTTATTCTGCTTCGCTACAGAATTTTTTAATCATTATAGGTGTGTTCTATTTATTTACACTATTTTACACTATAGCTAAGAAATGACTATAATAGTAACCATACATATACCTAATGTTTTTACATTATACCTAATTTTATTTATTCTAAAGATGTTTTTACAAAATACCTACAATTCTAAATTAAAACTTGAGAACTAATCTTCTACTGCGACTTCCGTATTGAAAATTAAAATAGGTACGCTGACAACTTTGTAGAACTTTATTACTACTTCTTTCATAGGGCTCTCTAATACGATTTCAACTTGAACATAGCTTAATTTGATTAAACAATCTATTATATTATTTGAGAGCAGACTGTAGAATAAATTTAACCTATATCAATAAGATATTAATATTAGACGCCGTTGTTGTACGTTTGATCTTCACTTGAGGGAAATATTAATTTCTCTGCTCTGTTAAGAAAAAGCACGGCGTCGAATTCCGACATTTAAAACGCAATGTCTCGAATTCGGGCGGAAAGCAGAGTTTCAAGACACTAGGTTCCCTCTGCCTACCCTACTTTGCAGGATAAAACGTAAAGCAATGTGGAAATTCTTATTACGTTTATTACAACTTATATTTGTTGAAAAAGACATATTTAGAAAAGACATATGTATAAATGTCTTTTTCAATTTCCGTACTAAATACTATTTGCGAATAACACTTAAAAAATGTTAAAAAAATATATATTTAATAAATAGCATTCGCTCTTACCAAACAATTGTTCGTAGAACAATCTTTGGGTAGCAGAAATTTGTAAAAATCTCTCTACAGAGATGCTAACAACAAATATAAGTTGTAATAAGATGTAGAATTCGGGTTCATATCCCGCTGCGTTCAATTTTTTATACGTTTTCTAAATGTACACACAACAGTGGCACAAATATACCTCTATCCTTTAAGAAACTCTTCCTTTAAGAAACTCTTCCCAGTACTTATCCTTTTCTTAGCGTCCGCATTGTGTAATTCATTCCGAATACAGGTACACAACATTCCATCTTTCTTGCCCTGCGTCAAATATTAAATTCCTTTACCGACGTAGTATAATTTCTATGGACTTTAACCTCAAGTTGTGTTTTAGATTTTTTTCTACATTTTATATATCTATTATATATCTAAGAAAAACATGTAATATAAAAATATCAATATAACGCGTTTTGCAGTAAATTGTGCATATGGAATTTAACTATCAAAAGAATTATAATCTAATAAAAGAAACATACATTTATGATATTATAAAAACGCCTAAGTACGCACTCTAAACGAGTTTTTGAAACAAAAGGCTCGGGTGTTAAATTAAGCCACTAGAATCATTACAGCTAATGTATTACCTTCTAACAAAATGAAAAAGTTTTTACTTTTTTGAAAGTTGAACCTAAAAGTTACTTTTTATAAAAATGGTGGTAAAGTATTGGGATTGTGTTTGATTGAGGCTGTCAAAGAAACCTCTTAGTAACGAGTTCGATGCTACTTCAAAAAGATTGAATACAAATACCATTCGATACAAAATTCATCTTAGTTTGGTTCATTATGTGTATAATTAATTCACCTCGTTGATAAACTAATTACTATAATTAGTTTATTAACGAATTCAATTAATTAAAATATATATATTTCTTTCTTTTTACAGAATCTAGCAGAAAGTGAAAAACGAAGTGACTTAACACTGGGGTCTCTCTGCCTAGCCTATTGTTTTAACGTGAAGAAATCCTTTACGGATACCCGCCCGATTGGGAACTCGAACGTGGTTATGTGGGACACCGGACCGGCAGATGTAGGCCGTCCATTTACCCACAAATACCTCACGGTACTACAATCACTCTTTACTACTACTTCTTCTTGACTACAATCTTTCGTTAACCCCGGCGGTATCTCTGCCCAGCCTGATATTCGGATAAAAGCTGTAAAATAATCTAAATAATAGTGTAATTCGAAACAGGTGTTGTTTTGTCTGCAACTGTCCGAAGAATGAAAAATAAGACACTCCAGTCGTTCTTCAGAGCCACCTGTTATTTCTGGTGCATTTTACGTTGAATGTCACATACAATAATTGGTAATACATAAATAAATATAAAAATAATGAAAAGATTACTTATCTCTACGCATCTTTTCCACTTTTTTTCGCAGTTATTGCTATTAGAGCTTTTTTACCTATGTAACAGAATGTTTAAACACGATTTTACTCACATTAAACAGTCAAATTAATTTAAAATTCTAAACACATATCAGGAGCCGATGGGAATACAAGATAAAACCATGGTTTTATACTTAAATAAAATGTTATGATTTAACTAAAAACGAAAAATATAAATTATAGATATCAATTATTATGTTTTTAAATTAGTTTTGTTCCAAATAAATGTAGAATTAGTTTAAAAAAATTGTACCACTCTACACTTTTATTTTTATCAATCAATTTATTATACTAAGAAATATTTTTTATTTCTTAGTTTGATTAGATATAGAAACGTGTATATTTATTATATTGAATGTATGAACGAATATGTTTATTTAAAAAGGATTAAATGAAAGTAAAAAGCTTTGTGTAAATTCTTAAAAATATTTTTTGAAAATTTCCATGTAACATACATTTCTATGTAACATAAGGGTCTTTATATAAAAAATGGCTGTTCTTTCGACAATTGGCTCAATATACAAAAGGATTTCAAAAGATTTTATTTTAAAATACGTATAACACATAAATCTGGGTTAAAATGATAAAAAAATTGAGATTTAAAAAGTAGTGCTTATTAAAAATATGTTATAGTTGTGTAGAAATAAAATATCATAAAATTTAAAATTATTAATATGTACCTAATTGAAATAAAAATTGCTAAGATTTGTTACTAAGTCCTAACCAAATACCTTTTAGTTAAATAACATGAAAAAATGTATGCAAATTCTATAATTGACATTTAAACGTTATTAATAGGAGGCCATCGTGGCGTCGCGTTTCATTTCTCCGCTCTGGTGGCAGTGTCTTGACACCAGCTAAGTTCTCTCTGACTATGCTGCTATGTGGAATATTTTCCACCGTTAAGCTGATTAAATATTATTAAGTTATTATTAAATATTTATCACTATGAATCTTCTTAATTAAGCTGGGTGCATGGAGATGTTGTCGATACCTTAATCCGTTTTACTTTCAACCTACATTAAAAACTGTAGATGTGTTTTGTGCCAGAACTCAACGCCATACTTTGTCAAATCTAAACAACGCCTACATATTTAATATTTACAAATTTTCCCCCAATTGCGAATTTACAAGCATTGTGTGTTTAGTCATACATGAACCAATTGAATCATATTCAAAACGAAAACTCAAATATAGTTTTCTATTGGCAATTAAGATGTAGTCATGCATTTAAAACAAAACAAAAGAAGCTGTATTGAGAATTTAAGCAATACGAGGCAAAAGATCTCTCTATATAAGATTTTACTTCAATGAGACAGTCAGTACAAAGACACTAAATTAAAGTGGCCCCATAAGAGCTGCCAGCATCCTTGCCATTATAAGTAACACAATATATCTATTTCCCATTGTCTTTGCTTCGTTCGATTTGTCTCAAATTTCTTCGTTTATTAAATAATTATTATATCATAATTTATATATTTTTTATTATACCATTAATTATAGCTAGCACATATACTATACTTTACATACCTAACAAACAAATAGAGGTTGTTACATCTATACAAATATATTATATGTAGAGTACTGCTATTCTACAGTTCTGCAACTGTTTTGTATGTAAATAATAATTTTTAATAAAATCAAACCGAAAATTGTTGTATACTTGACTATTATTACATTTACTAGCGTCCCGCGCTCGGCCTCGCCCACGACATTGCTGGAAAAACTAAAAAAATGGGAAAAAAGTAGCCTATATTTATCCCTCTCTCAGTTCTCAGCGTTTCACCCAAATTCGAAACGTTGCATATTGAATGCCATATCTTCTTTTTTTGGGCTCAACGTACATCTTTATCATACTAGAGAAAAAAAGTGAAAACAATACAAATATAACCATACTCTGAAGTGAGAATCAAACCCACATGCATTTACTGACAGACGCAACCCACTGTGGCACGATGGCCGCAAAGTTCAACATCTCTTAACGAAAACTGTCTACAACACTGAACGACATTTACTAATGAAGCATTAACTTATTTCTTGTAGTTTAGCTAGACCATTATGATTCTTCTTCAGTTGCATTGGATCTTAATTTTTATACGTTGACAGAGCGAGTTCGCATCACGTTGAACAATTTGTGTTACCTAAACTTTTGGCTTTTACCTATTTCTTATAGTTAAACTGGTCTTATTTCTTGTAGTTAATTATGATTCTACATGTGGTGTCCCGCTTTCCGAAATGTGTTACACTTTAAGTTCTGCTCAGGTTAAAAGCTTTAGAACAAACAACTACTTGTACAAAAAATTACTGTTGAAATTGAAACTTGGACCAAAAATTATAATAAGACCTTAAAGGTGGTAATTTTCTTATCTTAAACTTACATATCAGATGTTTTAGACGTTGGTAGGTTGTAATATATTCAGCTTTAGGCTTTTTACTCTTTCCACCCGCATTTGAGACGCTGTATCAACTATGCTATGCACTGCGGCTTGATGGCCGCAAAGCTTAATAATATTTATATATTAATGAAAATTGTCTCTGTCTCTGCAAACTCTGTCATGGGTTCTTTGTCAGTTTTTTAGATCTTTGATTACCACATGCCAATGGAAAATGCCTATCAGGTTGAATAGATTTTGCTACGGGTTTTTACTATTTTCTAATAGTTTAGCTAGGCTATCATGGTTTTTATCAGCTGTTCCGTATCTTTAATTTTTATATGTCAACGGCAAATGCACATCACGCTGATAATTTTTTGCTAGGGTAACATTTTATTATTTGTTAAAATTTTGATAGGCTTCTATGGTTTTTTTATAAGATGTCCCGAATCTTTAATTTTTATGAATCAACGGATTATTTTCATCACACTACACAACTCTTATTAATGTGCCATTACTTATTTCTAATAATTTAGCTTGTCCATTATGGTTCTAAATCAGATGTTCATCACTCTTTGAAATCAATTACACCTTAAAGCCTACTTGGGTCTTAATGTTATACAGGAAAAAAAACATTCAAAGCGGTCCAGTACCTACGAACAAATTAATTAAAAAAATCAAAGTTTCATATTCTATTACAATTTTTTACATATTGAATTGAATTGTTTTTTCATAAATATATTAAAATTACAAACATAACTTTTTTACTGTTTTATTATAGTATAGATATCACAGATTGTTTGGCAGCTTCACACTTTTTCCTGAATAGCAAGGCATAAAGAAGTTAGTGTCAAAACATTCTGTTCTCGGATTCCTGCCAATTTTTTTTGTAGAAAAGTCAAGGCATACGGGTGTTCGGGTCACCTGCTTGTAAGTGAACACCACCGCCTACAACCTTGTGTAACACCAGAGGAGCTACAGATGCTTTGCCGGTCTTTGAGGTGAAGATAGAGAGGCCATTTGAAGGTGTCGTATCTGTAAACTCTACTATACGACATGATGATATTTAAGCCTATGACGAGAAAGATTCGAGACATTGCATATTAAGTGGTAGAGCGCAAAGTACACTTTGCTTAAACAGAACGAGAAAATAAAAATCAATTAAATGTATTATCCCGAGTGTCAAACCCACAACCACCACATTTACAGTTGGCTGTCCCACTATTCTACTCATCATTATTTCGATCATTACTTCGGTTTTGCCTACTTTTACCTTTTTCACAAATTTTTTCGTACCTTGGACAATAATATTAACATTTCGTAGAATAAAAAACACAAATTAAAAACATATAAAGCACTTCAGCTTGAAAAAGTACTAAATAAAAAAATCAATACAAATAACAACGTTAGAAAACGTCGAGATTGAAAAAATAAGCGCCCCTTTAAAAGGCTTAACCTAAATAAGGAAACCGCTAAGATCGTAAATTAATGTGACTCGCTCTGAAGCAACCAGCCGGGCCGAGTACTGCCTCTATTAAGTGACGCAGTTCACCTCATGTTTAAGTATTTTGCTTTATTTGTTTGCCTTTTTTTAGTATCAGCTTAACATTCATTTCTGTGTATGAATAGACAAATTGAAGGTTTTACAATGTCACAAATATAATAATTTTAATCCATATAATGTAAATGTAATGTAAGTACAAAATATTTGAATTTTTTCCAGTAAATTTCATAATTTTGTTGGCAAAACTTATTATATATTAATTGGCCATTTTTGCAACACTCTGTTTTCCATTTTTCGACTATTTTAGAGACAGTATTTGTAACCCAACGTTACATATTAACTTAATAGCCTGGGAGAAAGAAAATATTTCCCTAAGTGCAAATAAAAAAATAGCACCCTCCAAACTACAATAAAACTTTAATGTACTCGTATGTATAATTATCAATTCACACATTTAGGACAAGGAAAATATTTTTCGAAAACGTATAAAGATTTGAACGTAGCAGGATTCGAAACCGCGCCTCTTAGTCTAAATTCTTATATGCTTGTTACAACTTATTTTTGTTGTTTAACATTTAAATGTTTGTACGTTTTAAACCAAAATACTTTTGTAAAAATATATTTTTTTACAGACTAAATGAAATTTCAATTTAAATAATTGAGTTCTTTTGCTTTTCAGTCAACATTTGTAGTTAGACATATACAGTATATATATATGTATTAAACTGGCCCGAAAAGTGGCACTCAAACTATAAGATTGAAAGTTTCTACGTCATATGATAATAGACTTTTGCGTAAAGTTATCTTGGAAACAAAAAAGAATTGCGTTCAAAATATGTAAAAAGAAATTGGCATTTAAAAACTTTACCTGAAAACAATATATATTTTCTGTTATGAAATTTAATAACAAGGTTCGCTTAAGATTTTCAATATACGTATGATATGTAATAAAATTTATTAAGTGAATTCTCTTGCGAAATCATTTAGTTAATTGTGTTATCCATATATTTATTATTCCACTAATTACAATTGAGTAATATTTCAGAATATTGTTATTCAGTATTTTGAGCACTTAACTTTTGGATTTTAGACGAGTTGTCACTGTTCCTTGATCGGTATGGTAATTTTTATGATTGCCTCTACGCACGTAGAGTACCGTACTGTTTACCCTAGAATTTTTACCTATATTCGCCAAGGAACCTCCATAGATTAAGTACCTAATGTCAGCTTTAACAATCGAATCTTTCGGCGTCGGTCACTAAGAGAGTGAGCATCTGAGGAGTTATATGTACTCGTATATTAATTAATAAGCAAAAATAGATACTAATACGAACATATTTCTTAATTAAATTTGACATATATATGCTTTAATTACACGTGATTCTGATATTATCAAGTCTATACATAGGTACATATACGAGTATAAGTTTGCCTATAATTCTTTGTCTAAAATACTTTTTGAAGTAAAATAGAATAGTTTTAAATGGCAAATATGTTACATATGTACGTTTAAAGTAATAGAATGAATATTTTTCAGATGCAATATGCTTTTTTATTTTTCTCTAAGCTCAATATATCTGTGACGAATTCATAGACAGAAGCTACGTTTTATCTTATGTATTATAATTAATTAAAACATTGAACATTAACGCTTAGTCATAACATGTATATATTAATATATATCAATATTTTATAGTATATATAAATATTTTTCATACAGTAATTCATAAAAAATATAAAATAAATTAAATACACTACCATATTACAGAAACACTTTTATATAAAACTAAATACACGTTGCTACAGCAACAAGTATTTTACGCTTCAACGAAGTCGCTAGTTAATATAAATGAGCATGAGTTTATTAAATGCAAAAAAGTAACTATTAAAAAAAATATTTCCAAGTTACGCCCATGTAGGATTATTTAATAGCATCATTTAGTTTCATACAGTGTCCGTACAAATGATCATAAAGCGACCGCTATTTTAATCTGATCTAAGTACGGTCTCTCGCGGAAAACACTATTGAGAAAATATGTCTTCTTATTTTTTTATAATATAATTTTTACGTCCTTTGCTTGATGTTATGTATATTACATACAGAAAAATCACTTGAATACGGATTATTAATTTACCCAACCTATCAAAAACGCGTCTTAATGCATGAAAATGAAATAAGTTATGAATTTAAAAAAAATACCTCAAAATTTTAAGTTTATTCGATTACAATGTCAATAATAATGATACAATAGTGATACAATAAATAATAACTTAAGAAACGATGATATTGTAATGCAAAAAAGGGATGAAAATGGTAAGTAATATTTATTTATATGTATAAGTGTAAATATATTATTTTTCTTTCATGGCTGCTGTTCATGTGGCTTAGTACGACATATACTGATACAACTACAGTTAAATTAGTATACGGCAAACAAAAATTATAACGCAGATACTGGACTCATATGACTATGATAACATAGTAAAAAAATTTTTTGTATTATATTTATATTAAGTGTTATAAAATATATTTTTTGCCTGTTTAATACAAAATTATGAATACTTATTTATTAATTAAAATTATTTTTTGTTTTAGAGTCTCCTTTGCCAGCTGATGCAAATTTTACGGAAGAGGAGCTTAGAATACTTGATGATATTGATTTGGACAATAGTAAGGATATATTGCAAAATATCCCTTCCAATGCTCCCATATTGTTCCCGGATGATATTCCATGCTCTTCACCTTGGGTATCAAACAGTGAAAATATAACTCAAGAAGGACATCGACCGCCATCAGTCATTAGAAACACTCCAAGTTATTCGCCCATCCAGAATACCGTTATAGAAAAATGTTATGATATTCTCCATACTATTCTAGAGTATGGAGTATTGGAGTATGGAGTATTCTTCATACTCCAGTACCATCACCGTATAATTTTTTTTTGCCTCATCACCTGTTTGTTTCGAGATCATTTATAGTCCTGCGGTCGCCACCCCTGCATCTGATATTTATGATATCATATACTCACTCCAGTAACGTCAAACGTCGTAAGTTAATTGCCATGGCTAAAAAAGATAAGTGAAGGCTAAGAGAACGTTTTGATAATAAATGGAAAGATCAGGAGAGAAAATATAATGTTAATAGAGGTTAGGAACACGTCAGTAGAAATGGAAAATTATATGGTAAGAGAAATATAACTTGTCGGAAAAAATGCAGTGAGAAACTTACAGAAGATGTTCGGCAGAGAATTTTTGATATACTTTGGAGTGTTGGAGATCACTCAGGCAGTGGGTGTTTTTAGCTAAGAGCTGAGAAAAAAAAGATTTACTGTAGATAAAGAAAATTCGAAACGTCTTCCCACTATTTCTTATTACCTTCCTAATAGTCAAGGAGATAATATTGAGACTACAAAAATATCGGTTTCCAAGACTACGTTCTTGAGAACTCTTTCTATTACTTTCAATTTTGTTTATACAGCTTTAGAGAAGTCCGATAAAGGAAATGGATTTATTGAAACAGATCAGCGTGGTAGACATACTAACCATCCAAACATTATTAATGAAAATATAGTTCGCAGTGTCGTAGATCATGTTAAAGCATTTTCCTCTGTAGAATCACATTACTCTCGCCAAAACTCAAGTAAAAAATATCTTGAAAAATATTTTGGTTCTATACCTTTCCCGAAAATGTTTAAATTATATAACGAATGGTATGATTCAAATAAATATTCTTCTTAAGCAACAAACGTGAGACATTACCGAAATATTATTAATAAAAATATCAATTTGTGAACGAAAATAACACGACATTTACGAAAATAACAAGCAAGCTACACAGGACGATAAAGATAAGCACAGAAAAAATAAAAACATGAAAACTGAAAACAAATGATAAAGAATCAGCTTTACAAAATAATAAAATCCTCACAGCAGCATTCGATTTATAAAAAGTGCCTTAATATACCTCACGAGAATTTGACTACTTTTTATTATAAACGGAAACATTCTTTGTATAATTTTACGGGATTCAATTTAGGATCTCACCAAGGTTTCTGTTTTTCGTGGCATCAACAGATGACAAAGAGAGGTACAAATGAAATTTACAGCTGTGTTTTTAAGTTTATAGAGGAAAAGGTGGGTGAAGGTGTCACAGAGTACCGCTTCTGGTCAAACATTTGTGGAAGCCAAAATAAAAACAAAATTGTTTTCCTAATGTATACACTAGCTAGTTCAAAGTTTAGTATAGATATTAGCCATCGATTTCTAATAGTAGGTCACACTCAAAATGAAGGTACAGCATGCACGCTTTATTTGAAAGACAGACGAAAGATAAAATGCTTTATATGCAAGATCAGTGGTATATAGTTTTTATATTTGCTAAATCCGAATCCATATAAAGTTAACCATATAAAGTTATTGAACTGTCTCAAGATTTAATAAAAGATTTTAAATCGAACCTAAAATTTATAAGCAACTGGACCACTACTAATTATGAATCTTAAATGCCTTGGAATAAAGTAACGGAAGTAATAGTAGGTAGGTTAGGTTGTTTTACAAAACGAGTTACCTTGATGATACTTACAAGTGGATAGATTGTGTTCAGAAACCTAATATTAGAAAATAATTGAATATTGATATAGATAATAATATCCCTTTAGCTTATAACACACCCATTCCTATTGACGAAAACAAGCACAAAGACTTGATGGCTCTTTGTAAAACGCTAGTGATTCCCAAAGAGTATCATTTATTTTTTAATAGTTTGATTTCAATTAACTCTAATGGAACTAATGACAGCAATTCGGACTGATTTTTTATTTGTTGTCTTTAATGTTTTTAATTATTTTGTTAAACCGTCTGGTCACTTTTTGTCCATTAAAATTGCCTAGACATTTTATATATTTATGTTATAAATTACTATTTTTTTATAACTTCTAGTTCTTATTATTTTGTGACTTACTAGAGAAGTACGTATTTCGTTTATGTTATTGTTATTGTTATTGATTGTTAGTTCCTTTTTTTACGATGTGTGTGATCATGATTGCCCATTTGTTCAACTTGTACCTTTTTAAGGCTAAATAAAGTTACAAAATATGTTCCTACTTAATTAATTATACATTGTGTTTATACTGTAAATTTTATTAGTCCAGTATACGTTGGTTCCAATACTAATGTAGCTAAGTAGTTTCCTAGTATAATGACTCAAGTTATATAATTTCTACATTTTAGTATTAAGTGAGACATGATACCCTGGAAACCACCTACATAAAATTATATTTAAATAGTTATAATAATATTTCATGCTATTTTGGAGTAAACTAGTTTAGAGTAAACCATTTTGATAGACAGTGTACATGAATATAACTGGTAGCTAAATCATTTTGCTATTGAGTTCCGCCGGCGTATACTCAGTCATATACATAAAACATAATTTAAAAACAAAAATTAGCATAATCATTTATAAATTGGAAGAGCTTCAAACCTTTAGTAAAAAAATATTTACTTTAATTCAAAATATTATTATAAAATTTATCTTGAAATCGCTCTCCTTTAAAATTAACAGTATGTCAGTTGACTCATCACACTTAGGAGGTATCGAAATAATAACCAGCTTTCCTCTAAAAGCGTATACCACCAATATTATGTATCAAAACCTCTGCTTGTTCCACAAAAGCTGTCGTATCCTCCTAAATAACTATAAAAAAACACGTTTTGTTTTTAACATTTTTAAAATGTTATTCATACACTTAGGAAATTGAAAAACATATTAACAAAAAGTATAAAAATTTAAACGCAGCAGGATTTATAACCGTCCAAGCGCTTTGACCCATGCGTTCTTCATCCGGCTATGTTGAAATTCTTATACGCTTATTACAACTTATATTTGTTTTTAGCATCTTTGTAGAGTAAAATCATTCTAAAATCTCACTGCGTTAAAATTTTTATACGTTTTCTAAATATATATTCAACTAATTTTGTTTTTTTATAAATGTAATCCTTCCTTTTTAAGTATTACTATAATCTTGTTAAAAAAGTATTACTAAAAATTTAGGAACGAACGAACAAAAAGTCACTAGCGCAGTCCCAACAGTTAGTCTATATTTTGCAGTTTTCTCTCAAAATTTCTATATTTTTCAAAGATTTACAATTTTTCGAATATATCGTTTTTTTATGTACAATTCAATACTACCAAATGATAATAAAATTTGATTGTAAAATATTCATTCGTCTCTTTAATTTTTAATCGGTTTAATTAACTCGATTAATCGAGATCGTTGTTTTTGTTTTTGTTTCTGTTTTTTTAAACATTTTTTAAAGTATTAATCGCACACTTAGGAAATTGAAAAAGACAAATTTAGAAGACGAAAGAAAATTGGAACGCAGCGGGATCTGAACCCGCGTCTCCTAAAAAGCGCTCTGAATGCTAAGCCATGCGTTCCACATCCAGCTACGTCGAAATTCTTATACGCTTATTACAACTTATAATTGTTGTTAGCATAGCAGGGTGCTATGGGGAAAAGCGTGAAGCTGAGCAGCTTTATATATTCTTTATTACACTTAAAAAACAAATTAAGTTAATAAAAAACTAGAAAAGAAATAACAGAAGGTTTTATAGCAATTTATAAATATATATTTAATCTATTAATAAAAATTAAATAATCAGTAAGGCAACGAGAACTGGTTTCGCAATGTCATTGTATTTTTAATGAGGGGAAAGCAGGCCGTTTGTTTATATATATAAATATGTATACGTGTATAAATATAGCCCTGAAAATATATCCAATATTAAATTATTTTCTGCTTCAGCTTCATACCTTACCCTACATATTACTTGTCAAAATAGCTCCTAGTGTCAAGACACTCCGTCTTATTTAATCGAGGAAGAGAAAATAATTTAAATATAATCCTCACTTTGACGATCGAACCCACAACCATCATGTTTCAGTAAGACCCCCAAATTATGAGATAGATATAACCACTTTAGAATAATACCATTTTAGCTTTTGCATGCTCATCAATCACACTTACTTATCATGTTTTGTTTACGAATGCAAAATATAATTTTAAATATTTCTTTAAAATACATTTGAATGAATTATAATATTTTTTTATTCCTTTGGGAAGTATCATTTAAATCACACTTACTTATAAATTGTGTCTTTAAATATATTTGTATGCTTGGTTTACAACCGCTCTGTGATTTCTGATGAATTGCGAGCCTCGCTTATGGAGTTTGTTTACATTTTAATGAAAGGAAAGGGTTGTTAAATTGGTGTTTATTTAAGTAATCACTGTGCAATCCGCAGACGTGTGACGGATGCTGTTATGGCTTAAACCATAATAATATAAAACGATTTTTTAAATATAAAAAAAATTAAATGAGTTTTAAGATATAATCAATATTATTTATGTACAAAATATATTAATATTAAAAATATTAAATATATTAACTAAAGTGCCGACAAAAACATATTTCTCCCTTTAGTTCTATAGATATTAGTGTAAAAAAAAAATGAAGCCTAAATATGTTTTGAGAAAATTCTCAGATAACATTTCGGGAACACCATCTAACAAACAAACCTTTACAAAGAAAAGATGTTCTTAAATCACTAAGATTAATTTTCTGCGCACATAATTTATAACAGAAAACCAGGCCACGGGTCGACCAGACCATGAGGCAATTTACAAACTCGAAAATCGCGGAAGTTCGTTAATTATTCGACGAGAGCAGCTCGGGCGCCCTGGGACTCACGTTTATTGACAATTAAGACAAGACTCAACCGCTTCACGCGCCTTATTGCTCCTTGCGCCTTGCCGCGGTCACCACCCGAACTCGACTTCGAATATTCCTTATCCAATAAAGTATTGATCCCGATAGGTCCCTAATAATTTAGTACTTCTGAGTTATAAAGTAAAATTTATTGAAACCTCAAGGTAATTTTCATTATTATAATTGTTTTTAAGCTGTATATAAAATTTTATTATTATTGTACAGCTTTGTAGCTTCATCTAATATACCGTTTTACCATTATAGAAATATTGTTGAAGAATTTTATTTAAGAACTATCTACTTAAGTACATTTCGTTAATACTACTTCGAAGTAATGATTATATTAAGTACCAAAAGTTTCGTTTTTCAATTGTTTATTTTTCTATACTATATAGTCAACAATTGCTTTTTGGCTTAAATTTTCAGAATGTAAAAAGGTAAAAATAATTATATCTGTGCATTATTTTCTTATTTGTGCATTTATGAATTGATATAGGATGTGACGACGTTTTAAATAGTTAATTTTACAGGTTATAACGACTAATTCAGACTCTATGACAGACACTATGCTCTATGAGCCTAGCCGACGACTACATAGACTTAATTTTAAGTAAAAGAAAAATTACAGGTAAAACAAAAATATTATTTTAACAAAATCTTCGAATCGTATGTCCACAGCGCATTAATAATAATAAAATAAAAGAATATATATTAAAGTAGATTAAGATTAAAAAAACCGGCACTCATTACGACGAAAATTAAATTGTAAAGAAGAAACCTTCATAACGCAATAATGATTTTATAATTTTATAAAAAAGAAAAATCAGCTCGTGAATCGAACACATGAATAGGTTTATGTGCGGTCTAAAGGTCCTCGTTAAATTAAAGATTAAATTCTAAGAGTTTTTCACCTTTGAAATAAAGGCATGAATGCCCTTTTATTATGTAAATTGCTTTTGCGATAAATTGAATGGAATAATTGATTTGTGTCATTTTATAATTGTAATGTGATGCCAATATCAATAACTTATTGTCTCCTACTATTTTCTGTACATCAGTATCTACGTGATTGTTACTTATTTTGATATCTAATGTACAGTAACTAGTATCTTTTTTAATAACAATTTTGTTTATGTCACATAAAAATATGTATATTGTATAAATTAAATATAAATCTTACTCTATTATTAATATATATGTAAAGTTAACTTACATATGCTCACTTTACTCAACAATTATTTATAACTGTGTAATAAACTAATAATTAGTATTTAATAAATTAATAATTAGTATTTTAATATCTAAAAAAACACAGAGGACTATTAAAAATTAATATAATTAAATCTAGCTTATTATCACAGTCTAAAGTTAATTATAATTCATAATTATAAACGGGATAATAATATTTAAATAATGATAAGTCAGCAAGGCAACTAAAAGTAAGCACTTAACGCACACGGAACCAAGATCGAGTTACCACACCCCAAGGGAGTAACTTGTTACAATAAACCTTTATTTGGACGCCCTAGTTTCGTTTATTATTTACAATTAATAACATAAAGAAAATAAAACAACAGGCATCCGGCATAGCAGGGAGAAAAAAACCAGCGTTATGACACGGGACGTTGCGTGTTGATTGGCAGAGCTTAACGCCGCGCTTTGTGCGAAGCACGAAAAATTATATAACGTTATGAAAATAATAAATTAAGCAATAAAAGTAAAGCTTAATTAGGGACTTTAATTTAAAAGTCTTCTTAATTTGAGAAGTATATAACGTAATACACTAAAGCTTGCACAGAACTGGGCTGAGGGAATGAACGTACAATTATGTACACGAGTACATCATGCTTCGATTAAAAAGATAAAGGAAGATAGATTCCTTAAGTCGAGTAGAGCTTTCAATAAGGAAAATAAAGATAACAAGCTTTTGACAAAGCTCTTTGTCATATTCATCTAGGCCTATATATTTATCACTGAATCATTAACTGCCAAAGCAAGACATCTACACTATCTAGCTTGCCAAAAAAAAAGAACCGCTTTAAGAACTGTTGTACATTAAATGGAAGAGTAGTTTTAAAGCAAAATAATGGCATGCCTAAGATTTTAATTGAAAAAGAAGAAGATTTTTCCACCCTAGCTACCAAGAGACTAGTAATGTTAAGTGTAATTATTTTAAAGTTTAATTATTTTTTCTACTTATTTCCATATAAATTTATTTTTACTTATACACATTATGAAAAATTTACTTAACTAACTTTACAATATCTATACACACTCAAAGCACTATATTTTGAAATTATATTTCTAAATAATATATGATCATAACTATAACAAATCGTATTATTTCATTTACCTAACAATTCGACAAAAAATTAACAACTTATAATATACTACTAGACAACTTGCTCAGACTATCCTACGACGTAACTACATTATTTTTATCTAGCTGCAATTATCTTATATTGTTAAAATTCAAAATTAATAATACTTTAAGTATTGCATTATTTTTAAAATACATGAACAAAATTCGATTGCCAAGTAAATAAATCATATAATGCAATTGACTCAGTCTCTAGGAGTCAGTCAGGAGTTTTGTGATATCGATGATTGCCTTAAATTAACCCATAGCACAGGGCCCACTCTATAACTAACTGTTGTGGCAAACTGCTTAACGCTAGAAATTAATACTAATACAATTATCGTTACTGTATACAGACCGCTGCTATTAGAGATATTTAATTTTTTTTTTTTACTCTAGGTCGGAACTACTAAAAGGGTTCTCTAAATTCCATTATATTATTTTAGTATGTGATATTATAATTAGTATGAAAAGTGTGCCCCTCGTTTCCATATATATTTAGATTTACTTGCAATGCATCAAAGCTTCTTTAGACCACATCATTATCAAAACTCAGTTGCCTGCAATTTGCTGCATGGTTGAAACCTCTGTTACCGATCACGACCCAGTTATTTTATTCCTAAACATCAAGCTAAAAACATTATTAAATGTAAATCTATTAATATTATAAATTACAATGATCTGGGTGTTACAATGTAAAATATTGACTTTTCTTCCCAAATTAATTAAATTTTCATGCCCAAATGACTAAAAATTTGGGTAGCTGTATCAGAAATTTTAAAAACACCCAATTAACGAATTACTCACCGTAACTTATAAAAGATACAGAAACTTGAATAGTAATCTGCTGAAAAAAATAAAACATGACTACGACAGTAAAAAGCGTAAACTAACTTACAATTTTCGAAAATTGCGACATTTTACTAAACCGTCAGTGTTAAAAACGATATATTATGCTCTATGCCAATCAATACTTTCTTATTGCATTACATTATGGGGTGGTGTTCCTAAAACAATCCAATTAAATTAGAACGCGCTCAAAGATCTGTTCTTAAAAATAGTTATTCTGTTCCACTTATATTTCCCACATCGGACTCATACAAACTCTGTGACATTGTAGTGGTTTGCAAATTGTTTGTACTTTACACTGTTCTAAAAAAGCATTCAGAAACTACCTACGATCCCATTAGCGCACTGGTTCCTAGAACAATGACAAATATTTGTCGATTGCAGATATTTAAAACTAGTTTTCTAACATAAGTTTTATTCGCGTCCCCCTTTGCGTACCACTTAAGTACTTGTTTTTGATTTTACCACCCGATTCTTTATTAAAATATCAGATAAAAAATGTCCAGTCAGTCTCTTATAGGCTGCAAGTTCTAAGTCGTCTTTTTAAATACGTGACATGGTTCTAGGTGCTATCTACATCTTCCGAGACAAAATCTTTTGCTTTTTTCGAATTCTTTCCCTTGCTGCTTTGATCTCCTTTTTCGTACAAACACTACATGGACTGCCAGATCTCTTTTTGTCACAAATAGAGGAGGTTCCATTATACCTATCAAAAGCCCAGTACACAAACATTTGACTAATATGCACCATACCTACTTTATCACCCCACTACATTTTAATATCACAAAATATTTTAGAATATATTGGCGTGAAAATGAAATACACATAATGAACAATCACGTAATCTGTAATTAACAGATTCCAAATTCAAAAGTAATATTTTGAATATTTTTAATTATAATAGTATGTATGGCAAGTAAGTAAGTTTGTTAATCTATAAACTATAGTAAAACAGTTAAAAAAATATGTCTGTACATTAAATATAGGTATTTTCGAAAAAATAATTGAGGGGATGAAAGAGCAGAAAATTATGTTTTTTTTTAAATTTATGCTGAATGTTTGTCTGTTTATCGTGAGGACTTAGAGTATTATATAAATAAATAAATTTAGAGAGTAGAACAACTAATGTAGAGTTATAAAAGACAAGTATAAAACAAATAAGGAAAATCCACCTTAACAAAATTTTCCATTGACCTACATAACCATAAAAAATCTGGAAAAACTGATGAAGAACCATGATACAAGCTAATCCATAAGAATTATGCAAGTGCCACATTAGTTGTTTAGTGTTTTCGGCAGTTTTCGTTTACAAATTAAAATCATTGCACATTGAAGCCATCGTGGCGCAATTGAGCAAAGTCTGACTGTAAACGCAATTGTTGTGAGTTCGATTCCCATTTTAGGGAATGGTTATATTTATATTGTTTTCATCTTTTCTCTATGGTAATATAAAGGTTATTTAATACGCAATGTCTTGAATTCGAGTGGAAAGCGGAGAACAGAGCGTCACTAGATCGTTTTCGTCTGTCTATAGAGAAAAGCGTTAAGTTTTAAAAAAATACAATTGTCTGGAGCATTTGATGTTATTATAATTTTGGGTCAAGCTTCAATGGTAAAATTTATAGAGATAGTATATCATAAAGCCCACGCAAACGGAATTGGGGGCATCACCTAATTCTATATACATATATGGAGAGAAACTAAAAAATAATTCTAATTCTAACTTATTAAACATATATATATTTAAGTAAAGGAAAATAAACAAACGTGACTTTCTCGTTCCATACAATGTTTAGGACGCTAAGTCGTATATTTATAGCTTTATATTTTATATTATATAAAGGACATGAAATAAAGGAAACAGACACAAAAGCCATCTGTGAGCTAATATAAGTCAGGGCTCATAAATACGAAGTGGTCGTGTTCATTATTTACTCTACTTCTTATATTCAAGCGTTATGGTTACTTTGTATACGATAAAAAAATGTTCTTAATATATTTCTTTGCTCAGATAGTCACTATACTGTAATTATTATAGCAATATAATAATAATTCAGATTTACCTATAATATCCTGTAAGATTCCTTGAAATAAAATTGAATAAATTATATAGGTAGTATACGTTGCCAAAAGAAAATGATCTTAGGAGTGATTTGGGGAAAACTACATTATGCGAGATGTTATTGGTAACAGTTTTTTTTAAGATAAGTAAAGAAATATGATAAAGCACTTAAAGTACAGAAATTAAATATATTTATTACTACTACTATCATGAGAATCGTATTGTTATTTTTACATGTACAAGTTAATTATAATGCAAGATAAACCGATTATATTTATATTGTGAACCGAAGTTCACAATATAAATATAATCTAAAAATTATAAAAGGGATTAAATACTATATAAAATATCATACAGCCATTTTTCTTTTGTCTGGCCATGAATAGTATTATAATTAAAAATAAAAATAATATTATTTCTTTTATTGATTTTTAAAATATTTATTTATACTGAAACCTCTAAAGAAGTTTACCAATTAGCCAACACAGTACTCGTACTACGTGGGCATTATCTGACTTCAGTGATGGTGGGGTGTTAGTTAGTGAAGGAGTGACTTAGCCAAATTTAACTATTCTTGCGAAGGTAGTTAAGCCCCTTAACAACACCATGTTCAATAACCAAGAATGGTCCTTCCAGCAAAACTCGGCTCCGGGTCATAAAGCTCGATACAGCCAATCTTGGTTAGACACGAACGTTCCAGACTTAATCTGAGCTGAAGACTGGCCGTCATATAGTCCTGATCTTAATCCACTGGATTATAATTTACGATCTGTTAAGAGAATAAGGCTTGCTCTAAGCGCCATGCTAATTTAAAGTTCCTAAAACAATCCATACGATTGGCAGTGAACAATTTTCCCATAGAAATGATAACTGCTATCATTTAAAGAACTCTGTATTGCTGCCAATGGAGACCACTTCGAATTAGCTTTGTATATTTTCAATTGTTTTATATTAATGTATTAAAGTAACACAATGTAATAGTCATAAATTTTACGTATAATAAAAACATGTTTTTTTTTCTAACAATATTTATGGCAAGACTAATTGTATTATTTATTTTATATATTACTGTAGACCAATTATTTTAAATTATTTCTATTTATATAGAATTCAACAAACTGTCACGAGACACGTTACAGTAGACACGTTAAACGAGAAAATATAGGTATTTAATATAAATAATTCACGTAATACATGATCCCAACGGTGTGTGCATAAATAATTCATCAAATCCGGCCCGAGGCCGCGATATAAGCTGGTAAAAATCATTTTACGTGTGCGAACTCGCGGGCAGCGGAAATGCTATGTCTGCGTTGATATAACTCGGTACAGGCGGGACGGCGCAAACAAATTGGATGCTTAAAATTCAATTTGAAGGTTTCATGGTCCGCTTCATCTGTTCGCCTCGTTCGTTACGAGCCGGACTCGTTCACATATCCAAATGGAAACGCAATTATTCTGCAGTAACTTGGAATGTTTGAATGTTTATCGCTGGCATCACGGCAGTTGTTTACGTGCTGGTGTTTAAGTCATATCCGTCCAATAAAAGACAAACGACATTCATTTAAGCATTATAGTATTATCTTTTGTAGACTGTATTGTAAACTGCTGACCATTCAAGACAAGTCAAGTCAAAATCGAGTTTTAAAATTTTATTGAAAGAAGTTTACTATAGACAGATATAGTGATTTTAAATCAATTAATTTAAATATATGTCTAACTCATAATCAATTTTTTATTACTGAAATTCAATTAGATTAACAATTTAATATATAAAAACGATTATACAAAAAGGGCAAAATATAATTAGTCCGGAATTCCGACGGATGACCCGCTCTTCATAATGCTTAGGTAATTAAATTACCCACATCCTGTTTCGGGTACTAAAGGTTAAAAATGTCTACAACAACTTTTACAAAAAATGCATTTTTCATAGTTTTGACATTTTTTTAATCTTTACATATATTTATATTAAAAACACATGTATCCAAAAAATTAAGCAAGTAAAGCTCAGGTAAAATATGATAATATAGCATGCGTTTCATAGGCATTTTCTCTCTACCGTACAGTTGTTGAGGATATATGAATGTGAAGTGTCCTCTCGTGCGTTCATCGACCTTCCTGTACGTGGAATATCATCCTCCTTCTACACTCAATTTACCTCATCCCACTCAGACAAAGGATAATGCTTAGAGTGACCTGTTCAAATATTCTTCTCTCTTTTCGTAAGAAATCAAAAGTTGTTCTTGTCTAATAGTGTTTTAGAGTACAATAGAGTTTATATTGATAGATTAGTCAGCTTTTTTTGGTAGGTACATAGGTTTTTACCATTTTTTTTATTTTGTTATATTGGGTAAAATAAGTCAACTTTTAAATTTCAAATGTTTTATTCGACACCATATTATACACATTCCATTTATATACCAAATTGTAACAAAATGTTTATGTTACACTATTATACAAAGAAGATTCCATTGAGCTACGAGGAGGCTTATAATATTTAAATAAATTGTACCAAATTGGGTTATATAAATATTATTTTATTTTATATTTGATGTTTACAAGCTTTGTTAATTAGATAACATATAACATAATTTGAGCTCCAATTCATCCAACGCAATTCCTGTTAGGAAAAATCTTTGATATTATCTCTTTAGTACATTCTGTGTACATAAATATTTACATTAATACAAAAAATACAAATAAATTTCATAGAAATTCTTAAAAATTCCTTGTATAAATTCCATAGTAGAGCCAGGGTAAATCAAAGTTGTTTCAAAACGAATATGCCTATTTGCGTTATGTGTAGTATTAAAATTGCGCTTAATAATTACTAACTTTAGTCAATTCCTCAAATATGTGAATGAATATGATGTTTATTTAAATTTGTTTCAAGTTAACGACAAATGTAACATTTTGTCACAACGAGGATAACAATGTGTTTTAATTTCTACATCACTCATCATTACTTATCATCAATTCCTGAAAAGATAAAAGTTTGGACGAGTACTATTAAATTATCTTTTGTAAATTTAAAACGTTATTATGTGCACTAAAACCTAAAAATTGTCATTATAACAAACAGGGAGAAATACTACATACAATTTGAAAAGTTTAAAATATAAAAGAAATGCTCATACATATAATTTGTATATAAATACAGAGAAGAAGAGAAATGATCAAATAATTATAAGAAAGTATACGAAATGATAGGATTACCCTGTTTACCTTTAATTTGGAACTTATACACTGTGGTGAGATATTATATTTAAGTGGTGAGATACAATAATAATCAACTGCCCAAGCCCGAGTACTCGCCCATCTGCCGCAGTAATAGTTTTTAATATTTATTTATCAAAAACTACGAAATCAATATAGGTATTTTAAAAAAAATAACATTACAAATATTACAACTTATCCAATAGAAACCATACAACTCCCTATATTTTATTCGACACATTGTTAATATTAGTCTTTTTGCACTATATTATTGTTATATTCACATTTATTAAGTAAATATTGAATAGGCTCACAATTAATTATGATTTTTACAAAATATTCTAGCTGAAATATAAAACAGGAGATAAGACAGATACATGTAATTTGTTTACATTTATATAGTTTTATTACAAAAATCTTAATCCCTTGACTTTATAATCAACTGAACCAATTTAAATTAGTTCAGTTGAATGTATTGAATGTTGGATATGAGATAAGACTCAAGTCTTATCCCATATTAGTCATTCAATACTTCCACACTTAACAATTCAGCAGAAAATACACAGTACAATTATAAATGTATTTACAGCTAGTTAACCTTCTGGCCAAGATCTCACTTTGCCTAATATTATTTCACTTACACAAAATGAAGTCATTTTTCACATTATTTACAGGACCTATTATTATATTTTGAGGATATAGTAAATATTATTTACAATATGATCATTTTTTGATCACAGTTTTGTCCGAGTATTCACTACCACCTCTGCATTATCCAATTTCTGTAAATCTCATACAGATATCTCTTGTATTTGAACCCGTTTCTTCATAATGCCCGGCGGTGCAGGAGTAGTCGCTGCGGGTGGAACCCTTAAAATACCTGAGCCTCCAACAGCACCTGTTTCATCAGACTCACCGTTTGTATCTGATGTTGCATCAGGTGAATCTGTCAAGGGACCAAATTTAACTTGAGTAGAACTATCTACAACTCGTGGCTCAAAAGTACTAGTCCTCCCAATAGCCTCTGGATTTCGTCCATCTACTTTTTGTATGTCTGGCTTTTGCGTACCAATGCAAACAACACTACCTGCCTCAATTGCACTGCCAACACTGACATCTGGCAATGAACTACGCGCCGCCCTATGCTTCTCATCGTAACAACTGTACTCTCCAAATGTTGGCTCTCCACAGTCAGAGAGTGTCCTAAGATCAAACTTCGAGCCCGAACTTCTCTGAACGTGTGACTTACACTCAAATCCAAATCCTTTGCCATCAAAAGCTCGGACTTCATAATCTAGCTTTCCATCATAGTTATCTGAGGATGATGAGCTCCCGGCCTCGGCCAGATCATCTTTGCAACGCCGAGGCCGGGAGCCCCTTTGATGATAGATCCCTGCAAATATGAGCACGTTTAGAAGCAACAAAAAACAGCCAACAGCTATTGTTACCGTTAGGGCTGCTGTATACGACTGATAGTGAGACGATGCGAGACGTCGCAAAAGGGCATCATCTGCTTGAATCGGTGGTGCAGTAGCGTTAGGCGGACATTCTGTTGATAGTGCGGGTGCTGGAGATGGTTTCGGTTGGGCAGTTCGTGTTGGGGGCGTAATTCGACCTGATTCACCGCGACCACCGATATCTATATTTACTACGTGCGGAACATGCGCACGGGACATTGATTGAGTTCTTACTGCACCTATCGAAATATTAATAAGTTTTTTTAGTCATACTGGAATTAAATTTATAACAATGAACATTAATTGATATTGAATCTAAATTCTGAAATATATTTTGTGTTATATATTATTATAAATTATGTGTAATTGAATAAAGTTTGCTAATTGCGTCGTTATTTGTGTACGCGTTTGTAAATTTATTACCTTCATAATAGTTTGCACTATCATCTTGAAAGTGATGATGTCTCATTGCAGCATCTGGCAAATCTGACCCGGGTCGATGTAGTTGCGGTATAAGGGACAACCATAGTGACATTTTGTGACCGCGATAGTGGCTTCTCATCTCCGACTTACCACCTGTTAGCAAATGAGTGTCTAAACATAGCACATAGACTCTTTGACTTTGGCTTGAACATCTAATGCACAATTTAAATAAAATTATATAATTATTAACAAGTAAAAGCTTTTTGATATTTTTTAAAGTGTTGTTCACACACTTAGGAAATTGAATAACATATATTTAGAAAACGTATAAAAATTTTAACGCAGCGGGATTTGAACCCGCGCCTCATGAAAACGCATGGCTTAGCGGTCAGATCGCTTGAACGAGCGCTTTTTAGGAGGCGCGGGTTCAAATTCCGCTGTGTAAAAATGTTCATACGTTTTCTAAATATATGTTTTTTTAAGTAAAATTTTGATTACGTGACATCTGACCATATTTTCAAATATATTTATTTTCAACTCACAAATATAATGTCGTTTTATTTTATAGATTCGGTCTTGTAAAAGCGTAAGATTTGTATATAAAACATACTAATTTCCATATACAGCTGGTTGATGGTGTCGTATGTATCCCAGTAGGGCGTCTGGTCGGGAGCAAGCGGAGGGGATTCCCCCATCACAGGACTTGGCGGCGGCGTCGCAGACGGATCGTTTGGATTGCTAGCGTAAGTAATTTTTCTGGTCATATAAATTCATATTACTACTAATTCGGAATATATACATGTTAGAAATAAACTCGTTTCAGATACATTTTTTCCGTGTATTTAAATTAAATTTTTGTACATATTTACATACGTACACATATGTAAGAGGATATTTCATTCAATAATATGTCAAATGCAAGTTGAGTTTACATAATATTTCACAAGAAAATTCTTCTAGAGTAGCATACGTTGTAGATATGGGCCCATGAACAATTAATAAAATTTTCATTTCTTATTTTGCTGACTGTAACAACGTATAATATATATAAAAGTGATCATAACAAAATAGACTAAAAGAATTTAGATAGTGTCTTAACAATATTTTTAATAAATAATAGTCCAAATTAAATCCCTTTTTGTATGCCATCGTTTCGAAAGGATTATTTAAATTCCAGCCACTTAATCTCGCTTTATAAATGGGATGTGATTTATCTTACGTTCTTAATTAAAATCTGTTTTTTGAGAAACATTGCATGCTTCATGAGTTTTATGATGTACGACTATATGAAAAAGGTGGCTTAAGTACCGCACTTGAGTTATATAATGCTACTACATTTCCATGTGGAAATGCATATTGACATTCACGCTGCCTTTGTGGCGTGAAGAGCACTTTAGAAAGTCAGCATCCATTATTATTATTGCTTACAATAAAACCAGTTAACTTCTACGGTAATAACAAAGCGTAAACAGGTACTGTAAAGCTTTTCTTGTTATTTTTAATACTGTTAATGGCATCTACTAGACTTTAGGCGTAACATATGTGTAATATATGGAAATCTATTCGTTATAATATAGAATTAGTATTTCCTTGTAAATAAAATATACGTATTTTTTTATAATATACATTAAAATTATGATACAGAACACATAAAAAGATATCATGTTGGTTGGTTGGTTGTTTGTTGGTTTTATTTTTTTTATCACTTTTACAGTGGCATAAGAGAGTATAATATATAATATAACGATGACTCTGTACGCTCTGTATTCCACTTTATATATTAAGCTAAGTATATAAACATTCCGTTCCGCTGACGGAACCCAACGTTGAGTAAGTAAGTTTTGTTGTAATGAGACTAATAAAACTATAATATTTTTGAAATCATAATATCCAATTCCGCGAGGATCGAAATCCTAATAATAGCATCTATATTCAAACACGAACTGAGTCGTGATAGCGTCAAATTTAAGTACTTTACACATGTGTGTGTGTGTGTGTGTGTGTGTAAAAACATGTCTTTAACTTACCCATATTTGACGAAATTCGCGAGATAGTGCATGCATAACTTGGAAACTCTTTGTTCTAGTGCTGTAAAGTTTTGTAGATGATGAGACTGTGATAGTGGAACTCCAAGATAATATGGCAGTTCTTCACCGTGAACAGAACCTGGCCTCTGTTAACAAACAAACAAGTTCAACTTTCTGTACGCTTTTCATAGCCTACATTGCCAAAAAGTTTGAAGATAGATCTGTCAACTGTTTTAGAAACACTCACCTGTTTTGTTTAAGACTAACATAAAAAACTGAATAAGTATGGAATAATAATACATTTAGTTTTAGTTTAGTGTTTAGTAAGGAAAATTCTTCACTACACTAGCTTTGTGTTGTTATATCTAATCAAATCTAATAAAAGAGGCAATCAAGATCAAGTACTGAATATTTTAATAATATTAATATTTGTATATTCTAATTTATTTTAATTATAATCCGAGGTATATTCATCATCACGTCATGACGCCTTCGTGGCGCAGTGTGACAGCGTCTGACTGGAGCCGTGATTCTTTGTGGGTTCGATTCCTTTTCCGATTAGATTGTTCGATTCCACTCGGGGGAATGATTATATTTAAAATATTTTCTTTTCTCCGCTCAGGTACCTAAGACATAACTATTCAAGTATATACTACAACCAAAAGCGCTGAATAAAGTTTCAATAGATACTTTTCATTTTTCAAATGTTTTGAAAAAATATCACGAACATGCACGATACAGAAATGCTACAGCAAATTAACAACCACAAGTGCCATAATATTTAAATTATTTCCAGCTATTCTTTAAAGATTTAACTAAAATAAAATAAAATGAAAATAGTTTATAAAAATATAACTACTTAAATGGAACACATTTGCACACTCATGAATAAATCAAAATATTAAATCAAAATTATTGTGACATTAAACATTTATTTCTTGTATTTTGCGGTAAAACTTTTGTATGCATTCCGTAAATCCTGCATTCGCATCTAAAGAGAAATGATAATATCCGGCAGGTCCGAACGAACGTGACTAAGCCTGTTTTCACTGAAAGGCTGAGCCCTCATTTTGAGTTGTTTAACTTTATTTAAAGCTATAACTATTGTCTATATAAAATTATATCACAAGTGTATTCATACAATGCCTGCAAATTTTCAAACTCAAAGTGGTTTTTTTTATTTCTTTGACATTTTTAAATGCATTATGCAATTATTTAAAGCTATATTTTACCTGCGGGTAGTCTTTATCTTGTGAGAGATGGTGAAAATGTGTGAAGTATGTGGTCCCGCCGCGTAGAGCATGCAGGTAACCGAGCCTTATCAAAGGCGCTGCTGTTCGCCCGTCACTTAACACCTACAGAATTGCATTTTTATGATGTAAGGTATTTTCTATAATTATATTTAAATATAATTTTGTCTTAAGTGTGTTAATAACACTATAAAATGCAAAAAATTTTGTATATATTTAATTATATAAAAAATTTTCTCTCTTGCTAAACAATTGTTCGTAGAATAATCTTTGGGTAGCAGATGTTTGTATAAATGTCTCTACAAAGATGCTAACAACAAAAATAAGTTGTAATAAGCTTATAAGAACGCATGGCTTAGCGGTCAGGACGCTTGGACCGTTCCCAAGAGCGCGGATTCGAATCCCGCTGCGTTCAATTTTTTATACGTTTTCTAAAAATAATGTTTCTATATACAACATGTATATATTTTTATAGGTTACATAAGTAACACATCTTATATGTCAAATGAAAGACTATTAAAATGTGAAAATTTTTAATCGAAATAATTATCCATTAAAAATAATTACTTCATTAAAAGCGCGCATTTATTCAATTATTGTCACTGAAATTGTATAATAGGATTGAAGTTAATGTATTTACACGTCGGTAACCGTCACAATCAAACAGATTTAACGAATATCAGTTGCAAATGTAAAAATATGTCACTCGTTATCATGGAATTTATGGATTCAATATAATATGAATAAATCCCGTAATATAGATAATTTAAATCTTTATATTTCTATTACGTCTAATGCAATAAATATAAATCTACACACCATTATATATTTTACAAGTTACCAGTGAAATATATATATATATGTTTTGAATACAATTTATATAGTTTTTTAAATAAAACAATATATTTGAAATGATGTACTTAGAATTATACGGCATCTACATAAATTTTACAAAAACTTTATAACCCCTGCACCTGATCTCTGTTATTATGGCCACTCCCATCGCGCTCTACCTACTTATAGTAGGTAAAGAAATAACACTCAAGGGCTCAATATCGCTAACTCTTTTAGAAAATAGAATGCACAAAAGGTATTCTTAAACTAATGTATAAAATACGATAGGAATAAAATAAAAGTAAAAATATTTTCTCATTCATACCTGCATTTATAGTACACTATTATAAATAAATACAATATATAATAGAAAACAATCACACTGATAAAAATTACCTAGCTTAACAGAATTCAATTTAAAATATCTTACTTTGCAAGAAAATCTATGTATATTGAAATGTACGTAAGGAATATGTTTTGTATTTGAACGTTTTGAACTCATTTTCTTGTTTTATATTTATTGTCTTGTAGTCTAATTTCGCATTGATTCCAATGATAATTCAATTTTCATAGCATGTCCTTTCTGAGACGACTAGTTTGCTAAAGAATAGCTTTCTTTACAGCTTCACTCTTTTTTCCGCGTAGCAAGGTAATTAGTTAGAGAAAAGTTAGAATCAAGACTCTCCATTCTCCACTTTCCGCATGACATCCGCCTTTGTCTTAGGTACCAGAGCGGGGAAACGAAAATAATTTAAAGATAATTTCAACATACTAGTATAAGATCACGGTATTCATAGCCTTGTTAGTAAAATTCTGAATATAAAGGACATACAAGGCATTCCTAGTATATTCATGTTCAGTTGAACAGATGATATATATACTTAATAAATCGATCTTCCTGTTTATTTCTAAAAATAAGAAAATAACAATATGTGCGTCGCACTTGAATGCATTAAAACTCTGTTACGTCTTACGTTAAACACCTTTGAACTAAGTCTTAGAACTACTTATAAGCTATAAGGTCGTGTTCAAGTATCTATCCGTGATATAAAGCAGGTTCTACTACAGCTGGAAAGCTAAGCGGATACTATTGCTAATACTATTGCATAGTAGCAATTATATTTGGTTTTCACATAGAAAAAAAATGTTTTCTGTATAACAGCATGTAGGCAAACATTAGTGTCAAGACACTCCGGGTTCCACCTTCAAATTAACAGTGTTGAACCGCCTTTTTTGTTAAAACAGTGGGAAAATGAAAATGATTTTTATTAAAACCACAAGTATCGTATTTATTTTCAGACGTTGACCCACTGGCCGTTAATAGTCCATATTTATATATATATATATATTTATATTACATATAATATATGGCCCACACTTTTAAATTTACCACTTTATCGTATGTAAAAAAAATTATACTTTTCTCTTTTTTAACTTTCCACCAGAAGTAACGACAATAATTATTGCATTCATTATTGTGTGTAAAAAATCCTTACTTAAAATTTAAAATTCATATTATAAATAACAATAAAAATTCGTCGAAGTGGTTTTAAAAGAAATATTATTAAAGATAGCGGCTAATTATTATGATGTTGATGGCGTCATAACTTTCATTGGAGATAAAGGACTTTTGTAAGAAAGCCTTTTGAGGTGAACACCTTGTATTCAGCGCGCGTCATTAACTTCTTTTGTAAATCACAAGAACAATCAGTGTGTTGCGAAAACTGCTTGAGGCTTAATTTAAGATTGTTTGCAACAACCCGAAAGCGGCTAGGACAGGCACTGATTGCTTATATATATATATTTTAAACCAATGAACATAATATTAGGTTAAAATCTAGATACAAATTCAGATTTTTTATTTCACATATATTTATGTCAATAAAGTATTTTATACATCTTATGGACGTAATCCGTGACTGATATTATCCGAAACTACCAAATAATCCGAAATAGTTTTAAGTTTACAACTGAAACCTGAATCGATATAATATTCTTTATTTATCCTTAGGTATACGTCCATAAATGTTACATCCGTAACCTTTCGAGTCTAACTTATTCAAAAAGGATAAAAAAAATTCTAACTTAAAGCACATCATTTTGTACACATAAAAGGCATATACTATTTTATAATTTTTTTATAATTTATTACATTACAATTTTCTATTTCTTCATCATATTAACGATAATATTCTGTCTCGTGCCCCTAAATGATAAATGACATTCCGATTTGATAAGTTCTTGTCTCTTTTGTTGGAAAATTTAAAGGGAAGTCAGGGACGATGATGTAGTTCATTAATCATCGCGTCTACGGGTCACGTACAGCGAATTGAGCCTCTACCTTTCGTGCCTCAGCCTTTGGACGATGAGAACAAAAGAATAACGGCCAAAAATGAATGTCCAAACTGACGACTATGTACGACATATTTTATCCGTTAAAAATAATAAAACAAGTACCTTAAAAAAATTCAGATAACTTTCACAAAGGTATTATAAATAGTTAAATAAAAGATAGATACTATTTTGCTTATTCATTAAAATATAAAAACACAAGATAAATCAATAAACTGTTAAAAGAAAAACATGTCGATTACACAATAGCGTTTACAACAATTCCTCTTATGAATCCGCACATTCGATGAACACCCTCTCGCCCGCCTTTTCCGTATTACTTTCTTCGAAGAAGAAATTAGTGCCAAGATCTTGTAATTTGTAATTGGCCTTGTACACGTAAACAACTATAAAAAGTAGCGTACCCGTTTAAGTTAGATAAAATTTATATAAAATTCAAATTGATATAGATTTGTCGCAACTACAAGAATTCTATATTTTAAATAGAAAGTGATATAATATGTCTTGCGTCAGATGTTTGAGTTGGATAAATTAAAACTTACCTCTAGTGTCGCATCGCGCACATTAAGCGGGTTCTGCACCGGCTTGTCCCAGTCCGTGTATTCATTCTTGAGGGTGGAATAAATCTCGTTGAGGTGGTAGTAGTAGGCGTTACGTACGAAAGTACGCAGAATACGGTCCCGCCGAGTTTCATTGAAGCCAAACTCCAAGTCTTGAGCATTGAATTCCAAGTAAGATTCTGCAAGTAATGGCATGTCATTCATTTGCATAAATTTATGAGCGCGCGGCATTCATATTTAATTAAAATGTGAAGAGAACTTTCCTAAATGTAAAAATGCTTTTTCTTAGATAAAACTTTATAAAATAAATACACCTTATTTTTTTACATTTTAAAGTGTTATTTACATGCTTAGGAAATTGAAAAACATTTTTAGAAAATGTATAAACAAACAAATGTGGCGGGATTCGATCCCACTCCTCTTGGACTTTCAAACGTAAAAAAAAAAAATTAATAAATTACTTTGTCTCTTGCCAATCGATTCATCGTAAGATAATCTTTGGGTAGCAGAAATTTGATAAAAAACCTTTGTATAGAGATGCTAGAAACAAAAATAAGTTGTAATAAAGCGTATAAGAATTTCGACACAGCCCAATGCAGAACGCATGGCTTAGTGGACGGTTTCCATGAGACGCGGTTTCGAATCCCGCTGCGCTCATATTTTATACGTTTTCTAAAAATGTTTTAGAAATACAAAACATTTCTTAAGCTGTACATACGATTATAATTATAAACTGAATAAAATGAGAACAGGAAAGCCTCATACATATGTAAAGTCTAGAGAAGAAATTATTTTTTTAGTTCAAATACAGTCTTCTAATTTTTTTTGTTGCGTCTGGACATTTTCGTATCGTGTAATGTTTAATAATATACCTAAAATTATAACAGAAAATGTATTTAAAAAGAAAATGCAGTAGTGGTTTAAAGAGAGGGTGACATTTTATAACAATTGCCAAAAACTAAAAAACATTGCAACATGCTAATTAAGATACACAAAGATACATACATTAAAAAGCAAACATAATTAAAATTAATTTCTATATTAAATTTCTAAACTAAAAATGTTTTATTTTATAATATCAATGTGTAACTGATGTTTTTATGAATTGTATTTTTACCCGTTGTTGTCAGACCAAACAGCAATTCTCTGTGAGGAAAATCAGCTAACTCATGTCCTGCCGCGCTTGCGACTGCAGCGGCTCCCACTCCCAGACGTGAATTGTCATTTGGTGGTGGCGCCTACGAATGTATGTAGTACATTTCACTTATATGAAAACAATATAGAAATATTAACTGACTGTAACTTTCAGCAAGTTATTGAAATTAATTTACAACAAAAAGAGAAAACGTTACTTATAAAAAAGAAGAAGGCACTAATTTTGCTTGTTGTCTTGTAAATATGTGTGGATTTTCTTTTCAATAAACATTGCACGTTGTGTAAGGTGTGAGTATATTTCCAAAATGACAATGGGTTTCGCCGCCAAGTAGAAATGTAAACCAAAATATGTCTCGACTGTTTTAAGACAGCAACTTCAATCCATGTTATAAGCTTGATGCTTGAGTTAATAATATAAATAAAAGTTTAAATTAGAAAAAAAGCAATCTTCTGATAGAGCTTATCTAGACTCCTTCGAAGTTTTTTTTATATTATATTCATAATCACGTAGTAGGTGTTGTTTTTTCATATTGACGACACTCACGACGAGGGGTTTTTTTATATCCAATCAATATACCTTTTAATGCCAAGTCTAATTACATTTATTCTAAAAAGTATAAACAAAATATAGAATTTACAAAGTATATAACGCGATTCAATTGCAAACTTTGTCAGCACAACAAAAGTCAAATTACAGTTGAACGGGCTAGCTTAAAACTTTAATATGAATGTAAATGAGGAACAAACAATGTTCTTGGCAAGTAATTAGAAATGCACTATGGTATACACGGCTTCTAATAACTTCGTAAGAAAGTTTTCTCTATTTAGAACGCCTGCAGTGGCCAGTTCGCTTAAACTATACGACTTTAAAAAATTGAAGCACGAAGGTAATCGCGTCTTGTAGTTCGAACATTATTTAAAATAGATAAAGCTACTAATCAACACTGAATTTACATTTAAATTTCTTACAAAAGACGGATTCACGATAACGGTGCCGTCGACAAATGGGGCAAATCCTGGGAGAAAACGAGGTGGGTCCAGCCGAACGGCCAGCAGTTCGGCGAGCGGCTTATTGCGCAGGCACGGGGCCAAATCATCTTCCATCAAATCACCGTGGCATCCAGTCTGCTCCGCAACCTAATAAACATGAAAGCAAATGTAAACATATCCCAACTTTACCCTATAGGCAATTCACAAAACTTGGCAGACGAACAAGCCAGGGCTAATATTTTAAATGGTAAAGTTTGGATGCCCAAAATCCAGTAAATCTTTTACTGTGAAACACTAAAGTATACAAAATGTCTGCAACATATATATTAAAAGAAACGACTTAAACAAATTTAAACAATAATATATATTTCATACAATAAGTAAAGTAAAATGTAAAACATTAGACAACTAGTATATTAAATTCACTAATTAAGTCAACTGACTTCAGTGTTCCTCATAAAGATAATACTAAATAAGCTTTTAATGTAACGCCAACATGTACCTTTCTTTTTATCGTGAGCGGTTCTCTCTGCAACGCCCATGAGCTAAGCCCCGACCCGCTTAACAAGATGACGCGCTTCAGTAGTTCTGAAACAGATAACCTAATTTAGTTTCGTTATTTCCGAAGAGGATTAACCTTCTAATGAAATGTAATAAAGAAAAACATTTTGGTTTGAAAATAAAAAAAGTGTTTTTTTTAAGACAAACTAAACATACAAGTAGATAGATCGGTAAAGACTAATTCATTACAGTGCGACTTACATTATAATCTTACTAATCAGATAAATACGTAGGGTACTTTTCCCTTGTATACAAAAATATACCTGATACCGACATTATAATTATTACATTAAGTGACGAAAGGTCTAAACAAGGCTCTTGACATAAGAGTATAATGAAATCTGCCGTAGACCGGCCTAATTACAAACAATGAGAGGCCCATGCATCATTCGTGAACAGCGGCTATTTGCGGTCTCGGCAGTGGCGATTACAGAAAGTGTATACTCGCAATTTTATTTCATTGTATCCTTTTTAGAAGAACAAGGGACTTTTTGATAATTAAAATCCCTGAAGGCTATTATATTATACTAAGCATATAAAATTTTAGCGTTTACCATCCATACTTTCTTTGTTTGCCTTAATTTAAATTTAATATTATTATTATTATAATGATGTATTTATTATATTATCATGTGCATTTGACCTGTTCGAACTTACTATAAATATAGCGGTGAAATATTAATGTTGATACCATAAGGAATATCTAACCTCTAGCAACAGGAGATACAGCAAGGAAATTAGCAAGCGCAGCACCAGTTCCATGTCCCATTAGCGTAACTTTTTCAGGGCTGCCTCCAAATGCTGGAAGGTTTTCTCTTAACCAGTGCAATCCTGCTACTAGGTCCATTAGTCCGAAATTTCCCTGTGCCGATCCTTTGGCACCGGTCTTTAGAAACCCTATGAATAAAAAAGTTAATAACGCATGCATTACAATATAAAGCGATACGAAAAATTCTGTACAAATAAAGCAGGCAGCCCATCATTCAAGGGAATGATAAGCTATTTTTTATTCCACAAACGTTAATTCTTTTGGTAGACGGTGAATGGGATGACGTATTACATCGTATACGGGTAATTCATAGGGAAGCGTCAATTTGCGGACGACACCGTCCACAACTCCTGACATGTCCACGGACCAGTTATCTCTCAGTACTATCAGACATACCCATTTCCATACTAATTAATGAGGAAGATTCAGTAGCTGTAATATATATATATATATATATATATATATTTGGCTTTGGTCAAAATGTATATGTAATGCTGTTACATTGATTTGGACAATTCATTTAAATGACACATCATTTCACGCTTAAGTTCTAATAAGGGTTAACGCCAACTACTACGTGATTTATATGCCCATAATTTCATTTTACTGTAATTAACAGTGTTAATCAATAATTTTAGATCTGCCGAGTGCGTCATCGTACTGGTAGACCCTGAGACAAATTATGTGTAGTTTTTTTCAACTTGCTAACAGGTTAGTATTTGCATATACAGTATAAGTGAAGTAAGATATAAGATGATGTAATAAGCGAATAAAAATTAATGAACTGACTGTTCACCCAAACTAAGTCAATCTTGTGGATAGAAATAGACATAGTTCTAGTGGACCAATTACCCAGCCACCGCGCCATGCAGTGATTATTGACGTTGCTATTTCATATAATAATTCATTATAATTGTTTTCGTATTGTAAGTATATGTGAGTTTGTTTATGTTGCTCGTCGTTTTATAACGGAGACCCTTGGTCTAAATTTAGCGTATATTTAAAAATTGATCATTTTACATCACATAATTAAATAAGGCTTAATAAGTAATAAATAAAAACATAGAATAAGTGTATAGCGTGTATGCAACAGTGTATTAGCATGATACAAGCTAGTGTCAGCTTAGCTTACTGGAGGAGATTAATTACAATGTTATCAAGTGTAATACTTGCCCAGTACACCTAGTCTAAAGTTGATTGTCACCACAATGACGTTGCCATGCGCTGCGAGCGGCGTGCCGTCATATGCACTACCAGAACTCCACTCATACGACTCTCCGTGCACAAACACAAGGCACGGTAGGCCTACACTTTCACTTTCGCCTTCGACGCCTGTACAACAAAATTGTTAAAAATAATAAAAACATCCACATATATGAATACGTAGTAATAGCTAAACGAATCCACATAAAAGTCAGTGTCTGTCAGTCAGTGTTATAAAATATTATTAGGTAAACAGTATAGATAAAATGATGAATTCGTATACATTGTACTGAAGAGATTAATAAATATATTATGAACAATAAAGAAACAAAATTAAACAATATCTTCTATTCTCAAATAAATACTATTATTTTTAGAAGATATTCTAGAGGAAAAAGTTTCACACTTTGCTCCTCTTAAAACAACTCTATTGACCCAATTTTAAGTAGACACGGTATATCATAATATTTATCCTGCATGTAATTTAAAACAATCTACAAATACAGTTTTCCCAATTTATTTCGCCAAATCTTACTCTCAAACTTGTAAGGTATCTGAATAATATATAGTAAATAGGAAAGTCTTGACCCTCCCGGGGATTTATCAATTTATGTTTACAAAATCTTAAAACACGCCAATTGTAGGCCGTTTAATCTTATTTTCACTCAGCGGCTCTAACAGCTTTGAATGAAGGTGAGCAAAACGATAATAGTATTTTAACTTCATTATTATTCAAACGTAACCTAAGAACGCTATTAATTTATCAGCGCCCATTTAAGTTAAACTTTTGTATTGAAATGTTAATAGAATTTTCTTCGACTGAATTATACAAAGTAATATTTATAGAAATATATTTATAAAGAAAACAAATAGAGTTGAGTTGGTTACAATTATAGTATGAACAGGATTATTAATTAGAATCGCTCTTTGATGATAAGGTCTTCATTGTTCTTCCAGTCCCAGACAATGTGTTGATACGTTGCTTAAGGAGACCTCAGCCTCACTTCCGCACTGCTTGCAGGGGGCAATATGCACTGCAATGCACTACGGAATTGAGGCCTCGGCGCCCTTTGCTCTGCCTTTTTTCCTGCTCGTATATATATTTCTCAATGACTCTTGCTTTTCACTTCTCACATACTTTTATGAATATTTATAATTATTTTTATAAAACATTTATAAATATAAAACATAGTTTACATAACTTTTGAACAAGTTATTTTCATTAATATAATAACTACATATATAATGCATTTGTTAAATTACGAAAATTGCTAATAAGTGAAATAAAAGGTATTAAAAGGCATACTACTAAACTTCTTTTTTTTTAGGTTTAAACGTTGTTTCCTTTTGTAATTAGCTTTTATTACTTGTAGAAAATAAAGATTAAATGAATGAATACTACGTTTTTACTCAACAATAGTATAGTTTTGCATATTTCAAAAGCGGCTTATTTAGCGGACAGTGAATTTGTGGCGAATTGCTTTGAATAAATAACGAATAACTGGCGAGGATTAAAGGGCACCCGAAAGCCCACTCAATTGCTCGTTCCCTAACAGAAACATTTCAATTAAAATATGAACATTTATTTCAACAGCGAATGTTTTGTTATAATGCATTTTAAATATTTGTTTATATTCGGTATACAAAAAATGAGAGACAATTATTTTCAGACATTATTTAAATTGTATTATAGTTGTTACAGCAACGGTTATTGTGAAAGCTAGTCAGTGAAAACATTGTTCGAACAAAAATATGATGACATTTCGTCTGGAAATTTGTCAGCACAAACATTATAAGCATATAGTTTGATTATCTTACGCTGCAATATTAAACTCTAAAACATTTTTAATTAACTGCAACATCAATACTACTAGTAGTATACTCACAACTAAATTTCTGTGGACTTTATGACATACTATTAACTACATATTGACATTGAAACTTTCATATAATTTTATTCTTAGGGTGCAGATATGATTTATACCTTTGAAGGTCATAAATTCAAATTAAACTAGCAGGAGTATTAAAGTCTATAATTTACATGTACTTCAAATCAAAATACAACGATGGGTTCCTACACATTTTGTATCAATAGACCTTCTTAGCATATCCAGCAAAATGCAAAAACGTACACGTCTCACCAATTACACACACAAATGTGTACAGATCATACTAATAAGTTATATAATCGAAAAAGACATATTTAGAAAACGTATAAAAATTTGAACGCAGCGGGATTTTAACCCTCGCCTCTTGAAAACCTTTCAAGCGCTCTGACCGCTAAGCCATGCGTTCTACATCTACGTCGATACGTCGTTTTACATAGCTACGTCGAAATTCTTATACGCTTATTACAACTTATATTTGTTGTTAGCATCTCTGTAGAGAGATTTTTACAAATTTCTGCTACCTAAGATAATTCTACGAACAATGCTAAGATAATTCTACGAACAATCATTTGGCAAGAGAGAAAGCAATTTATTAAATATTTTTTTAACATTTTTTAAAGTGTTAATCGCACACTTAGGAAATTGAAAAAGACATATTTAGAAATATGTCTTTTTCCATTTCCTAAATGTCTTTTTTACTAACCATTGACTGGCACGTAGAGATTTACGTAAAGGCAGTCTTCACTTTGATTAGCAAGCGTTGGAATAAGTCGCTCGAGCTGGCGAATTCGAGCACGTGGATGCGACAATAAAGCTTCTTCACGAGGTGAAGTTGCCGGGGGTACTTGAGGACACGCAGGCCCTAATGCATCTGCCAAACGCGTTGTACGCCACTGCGACGGCGTTACTGGCGGCATGTACCTTTTAGAATAATTCATTCGTTATAATCATTTATTTTTATATAAAAAAAAAACATTAAATCATTAAGTAGGTACTGAATTTATTCCTTTTTTCCAAATATACGAAAACAATTTTTGTTTTGTGGAGACAACTTTTTTTGTTTAACACAACTGAATACAATCAATTATTATTCTTAGTTATTAAGGATAAAGCCATCATTATCAACGTTTTGGTATAAGTACCAATATGAATATAGATTTAAGTGTACTGATATATATAAACTTGTTGCTTTAATCACCTGAGACTGCCGAGAGGCGGAGTTGCGTATGGAACACCCAGATACGCCTCCACTTGGGGATGCGAATGCACAACAATTCCTCGCAACGGTCCGTACTTGGTGCGGATTACGCGCGTGCTATACTTGTGAGTAGATAGAGCGGCTGCGCAGCAGACGAGCCACGCGTAGAGCGCGGCGCGGTCCGCGCGCATCACGCGCACGGGCCGGGCGAGGGCGCATGCGACGCGCCGCCGGCTACGCGCGCGCTCCCGCGCATCACGCGGCCTGCCCTGCGCACGCGCACCGCCTTTTTCGCCACCAGCTCATCTTAATAAATTTTTCTCACGAGGTCGCGGCCACTATTGATTGATTATTTGTAATTTTGTTAAAAATGTTTGAAAATAATTAACAATCTATAAAAATATCTTACCCAAGTCATGCTTTCTCTTGACTTTTGCCATTTGATAGAGCCAACATTAGTTTAATCTGTAACAATAAACAAATGTTGTTTAGCATGTTATTATATTTAACTTGTAATTTTAATATTACATATATGTTATAAACTAGCAACCCGCTCGCGGCTTCGCCTGCGTAAATAACACGTCTAAACTATTTCGTAATTTCGCCCACCCGCGTGCTTACTTAAATCACTTTAGCTTTGCTTAAATTTATAATAAAGATGCTTGTAACTTGCGTTAAGGGAAGCTTTCCAAAATACAATAGTAATCGGTTTCAGAGATTAACGTGCACAAACGCACAGACAAATAAAAAAGAAAATTAAAAGTCATTATTTTGGATGCTTTTCCCCAGTGATTTTTTTTTCGGAAAATTGTGCTGAAAATCGTAAAAGTTTAAAATTATTCTTATTCTCTTCACACATCTCCAGCATTATGCAAAGTATGCAGGAATTATATAGAGATAGTAGTAAGTCAGCCTGGGTTAAATTATATTATAATAAATATAAAATGATTTATAATTATGTGTTCCATACATTTTTTTAATTTTGTTATTTATCTTAGTTCTTTCTCATCTAACCGGTATTTGATCGCACGGTTATTGACAAGATTCAACTTTTAGTTTCAGATATTTTTAGTATTATTAAATATTTTATGTAATATTTCAATTAAAATATCTAATTTCAGAAATAAATCACATTAAATTAAAGTATGAGCATATAGCTGAGCTTAATAATATTTGCAAAGCGGGCCATTTTCTATTATACATACACGCCGAATGAACAATTTTATATTTTTTAATTTATCTAAGGTTTAACTTTTTGGGACACAAATCACACACGCACACAGGCATTGTGTTGGCATTGTGTGCACATATTATTTCAAAAGTACTATCAAATGGTAGCAACTAAAAAGGTATTAGGAGTGTGTCTAATTATGAAATTAATTCATTACGAAGTCTTGACCTAATAGTTTTTAAAATAATAAATAATATACATTATGAAAAGTCAAACAAGCTTTCGAATATTTTTTTTTTGTGTGAGTTAATAAATTATTTTACTTAGCTCCATCTTTACATGCTTTTCCGTACTTTAAAACTTTCAAAAGAAGAAGAAATGAGCAGGTACAGCTTCATATTGAAAGTTTGAGTTAAAGTTGATTCCCTAAGCAATGAAAGTTGCTACAATATTTTTGCTAATATATGAATATATTTACCTTTTTTTCTATTATATTAGTTATTATTATTAATAGTTCCTTTACATTTTATGTCTAATTACTTAATTTGTGGTATATTAAGATCATGAGATAAGATATATATTAAGACTTTTTAACCTTTCTACAGCAAAACTGTGTTCGACTTTTTGTCGTCGAAACTTTATCGTTGCAAACTCTCATAAACTAAACATAGGCGTAACGAAAATTAGATGTGAAATTTGACCGACGCCGGTACGGTTTCTAATAGGTACTTGGGTCTCGACTCTCGAGATATTAATCAAAAAATATTTTTATGCCTTATAACTTGAGATTTTAGTATACGACTAATTTATGACGGTGAAATGTACATTAAATATGTACTATCTACTATCTACGTATTTTCTACTATCTACGTATTTTCAAAAAAAAAACGTCTCGACTAAAATGGATAAAGTTTGATAATAAAGTACCTAGTTTTATTTATAGACGAGACCGCCCGTGACTTCGTCCGCGCGGAATTCTAAATTAAAAGTAAGCCTAAGTTACTTCTTATTACATCAGCTATCAGCCAATAAAAGTCCCGCCAAAATCTAAATTTATCTTTTCGCGGCTAAATTCCAGCCTACTTATGCGATTTTATTTATGTATGGATAATGTTCGATATTAAAAAATACTTAATAAATCATCTAAATTATGAATGATTTACACAATATGACTTATTGAACTAAACAAGAAAATCAAGAGTAATTTTCTCTTATAAGTACGTGATAACTTTTCAAGTAATAATAGAAGTTTTATTTAGTATATTTTTATATGTAGATCAGTAATGGTATCAGAGCCTGTGCAGCAAAATGTGGAACGACAACAAAGATTCTGCGTGTCACGCAAGTGATTGATGTCCGATCACCCTCGCTCTCTTTGTGAACCGCTTGCGTAACCAAATAAGCCTGTAAATGCCACAGCCACCCACAATAAAAAAACAAGTGGTATAGAAAAGTATAGAGATAATAAATAATGCAAAAAAATATTTGAAAAACTTTACATCAAATTAAACTTTTAGGAAAACTTTTTTTGCTTTTTTGCACTAAGACTAATAAAATTTTTGTTGCTTTTAAGTGAATTGTAAGATATTACCACTGTTTAAGCAGTGTGAGTTATTAACTTGGCAACGTCCAAAAATTAACAATTACGGAACGGTTTTAGGAGCACAAGCCCAAATGCTCATCAGCAGTTCATATGCTGTCGCTAATTGTATTAAGAAGCCTGTTTAAAATCTTAGTGAAGGATTTGCTAAAGTGTCAGCACCAATTTGCGGTGAATATGTTAAGCTTCTTCGGGTTGATCGAGCCGCGCGTGACACGTCACGCTCAAGATAACACGGCGATTATACGCTCCGTCGTGCGAGCTTGAACCTGCCTTTTTAACAGATTTACATGGGAGATGCACTTCTTAAGTATGCGCACGAAAATTAAGGCCAATGGCAAAGGCTGTTTATACAATGTTTCAAATGTTGGAGGACTCTAAACTCGAAGCGTGGTAAGAAACTAAAACTTGTAACCTTACTTCTTTAAGATCATAAAGTAGTTGAATTATAACAATTTACTACTTTGTCATATTTGGTTTTTATTAAAGCCCTTTTGCTTTGACTTTTACATGTAAACTCATGTAATTACGAATTTGCGGAGTGATTTAATACGCAAAATTAGCGCCGATTCCGAATGTGTTTGATAATCTAACTCTTGTAACGCGCAGGTGTTCGTAAAGTGTTCATTAATTACGTAAGAGTAGAAATTTATTTCAAGTAACTTAATTGATAAATACCAACAGACTTGTTACGGCGTGGTTTCATTAAAGAGAAACGCATGCTCACCCTGTAACCAATTAAATTAATGGGTACAACACTAGCGGGGAACGGATGAGTTGCTTCATAAATTAACAACGGCGACGTGTGGCAAAACCAAATTTAATACCCAAAAAACATTCACTCCACACAGCAACTGTATTTACGTTTTATTTCTACTTAATATTTGAAGATTGTTTTACGAATATTAAAAGTAAACCAAAAATTTACTAAAAATAAACCACTGGAAATATGAGCACAAAAGGCGGTCTAAAATAGCTGAATTATAAATAGCAGACAACCTTACAGTTAGGACATTTATAAACTTATATTTCGTGGGTGATGCAAAAATATATTATACATATTGTTCTACATTCTAATACATAGACTGACTACACAGATACCTATAAAATACATAATAATACTATATACTAATATATATCGTAATATCACATAAATAATATAAATATAATTTTGTTAGTGTTAGAATTAGAGATTGTACAGGTCGTACGTAATTTGATACCGTTTTAAGATAGCTTTTAAATAATGATTTTTAAGTAATTTCTTGAAATTATTAAAAGATTTCGCACGTTTAATATAACCACGTTAGCTGCGTTAGAGAATTTATTAGAACTCTTGCAGGGCTTTCATACTGTGCGGCGACTAAAATCATGTTTTCTCACTCCTTGCGGGATGCCTTAACTTTGAAAGTTCTTTGTGTATAAGTAAGTTAATTACACATACTTGCTTTTTATTTTAAATTGGATAGACCAGCATAAAAAAAATTGAAGATGGATTAGGTCTAACACGCATTCTAGTCATTCCTTGCGTAAGGAAACCTGTTGCGTGAATCATACCATCTCGTAGCCAAAAGTAAGGGCCGCGTTGTAGTTAATCAAGCACCAATCCATATTGCAAAAGCGCACGTTTTGAAAAAATACGCGCGCATACGTATACCTAAGTTTTACGTTTGTATGCTGAAGTGTGGTGGCAAACAAGGAGTTATTGACTATTAAAAGAAACACTTACTGATTGTATTAATTTCATCACAGTGCTGAAATTTTTTTAGATATGTTCAAATGTACCCAAACATTTTTTTTAAATAATTCACTGTCCTGAAATGTCTGTGCCGCGTGACGGCGTGGTTATAGAAAATTACGATTCACATTAAACAGCACAAAGCTTCAAGCTTTTTTAAAAAGTTAAAAAAACCTATTATATACTATAACCATTTGTGCGCAATGAAAACAATTAATGCTTGCTTGCAATGCTTTAATAAAAAACACTTTACCTAGATTACCCACTTGATAAAATAAAACCTTCTCTATTGTCAATTGAGATTTTATTTTATTAATATCACTAGTCACTTCATATATTAAACTATTTACGGTTGCGGTAGGTGGTACAATCGATACCTATTTTTTTGTATTTATAGTTTATCCTAATGCCATAATTACGTGTGAACCTATAAAAAAATAAAGCAATAGACCAACTATAACCAACAAGAAATTTATAAATATATCTTTGGTTTTGAGTAAGATATATGCTATTTTTAAAACTATTATTTCAACACTCTTATTAGGTCTCGTCCGCACCACAGGAGAGTTCAGTTTGGACATATTTTAGGTCTCTACCGCACAAGCTGAAAGTTAATTGAAAATGGTACCGCATTGAACGTGCAAATCATGCCACAGTGATGTTGAGTGTACGGCAAAAGAATGTTCATAGATTTTAATTGAGTGCATCAGTCTACTTAGCGTTAGGCTCTCGAAAAATCTAAAACAAATAAAACAAAGAGGGTCATTATAGCAAAGTTATAAATTATATCTTAACTAACGAGCTAAGAGAGCGCTTAAAATTGGCGAATGCGGCCGGACAAGTGGCGGATTGCCTTCATCAATCACTGGCAGCCAGCTGCAGAGCTTTAATGGCATCGCGCATCCTCTGTTACCATTGACAGTTCTTACAGTGTTTACTATACTATTAATATCTATACTATTAATATCTATACAATTCAATATTATTGGAGTGTCTGTTTGTAATAAAGAAATAACCGACTAACCGAATAAAGAAATTACGAATAAGAATGCATACGTATACACGATAGCTATACCAAAATATATTACAATTTTTGTCTTTTTGTCTGTGTGTTTGTCGCGGACACAGCTATATAAACAAAGTAGTATTATAAAATAATTATACTAGAAAGACACAAACTGTCTAAATTTTATGAACATTAATTCTGAAGCTTTAAGCTTAAACAAGTAACCATATTTTATTTCAGTCATGTATTTCAAAGCTCTCAGTACATACAAATTCCGTTAATGAAAATGAGACGTTATTTTGTAGCAGTCAGCAGTCAGCTTTATTTTCTTCACACTAATTACCTACTGAATTACTTTTTGTCGTATAGAGTTTCGCCGTTGTGTCAGTTTCTATTCATCCTTAATATATTGATACACAATGCATGCAAAGTTGATTCATTATTATCACACTACTAATTAAAATATACTTAATTACTTATATTAAATTAAGAAAAGAAATAAATATATAAACTTGAATCAATTTTTCCTGAATATAACAATATTATTATATATCAAGCACAAATTAGATTATTATATAGTTATTACTGCCCTATCTATCAACATAAGTGATAAAATTAATTTTAATGATCAAAGTTATGGCCCGGTCTAATAAATAAAAACAATGTAAAAAGAAACCCTTCGTGAACGAGTCCAATTCGCACATGGCCTATTTTTCTTCATAGCTTTGTGAAATGTAATACATAACTTTTATGAGAAAACTCAGATTTGTTTTGAAAATTATAAAACTTAACATGTTTAACATGCATAAAAAAGTTAGTTTACGTATTTGATTTACGTGGTAATAACATGAATATTTTATCCAGTGTTGCGAACGAACAGCGTTTATTTCCATTATTTATTAACAATAAATGCACTTTTATACCTCATTATTAAGAGATAACGGCTTTTTGATGAAGATGAGTATTTATTGACTGCTTAAATGACACGTACATTTTTAGCTTTACTTTTTCACCCACGAAACACCCTGCTAGGCAGGGAGAACCTGGTGTCAAGACACTTTATCCTACGCTTTCTGCCCGAATCAAGATATTGAGTGTTGAATGGCAGTGCATAACGTCGCGCTTTGTCTGAAATCGCGGGGAAATGAAAATATTTTTTATAATTTTGAATATAATCATTCCTTTTAGTGGGAATTGAACCCACAACTACCGCTTTCTCATACGGAAGCGGGACCAATGCGCCACAATGGTGGTGGTGGCTCAAGACTACAATATTTAGTTTTAATATTTCCTAAATATCACACTTACATTCTTCTACTTAGTATAATGTAACTAAATGCGAATAGTAAATACTAATTACTGGTAAGATATCACACACAAAATTGAACTCGTTATATGTACAATTTTTTATGAAATGTTTAATATGTATAATATAAATGTGTAAAAAATATAGGATGAAACGGTTATATATAATAAAGAAAATTTCACAATATAAAAATTATATTACTAATTACAAGTAACAATATAAAACACATGAAGGACGTACCCGCTATGTAATGAAATATTTAAAGAGGAAAGGAACAATCATTAGAGCGGTCCGTCTCCGGAACTCATTCTGTGTCGCCATCCTAAGATCCCTTTTGCAGTGATAAGATGCGGTAGACCGGATACCGCAGATGTTGAACAATGCATCGCGGCTGAGTACGACACTGATGGAATATTAATGAAACAGACAAAACTCCCTAAGTCGTTTGCTAGAATATCATACCATCAAGTACTAAGTATACTAAACGCTTATTATCGTTTAATAAACTATGAAACTGTTAAAGAAACACAATGGTAGAACGAAACTCCCTTTTCATCTTCTTGACTTGTATCATTCATTCATAATAGTCCTCTTTTCTTCGTAAACGGTCTGATGATAAATCTCTATATACTTCTTTTTATTCATTCAATCATTTCTTACAAAATAATAAAAAATAACAATTGAAATTACAACTGTCAATTTTATTATTTTATGGTTTATTTGTTGTTATACTAGATTTTCTATTGTATATTTGAGTTTCGCCTACCTTTATTCAAGTAACGGCAAGAGACTTTTTAGTATGGGAGCACGTAGAACGAACTGTCGTGAGTGTCAAGTCATTTTAACGGAGTCAGAAGTGGGCAATAGAATTATTGAAACCGCTATGCCAGTCAGTGAGGAAGTATTATTAACCTATAAATATTACGTCGAATTATATATATATTTATACCAAATTTATGTAACGTTTCGAGATATAATTGAATTAATTTTGTGCGGTCAGGTCACCGTCTAATATGATAAAACCGAAAGTGAAAAGACCATAAATGTTGTTTAATATTCATACATCAATGATATATTTTAACAGTTTATGAAATTATAAATGTATGTATAACCAGCGACCCGCTCATGGCTTCGCCTACGTAAACTATACGAGTCTATTTGGTTCTTTCGCCCGCCCGCGTTCTCACTTAAATCACAGACTTGGCTGAAGTTTATAATGTATATGGTTATAACTTTTATATTTATAAACCGATTGAAATGAAATAATGACTAAATGTTAAAGGAAGCTTACCACAACTGCATTTAAGGTTAGGCCATTTGAGATTAGCGTTAACAAACAAACAGACTAACAGAAAAGATAATTTAAAATCATTTTTTGGGTTCTATGATATTGATAAATGCCCCTTACAATATTTTTTTTCATATATCTTCCATATACAGACAACGATCAGTTACATTTTTATTATATATATAGAATAATGTTCTGTGTATATGAAAATATTTAATATTACATAAAATTAATAAAGTGAATATATTTTTCCTAAAATTGACCATTTTTTGCTTTCAACAAATTGTTTCCATAAAAAAGCTTTTCCTCTAATAAATATGGTCGGACATCGACAGGCCATTAATTATCCTTACCTTTATAAAATCATCCATATTTTTTATGTAAAAATAAGCCATTCAATTTCCTCGCTGAATTGTAAATTAATTTGGGTTTACAGATAAACCCTAGAAATCAATTTTCCACAGTAATATGGTACGTAAATGGCAAAAATATAAAAAATAACGTATATTTGAAACAGCTTTAAGTTTTTCGAATCAGAAATTTTAGCACATTTATCTTTTTTTAATATAGGAAAAGTATTCGCTTGCTTAATAATATTATAAAGTATATTAAAAGTTAATTCATGTAATATATCAGTCAAAATTAATAAAAAAAAACAGAAATTAAGTGCTTTATAATGTAAATTTTATAATGACTCTACCGTTTTGCTGAACGTGAATATTAATGAAAATATTGCTATCGATTAGAACACCATAGTAGAATTCATAACGAAAATTTACGATCAAAGAGTAAATAACTTCCTAATACTAGACACATTTACATGCCACTCTGCTGCAAACCCATTAAATAAAATTCACAATGAGCAAATGCATTGTTATATAGCACTTGATTAACATTTTGATATACCTTGTTAAAGCATGTAGCCCCTAAACAGAATGGAATTGGGCAATGTTATAAATACTAATAGACAACGGCAGGCGGACATGAAAACAATTGTCGGCGCTTGTCTCGTAAGGGATGAGGGAGTCGTTCCCTATCATCTGTCAGATCGAGTGGCTTGTACGAAGAAATGTGAGGCTATTAGAACTGGTACGACGCTCGCCGATTCGAGCACCCTCAGACGTTCTGATCAATAAACTAGATTATCTCGCAGACCCGCTCTCATCAACAGACTCGCTGTCCCATTACTCTTAGTTTATGAAGATATTTGAAATAATATAATATTATAATACTGACATTAACAATCAGTGATCAGGATAGTATTGTAGTAACTTATATAATTAATTTTTAGTAGTACCTAGCCTATAAAACTTTGTCAACAGCATATATAAAACCTTTCAATTGTGTGCAACTGTGTTTTATTTTGTTGACCATCTGTGTTATACTTTGAAAAAAATTTGCCATGTTTATGAAAAAAATCGTCAATTAGTGCCAAAAGTGTAATTAAGTTAAAGAAGCACGCAATGTTCACAATTATTTGTTAGGTCTATATATTTATAGATTTCATTATTTTTATCACAAGTATATCCGACCGACAAGATGAAAGACACTTTCTTGCAAACAAAATAACCGTTCAAATTTACTGTGCCTAATTTTGTTATAAATGACAGATAAAAACTGCAATGAAATTGATTTCAGTTGAGACATGATATAAGGCCCTCTTGATTATTCTATAAGATATATTTTATTTTGTTAGTTATTTGGTTTTTCTATTAACGCAATTTAAAAGATTACTGAAGTCATTGAGGTACAATTTAGCGGCTGAGTGATCTAAGTAACAAAAGCCATTCGTATTCTGTTAATCTTTTAAGCATTTTTTCTTTTGGCTTTTATCTACTTATAAAAAAGGTTGTCTTGATTCACTGACTGACTGATTCATCCTCACCGATCGTAAACTTTTATAGACCATACATTGGGGTTCGAAGTACAAAAGTGCGTCAGTTTTAAAGTAAGAAAAATAAAACTTAGATTTTAGGCTTGAAACTAAAAATGAGTAAATACCTATTTCAGCGACTGAAGAAAATCTAGCGAAATAGGGGTTACAAGTTTGTGTAACTTTTGATGTTAGAGACATATAACTAAGTTTTTGTGCTAATGATTGAGAGTTAGCAAATACCTATTATTACAGCGATTATGGAAATTCTACCCCCAAAGGGAGTGAAATAATTTATATGGAAGTCCGTCATTTCTGAAGTTAGAAACATGAAACTTCATTAAGCGCTTATGGAAATGCTATGCTTAAATGTAAACGTTCCAACGTTCGTTCGTCACATTTAAAGGTAGAAACTTTTATTTAGGCTTTTCATAATATATTTAATAAGAGTTTGAGTTTGTGTAAATTTACAAGGGTTCTTCGCCTGTTCGAGTGACGTATCGAGTCATAAATGTAGTATAATTTCTACAAAGACGTCCTAAACTCGTCTAGAGAGAAGTGTTAAGCTGAAAGAAATAATGTAACTAATCGTCTAAGAGTCTGATGTGGAAATATAAGAGACAAGAAAATTACTAATTTAAAGGTTATAAATTTGTGTCTTTGAGATTAATGCTTAATAAATTGAAAGTGTAATAATTGCTCTTGCATTTTATATATACGGATTTCTAAAAACCTAAAAATTTTTAGATTGAAATACATGTAAATAAAATGATACTAAATTATAAGACTTTCTTGTGAATTATTATTAAAATTTCCATCACACTGAACAACTTTTACAAACACACCATTTCCATATATGTAGTGTAGCTAATTTCTTGTTACATCAGTTATTCGTGATCTTTGAGTTTTATTCGTTTTGTTTGGAGTAATAAGGCGCTATTATTTCTTTATTTTATATTTAACTATATATATAGGAACCAGTCCCTTAGAAATGGTATTTATAATAGAATACATTAGTTAAATCTGACTAGTAAATAATAGAAAGGATTATATATATATTTACAAAAATACTAAATAAATGTCATGTTCCTACTGACTCAAAAACTCTTTTATACTACACGTATCAAATAAAAAATTCACCTACTAACTGCTAAACCTTCAAAGTATTACATTCAATATCTGAAAAATTACTACATTGCCGATTGTAAATGGTGTTGTATATGTATAATCGTATTTTATAGTTCAAGAGGCAGAATTCACATTCCCTACATTAATAATAATTTTCTTTCTTACTTCAAAGTATCTCTCGAATTTGCAGGCGTAGGCAGAGGCAGTCTAGTAAAATTCCATCCTAGGGGAAATTTTCCAAGTAATTTGGAGACGAATGAGAAGAAACTCCTTATTATTTCATGGATTCACTATTGCGTTCCAGGAGAAGGGGCTTGGGGCTGCGACTTGCACCTAAAGTGTAGGGCTAGTGCTTAAGGGCCATAGTAAAATAATGTCGCGATAGCGAGCACCATTAACCGTTATTGTCTGACCAGCTGCATTTTCTAAACATCATTTCTATCAAAATTACTTATTGCGTGAATTTTGGGACACTCTTTATTAACTCTGAACCTTACAGGTCAGTTCCTCAGTTACTTCAAAATACTTATTCCGTTTGAAATAAGGTCTTGAAATATTTACTGACGGACCTGTAAGTTATACCAGTACTAGCGTTTAGGCATCTATAGTAAAAAAAAATATCTGATGTAATTGACAAGATACCAACATCCTCTTTCATACAACATATACTTTTGTCGTACGAATGTGTACATTGTAGGAGTTCAATCAGGAGCTGATTCAAAGTTGAATAATGCTTTTGTGTGGAATTTTTAGACGAACCTTCTTTTACAAACTCTATTGCTCGTTTGTTTGTTGTTATATTTTTGTGTGCTTTTGCTGCTTAAAGACTAACTGCTTCGTATATTATTTCTAACGTTTTGTCATGGAGATACAAGTATTGACCGCTATCTATGGGTACCCCACCCCCTACCAACAAGTGTTAGGCTATACATATTGCTTCAGTACAGATATAGCAAGTAGATATATTATAACTTTGGCCTTTGCGCATCTACATTTTTATATCCCACATGACAAGGTTAGTTCGTAGAGAATGCTTCTTAGCGTTAAGCCCGCCTTTTGGACATTTTATTTATTTTGTTTTAAATTGTGTGCAATAAAGAATATATAATAATAATAATATACAGCATTTATTAAACATTTTTATTATATTTAAAATATACGTAAGATATAATTATTCTCCCGAACAGTAGTCAAACTCAAATATCATGTGTCATTTTGCGTCTCCATATATATTTGATAGTGTATGTATGTAAAGAAAAATATCAATGATTTTACTTTTATTATTTATTTTTATGTTATGTACATAATATTTATACTTGAAATAGGCATAAATTTACCACGCCTGTAACTCAATTTCATCGAACCCGTAATTCTTTCATGGGACAACGCTATTACAAAAATTGTAAAATAACGTGTTGTTGAAATTGCGTGTTAAAGGTTCCTTAATTTATATTACCTAATTAACCATTTTATAAATAATAATAAGCCTTGGGAATTAAATGCTCGGTTCAGTCTATATTTCAAAGGTAGCATTACTAATAAAACTGTAAATTATTGATTAGGAAAGTCCCGCGGAGTTTCTTGTGCGCGTTCTTCTTAGGTCTGAGGCATTAACTTTAGTGAACCAGTGGTAGATTGTTTGACTTTCAAAAATAAATCAAGTAACTTCTTTTTTTGAATAAAATTATTTGACTTTGAATGTGTAATGTCAGACACAGATACCATATAGGTATATCTAATATCTATATATCTGTATAAAATAGACATAAAAGATATTATACTAAAACTGTTTCGTTGAAATAAGAATATTCACGAGGCTCCAACATCAACAGGCATACAACAACGGGCGGATAAGTCGGGAATACACATAAAATCAATTTAGCAAAGCCTCTCTAAAACGCTTTGACCCCTACTGGGACAGGCACATAAGTGTAAACTTTTACTTGAAGCTAGATTTTAAGATTGAAAAATGCATGATTGCGGAACGGTTAAAATAACAATGAGTATTTTTTTATAATATTATGGCTACATACATTACTGCCAATGGCATCATACAAACAATTCAGATTTTTCCATTGCTATATATCGCATTGTAATGTCAGTCGACAAGAGTGTATTAACGATTTATTTTATAAATTTAAAATCTATAAATAGCCTGGCCTTATAGACTGTAGTAAGTTTTATAATGTAAACGGTTACTTTGAACTTCAGAATACTCTAACCAAGCTGGAGAACCGTAACTCACTTCTTTTAAAATCTTTTATTCAATGCTAGCTTATAAATACTTTTGACATTAAAATTGTCACGAACTTAAGATAAAACTTTTCGTGTAAAAAAACTTATTTTCGTTGAATTTATGTACGTTACAATTAGATTACGATTTTATCATTTCGTTAGTGCCAATTTCAAAATGGATAGTCTTACAAATTACATCTCTGAAAGATATTGTCTATGAAGATATGAGCTTTTGGCGTTAAAATATATATTTTATATTAAACACATTATTTATAGTTTACTAACCCGGAATAAAAACGATGTAACCTTTTGTTCAATTTATTTGAAATCCAAGTTTTATTAGTTATAATCACTATTCATTATGTTTCTCATTATTTTGCAAAATATACCTTTTCATTTCTACCGAGAAGGATTTTTTTTGTTTTCTGAACTAAATTACTTTAAATAGGTCTCTCTCTAGTACGATTCGCAATACTTGAAACGCTGTGATTAATTTTCACTAATTTTAAGTATAAAAATTGATATTATTAAGATTTATAAGGATAAATAATATGTTAGTGTTACTTTATGCATATTATTTAATGTTTAATACAAGATTTCTAATGTTATTATACGTGTTTTGTATTGTTTAATTAGCGTAAATATGTTATTACCCATTCCCTCAATTGATATTCCATCACAGTCTCATGATTTAAGTACCCCCTTGTCCAATGAAAAGTCACTTATTTTGGGAAGTTACACAAATACTATAAAATTAATAAAAAAGAAATATTAAATATTGATAAAATGTTTTATAAATAATTGAATAACAAATTTTGAGTTTCATTGGAATTACCCTTATACTCTTACTAAATGTTTTATTTATTCTGTATTATAGAACTGAAGTTGTTTTCGAACTGAAATTCTTATTATTTTTTATCACTTTTGTTGGTCTTGAGAGGTCTTTAAACGAGTACTATGTAAATAACACTTAATGGATATTGCTCACCCAATACTTGTTTACACTTTCTTTAAGTAACTGTTCTAGATTGAACGTATATATACATATGTATGAGCTCTAGACGAATCGATCGACTCAGCTGGATATAAATAGTTCAAGATACAGAGCCTATTTTTGCAAACTCGGAAAACGTATCTTGACCCAAAGCCGGCTGAACAAATATAGTACGTGTCAAAAATTCTTGCAAATAGATTTTATTAATAGAAAAGTTATTGCTATCATATGTTCTACCCACTGCCTGTTTATTAACTGTGACTTAACTATCTATATCCATTCCAAATATAATAATAGTTTTCAAACAAATTTCTTGTATAAAATAATTATAAAGAATTACAAACAAATTTCTTGTAACGGTGTTTTATTTCCAATAATTGTTTTTAATTATCTGCATGACCCTCTTTCTACGATTATATCGCTTGAGATTAAGTGTAAGACTAAAAAAATATTAATGAGCATATTACGTATATTTTACAGAATGACTTAGCGTCTTCAATTTATTTTTTTCAATTTTTACTTATTTCCTACATAGTAAGGTCGGCAGAGAGAACCTAGTGTCAACACACTCCATTCTTCACGAGACATCACGTATTGAGTGGCGGAAATCAACGCCGCGCTTTGTCTTACTAGAACGGGGAAACGAAAATTATTATTCCTCGACAACTTCATTCCCTACTAACGATCCGCTCGCGACATTGCCTGTATAAGCTACACGATCAAACTATTTTTTTTTTTCCTTTACCTTTTTTTTCTTTCGCGTCTGTTCGCGTACGCGTCTCACTTAAATCACAAACTTTGCTTTTGTTTTAATTTGTGAAATAAACACTAAATGTTAAGGGAAGTTTAACAAAATACAATAATCAAATCAGTTACATTTTTGTTAAATGCTTTAGCTTTAATTTAAAGTAATAAACAATAATTATTAAACAAAGCTAAAGAATATTTTTTAACATTTTTTTTAAAGTGTTATTCGTTTTCGTATAAAAATTTGTACGCAGCAGGATTTGAACCCGGCGCGGGCTGAAAACCATTCGAGCCGTCTGACCGCTACGCCATGCATTCTACATCCGGCTACGTCCAAATTATTAAACGCTTATTACAACTTGTATTTGTTGTTCGCTTGAACGGTTTCCAAGAGGCGCGGGTTAAAATCCCGCTGCGTTTAAATGTTTATACGTGTTCTATACGTACGTTGTAGTATTGAAAAGATTGGGATACTTATGTGTATAAAAAGTAAGCAGTGACTTCGTCGACCATATTCGCACGAAGTGTTATCTATTGATTTTTCGCTGACGACAATTAGTGGAAATTACTTAATGATCGGCAACTTTCAGATAGTTAAACAACTGACGTATTGAGATTAATCCCTAATTTATGTGTAATATTTACCAAATAATAATTCTAAAAATAAATATTCTTATTCAATTTATAAAAAAAAAACAAATTGTTAAATTAGTTTTGTAACATACATTATAATATAAGATACATACAAATATTTGGACATAGACCAAAAATACAATACTAATACTTTGCAATAATAAATTCAATGTCCTAATAATACTCGGGTCCCTACTGCAAACAAAGAACATAAATATCAGAGTGTAAACGCAAACCACGCCTCGCCTCAGTTGTTGAGCTCTGCGCCTGTAATCCATGATTTAACCAAATTTCCATAGAACACGACTTATTCTATGGTTCTGTTAAATAAAGTTATAAAGGTATTTACTGAAAATATTACCATAATCGTTAATACAATAGGAATAATTTAATTGGCTTTGATAAAATTATAACAAACCTGTCCCTTACATCGACACTTATTTTGATTATGACAACCGGCTGTATGTCAAGCAAGCTACGCTTTCTTCATAACTTTGTAACAAAGTACCTTCTAAATAGTACCTTCTATTAAAGATGGCACCCTATTTAATTCGCAATACTTATTTTAGTATTTCAAGCTAGTTGATGCCCAACTCTTTTTACATCGACTTTCTCACTTTATGACATATAACTTCTATTTAATAACTATTGACATCGAAACTTGGACAAAATATTGTCAGATGTCCTAGAGTCTAGATAATAGTAATTATTTCTTCAACTTCACGCTCTCCTTTCTAGATAGATTTTACAGAGATACACTTATACAGTGCGCCACGATAGTCTCAATGTAAAAATTTTATTTATCGACAATATATACTAAACAACTTTAACTAATGCGGCATTTATTTATTTCTTGTAATTTATGTAGTAAATTACCGTTCTGCATCGGAGTTTCTAGGTATTTAATTTCTATATATGTCAATGGAAAATGCCTATTACGTTGAGCAATTTTTGCTCAGACGACATATAAATATCTATACTATTTTTGTTAAGGCGTAACGTATTCTTTTTTCTTTTAGCTTAGCTGGTCTGTTCCATCTATGGTTCTACATCAGTTGTTCCACTATTCGAAATTAATTAAGCCCTATGTCCTGCCCAGGCTTAAAAGCACTACAACTAAAAAAGATTCATTTAATTCCGTCCAGTCAAATTGAAATACAGTAAAAAAAGAATACAAAATTACATATTCTATTACTGTTATTTTTGTATATCCCTAAATTATTTATCGTAAATATATTTAATGTTTAGACAGACATACTTTTTAAATGTTTTACTATAGTTTAAAATAACATCTATTCGTGGTCGCATCTGTATTTCAATTTTGTTATGTAATGTATTTTACCTTGGGGACAACTTAATATAAAGAATATAAACGATTGTATCTCTTTTACGGTTTAATCTAATTTAATTACTTTTCATCACTATTATATGCTTACACTTACACATCATAATGTTAATATATACTGTATGGATAAATACGTTGGTTTTCTTATAGACACAATATACACAAATAAATAAAATTTGAGTGTCTGTTTGTGATAATAAAATATAAGTTGTAATAAGCGTAAAATAAATTCAACGTAGCTGGACGTAGAACGCATGGCTTAGCGGTCAGAGCGCTTGAACTGTTTTCAAGAAGCGCGGGTTCAAATCCCGCTGCGTTCAAATTTTTATACGTTTTCTAAATACGTATATTCTTAAAAAAATATATAGATGATATTCTATTTTATTAAATGCTAGAGTACTTGTTGAAACATATTAATGGGACTTTGATCATTACATATATATTAAATTAAAATAAACGAAGCGCAACCTCGCAACGATCCTAAACATTCAAATATAAAAAACAAACAAAATATAGTGAGCGAAAACGAACAAAACAAATTAAAGCAAAATTGCTATTGCTTAATCAATGTTAATCGCAATCGAAATAGCCTTTTCCCAATGCACAGTTTACCGGTGTTATCCATGGAAAATAAAATTCAGTCGCGTAATTACAGCGGGCAGTTATACCGTTATCCGCAGCGATGACCTCCCTCCCCACTGTGATACCCACGTGACCGCTACGCGCTATTTAACCTGACTCACCACCGACCAAGATTACAACTTATCGGTGCACATTATGAATATATGGTACATTGTTATTTTAGCTCTTAAACGTTTATATACGTTTATGTTTTACGAACTTTAATCATTTTTTTTTTGGTTATTTATTTAAAATATACATCATACAGATATATTCGTTGTGCTTTCTTTTATTGATCACCAGTTTCCATGAAACTGTTACAACAACATGGAAAAAAAATAACGTATTACATCTAATAACTCTCATTGCAAAGTTCTAGCGCTATTAAATATATTAAGTAGGTATACACGTATATTTATATACATTTGTAGGAGCTCGAGATATCTGTAGGATCTTAAAACCAATAAAATTAATTCAAACGCCGTTTCGTAAATCCCGTTCACAGAATGTACTCGTAACTAATAATTGAATGCGTAAATAAGCGTTCGGTATGTAATCAGTGATATTCATTAATCCTTGTGATTTAAAGTTCCCTCCACTGGCACTTTACATGGTGATTGGATAATTTTAGCGAAGTGGTCACTCACTCGAAACGATTAGTCGTAGTCGTATTAGGTTCCTGATCCCGTCCACAATTTGCTACGAAATTTTTTAGTTTAAATCTTTTCTTACGGAGGTCATATAATATTATAGATGTACATATAAATGAACATTATTTTATCTTTATTTATTTACTAGCGCTTTCCCTCTCTCACCTTCGCCCGCGTAAACTGTAGCTGTTTCGTATTTTTGGCGGCCTTTTCGTAGTATCACGATATAAAATTTCATCACAATCGGTTCAGCGGTTCGGCCATGATGACGTCACAGAGAGACAGACAAAGACAGACAAAACTACATTTGCAATTATAATATTACTATGGATTACTTCCATTTAAAGCATGTTGGCCTTAAAACACACCCAAAATTTCAAATTAATATTATCATTATATAGGGGTAATTTTTTCTTCAAAAATGTCTTCCACATCAGACAATTATAATTTTTTTCAGCTTCACGCTTTATCTCTCGGCAAAAAGGACTTAGTGACACTGTTCTCAGCATTCCACCCGAACTCAAGACGTATGCATATTGAAGGCTGGAACTTTTCTTTATTGTACTCAATTTCAACAAAATCTTTCTCATACTGGAGAGAAAAAATAAAAACAATACAAATAGGTTATATTTGTATTGTTTTCGTTTTCATCTCTGAAGTAAAAATGGAGCCCACAACCATTGCACTTACTGTCAGACGTATCCCACTGAGCTATGACGGCCCCTAAGTTCGATAATTTTTATTTGTAAACGAAATGTGTAAATTTATGTGTAACCGGACACATTTTACTAATGAAGTATTTATTAATTTCTTGTAGTGTAGCTAAACCATAATGGATTTTCTATAGTTGCACTGAATTATTATTTTTTATATAATAGAGATAGATTTTTTTATATCTTTTGAACAAATTGTGTTAAGGCGGTTTTCACTTATTTCTATTAATTTAGCTGGTCTATTATGATTCTACATTAGGTGTTCCAGTCTTCGAAACTTATTATCTAAGTTCTGCTCATGGTTAAAAGCTACACAACAAAAAACTACACATACAACAAAATACTGTTGAAATTGAAACATTGACCAAAAATTATAACAATTCTTAAAAAGTGGGCATTTCCTTGTCTCTTAAAGTTGACACAAGAGATGTTTTAGGCCAAGGCTGTCTATCCCCAGGCCCGCAGGCCACCTTCTTGTCCGCCAATAAATTTGAATTGGCCCGCCAGCTTATAAATAAACCTTAAAATACACCGACAAAATTTTTAAAAATCATACATTGATATTCTGTTACTGTTTTTACATCCCCCAAATTTTTTTTGTAAATATATTCAATGTTCAGACACTACTTTTTTACGTATTACATTTGATAGATCATAGGTAAAAAGAACAGTGATGTATAGTAATTATGGTACATGCTTATACCCAATAAAAAATTTTACTTCTTACATCTTGTTAGTATTATACTTTCTATTTTAGAATTACGAAGCTAAACAAATTCAAAAAAAGAGTGGCAATTTAATAAATGTATATGCAGTTAGTGAAAACAAATTTATGTAACAGAAGCACTTTTGACACGCAGATAATAATTACTTACATGAATTTTATTATACTCAAAGAACAAAAGCGTGAACTTAACGTGAGAGGAGCGACTGAGAATAGCATTATATTTTTAAAAACAGGAAAAAATTAGGATTGTGCACAAAAACATTTTAAAGCAGTACTCTCAACATATTCTCACAAAACACAAAAGACTGGATTAAGGATAGTTTCCTTTGAAGTTGTTGGGTTGCAACGGTCGTTCTTTGAAAAACCATTCGTCAAAGGTAAAAAGGGTCACAGACGTCAAAGATAAACGAGGTCTTATTAGAATATATAACTCAACAAATTGTCGGCATTAAATGAAGAAACCTAACTTTCGTACCCTAATTTATGTGCTATAACTAAGGCATCGTACTTTTGTATGTTCTTCGTTATATTTTTATATAATATTTCTGTATAAGTCAGCAGTTAGATAACAAAATAAAATTACACAGTAATTTGTATTTAGGTCAAAGGTGGACCTGAATAATAACTCCATAAGTGAAATCCGCACGAGTCGAGGTATATTTTCGCATGTACATACAAGAACGTTAATTACTCTTAATCACTAGCAACACTAGAATTACTAGCGGCCTATTATTGATAGCGGTATTTTAGTCTAATTTACATATATAAACATGTATCGCCAAAAATGGAAAAAAACTAAATATATTATATTGTATATACAATAATGCTACCACTGAAGCCTAGTGTAGCGTAAATTTATGAAATTTCAAAATATCAAATATTTTTGTTTGTCATCACAGTGGCACAGTTGTGTTACATATACATGATTAAATGAACGTCATCGTCGATTTCTAAATATAGTAGAGGATTTTACATATAAAATTAGCGATAACCATAAAAAGAAAATCAACTGCATATATATTATCAGATTGCAATTATTTGAAAGCAAGCTAAACCGTTATTCACGCTTACAGCGAAACCGACATGTTACATCTGTGACTGATACTTTCATTAAAACATTTGCGATTATCCGCCCTGAGTTGCCACCTGATCCAATTCAGACAAATAAAACTTTATGTATGTAGCTCTATCTAAAAATATATGGATGTATATAGTACTTACTGTTGAAGGCGTTGGTTTATAAAAATAACGAAAAATATTTGTTCGAAAATGAAAAGTTAAAAACAATTACTAAAATTTCTGAGTATTTAAATACAACAGATTTTTCATTGCCACTCAAATTTAAAAAGACGGAAAACGACCGCTTCCCGCCCTCGTTACAAGAATTCTTATAGCGGATATTGCCTTTTCTTTTCTCTTCTCTATTAAGATAAAATTATATTAATGAAACAGAAAATGAAAATTTCTACAAACAAAAACGAAATTCACAAAATAACTTCATGCTATTTGTCTTCCTAATGAAGGATTCTTCAGGATATTTCCCCTTGCAATACGTTCGTTCAGTTGAACGATATTACATAACTTTGAAACAAATTTATAGTAATTACGAATTAATTTGCGTTATATTATTCAAATTTTCTGTCAGTGATTTAGGATTGTTGTTTTTATATTATTTTTACAATACAAAATTTTAACTTTACATATACACCTAAAGTAACTGTAGCATTTGTCGATCATAAAGCTAAATCTTATTAAGTCACCATCAAAACAATTACAAATTAAATTAATTACACGATAAAAATAACATAATTTTATATGTTCACATGAATATGTAAAGATATGTAAGTCCGATACCTACTAGACAGGGATTGTGACTGTATTATCCCTGTCAAAGTAGGTATTGGACTGTGAAACACTAAAATCACATTGATCTTTAATATTACATTAGCTGGAAATGGGTTAACATTTTAGAAAACATATAAAAATTTGAATGTAGCGTACTCGAACCCGTGCCTCTTCAAAATATAAATTAATTTGTAATAAGCGTATAAGAATAGCGACGGGTGTAAATCACATGGCTTAGGGGTATGGAGCTTTGATGGCGCGGTTTCGAATCCCACTGCGTTCAAATTTTTATACGTTTACTAAAAAAAATATGCTACCCAAAGATTATATCTATGAATAATTGTTTAGCAAGAGATAACGCCATACATTCATATTTTAGAGCGAGCTACGAAATTCCAAATTTTAAGTGTTTTCTTAAATATTTAATGTCCGAAATGTGTGAATAACACTTAAAAATTGACAAAATAATAAAAAATTATTATTTGGATAAATTCTTATGTTTCATTTTTGTTTTATTTAAGTGCTTCGTATAATTTTTGTTTTATGTCCATCCGATCTTCGTAAGAAAATCTTTAAAATTACAATGAAACATATACAAATATGATTTATACTTACAAATCAAATAAAGAGCCCTGTGAATCCCCTTTGTATGCCGTTACCCTTTCTCAATGCTATACTATCTGCTTCGATAATCGGTTCGCTCGTTAAGCAAATGCCTTATCAGTATAAATCTGAATATTGTGCTCTCTGGTATTCGGAAGCTTCTAACCGAGCATTATGCTATATTAAGAAGATAAGAAAAATTATATCCATTTAAAATAGTTACAGAAAAACCGTAAGTAAATTCATCAATGAAGGTTAAAAATCTTTAGCAAAAAAAAAATCAGATACACAAGTGTTCGCCCGCATCTTCGTTTGAGTGGACTTTATGACTTGCCAAACTACAACTTTCTACGGTCAGTAGTTTCGGTTACGTTGTCTGTCTATCACTCAATGACTAACGGTTAAAGAAGTAAAAGTTTTATATTGCTTACTCTTATATATGCTGTCTCACGCAAACTTCACGCAAAAAATCTGTTCGTAAGATTCAAAATATTGAAAATTGCAATAAGTAAATTTTTAGCACAAAATATGCGTGTCCTATTAATATAAAAATGTTTTCTAAAGCGATTTTATTTGAGTATACACAAATGTCCAATTCACAGTATTGCCTTTCTATATACATATTTAGTTAAAGTGTCGCGGCGCCATCATTTATACGCCTCGGATGCCATAAAACACTCGCGTATATTCAACTTTCAAAGTAAGAAATAAATTATCTCTTTGAGCCATGGACAAAAGTATCATTCCATTTTCTCAGCTGTCCTTATCTCTTTAAGTTTTATTATGATGAAATGGTCATTATACCTAAGTGGTTTTTTATTTTAAACTCTACCGTAGTTGCCCCTGAAAAATATTTCTATCTCAGCTTAGATGACTAGGAACAATGACAGTAATCTCTATGCCTACTGTAGGTTAGACATCATTATTAAAAACAATTCTTTTCAAAGTTAATAATAGTGGGTTTATTACTTTCTTAACAATCGTCACTGATTATCAAGTCAAAAATCCTGAATCTTTTGTTTGTGTGAACAAAAGAGCGTTGAATGAGGCCATTTCTCTGTTGCTCGATTAAAAGCCATGCCTTCGATTTTGGTCGGTCGATCACAGGGCACTCGACAATGAGACTATTTGAGCATACGAACATCGAAACGTGAAGCCATCTGTCGACCATCGTTCCTTTTCTACAGATTCACTGTCGTATGCATGCAAATCGCTTCCAAGCTCATACTCGTAAATAAATCGTTTCCAATAAATTGACAAGTAGTTCAACCGTAGTTCATTGGTTTAAGTGAAGTTGAACTTCACTTAAGCAAATGGAGTAAACCAATAAATAATTTAAAAAATTAAATAAAATTTAGACCTGTTATGTGTAATATAAATTACTAAATGCTTTAATGACGATAAAATTACCTGATTTAATTATATAACAGTAGACAATAACGACGAAATCTGTAATATAAAAATTTATGAGGGTCTATATGGTACCTATTTACTAAAATGTTATTACCGTAATAAAATTACTCGAGACAGCGAAATTTTAACCACACAAAATTGTTCATGATGATTTGAAACGTTCAATTCTCTTTATCTATTTAGAATATAGTACATGACATAAAAATAATGTTGAGTTCAATTGCTATAGGAGGTAACCATAATATTGATTTTAAATATGAATACATTATGTTGGGTTGAGTTGAGATCCGCCGCTCAATAATGTATAACGCGCTTTCGGGCGGAAAGCAGATAACGGAGAATCTCGACTTGGTTCTCTCTGACTATGTGGGAAAAAGCTTGAATCTGCAAACTGAACACATTAAAAAGTTATTAAAAAACAAAAACTAAACTAAAACAAAATTATTTTAGTTGTGTGAAATAGAATTCAAGATTTAACATACACGTTACACGTCAATTTCATATTTATTGAGTTTAAATTCTATCAAACAAAAACAATATTTTTTTAAAAAAGTTTCATAAATTTAATAAAAGTTTAATAAATTAAAACCTATATTAGAAATATAGAATTAACATAGTACAAATTAAGTATATTTAAAATATACGTGTATATGCTTAAGTATATATATTTGTGTAAATTCTGAATTGAAACTATATATACATAGCTATATATAATAAAACTTTGTAATTTTATTCACAATATAATTGTTACTGTAATTTAGTTTTAGACTGGTCGATCACTTAAACACGCATACTAAATTATAATAATAATTCTTAAAATATTGTACCGATATTACCTACTTTAAAACAAAAAGTAATACAAGTAATAAAATATACATGATTATGACTAAATATACAAGGATATGAAAAATATTTTTGAATATGTATAAAAATACGCGTAGCATTTACGCTTATTAGGATTTGAACCGTAACTCAATAAAAACTTAATTAGCTGACACACTTGGACGGTTGTCTTGGAGACTTCTAATTTCAAATTATGCTACGTTCAAAGCTTTTTTTTAAAAGTTTTTTTTTTAAATATATTAAAATCATTTTTAAATAAAGATTATTTTACACTAGAAGGAGAGCGCAATGAAGACCGCGCGGTGCTGAATGAAAACAACAAACAGTCGACGTAGCACGTCTTTGGTGGTCCAATAAGTGGCATGAGAGGTATGAGTAGGCAATGGTATTTACAAATATCGTGCACGTAAGTAAGTTGACGTATTGATTTATGGAGACTTATCGACTCGCTCGTCAGTGGTAGATTTCGCATTATATTTTGTAATAATTACACGTTCGTAGCGTGAAATATATTAAAAATAAATATTTACAGACGGATATCTTGATCGATTTCCTATATATTCCATTCAATTTGATATCTAAACGTATTCGAAATTAAGCTGTTGACTGTGACATTCTGTTGATTTGTCATAAATATCTCAATTACCGCTAACTCGAGCCGCGATTTTAGGTATATATTCACAAATAGCAATATTACATGTAACTTAATTTAAGAATAAGAATAATATTATTGTAAGAATAAAAATAAAATATATTTTTATTACTTCTTAAATCAAGTGTTGCTTTTATAAAATTATAAATTTATCATACATTTTATTTTAAGTGCTGCGCTTTTAGTATATCACTCAGAAGACAGACTACGCCTGTGTGTTCAATTATAATACATACTTGTATTTTTGTAGTTGTTTGTTTGTATCCGGCTTTCCGTCTACGAGTATATATGACCGTCTGAATATTGATAAAAAATTATAAGAAAAATTAAAACTTTGTGATATAAAAATTTTTTAAGGTTTTTCTACCAATTTTTCTTTATATTCTTTTCTTATTGTTATTGTGTGTAAAATAGTATACTATTTTTATAGAAAGTAATATTTTAACATTACATTATAAAACATTGGTAATGTTTTTATACCGCATATTAACATAATATTATTACTTTTAAATGATAAAATATACAAAAAAAATATCATGTCTTACATAAATACTTTCCCGTTTTTCAGAATTCTCGTTACGAGTCGTAACGAAATTGCTCGTTCTAATGAATCTTAAAACAATTGACTGCTGAGCCGCAGGTGTTCAGTGTTTTAAATAGCTTTAGAGATGCAATAATAATCAAAATCTCTATTACGTAGATTCAATGTCGTAATCATAATATATCAATTTCTTTTCTTTTACGTTTATTTTGTTATAAAAACCTTTTTTGATAAAATAAAAAAAAAATAGCTAAGTATAATTACTTGTAACTACACTCATATTTAGTATAGTTACTTGTAGTGGAGTAAGAGAGAGTATTAGTAAATATAAATATTATCAAAAATTTTTTTGTTCCTTATTATTATAATAATTTAAAAAAAAAACTAAAATTTCACTCTTTAAACTCTAAAAAAAGACAAAAATAAAAAATAAATAAAAAAAGAACAAGAATAAATTAGTATCCTAACTATACTATATTAACACTACGAACAGGAAAAGTAATATGTTTATAAAATGTTTTTGTTTTTCTTCAGCAGCAAAAATTTAAAATATTTTAAATATAATCATTACCTTAAGTGGATATCGAATCCACAACCAATTACTTATTACTAAATTTATCTAAAAACCCTTATCTAAAACATTACAACCATTGTTCATTAATAAACTCGGTACTTATACTCGGTAGTATATTTCCAAATGCGTAGTTTAAATTACTTTAACGATAAACATTATTCAAGTTGCTACTTATAATTCACAAGTGAATGAGCTGAGTTTTGATTTTATACATATATATATATATATATATATATATATATATAATATCTTTTGGTAAAACTAATGAACAAATTTCGGAAACATTACTTTGTACCAACAAAGTAAACCTACTTAAATTAATAATAATAAGAGATACTTTATATTATTATTTTCTCACATTCGTAGAGGGGCTACGAGAAATGCATGAACATAATAATTATTTAACAGCACTTGTTCGTTTTTATATATTTATGTCAGTTCGTACTTGAGATATTGCGTGCGAAGTAACTTAAATCTGTTTTGTCTAATCTGGGAAATACCTAATATAGGTTATAATATTTTTTGGCATAGGTATACCTAACCTTGAAATAGATTTATAAAGAGCAAATTATATTGGGTTCTTATTTTGTAGACTTACCATCTACCTGATGCATCTGGGAGAGAGAGTTAAATAAAAGGGGAGTCAAAGTTCAAGAATCAATTAGTGGCGTAGCTTGTCGTCCATAATTCATGCGCCTACACTGACGCACCTGTTGCAAACTGGCTTAAATTGTCCACAAAGTAACGACGCTTTGAGCTTTAGATTGATTATAATAAATTAAAATATTTTTCCGCTTCAAGTATTTTTTACATCTCTTGTATCTTAATTCCAGATGAATTAATTCAATCAAGGTCGTATATTTATTAACTACACAATAAGTTTAATATTTCTAACAAAACCCTAAAAATATAAAAGGGTGAGATATGAAGTGTCTACCATGTAAAACGCGGGTGACGTGTGCAAAAATAAATATATGTTTTATTCGTAAAATGACATAATTAGATACACCTATTACCAAATTAACCATAACATTCATTACAGTTTTAACACAAACGCCACGAAAATATTAATATAAACTCCTTTTACTATTGTAGTAATGAAGTCTATATAATAATATATAACATTTATCATCATTAAGAAAGGAACACGCAAAACAAAAGCTTTGTTTAGTTTTGTCGAGTTATTTAAGGCAATGAATAGGTATGGGATACCAACATTATCAAGGGTAATTAAAATCCACCTCCTTTTCGGTGTAAACCCCTGAAAACTGTCATAAAATTAGTAGAGGTCAAATATTTTATTATTATTTTAATAAGTCACATTTCATTCAGACATGCCCGGCATTTTTAATAAGTCCAGCAAAGTAATCTAAGCTAGTGTATACAATATTTTTTGTATACAAAATTAGTCTGTTACTGAGTGACTAATTTTTAGCATAAAGGTTACATGAGGACTTTAGAGGAGCACCAAAAAAGGATGTCTCGAAATTCTATGGGAACGAAAATAAAAATTATTATACATTTTGAAGGGAAATATTTGAAGGCCTGCAACTTTTAGTTATATAATATTAATAATATTAGTTGTTAAAACAAATAGTATTAATTAATATTACAAATAACAGTTTTAGAAGTACCTACATATTATATTTTTTGTAAACGTTACATTATTTTATACCAGCATTGAATAAAATATACAGTTACTAAAGTGAATGAGCTAATTACGAAAGTCATTTTATATCTAAAAAAGCGAATTTGTTAATTAATCTATACTAACTGAAAGTTTATTTGTTAAACTCAAAAAAAATTATAATAAATATTTCAATACAGTATTTTGTCTTACGTGAGATGGTAAAAGAAAACAGAAGAGAGAGAAAAGAGAAAGAATATTTATTTTGTTTTCCAAAATATGTTGTGTTGCCAAAATTTCAACTTTCGTTGAACAAGAATAAGTCAGCGTCGAGCGTAGAAGTTACGAAGTTTATGAGTTTTATGAAGCGAAACAAGTGATATAATTACGCATTATTGTAATGACCGAAGTGTCGCGCAAAAGCGTCCCCGAGTCGGGCAACTGGTTAGTCAAGGAGTTACCCCATTATTTGCGTACGCCAAAGCGAATGCGAATAAACAGCGGTAACGCGCGTGACTTGAATAGATAACCGCTGCATGGAAGAATAATATGCTTCAAAAGTTTTCATACTCAAAATTATTTACTTTTTATGCGTATTCAATATAAAACTGAAAGTAACTGCGTTTGGGATGTGCGCAGCTGGAATATGTAATTTTTCTATAATGATTGATGTGCCGAGGATATAGAAATAGATTCGAGATAAAAAATGTATATATGGGACTTCTGTAGTACAGTCCATTTTTTTAATACTTATATTTTAGACTTCTGATTTCTTTTCACATGTTTTATTTTTTAAAGGGACAGCATGGGAAACGTCACAAAATGTTAAGTTAAGTGCTCAAGCGTTTTCAGTTATTGTAATCAATGGCAGTGGTAAACATCGTCTTAATACGTTTAATTAGGGCGCGAGGATTTATTACTACCGCATTATGTATTATGATCAATACACATATTGAGATTATCGTGGCTAGGAAGACGGTTAATGAATGAGAACATGTTAGTTTTTGATTCGATCCCGACTCGGGGAAATAATATTTAAATTATTTTCATTTCCCCGCCGGGAAAGATAAAGCGCGCCATTGTGCTCCACCACTGAACAGGCAATGTCTCGAATTTAAGTCGAAATGTAACCTATCTACCATGCTATGCAGGAAAAAGTGTGGAGCTCTTTTATGATATGATCCATACTGTGTGTTAATATACATATACGACGAGATTTAATTCTAATATGGAGAAATTTAAATAGATAATATTAAAATTATAACAATATATCGCAGTAAACGTTTATTTTATTATTACAAAACATGTTCAGGCTCGAATATAAATGTAATGAAAGATTAATAATTCCATTTGTTCGTATATAGCATTTATTCATTCGGCGCATTCACTCTTTAACACCTTCGAACAGCTCGCTCCGCAGCCTGAATAAAATAACAGCCAGAATTCCTATGAGAGATAATTCAATCCACGATATGGGGCTTGGAATGCCAATAAACTAAATTTTCTATACCAAATCTGTTACAAAAAAGGCAGGACAACTCTTTACATGTATTTTACATACATTAGAATGATACGACACAATACTTTTTCATATATATCAACACTGTTACGTCATGCTGTACTTATGGGCTCATAACGTGTTATATTGAAACGAGATAGCGTCCCTTTCCGCATTTGGGTCAACAATTGCCAAAGAAAACAGTGAATTTTCTCTACTTTGTGAGTTTAGCAACGTGATACGTATCGAGTCAAGCCTAGAGAAAAGATATAAGAAATATGTCCCTAATTTTCACACAAAATTGAACTTACCGCATTACTGAAAGATTTATTTTACCGACAAGCTTTGGGTCTCGTCTGCAAAAAACATTGTCGTACTTATTGCTATTTAGCCGTGGCAGGGTAGTGGGTCTGGAAGAAAATTTCAAATTCCCTTAGGCAATCCCCTTTTTATTTTCTTAAGTTATAAAAAGTAATGAGATCTGTTTATATCTGTTCAAGTACGCTCTCTATTGTTTGGACTTTTTATAGTTATCGTATCAGATCTGCAACAGACTATATCAACCTAAATCTGTCCAGAGCAGGCGTAGATGTCTTCTATCATATACATTTTTTATATTTCAAATGATAAATAAAAAGTAAGTAAACTATTAAACCTGAAAAAGAAAATAAATATAATGAGTATTATTTATATTTATTAGTGTACTACTAATTTGAAATTAAGCAACACTTTTCTCTTGTTATTTTCCATTGCTAGTCTATTATGGCAAGGATTTGTGTAGCCGCCCTATAAAACAAGTGTAAGATTTAAAAAGTTCGGCCCAAAATAGAGGGTCACAGAAAGACGCGTAATCCTCAATTCTTGGACTCTCGCCCGAACGTCCGCTACCAAACTAAGATATTTCAGCAAGACATACGACTTGGAAATAAATTTTCACACAATCTAAAACTACGCTCTGAAAAAGACTGGAGTTTTTATAACATCGGCTTAAGCGGGAAGCAAATTGTACTTCGGCTTATCACATGCACAATCGGGTACAAAATTATATAACATAAGCTAAGATCTAGTTACTTGCTTATACTAGACTTATAGTATTGTTTTTACATTTATATTCCGTTCTTTATATATGGCGTTTAGTAATGTGCTCATAAGGCACGCTTATGAGCACATAATGTATTATGAATATACTCATGTTGATGAAATATTATACAGGCCATCGTGACGTAGTTGGACAGCGTCTTACACGCGAAGGTTGTGGGTTCGATTCCTACTCGGGAAATTATTGTATTTATATTATTTTCATTTCTCCGCTCTAATGACAAGACAAAGCGCTGTGTTGAGTTCCGCCACTCAAAACACAATGTCTCGGATTCAAGCGAAAAGTGGAGAACGGAGTATCTTGACACTAAAAATCCGGAAAAAGTACAAAGCTATGAAATGGTAGATACTATTGTAGTAAAAAAAAACTACCGTATGCCTGCCATGCCATAAATTTGATTATTTCATAAACTAAATTAAGTTGAGAAATCTTGTAGATGGTTAATATTTAAACAAAAGTAGTATATGAAAATTTCAATCAATCATTAACACTTAACTAATAATTGAATTACATAACTAGTAAATGAAAATTTCAATAATTCAATAATTAAATTCACGCATATCCTACATATTTGCGGATGGAACTGAAGAATCTAGTGCCAATCCATGAATTAGAAGTAATAAAGTATTAACATTCTTCTAATATATATCTACACCATGATGACAAATTCATTTTCAGGATGAAAATATCAAGTATTAAATACGTAGACAATGATCCTAAAGCCCACTACATTATGATACTAAATTAAATGTACATTACGTGACTGAAAACCTTTTTTTATATCAATAAGTTATAAGCATAGCGCAATTGCCGTGAATCTAACTGAACTTGTACTGAGTTCAACTCCCAACAACGTATGGAAATTTGAACATAGTGGGAGTCGAACCTGCGTCTTTCGGAACTTGTCCGAGCGCTTTGACCACTAAAATATACGTTTAATCCAGCTATGTTGAAATTCTTACGCGCTTGTTACACCTATTTTAGTTGTTAGTATCTCTGTAGAGAAATTTTTATAATTTCTTTAATAATGGTTTAGCAAGAGACACTAAGATATAAATATGTTAACATTTTTAAAAGACATTTTTAAAAAATGTACAAGAATTTCATTTGTAATTACTATACGTTTTAAAAAAATGTTATTCATATCCTAAGTGTGTGAATAACACCTTACAAATATACATTTTCTTAATGTTATTAGGGCAGTTTCTTGGCCTAAATTTACAAAACGAGCCACCGCTGAACTTCCACTAACGAAAAAATCGAAAGAACGAAAAGTGTGTAGTGTCAAATGCATGCAAGATTAAACAATTATAAAAAAACTGGCACGTTTCTAATTTGAATAAATTTAGTCCCACCATCTAAACAATTAAAAGAAGAAGAAAAACATACCACTTGTAATCTTCTGTACTTGGTCTGACAAGGGGGTCCTCAAGAATTTTATCAAATTTGATTTAAAATATGCATAAATATAAACATAAATATATTAAACTGCTTTTCCGTAATTTTTTTAAGAAAACATGGTTACCAAGTAGGCAGGTAGGTAGGTTAAAGATCGTGTAAGTATGGCTTCCATTAAGAGTCGTCTTTTACGTACACTTTAATTAAGAAAATTAAAAAAGTATACTCGTACTTAGTGTGATATACATATGTATGGGATGTGTAAATAGATATATGTATATATGTGCTTAGTATGTTTTAAGAAACAGTACCTAGATAGGTATTCTGAAACATTTATTAAAGTGAATATTTCATTTTCAATCTTAAACAATATTTAATTCATACAGATAAGATAAATAGCAAACCAGCTGAAAACTAATAAACTTTAAGATTACCGTGAAAATATATTTTTTAGAAAGATAACCAAAGGAAGTATAACTAATTGATTTACCAACATAATGCATTATACAAAATTATTATAACTTTTTATTAAAATAGATTATTTTGGAATTCGAATACATTTTATATATACTTCTGATAGTATATGAAGTGGAAATCTCGAGCTGACACACACGTTCTTCAGTTTCCGCCATTTTTAAAGATACTGTTGGGTAGCGGAACCAACGCCGAGCTACATAAATAAAAAAATGGTTTTGACCAATCCACTCTATTTAGTATAGTATATAAACGGGCTAATTTATATACCCTAGTATGTTAGTCGAAAGTTACTTTAATCAAGAGTGTAATAATGTAGATTTGATTGTACATAAGACATTCAAAAAGCACCTAGAAGATACATAAATATTTCTACATTAGGTGACCTTTAGAATATTGAGCTTCAGATCAACATGAACGCTAAGGTGAAAGCTAACAGGGAAATTATTAAAAGCGAAATAAAATATATAAGGAAACTGTACTGGGACGTAAAAATCATTCATTATTGAATCAAAACACACCAGGTGGATATAAAATAGGCAAAATATTTGTAGGTTTTGCAATGCTAATTAATTTGTATTCACGTAAGTTAAGGACACTCACACATATATTACATCTTTATTGACTGCAAAATAAAAAATAAGTATTGAGAAAAACCTTAACAGAAGATATAAAGCTTTATAGCTTTATACGTCAATTAAATAGTAATTACATGTCAGCCTAATTAAGTAACTGTCAAAGATAAATGTTCTGTAGTTTTATTTATCTGTTTATTGATCCAGCAAATTGTATTTATTTTTAAAGTTCAATCTATATCTATAAAGATTTTTATTCATTCCTGCTCGTTGTAATTATTTTAAATTATACTAAAATTACGCTATTACTAAATGCTTCTGAATAGAAGACAAATGAAATGACTTATGATAAGGTGGGTTATCGAAACCAAGTGGAGCAGACTGCAACGCATCCTGTGCATGTATAGTAGGTATATATTTTACTTCTAGTTCATAAAAAAATATTACTGTTTTTTATACTCTACATAAATACGAATTACATGTTAAAAAAATTGTAGGTATCGTGGTTGCCAAATTTAACGTTCTCAATTAAACTAATATTAGATACATTTAAAACTATATAATCCCTGCGTTGAAATACTGTTATTACTATCTTGTAATTATTTGCAAAAGATGATAACCTTTAGACTATTACAGAATTTTAAATGGTTAAGAACGGTAGAATCTTAAATAATAGAATAATTTGTTCGAAAATTCTCAATATGTAATATTAACGCAAGTAACTACGAGCAGGTTCGACAAGACGATATGTACCACACTCTTGCCGCCGCCCGCCGAGATAACGCATCCGACCCTTATCACCACACGCTCCTTACCGTTTGTCATAAATTTTATCACCGATGGGCAAACGCGGGCGAAAACCGCTTTTTTCAGATTTTCTCCAGATTAACGAGCCGTGAACTCGTGAGCGAGCCTTTTGATGTCTTTTTTCAGTCACTAACACGAACACTGGAAATTATGTTAAGAACACTAGTAAACATTATTACTTTTAAGTCAACACTACACAATTATCTTGAATTAAAATTTTAACACCAATAGTTTTACTTATATTTTTCAGTTTTATAAGTACACAAAACTGTGAACACCGTGGAGTCTTTAATAACAAAAATTTGCGTGGCCGCACCAAAAATTTCAGCCGTAAAGCAATTCCTTGAGAAGAGACAGTTTGGGGTTGTAATGTTGTGGCGCGCTGCGTCTGAAATGTCAAACGTTGCGGTGCGGTGGAGGCGCACAAGGTCGCAAAGGCAGTCGCTCGCCTGGCGGCCAGCTGCGGACTGCGCGGGTGGAACTGAGAAAAGTCGCGAGGCCCACCGACGCCGCCCGTACCCGACCCGCAGCGCACGCGCCCCGCGGAGATCGATACACCCTGCCCATACCACTGACGCACCCGCCGGGGTGCTGCGCCCCACACACGCATCCGTCGCGACGCTTACACTTAAGATATGCTCGCTTAAGAAATCCTTCGCAGTTCCTCTAGTTTTCTAGTGGACTGAACAAATGCAAACGTTGTCGTGAGTGATAATGAATGCTAGCTGACTTCTGTCCTAATCTATAGAAAACGTAATATTATATTTATGTATATAATATATAAGATATAAAAGAAAATATGTTTAAAGTAAAATACTGATTGAAGGGAAGTTTCATATACAGTACCATTTACTACAGTTCTGATTTAATTAGAGCATGACACATAAAGCATTTATTTTTTATTTATTAAATTATTATAGTAAAGATTAAAACATTTATTTCGCTACGTCATTGACACCTTGTTTGTACAAATCTTAAATGCCGGACTGCAAGCGATGGTTGAAAGCTTAAATTTTGCACAAGGGAATTAAATATTGTTTCGTCGCTAAAAACACTATGTTCTGTAAACTGTTCACTATGCACCGTTCTTTTATTTGATACCAAGAATGACATTAAATTTTTTTTCTTTTTAGTTAGACACTAATTTCTTAAAAGGACGCCATATTCAGTTAATTAATTAGACATCACGTAGCCTATAATGTTTCTATTAATATGTATAACATAATTGTGCAATTTAGACAAGTTAAGAAGTTACGAGTAAACAGATGAACATACAAAAACTATAATTATTGTTTTTGCCTCGTCGTAGAAAAAATATGTCGTTTTTAATGTTAATTTATATTTTAATTATAGTCGTATAATTTTTGTATAATAAAAATGTATATGCGTACATTTTCAAGGTGGTCATGTCATTTGTGAATTAACAGGAATTTTATTCTTAGCTAATCGTATATTACTATAAATACAACAACAACTATACACAAGTACAATTACTATAAACAGTTATAATATATTACATAAAATTTATAAAAACGAATGATACAAATTATGTGAGAAATGGTAATGAAAGAAACTATTTTTCAACATGATGTACATTTCGTATAGCTGATATCGTATTGGATCAGTTGTCGGAAAAATAAATTCGAAATACCGAAAGCTTGAGTTCCACGATTGTATCTCAACGCTCTTGACATAATAGAAGCACAATGCTGTTAGAAAAAGAATCTAAAAATAATATTCACTCTTATATCCGACCTACTCCAATACTTCTGAAAACCATTGAGACAAACTACATTTCACTTCAATGTCCCGAGCGATATTGTAAAACTATTCTAAATTTCTTAAATATCTTTATTCTTAAAATGATATTGTATTCGAATTATGGTACATGATTCATATTAACGAAACATTATTTTATCTTTGATGACTATATTTTCGAATTTTTTATACATTAATGAATCCAAAAGCATTTAAATAACTAAAAAAAAGCATAGCTTTAGAGATTAGAGAGAGATAGATAACAATGTGATATTTAATCAAACTAGGTAAATATTCGCTTTAGTGATTAGTCACGATTCGCTTACAATTAGTGAGATGAGCTAGTTGAAAATAAAGCCCTAAGGAATTATGTGTAGAAATCCAAATTAATAACATGCTCAACCCTTATAAAAACCAACTTTATATATATAGGTAGGAAATATTGCTCAACATTTTACATGCTCTTATTAGCTTCATCTGTAGCTATCTAAATGTAAGAAAATAATACAATGCTATCCACTTCTTACCGTCTGATTTACTTACTTACTTTAAAATCGTTTGACACGTATCCGACGATAATGCAGTGTTTTCATACTACAAGCCCGTTGTCCTTGTCAGGACGACCAAACAAAGATAATGTCAATTTAAGACAATTTTTTTGTTGTTTTTTTTTAAAACTATTTTTTTATTTATTTAACAGTAGTAATAGCAAAATATTAATTTTACACTGAGCTAAGTAAGCTTAAAATTTATAAATATTGTAGCTATGAAATATAAGTACATAAGTTATTAGTCCGTTCGTTAATTGTATGTAGAGTGCATTATTTGCTTTCTACCCTATATTATTTGTATACTAAAACTACTTTCTACTGTATATAAATAACGTGTTATATATTTATTATACAAACACGATCGTGACGCAATTAGTCAGCGTGTGATTGTAAACGCGATTAGTTATGGGTTGAATTCCCACTCGGGGGAATGATTATATATAAAATATTTTCATTTCTCCACTCTAGTATCTAACACAAAGCGCCGCCATGAATTCTGCCGCTCAACATGCAATGTTGCGATTTAGGGCGAAAGGTGGAGAACGAAATGTGTCAACACTAGGTTCCCTTGGACTACCCTGCTAGTAGATAACGAAGTGTCTTGACACTGCAGGTTATCTCTGCTGCAGGAAAAAGCGTAAAGCTGCTTTTTTTCGTTCATAATTAGACAGATACAAATAGTTATATTCAACATTTTTAAGAATACAGGACGTGAAGCACTATATGTATTATATAATTTACCAATACATATTATTACTATATATTGATATACAATACACTTTACTAACACTATAGTATCAGCTATATACACATAGAATAGTGGCAAGAACGCTAGCTGCGGGTTCCCATTGAATCGCAATCTTGAACGAGCCAGCTAGCCAGCCAGCCAGCTAGTTACCAGTGCAGGCGGTTTGCCTAGCTTGTGACTAGTGACGGCCCATTGGCTGTGATACTTTTATGAAAACTATTTGCACTTTGACTTCATAAGATTTAATTGTACTGTAAATGATTCATATAAGTTAAAGTAATGTATCTAGCTACAACACACAACGAGTTGTATAAATGGCCAGGAACAGAACGTAGAACATATTATTAGAAAACGTATAAGATATGAACGCAGCGGGATTCAAACTCGCCCCTCTTGGAAACCGTCCAAGCGCACTGACCGCTAAACCATGCGTTCTACATCCAGCTGCGTCGAAATTCTTGTACGCTTATTAAAACTTATTTTTGTAGTAAACACCTCTGTAGAGAGATTTGCTTCATTAGTAAAAGTTGTCCAATGTGGTGGGCAGTTTTAGCTAAGAAATAAAAATTATTGAACTTTGTGGCCTTCGTGGCATAGTGAAATACGTCCGAAAGAAAAGCGATGGTTATAGGTTCGATTCCCACTTCAGAGAATGGTTATATTTGTATTGATTGAGCCCATAAAGAGAAGATTCGGCATTCAATATGCAATGTGTCGAATTCGGGTTAAATGCTGAGAACCGAGTGTCACACCTTTTTAAAGCAATAAATATTATAATCGTCTGATGTAGAAGACTTAGAGACGAAAAAAACTCATTATAATTTTGGGTCAGTCTCTATGTCAACATGGAGTAAATGAAAGTAATCCATACTATGATTATAAATGCGAAAGTAACTCTGTCTGTCTGTGACGTCGTCACGGTTTTTCTCCTATTTATTTAGTTTTTCTAGGAATTTCATTTGTGTATGAAAAGGCCGCCGAAACGAAACAGCTATAGTTAACTCGGGCAAAGCCGCGAGCAGGTCGCTAGTAAAGAACAAATTAATGATTATTCGTATTCGTATTTTTACACATGTATGGTTACTTTGAATTGGGGTCGTTATACTTAAACAATGCATGTGTTATTTAAACTTATTTATGTCGACAATTTTCTTTATCATACAAAAATAATAAAATATTCATCATACGAGTAGCTTTAAATCTCAACGGAACCCTCCCACTACGTGCCAAAATATTGTACTAAGCCAACAAAAATTTCCACTCATTTGCTAAAAAGTACATAAAGCCCGGTAAAAGCTTCAGCTTCACAGCTTCAGAGACGCCACCTTCATTCGATAATCCCCGTCTATGTTTAATATGTGATATGGATCGATCGGTTTTGTATTGACAAGTATTATTCTAAAATTGATACTTATTTTTTAAATATGTTTTTTGTATAAAAGATATAGTATTTTTGTTTAACGATTAACGATTATAGAATTTTTAGAATGGTATAAAAGTGATTATAAAATTGATAACAACAAGTTAGTAAATAAATTTAAATGAATTCATTTGGTAATAACGAAAACTAGTTAAAATTTAGTTTTAATAGCCAGTACAACAACAAGTCCACAATTTCATATTATTTAATAGTAAATAAATTTTAATTATCATAATATTACATACTATTACTTATACATAAAATATAGTTTCAAATAAAATTAGATGAAAATAAACGTGCCTTCACATAAATGGCTATTTCATTGAAATGGTGCGGATCCAGGCAACATCTGTTTTACCTGCAGAAAGGATTTTATTCACGTATCTACATAGCAATTTTTTCTAATAAAACTGTCGGGATCGAATATTTACATAACATTATACTTTATTTAAAGGCAATGTTATATGCTCAGATGGTTTGGTATATCTTAAGGAAAGGATGACGAAAAACCTATATAAAAGAAATATGGTAGAGTCTGAAGAAATTAAAATAGGGAACCTCAACGAATGTCTGAAATATTCAGATATCTAAGACAAAAAAGGCATTTAAATAGTTACATAGATACTGAATATTCTATTCTAGTGTTCTCAATATCAATTATGTATGAAAAATAAAAAACTTGTAATATGCGCAAGGTTTATATTTTAAAACTGTTTATACAATTTAATACTGAAATTAAACATAAATATATTCTTAGCACTAAGTACATAACCATTGCGATCAAAGTAATAATTAAATAACAATATTATATATTTTGTAGGTAATAATTAGAATTATATAAAAACAAAAATTAAAGCACGAACTAAATGAAAATCGGGACCGGAAACCAAACGATCACATTAAATGTAATCTTTAATTTTATTTTCCTGGTATTTGCTTCTTCTTTCTATCTTTATATCGTTTAATTTTATGGAACTTTATGTGAAATTACTCGTATAAGGAAATTTGATATTTCTTCATCGTATGTATATAATCTTTAGAAAGTTTATCATTATCCTAAAAAACAAAATACTGAAGAAACCATTTCTGTTTAATTTAGTTGTAGTACTTAGTTGGCTTGAAGATGCCGACAACCGCTCATCTTCACACGGGTTCAGTAGTACGTTTGTGAACTAGAACTCTCCTTTTTACCTGGTAAGCTCGTATTGTCCTTAATCAAATCGTGTGAGAACCTCAGGAATCCTTTAAACAGTCCTGGTGATGTCATATATCCTGATAAAATATGGCAAGTTAATTAAAATTTATAGATCATAATATGTTACTTCATATCTAATATAAGTAATATAATCTCTATATTTATTTACGTCACCGTTAACTGCATTTGCGTGGACTTCATGACTTTATGACATACTACTTCCATATACCACCTACTAACCTTTAAACTTGGACCTGAAGTTATAATAACTTGTTAAGGTGGTAATTTTCTTGTCTTTTAGACTTTTAAATGAAATATTTGAGATGATTGACATTTTGCACGAAAACACTTTTTGTTAAGGGGGCATTGACTTATTGTTTATAATTTAGCTGCATTTACGGTTCTTCATTAGATATTCTAGATCTTTATTTTTTTATGTCAACGGATAATATTCACGCTTAACCACTTTTGTTGTAGTTTTATGCTTTATAGATAATAGTTAGCTGATTTATTTTGGTGTACTAGTGTGCTGCTCTTCGACCCCTATTATACCCTAAGCGCTACCCTAACAGACAAACAGCGAGACAACAATTTTAAAATTTGATGTAATATTCTTTAATAATTTTTCAGTCTCCCTAAATTACTTTTTCAGAAATAAATTTAATATACAGACATATTTTTTTATGTTTTATATATATAGTAAGGATAGAAGACAGATTTAGATCTGAATATACTTTTGCTCTTTATAGTATAACATTTATATTTAAATCATCACGTGAGTAAAAGACATAAAGTAGTTTTTTTTCATAACATTCCATAATATCCTTTTGGTATATAAAAACGAGATATTTTGATCTGCTAAAGAATTCATTGAAAAATACCTAAGTAAATATTTGGAACGAATTTGTGAAAGCAAATGTACATTTGAGTATAAAATAGCACTTTCTAAATACGACAATATTTACCTGTTAGCTTTTTTCTATTTTATTATTGAATATGAAATCTTATAATATGTTACAGGAATATATGAAGTGGTATTACAGAGATTTATTAAGTCAGATGATCAAGTGATGATGAAGTCATCATGGCGCAGTGGGGCAGCGTCTAGCGGCAAATGCCATTGGTTGTGGGAACGATTCCCACTCGGGGGAATGATTATATTTATATCTCTGATCTGATGAGACAAAGCGCGACGTTGAGTTCCGTCACTCATCACGAATTGACTCGGTTTCCGGCGGAAAGTGGAGAATGGAATGTGTTGACACTAGATTCTCTGAGACTTCCTCTGTGAGAATGCGAGAAAAGCCTGAAGCTTCTTTTTTTATTAACTGGTATAAATATGAGGAAATAATGACGTAAAGGTATATGTGTATGAACATGAACATAGAACGAAAGTCTGGTTTTTTTTATAAAAATACGAAAGAATTTACGTTAAACAAATCTTCATAATAAATATGAAAAATAATAATTCCCTTTGGTGCAATTTCACTTGTTTTTATCAACATATACTATTTGTAACATGTAACGTCCATTACTAATATTGCCTCAGCGTTTCAAATTATGCGCATAAAAATAATAGGACCGCATAATATTAGAGCCAGTGAAAACTTTACCGTCATCTCTGGAGAACTACCCTACTGCAAACTTCATTTATTGCCATACCTATACTTTATCTCTCAATAATTGTTTTATGTGATATCTGTAAATTCTTTTATAAGAATAATATTACAATGACAATTCGAAAATTAATAACATTATTATAAAAGAATAGAAATAAGTTTTTATCATAATATAAGTCATTAGATGAAGAAATATAAAATATAATTAGTTATACAAAACGTCTTTAGTATTTCAAGAATAAATTCAAATTTGATTTATCTAATGTGTTATATCATGATATAAACACTTGTCATTGTAATGTAACTTGTAAGTGACGTTGCTGGACTGACTTGGATATCACAGGTGAGCGCTTGAGCCGTATTTGCCGCGTCCTCGAGCCGCGCTGTTTGCGCGGCAAACACTCAGCTCCCTCGTCGCCCTCAACCCTCACCATGCGATACCGCCCACGATTACCTGCCCATCACCTGTTAGCACAGATTTATATTATTTGATAGCAGTACTTAAGAGATGAATTTGTTCACGCCTTTATTTATAGCTTTTCCTATATTTTATGTACAATAGATAACAAATATATTAAGGTAGAGTGAAATATTCTTATTACATATTTAAGAAGGAATTTTGAAATATGTGTCACTATTTATATTATCTTAGATGCTTCGTAGCAACGTCGTCGTTGAGAAACAATGCAATATTCTTATATATAACAATTCCAAACAATAAGCCACAAAGAACTGTTTACGTTTTGTTCGTTCTCGTGATGTTTGTAAGCAATATGTAGAAGCATGCAAAGGAATTCGCAGATGACGTGCCTAGCCGATTTACTCATAGCTCCCGCGGCCCAGCAGCCACCGTGTTACAAATGCTTGTCATACTTTAATTGTATGTATTTTTTATATTGTTCTTTTTCTAGCTTAAAACCGATAAACCTTAAAAGCTTTTTACTTTTTCAGACACATAATTTCTGTAAAACAAGGATACCTTGGCTAACTATTTAGCTAATTAGTTAAAATATTAGCATGACGCTCCACGGACCGTCGTTTCGCGTCGCTCTAAATTCGCAGCCTAACATAATAAGCAACGCAAAGTGTATGTATTTTAATACATCTGAGTTTATTTTCCTTTCTGGGTCTCAATTCATTTGCCTAAAAGACAATGAAAGGAATAATTTATCCATGAATATTAATGAACTGGGATTCGTATTCATCTCTCTGCTCACGCTTTTATTGCGTATTAATATAATGGCTTTTGAATACCAGGATATCGATAAATCTTCGTAATTGAGTACCCTCATCTGTCATAAATTGCCTACAATTAAAATTAGTCTCATTTTATTAAGTAAGATTAACATTCTAATAACAATAGCTCATTCATTATCTATTGGGACAATGTTAGTGGATTTTAATTAAATTCCATAATCTGCTGTCACAGCAATTCAGCGTAGATATGTCAATTTCGACAAACCTCATTTCTCAATACTACATTAGATTGAGGAAGATACGATAGATATATTGATCGTTATTCCTATAATATATAGCTTTATATATAGTAAATTAATACTGCAGTGCCTGACTTTGCACTTTGCTTTGCAGTGGCACGTGGTTTTGGGTTCAATTGCCACTTAGGGGAATAATTATGTCCAAAATTATTTTCATACCCTTGGCATAGTAAGCCAAGGCATGGTGTCGGGATTTGATCCTCAACAGATAATATGTCTAATGGGAAGAAATTTAAAGAATTAGCTATCTTAACCTGAGATTCCCTCTACTAACTCTTTTCTATGCTAAAAAGCGTGGAACAGAAACTAAAAATATTATACTAGAAGCTAAAATAGTTTAAATAAAATGTATACGAACACCAGCAACACATTTGCGCAAAATTAAGTAGAAATTATAATGTAGTTTATAAATCTGTCTACTGCAAGCGCATAAATACAAAATACGCAACTACGTTTGCTATGTCAAAAACGAGTTAACTACGCTGAACGAAATACAATGTACCTACTAGGTATGATTATAATCCCAGTGCACAAACTTATTTATTCATTTATTTAGTATTTTTTTTTTCTATTTTAATGTTAGAATTTATTTCATTAAACAGCCGTCGCGGTTGAGTGTGAGTTGAGAATCTTAGACTTTCCCCTTTAATCACATTCCACGATGTGGCGTAGTATTCTTACCTAACTTAAAATACCACTAAGATGATTTAAATTTGAGATAGGATAGATTTGGTAACATTTATCACTCATTTCCTACATTACAAAATACTAATAATAATAAAGTGGAAGTAGTAAAAAAACAAGTAAAGATTGAAGATTTTATAATATATATAGTTATTCGTAAAAAAATTAAAGCAAATGCTTGTGTAATGCTTAAATGTTTTATACATCAATATAATTTTGTTTGTTTATAAATATATTTTATGAAATATCCAATTAGATCGACTTTCAGCATGGAGTCGTATGCTTGCACATTCAAGTAAATACTTAATAGCAATACTATGAATACGTGATAAAAATATTAAAACGAAAAATGCAGTGCAAGTATTTGTGTCGGCGCCACGTTTGAGGGAATAGTAATCGACTGATGCCATCTGAGATACGTCTATGAGTACTACAGTATTTCTTTTGCTTGACCACAATACACAATATTGCAACAAATATTCTATCACCATTTTTTTTTTTTAATAAAAACCGCTTTTTACTTTGCTTTTCTTGTATGCTTTATCGTATAATATGTAAATAATAAGTATTAGATCTATAAATCTAATATATATACTTTTATCATATATGTTAGAAGTTGTTTGCATTGTCCCACGGATATGAGGATACTCAATGCTTAAAGATATCATGTTTTTTTTTTTAATTTTATAAAAAAATGACAATACAAGTACAGTCACTGACATGAGAGCAATAACTTAAGGTTACTCGTTATTATAATAAAAAAAATCAGTCTTAATGCTCGCGCAATGTTTTTGTCTATAAGAAACAATAGCAGTGAAGTAAGAAAATAGTGGGTAGTTAAAACTATTTATTTAAACTGTAGTAAAAATAAAGAACAAAATATTAATAACATATAAATTTTACGTGAGTAGGATATGTTCTTTGATGGTAAAGTTACAATGAGTAATAATTTTTATGTCTATTTTAAACAATTTATGATAATACGTCAACAAGTAGGGGTAATTATAGTTAACCCTTATGGGTGTAGTTACAGTGACTTATTATTATAAAAGTGGCTTTTTTTTATAATACTATTTCTATAAGTATTTAGAATAATTTGAAAGAATAAATTTCATAATTTAAATTTAAAAACATTTAAATTAATTTTTCTGTGGGTATTTTATTATATTGTTGTGCTCAGTCGTATTTTATATTTTAGTCCCAAAAGCGCTATTTCATTTAGTATACTATAGATCAAAAACAACAGTGGGACGCCACAGGTGATAGGTAGATTTTACTTAAGTAAGATTTTATTAGACTTAAAACCTTATCATGGATCCCATAAAACTTCAGTTTTCTTAATAACAATTGGTGGTAAACAGTATCGAACGCCTTTTTCAGGTCAATGAACACGCCTTTTCTTTTTTTTTTACGTGAGGATATCCTTTACGGATACCCCCCAACTGGGGACTCACCTGATTGGTTATGTGGGACTCCGGACCGGCCGTCCGTTTACCCACTACAACCTCACGGTGCTCCTCCTCGACCGCCACTAATGGGGCCACAGGGACTACTTCCGTGAACCCCGGCGACGGGAGCCTGCTAGGCACGTCGAGGAGTCAAAACTGGTGGGTCACCCTCGACGGCCTGCTTAAAGTAGCTTGTGGGAGCATCCTGCTTACGCCACATCCGGCCAGGTGATTAGGCGATCAGCTTCCTCAAGCTGACCGCCCTCTGACCGATTTTGCGGAAGGCGGTCGTGTCGTGCCGCCCTCCGGCTACCCGGTCGTTTGCGGCGGATGGCGAGGTTATAAGAGGGCCTCCCTCGCCCGTTCTGCCATTTTCTTCTTTACTATGGCCGGCACTTCCCGAAGCATCCATGCCCCGAGAATACCTGCATGGTGCGGAAGATTAGGACGCCGTGATGCCTTGCCAACCACTGGCGGAAGACTGGACGATCTGCCTCGGTCGTCAACCGACCGGCAGCTGATGTTGCTGGTGTGTTGTTATAATTTTAATAATTTCTAAAGTCGTACAAGCTTCAAGAGTGGATAGTGTATAGTAATTGACAACATGAAAGAAAAGTGAGCAATTTTGCGGATTTTTGCTTTTGATTTTGCTTTCCTTAGCTAACGCAGGGCCGACGATGTTTGAAAAGTATTCATTGAATTTCTCACAAATCTTCTGAGTTTACAGTACAGAAAAAACAGCATATTCCATACATTCTTCAGTATAAGAAGAAAGTCATATTTCATTACAAATTACCAAGAAATTCTATAGCCTTGGCTCAAATGTTCAATTCTTGTAATATGGATGCAACGGATGAGACACACTGTTGACATAATCATGAAGATTGCAACCATTGCCCAAAAACTGAAGATTACACTTAAAAGTACTCTGAGCTTTTTACATAAAGCTGGGCTCAAGAAGAAGCTCTTTTACGAGTACCAAAGAAACTGACGCAAAAGTAGCGAAATTATGCTCGCGAATCTTTTCAGAAGTGAAACAAAATCAATTAATTTTAGGCCTGAAGATGATGATAAATGAATTCTCACCTATACTATCAAATACTGACCAGATAGAAACTGACAATCCACAAGAAAAATTGACCAGTATGAATGGAGCTACATTCCGTCCAAATAATTCAAGACCTCACAAATTCTTAACTTCCATTCCGTCTCCAGTTCGTCCATAACCTTTTAAGGCTATATCGCATCAGCCATGTAGACTATCGACGTGCCGCGATCCTGATACCGCGTAATTATTTTTTAAATTAATAAAAACTTAGTCTTAAGAGAGGCTTTATCTTTCTTGCTCTGTTTTACCCTTTTTTCTTTTTTTATGTAACATTTCTAATTTAAGTTTAAATTATGTAAATTGTGTTAATTTTGTGAATTCATTATGAACGGTAAAAAAATTTTGCAATGTGTATCAAAGGAAGTTTTATATTTAGTGGATGGATAATAAAAAAGTAAGCCACGTAAAATAAAATAAAAATCAAAATGTTTATTAATTATAAAAGTACACAATTTTGAAATTTATTCTTAAAAATTATATCGTCCAATGTCGTCTACATCTCGCGTTCGCGGCACATTTAATCTTACAGTAAAATTACTTATGATGGCTTGGCAGGTGGAGTCCACCACTGAGTAGTGATGGCTGCCATTACGTGACAGATATTTTCTTTTAAAAGCGCGAAGAAAGTCGGTTTGTTGGCGTAAACTTTAGGTTTAAGATAATATATAAATAAGTCCATAGGGGTTAAATCAGGACTGCGTAGAGGTCATGTCACCTCTCCTAGAGATCAATTTACCTGTGAAAATTTACGAACTCGTGTACGTATTGGACATGTGTGACGTTGCTCGGTCATGCTGAAACCATGTTCTTTGGTTATGGCTTGGAAATTTTTGCAGTCGAGGCATCAAGAAGTCGTGTAACATCTCCACATAACGCTCAAAATTCACTGTAACTGCACACCTCTTTTTGTCTTCTTAAAAGTAAGAGCCCATAATTCCTCGTGACGTCACCGCAGCCTATACGGTCACTTTTGATGAATGAATGGGTTTCTGACGCTTGCTTTTCGGATTATTTACGTGTCCATTAAGATGAAAATGAGCTTCATCCGAAAACAAGATGTTGTTAAACATTGAAAAGCGCTCTTTTGCCTGATTTACGAAGTCAAGCCTCTGACTGGAATTATGGGGCTTTAAGTCTTGTACCAATACAATTTTGTAGAGGTGTAACTTTATGTTTTTGTGCAAAATGCGATGTACTGATGATCTACGCACATAAAGCAGTTGCGTGCGTTTTCTTCTATGACCTTGATCACCCAGATTTTGGTATTTCTAGCGTTGTACCGGTCTTTTCAAACACTTTTTGGGTCATTTTCGAATAAGAGGAATGCTTGGCGCATCATTTAAGTGGCGAACACCTCGGATATTGCAGAATCTTCTACGTGCTACAGTCACTGAATCACCGTTCTTATAAACCTCTCGCATGCAAACGTGCGATTCGCTCCTAAGAAACTGTGACTGAATTGCCAAGAGCCAGACTACTGATTGACATAGACCCTGCGCCCCTCGAGTTCGTTACATTCACACAGTAAGCTAAATAAATACAAACTTTCTTTTGAGATATCCTATATTTTGAAAATATAACGGAACCCAACAATTATTTACAAGTACTTATATAAAAATTGCATTAAAATAATAATTTAATAAAGATTATAAATAATTATAATTATCATATTTGACACAATAGATATTTCTATTGTGTCTATCTTTCTATCTATCGTATACAGAGTTTAATGTTATAGTTATGAAAAATCATCACCACAGAACTCCATGAATAAAAGCTTTTAAATTCTCTGGAGAAAACAAACCAACATTCAATTGTTTCGGAACAATAGCACGAATCAATTCGTGTCGAGCTGCAAACTCCTACTTTTAATCGCATAAGGGTGTTTAACATATAATTTCATTTAGTACTAATTATACATATTTAAAACTTATTCACATTTTAATATTTTCAAAAAAGCATTTCCATGAAAACGTAAGATGTAAAAAGATAACTTCTCAGTTTGGACAATAATTAAACTTGATTTAATATACTTATAAATTTTAAAATTCAATTCAGTTTCTTACTTATAGCTTACGAATGTGCAACTACGAATTTCTTAAAACATCAACAAGAAATATTCCTCTTTGTTGCATTAATATAGACCTATTATATTTACCATTTACGTTTTTAGTAGGTAACTCAATAATACAGTGTTTATGCACTAATTATAAATTATATAATATAGGCACTAGTAAGTATGTTCATCTAAAATATTTAAATTATGTAACCTCAACTAAAGATGCTTGCAAAAAATGCCATTTCTACAGACTCTAACGACGACATAACTAATTCTTTCCGTTTCTTTCTTTTGTTCGTAACAAGGCAAACACCTCTGGCTAAAAGATCAAAGAAAGCAAAGTACTCAGCGTCACTTGTCCTTCGTTCCCTAAACGGTCACGCTTCAGTGCTTGTCAATTTGCAACCAGTATTTACAATTTCATTAAGCTTTAGCTTTTCTTGCAAAATAATTTAGGTTACAGTGTTTTACACAATTCATGGTTGAATTCTATTTTACTTTGACAATGTTACCGTCAATTATAACGTTTCACTTATTGTATTTCGTTGTTATTCGATGCTTGTGGTTAATTTGCATTTCATTCATTAGAATATTGTAAAAATAAAAATTTAATTAATCAGATGCGAGTGATAAGTAATAAGAACATGCCAATGCCAATATATACATGCAAATATATAGTGAAAACAGGGCTCAATATGCACAACAAAAGTAGAGTATGCACAATCACAAGACTAATTATAATTTAAATTTACATTTATTGTTTTTTCTCTATATTAAATCAATTGTAATCGTTTAGGAAAGAGATTATTACACATTTCTCTAATATTTCTATATTTGTGATGTTTAGTTACTCGATGTTAATTTGTATGCTGAAAATGACCTCTCCATATTCCGGGAAATTACTCTAACCTCTCTAGACAGAACCGTGCCTTTGCGTAAATATGTTTTATTTTTGTTTTCAGACCCTAGTTTTTTAAAGAGCAGCATGTCTGCTACACCATCATCATCTAATACATTTAAAATAAGCACTGTCGACTGAGAAATGTACTACTAAGTAAAATATGTAGTAACGCTAAAAATAACGTTTTATGCATTTGCATATGCATATAATCCGATGTCTAGTAATAACAGTATTACATGAAACCTGATTGACTGCAATTCTGTGTTTTAGTACATGTAAGAAAGCTTTATGGAAATATGTATAGTATTCATAATTCAGTTGAAGTAAATTGGCAACCTGTGTTGAAATTCTGCCAGGACACTAAGCAGCACAATATTATTAGCATCACAGCTAAAAATATTATTTCCCTTTTAGCTATTTATTTTTCTCTCTTGCGCTGCAGAGTATAGAAACTAATTTCATATGCAAGGGCCTTGTTCACAAATGTTCCTGCCTTCACGTTTCACTTGGAATAAAAAATTTAAAATACTTTACCAAAACTAGACAATGCTCGTGTCATAAATAAATCACATGTTTATATGTTTATGTTTTATTATAAGATATATATATATATATATATCTATATATATGTGCAAAAAATATTTTAAGAACTGTGTTTTAGTAAGATTTTCTTTCCTGTTTTAGAAATATATCGTTTAGTTAGTAGAAATATATGAAAATATAATAATGCTATCCGAATCGGAGGAGTACGTATATTATAAATGGATGTATTTAAACCTACGGGTAATGATCAGTCAGCCATATCTAAATTGTGCCAGGCCGGCATCTGGCACACTTTTTACTGATTAAATAAAAGTACGTTGGTCTTTGTAAATATACTTAACTGGTCAAAAAAAATCTCGCCGAGCTTCTTTCGCCGGTTGTTTTGAGGTCTGAGGCATTAACTTTAGTAAACCGGTGGTATATTATTTGACGTTCACAAAATTAATAAAATTATTTGGCTTTGACTTTGGTTGTTATTATTAGGTGTTTTTTATTAAAAAAAGCTGTTATAATTATTTATAACCTTGTAAAAGTAATACAAAAACCATATACTCAAATGTTTAATTATTATTATAAACTTCCCAGACCAAAGAATCAGTGAACACCCGACCCGTATCATTATAGAATTTAAATTGTCAGCTCTTCCTGGGGTTATTTGGCGTAAAATGCAGATGGTGAAACAATTGAAACTTGGACTAAAGTAAAAAATCTTGACTGCATAAGCTTCATTCAATAGCAGAGTATAGCGTAGGGAATTTAATCTAAACATTAATTCAGTAGTCAAAATATATAATAGTATAAGAGTCCATCCCTCATACGCAACATAGATCCATGGCCAGCCAAATTCAAGCAGCCGTAAACTCCGTCTCAGTGCCTTTTAAAAGACGATTTAACTTCACCAAGGTAAACTGTCAGGACTTCCCGAAATTTATTGAGTCTAATTTGATGAATGTGGAATCAACTCCACACAATTAAGATACCTTTGTTGACATTATTTGGAAGACAGCCCGCAAATACATACCTGAGAAAAACTAAGGCGACTCCCCAACAGCTATAAATTTTGGGCAAGTAACTGCCAACCAAGTGGCCCATCAACTTCTTTTAAAATGGTAAATAACCCCGCCGCCTTCCTAAAGAGCCAAAACCTTGTATTTTACCACAGAAAATACTGACGACATCAGCAAATGCTTCGAGCTTGATGAAGTAGTGACTAGTATTAAATCATTACAGAATGGAAAAGCAGGTGGGTTAGATGATCTTACAATAGTTTATATATTCTGTTATTCACCTGGGCCTCGTAGCTGTATCATTGGCAATGTTAAACTTCTACCTCAAGTACAATCCCACATATATGAATTCGGGTCAAAATTTTCTTGCTTTCAAATCCATCATCAATCAATCGCTCTCGAATCTCGAAATGTCAATCGATGACAACGCTAGTTATTTAACTGGCGTTGTCTTCGTTAATCTGACAGCAGCTTACGACACAGTTAACATTCGTAGACTGCTCACCAAAGTTTACAAACATGACTAACGAAAGAGTACTGCAACTACTTATCGGCAGATAGTTTTGCTTTCAGTATCATTAAACTTCGTTATAGAGAGACCTTCTTCAAAGTAAACGAGTATACGAATAACTATAAAACACATAAACAGTATCTTATCAAATAATAAAAAAAAAGATTTAATTTACCAAGACCCAAAAAAAATCTAAAATAAAAAACCTAATTATATATTTTTTTAAACATTTTTTTAAAGGATTATTCGCACACTTAGGAAATTGAAAAAGACATACGTAGCTGCGTTCAAATTTTTATACGTTTTCTAAATATGTCTTTAACCTAATTATATATTTCTAAGCTACTTTCATTATTACGATTTATAACTAGGTTACTGAAAGTAACTATTTATTTTCATTTGACAAAAAGATTTTGATGCATGCAATTAAAAATATTTGAGGATAGCATTTGGCGTCTTTTTATCTGTATCGTCATCACTGGGCCCTTTTTTGTCAGTGAATCGCATCTGCAATGAGACCTTCAGTTGACTGGATTTTAGTTAGTATTCTTGCGGTCACTTAGTACTTAGCCGCTGACCGCTTTTTAAATACATCGTAAATAGCACATTAAGCAGCAAGATGAATCATATAGAGCGTGAAAGAATTGTATGAGAACATGTTTTAAATTGCATGAGTTGCCGTAAAATAGCCATTAAGCGGGTAGTAATGAATTTTCATCTTCTTAAATTTAGCATATTATATTCTTATAGCTGGCATACTTTACTATAATACACCTATTTGCGTAAAATTTAATTTTTTTTCAATAAATTTTATATTAATATATGAAAATTTACTTAAGATATTTATAAGGTGCTAGTAGTTGGTGTAAAAAAACGTTACTAATTAGACGTTCACGAAAAACAACTAGTAGAACTAGTTTATATATACTAGGTTAATGATATCAATATTTTCCAACAAATGAAGTTGTTAACAGACGTCTGTTAACTGTCTGTTTATATTATCTATAGCTTACAAATACCAAAATACTATAGTCTAATGAAAATTCACTGCCTTCCGTAAGAGTAGATAAAAGCAAGCTTAAGTTACAGGCCACTTCTATCTCGAATACATTCGCTTAGAATTAACGAGTGAAATATATTTTGCGGAGGTTTACATTTAGTACATGCCTCTGCTTTTCAAATAGTAATATAATAATTGAGACATTGAATTTAATATATATTAAAGAAATAATTATACAAAATTTATTATAAAAATTAAATATTCTAATAAAAAGTCAAAAAAAAAAAGGAATGTTTGATATATAAAATAGGTTGTTATCTTTCCTAGTTTTATTTTTATTTACTAACTAATTAAATATAAAGTTAAAATTATTGAAGCTTTAGTGATAAATACTATTGTTGTTAGAGCTTTAATGATTAATTATTAATTAATTAAAGATAGTAGATAAAAACGAAAAAAGGAAATATACTAATTATTGCCAGATTTATGTGCCTTTTCCGAAGCTATTATCGTAAAAAATAAAGTGTTAGTTGGCTATATGATACCACTTCGTTATTTTTCCTTCATCTTATTAGATCGACAAATAGCCCACTTTCCGGACATATTGATTTCGTGTCTAATGCTTTATCTCTAATATATTTAGTTGTTATTCGAAATATTATTAGCTTCTCCACCGTTTCCTTTAATATAATTTCTTGGCTTTCAAAACAAAGGCAGAAACAACTTAGGGCAATATATCGTTCGTTGAACCCATGACCACTTACGTTTACATTCAGACACTTCTACTGGGCTACTATGGCCTCTCAGTAATATTTAGATGCGGATAAGTATGCTTTATCTCATTCAATAACAAAAAATTGACTGAGTTCGCCGCAAATTTTGATGATTTTTATTTGTTAACGAAACTGCCAACCATACTTAACACATTTTGCTGACCTTCGCTTAGCTTCTTCGGTAGTAACTATTTTATTTTTGTAGTGGTAATTTTTATTTTGCAATAACTCCAAAGATATTGCCTTACTAATTACATAACTAAGCTTTCTTCAAGAATCACACTACCTATTGAGGAAAATTGTTCGAAAATTCGTTTAGTAGTTGTGTTAGACAGACAGTCGCGGCGAGGGATTTTGCTTTATACTATGTAGTGAAATCTTAGGTAGCCAAGTTATGTAAACGCACGCGCTTGTTGATAAAATTACTTAAAATTTATGTAATACGGTTTACAATCCTCACTGGACGTGGCACCGTAGATGTTTAATTTATTATATTATATATCTGCACACTATATTATTTCTGTTTGAGATGCTAATAGTACTAACGATAAGAGGCGAAGCATCTCTTAAGGCTCTCTTCCGCGCGTCGGCTGCTACCGTCGCACTACGTCTAGTACGTAGAATGTACGTATAACCCGACAACCACTTTGCCTCCTTATTGTATACCTTTAATATCTTCTAAGATATACATTTTCATGGCATACTGAAAAGCCCAATTTTCATGGGCATTATATGCACAACGTTTATAACGTATTTCTTTGGATAAGAATTAATACTGTATTGCTCTATTTATCTTGTATGGCCAGAGTTTGCAATGCAAGCACAAAATATCATATTTTTTACGACAAGATTTTGGAATTCTAGGTTTTTCACTACTATAGTTTACATTAATTATATATAAATTCTACTTACAAATCACTTTACCTATAATAATTTAATACAAGAAACCGCGTTAAAATCCGTTGAAAATGTCTATCATGGTTCTTCATCAGATATTCCAGATTTTTAATTGGAATGTAGGTCAACGGAAAATGCCTATCACGGCGTTTTTTATTGCTTTTTTTTCCATTGAACATTTTTGTAAATTTACATTTACTTATTTTTATAATGGGGATTGACTATTACTGTTCCTCATCAATTGTTCCGGATCTTTAATTTATATATTTCAACTGAAAATAAGCATTACGCTGAATAAATTGATTATTTTTTCATAAATATATTTAATGTAAAGGGCACAATTATTTTACTATTCTATTACAGTTTCGTTATTTATGTATTTTATGGTCATTAGAAAGCTCTTTGACCCTGAATAATGTATCTCAATAATGTAGTCTATTAGTACGGAAAGCGAAACTATCTGAAGATAAGTAGTTACAGAACTTTTTCATTACATGGAAAAAAATGGGTACTATTTTGTTAACAGCATGTGTATTGGAGCCTTTGGAATTGATGTCCCAGTATTTACTATTTCAATATAGGTCAATTTTGGGTATTTAATTTTTCGAAAAGGTACGTATGCATCGTAGTATGCGTACATGATGATGTGACAACTAGCTTACTATTTCAAATCAATTAAATTAACATAACTTATATGATTTTCACATAATAGTATCCCTAACCGCCGGATCTCACCGCCCCACTTTGTCTTACCGAAAATAAAAAATGATAACAATTTACATATATGATTCCTTCAATTGAACCCACAGCTATCGCGTTTAAGGTCAGACGATGACTGTGCCACGATGGACACAATGATCAATAAGATTTATTTGTCCACGAAAACTGCCCACCATATTGAAGATTTTTTACTAATGCGGCATTTATTTACTTCCACAGGTGAACCCGCGACTTCATTCAAGCATGAACTAAGAGTATTTTTTTTATACATACTTAAATATCTGCAAAGGTATTTTACAATAGTCTTTGAACAAAACAATGATGATGTTAAAGGAATGAATGAATGAATGTATGCAATAATTAGCTGATTTTAGTAACTCCACGTAATCTTGTCAAAGTTATTTTTAAAACTTAGGTACATATTTATATGGATAGCCGCGTAAACCGGCCTTTTTAATTTCTTTTGAGATTATTTCTAAGGCTTTCTAGGGTTTTACAACAGGTGCGCCAGGTCTTCGTTTTTGTATTCATGTTTACAATTTTATTGTAAAGCAATATATTTAGTCTGCCCATGAATAATATTATAATACAAAATAAACAAAATAATACTTTTGAATTTATAATCTGTCATTTTATATGATTAAAGAAAGCAGATTTAATCCATTACTTTGAGCGCGGAATTGTGGCGGACAGACTGAAAATTAAAAAATTAAAATTATATTTTGGGCCTCTGCTTCTTAAATGGCCGCTAGAAGTATTTTAGTTGATATCTAAATTGACTCCTCTTACAGGTTTATTAAATGCATAGATGTTAATTTTTGACTGAATATAATAAAATATTTTATAAAATAATTTAACCTTTTTTTTTTACTTATGTATAAATAAAGAAGATTACACTCGCAATTTAAGTGAGTGTTACTCGAAGCACGTACCGCACAGTTCACTTATCCTATCAATAGGGTTAATAATGTCTTACGAAAGTTAATAAATAAAATAAAACCTATTTATTGTTAGGAAAAACAATACTTTAACTTAATGAAAACTTAACTTTATATGACCCTGTATAAAAGCAGTGATGTTCGTGACAACTTGCTATGTCTCATAATAGCTAGCGCACGTGAGAAAAATGAAAATAATCGTGGTGAGAATCAACCTGTATCATTGCGACCAACATATTAAGACCCTCATTTGTCCCTTATTAAATACGTGCACAATCTAATGAAAAATTTTATTGATAAGCAATATTCAAAGTTATACGATAATTAAAAAATGTTGTACTTGAACTAATATCTATACAGGATTTCATTAGTGTTTAAAATCTATTAAAGTTTTAGTACATAACATGTACATAATATAGAGGCCAATTAGAGTCATTAAATATCAAATATAACACCAGTTAAAAATTTCTGTCCCCAACGTGTTTTTTTTAATATATTATTTTTTAAATAAATTCATATTTTTAAAACAATTGATATTTGCTTAGCTGATTTTTATTATTCATCCAAAGGGGCTCGATAGTTGCCGAATGTTTTCTTATAACATCCCATTCCAGAAAATTTTCACCATCTCATTGGTTATTCATGAACATCTATATTTCATCTCATATCGACTTCGAAAAGCGGTTTGTTTCCACTTTAGACCATTTTTGTTAGGGTGCGGCTGACTAGAATTAGAAAATAATAAAATTGCTGTATTTTTTTTTTAAAGTACGGCTGAGGTACACTTATAATATATAATACTAATCTTAGCATAATTTGTTTATAATTACATTATATTTTATTATATTGTTAAATATGAATATAAAGAGAAAGTCATTTACAAGACAAGACATAACTTGTACTCCATAATCGAACCCCACAAATTTCGTTGTTTTTAGTGGGTGTCAATTGACTTTGAATAGTTTTGATTAATTATTATAGGGGGGCGCTGAGTCTCTTCGGGTTGATTCGAATAAAAATCCGAAAAGATCTATCACTTCATACACTTTTCGATAAGGAGCAACAGGCGTGACAAGTCCTGATATAAAAGGTGTATATAAGCTTCAGCTACAAATGCTTGATATATACGCTTAAGCTATAAGCGCGTGTATGCAATAGAAGTGTTATGCTGAATTGATTTGAAAATAATTATAAAAACCGGAATCTTTGTCTGAATTGTTGGTCTCCGCCAACACCAATAAATATTTAGATGACCATTTTTTATCGTTATTTTAAAAGATCTTTTTAATTTCTCCATTAGCTATATATTATATTATATACAGAAACGGTATAGTGTTAATTTCTACCTAGAATAATACTTGCATGTAAATAGTTTTTTATTACGATTTACTTAAGCAAAATGCGACGTTAGTATAGTATTGTGTGGTAGTACATATTGCATTATAATAGTATTATAACACAAAATACTCTGCTGCCTCCTTGAGACAAGAGATATTTGTCAGGAAATATACTGAAATTCTAGTGAATTATAAAAAATTACGCTTTAAAAAAAATATCAGCTTCAGACTTTTTACCGCATAGCAGGTTATGCAGAGAAAACCTACTGTCAAGTTATTCTGTCCTGGAGGCTCGAAAAGTGGACTTTTCGAGCAAATCCACAATTTGTGCCACATTGCATGTTGAGTGGCGGAACTCAAATCCGCGCTTTGTGTTGACACCAAGCGCGGTGAAATGTAAAATGATTATTCCCCCGAGTGGGAATCGAACCCACAACCATTAGCCTATACAGTCAGACGCTGTGTTGCAGGGCAACCGCGGCCGCAGTCTCAACATACAACAAAAATATCTTAAATATTTTGCACAACATCTTCCTTTTAAGCTTTTCAAGTTCTTAATTTGTACTTTGCAATTCATGTCATGCTCCGAGATAAAGTAGAATATTACGAAGAAACCTAAATAATTAGAAATTCTTAACAAAGAGGCAGTGGCACTATATTACTTAAAGTATTTCATTTATACTTTGAGACAAGTGTATAGAATATTATTTCATTGTTTTATAAATATACCTATAAGTAGCTGAAATAATACTTGTGTACTACTTGAAGTAGTAACTCCGACATACCGGTTTGTGGTCTACGTATTAAAATCTTTACGTATTGTTAGTGAATTGATAAATTTTATATCTGTTTAATTATACTTACTCCTGCTTAAAGCAGACTTTTCTAGAAGATAAATAAAGTTATAATTTTCTAAGCTCACAAAAGACTAAAATATTTACTATATTTAATATGGCAAGTGCAAGAGCCTATAAAATTTTATGTTGAGCATAAAGGAAGACGCCAGAACCCAAAACTTGAACTACTTTCCTCGTCAGCTTTTTAAATACTCAAGGATTATGTGAAATTATCCAAATGTGAATAATATTATGTTTTAAATACATAAAAAAGTAGTTTAATTATTGAGATTGCTATTTGACAGACATTTTAACACCATTTTTAACACCACAGACATTTTGACAGACATTTTATGTAATTTCTTTTCCATCACTGACAATCATATTACGCACACCTGGTGGTGTGCTACCACGCCATATCGAAAAATTATTGCATTGGTATGCATAAGGCACATCGGCTTTACGGACAGATGGTATTGTCAAAATCATCATTGGAGTATAGTGCATAGCACTAACTAACTAAGCACAAAAAGAACAGCAGTACAATGCAAGATTTATGAAGTGCAAGTGAATCCTGTAAGGACGGCCGAAGACATCATCTGTCGAGTAGTAGGTTCAAAGATCAAATTTATCGTACTATTCAACTGGGATGAACGAGCCTTTCAAACGTGCTGGTGAAATGCTCACGAATATAGGCAAAATACACGCAATTGTCTAATAAGGACAAGGAACGCATACGCAAGGACGGAATGCATAAAAGCCTGAATGCAAAAAGAACAGCACGTACGCATACGCAGCATAGTGTACGAGGACAGATGTGAGGATCTCAGCTATCTTAAGCCAAACAGGAAAAACACTAACATTTTTTTTTGGTTGTCTAAATAATTCTTACGTTTTATTTGTATAACTTCACTTAATTTTAATTTGTGAAAAGTATATTGTTTTCATTTGTGTATATGTTCATGTTATGGGTATATTTTGTTGGCAGACCTTATAAATAAACCCTTACGACCACTGAAAGCGGCTCTGAACGCTATTAACGTAAGACAGCAGAAAAACTTGCCAAACGTCTAGTGACAATGTAAAAACCTTCAGCAGCAAAATTCACGTGCAACGCCTTTAGGTCAGACTTGGAAAAATCGTTGGGCAGGAAGGAAAGTCTGTCAGATGACAGGCAGGTGTTGGCACTGAAGGATTTCACAAGGATTCATGTTAAAACTACTACTAATACTACTGTCAAAGCCCGGCTAAAGTCAATCAGAGCGGCAATGAACCAAGTAAAACCATCCGATGTGCTACCAATTGGGCCACAAAGACCGTTATTACAACGCTTACCTCGAATTTCTCGCAGTCCTAAAAGCCACTTTTTTTAAGCAAGTGATACTCAAGACTTGGGAGGAAATAATGTTACCCTTCCAGCGAGGATATTTGACCGTGGAGGTAAAGCTCAAACAAGCAGAAGCTGCCATATATAACAATGATATGGATCATCACTAATTTCAAAGTTGTAAATGACAAATAAATAATGTATTAAATAGCAAAAATCCATAAGACCATAAGTCTGTTTATTTAAAAAATCTATGCAATAGATTTTTTTATTTTATTTTTATTTTGGCTAAGTTCATAAACAAAAAGCTAGTTCAAGTTTAGTAATTGATATTTTTACTGGTATAAGCAACGTAGAATCAAGTGTTGGTTTTAGAGTCGTAGCCAAATGTGTAACAATAAAGCTACTGCAACGCCGCGCCGTAGTATGGCCCTGTGCCAAAGTCAGTTTCACCAGAATTAACCAAAGTTCAATTCTATACGATGCTGCAAACGTCCTTTTGTCCATTCTAAAGTAATCCCTTAAATGCTTCTTTTAAACGTTCAAATTCATTGCAACACATGGATTTATTCAGACTTATTTTTTTATTCTAAATGAAAAAAAACTAATTAATCTAACTGTATGCAAATGTAAATATAATTGAAAAATCAGACAACTTAAAAATTCTAATTAAGATTCATAAATTAATAGTTAAGTAGTTATCTTTTAAAATTTCAGATGACGTATTATTCAATTGAACACCAAAAGATGTATGCGTTATTCGTTTGTCAAATACGACTGCACGCCAAACATCGAAACTTCAAGGTTTGTAAAAGTAACAAAAAATCAAAGAAATACACTTCTTATATTGTAAGTCACACTGATTCAGTGATATATGAAAAAATCAGAACTGGCGGCGAGCCAGTTTACTTGCTACGCGCTACAACAAAGGTTTTCATATCGAAAAAATATTCGTAGAACAATACAAGAAATAGGCCGCTTATTAGCTGGAAATATTCATAGGTGTAAGAATAATATTAAATTAGTACCTTTTAAAATAAATGATAATATTCACTTTTAAGTAACGTATATATATCATAAATCTTAATATAATTGAAATTACAAATTCCGCATACGCTAACGAGTGCCAGAAAATGCTCATATATAAAATATACATATACATACGAGTATATACATTCCTCTGAATGATACTTTGAGGAGACAATTGTCGCTTCCGCATACATACATTTTAAGTGTAGATTTCTATGCCAGCAAACAGAAAAAATTACACAATTAAAAATGTTGTAATATTGAATCAGCGATATTCTTAAAATATCAATAATGTTAGTGCAAATACCTATGTATACATAGTATGTACCTAAATTCCTATAAGAACATAATATTTAAAAAAATAAAATATTTTTTGTTGAAATGTAAAAATGCTTTAGTTTTGAAGTACATAATTTATAAAACAACGTAAAACATTGAGCACCACACTAGATGTAACCCTCATTAAGGTTCTCTGTATAACGGTTCTATAAACAACCCTAACCTAACAAATATGTACCCGAAACAAATATAAACTGACACACACTATATTTGTTTGTCCAAAAAGTATCAAAAGTAACGATGGGTCAACAGTATTATTTATTTGCTATAAAATATTTTAAAAGATAAAGAAGTCTTAAAATAGTTTGTGAAAGTATAAACAGTGTTGCCATCGCATCGTGAATTTATCTCACCATATACATCACATATTATTTGTAAATACAAGTCCAATCTTAGCTTAGATAATATGTTTTCCCCAATATTTTTCTCTTTCACCCATCACAATGTTTAATAAAAAATAAAATGAAAAATAACAAATCGTTATGAAACATAAATGTTATAAAACTTCGTATTCTCATTTAGATTTAAAAAAATTGTAACTTACATTTTTCGCGATCCGCTCGTTTACAAGCACGAACTTCTTTGAAAGAAATATCAGCCATACCTTGAGTAGTCGTCAGGGAAAACAATGGTTTCCGTTGAAATCCCTTTCGCCCCCGTCCAAATTAATCCCACGTCTTAAAAGAGAGTGGAATAATCCAAGGTATTGTCTTAATTCTGAGTTCGGTCACATTCATTTGGAAGGATAAGAAAGTTTTCTTGTAAATGTTAATTACTTGTGAAGCAGAATGTTATTACTTTATTATATTACACTTATTTCAAATATGTGAAAACTGAAATGAATTTATCATACGCGAAAATAATAATTACCACTTTTAACTAACTATTTTGTTAGATTTGTTAGGGCCAATTAATAATAAAATGTTTCTAATTTTAGTTGACGCATATAGTAAATGGGTTGAATGTTACATTTTAACGAGTTCGTATAGTTCAAAAGTTGTCATTGCAAAATTTTGTGATTTTACGGGTAGGTATTCCCCATACCCTAGTGACTGACAATGGCATTTCATTCGCTTCGCAGGAATTTCAAGATTTTTGTGATTTGAATGGAATTAAACATGATCTTTCTCCTCATTATCACCCTATTAGCAATGGACAAGGTGAAAGTTTCGTAAAAATAATAAAGGGCGGCTTAAAAATTTTAATTTGAAGTAATTATAATAAAAAAATGTTACAACGTTTTTATTTGATTATAGAAATTATTATAATAGCACCACCATTAAATCTTCTGCTAAGTTAGCTTACGGTAGACAGTTGCATTCATGGTTAGATCTCATTGAACCTATAGGGGTAGGTTCGGCTCCCTCATCCACAAATCTTACTCTAACAGTAAAGGCTACAGTCTTTACAGGCTAAGAACTATAAGAGGAAACGAAGACAATATTTTAAAAATAATAATTTAGTGTGGGTAACAAAAAAAAAAGATAATAAATAGTTCTATTGACTGGATGGCATTATTAAGGGAAAAATAAGAACAGTTATGTTTAAAATTTTTGTACCACAACTTAACTGTGAAGTCACTCGTAACGTGGATCAAATAATAATTCGTAAAACTCGAGTGACACCGGGTGCGAGCCGGAACCCCGATATCATCCCCGATATTCAGCAGACGCCCAGCATTGTAGTAGCAGAAGCTTCGACGGCAGGTATTTGGGAGCGCTTAGCTTTATTACCAGCATCAGCGGAGGCATGTGTGGCAAAGAAGAAGGGGGAAGATGAGGACGCCGGGATTAACTCCACCCCTCATTTGTTCCTGAATTTGTTCCCGGGCGACCGCGCAGGTGAGGGCTCACACTGGGCAGACATAATTCATCTAGGGACTGTGATGACACTGACACCGAGTCAAGCCAACAGAACTCGTTGGTTAATTTTAGACGGTTCTTTTCAGTTACGTCATTACAACGAATTTATTTTATACTCGTATAACATTATTTGTGTGTCCAGCTTGTGGGGAAGGAAATATGGTGTATTTATAATATTACTTGGGGGTAGTTGGTACCCGGCCTGCGCGCCGGTGGGAGTGTTAAAGAATAAAGCAGTGTGCAACTAACTATCGCTACGTTTGCTTGTTCATTATCTATTCTCCCCTCTCGAAGATATATAACAAAAATGTATAAAGATTTTTTGAAGTGACCTCCATTGACTCCAATACAATCCTTTAAACGTTGATGTCAGACAGCACGCACTCTTTCTATAGGAAAATTCTTCACTTGCAATCGTATGAATTGTTTTAGGGACTACAAACCATCATGGCACTTAGAGCAAGCCTTACTGTCTCAAACTGACCATACATCATAATCCAGTAGATCAGGACTAGATGACGGCCAGTCTTCAGATCAAGCTTTATGACCCGGCTCCGAGTCTTGCTGAAAGGACCATTCTTGGTAATTGAACATGGTGTTGTTAAGGGGTGATAAGGGTAAGCTTAGTATTCCTTCATTTGTACTCGTTGTACTCTGTTGACTAATTGGAAAACATAAATTCGTTTAATAAATATAAGTTTGTTAAAATATTGCTCAAATGTAAAAAATTCTAATCCATTTTTATATATTATGAGTTAAATAATGACCAGTGCGTCTCTTATAGATTGCAACTTTTAAGTAATTTTTAAAATGTCGCGACATTGTTCTAGGTGCAATCATCGTACTGCTTTGATCACCTTTTTCGTAAAAACTTAAGGCCAGAATAAGTTTATAATTACTATTTTTATGTCCTTTTTCGACATATTTTATGTACTTAACAGGTTAAATCACAAATCTCGGATATTGATCGAAAATAATTATAATATAATATACTTTTATAAATACTTGCATAATTCAAAGAAAATATTTGCTAAAACAACGTTATTTATATACGAAAAATGGAGTAGTCGATTTGGTATTTGATCCGCTCGCACGTACTCGCTAGACTGCTTCCGTCAGAACACAGCCACCGCTAGTAGTTTAAAATTGTGTTCATGTAATATGTTACGGCGCTTAACTCTACAAACATGAGGAAGGGATTAATTTGTGTAAATGCGGTACAATTCTAATCTGTTATGAGTTAATGAAATTCTTGTCTTGTAATGCGAATGGAAACCATTAAAATATAAAATCTGCTAAGACGACAATTAGAAAAGAACAATTTTAATTTTAATTGGAAAAAGTAATTCAACTAGAAGCCAATAAATATAATCTCACACAAATTGATTATATTATATAAGTTTATAATAAACTTGTGTGAGGTTTCATATTTCGCACAGTGATTTGGTTAGATACGCTCGTAGTCGAAAGTGGTTGAGTTGATATTCGACGGGTATAGTCACACGGCACATTTGGTTCCAATTCAATTCTCTGCTCGGCTCGTTGCAGCGGTGAATGAGCCATCGCCGTGATTGTCTCCGCACCCGCCGCGGCCCCCGCGCCTCAGCTCCTCCTATCACCCCGGTCGGTACCCTCGGCTGAAACAAATTGCTTTTGTGCCATTTGGCTACAGTTTGAATGTTAACTTATGAAATGACTTGTTATAAATGATCTTATCAATTCATAAATTCACACAGCATTCATCTCGACATGTTCACTGCATTAAATCTTAAGAATTAATTACTATAGGCTTAGTAGTTTCATTATCCATAGCATATGTATTACAATTTCGAAGTCATTAGAGCTTAAAAAAATATATATTGCCGTTAAATATTTAATAATAAATGGGTTGGTTACATTTTCTAAACTAGTTACACACTTAACATTACATTTTTTTAAATATTTTATATTAAGTATAAAATAATAACTGACTTTTTAAAATCACTTAACCATTTAAAAAAATCTAATTCTATCATAAACGTTACGGCGTCTTCTTGAGTTTGTTTGTAATAACTCTTTCCCCAAGTTTGCATCGCCTTATTTGTTATTCATGAACATTTATATTTAACGTCGCCTCAACTTGAAACCATTTATTGTTACAGAATTAGTGACCCGTTTTTGAGATTTTTACAAATATTATTTTATAAAATAATATATTGTACCTACGTAATAATTTTCCGTAAAGATTATGCACATTTTATAAAATCAGTCATCAATATTATTATATAAACTGTTATGAATTTGTGTCACTGAAATTTGACATGTAGGTTCGTTGTGGAATGTCGGAGAGCTTTAAAACTTTAAGCTTTTAGTTGTACGATGAGATAGTGTGGCAAGGGTCCGAAATTATATGCCCGCGAAAATGCCGACCTTTGGTACTAATTGCCTAGTAGCTATATTTAAAATTTCGATCTTTTACTTTAACATTCTTTAGAAAATTATTACAATATTAATACAATTGAAATTCAAAGTATAGCTATATATACTTACTGAAATAATTTTCTATAGTTGTGCCGTTGTGATTATTACTGTGGGAGCCATGCCAATGCACCATGGTTGTTTCACAAAATATTTTGGCGACTATCATTGCCGTCTAATGCTTAAACGAAAATACTTGAACGCGAAAAGAACTACTTTAGTATTGCGCATTACCCCAACCACCAAAATAAAACTTATCACTGACTTTAACTTTCATAACTTTGCAAAAAGTAATGAATACCGACTGTACAATATATTATGTACTTTATTACATGCCGTATAAATATACTACATTAATATCTAAATTCAATGTTACTTATATTTTAATAGGTGTTTTAAAATCAAGTACATCAGATCTGTGTGGCAATACTTCATGCCATTTGAACACTTTAAATTGTTTATCGGTGATTCATTTTGCTAAACAATTTCAGTAGCCTCAAAGTTCTAATCGACGATACGATAGATTGAATATCTATAGATTTCTGTCACCTCCATTACTTGTATTAAACGAATCGACATGGGAATATTTACGTGAGCACGTTACAGTATTGCAAGCTGATACTATAAATTATTCAACATAATAAATATATTTATTTTGAATAATATTTTTTTATTATAATTATTATTTATTTTATATAATTAATATAATTTTTATCATTCATTTCATTTTTAAATTCAATTCAACTTTTAATGGTATTACATATAATATGTTTAACTAACAACTGTCCGACGCTTTTATATATTTTCTTTATTTCCACGCCTCTTATTCCTGCGTGGGTGGGCAAGGAGTAAGAGGCGTCAAAATACAAGCTTGCAGTATGGATAGTAACAGTTAAAAGAAACGTTTTGTTTCTCACTTTTTGACCATAGAAAACCTGAAGAAGAACAAAAATAATATTTTTTACGTGAAAGTCCTCTACGTGAACACGTCTGTGCCATTGAAAAACTGGATGAACTGAACTGGACTGGATGGACATTGCATTGTAGCAAAAATATAGCACGCGTTACCTCTTGTTATACCTTCACGAAAGTTGCAAGTTGTTAAATATAAGTATCCACACTTCGTAATAATTAAAAGAACTTTCGATGTAAAACTTACTTATTTAATCTTTTCTCACACGAAACATATATTTTTTATAAGTATAATAGGCTACTTTAAAAATAATATTTGAGGCAGTGAAATATGGACACGTATAAAATATACACAACCTTAATGTATTTATGCTTCAAAAGCTTTATACTTTTTCATTTAAATGATTTTCATTTCCACCACACAGCACTAAATGTTTCAAATTTAGAAGGAGAACGAAGATCGAAGTATCTTGCGGAAGAAGTGTGAAGCGGCTAAACCATTCCCCAAAACATGCAAAAAACATATCATATTAAAAAAGTTATAAGTACAAATATTTATTTTAAATAACACTTACAACGAGTGGTTCTAATGAAAATTTACCTAACGCTTTGTCAGTGTAGAGACAAGTTGGAGTGACGGATCCACAGCGTCACCCTCCGCTTATTACATACCTCTCTAGTGTAAGGAACTAAAACAAAACAATTGTATTGGGTTTGTTTCAATTGTTACAATTTAAACGTTATATAATGCTATTATAAATATATCTAAAAAACTAAATAAAGGATAATCTTAAATAAGTTAAAGTCAATATATGTAGAAGTATATGTCGGGTAAATGAATATAAGGCTTTCTTATTTGAAGTACGTAGTTCGATCAGAAACGAGGATTCCCATCTTAGTAAGGACTGGTTGAGTTTATATTCGTACGGCACATTTGCTTCTAATTTAATTCTGTGCCCTCCTCAGTAAAGGAAGCATCAACGAAATTGTCTCTCCGTCGCCCGCATCATACGCTACGCATCTACTAACACTTAATATATATATATTTATATTTCTATATTGCTTTGAATTATTATACATTGCGATTTAAATTTAAACCTATTGAACATAACATATACTTTATTTGTATATTTTTATTCATAAATATTTTCACTAAATAATTAAAATAGATTTTCCGTCTTCACACATTTTTAATTTCAGTAACTATAGAAGTCTAGCAACAGTGGTGGGTGGGTAGGCAAGGTTGCGTTCTAACGATGTTACCGCTCATCGCATCTCCGCCGTCGCCCCGTTTGGTCAGATTTATGCTAACTCATTTCATTACAACAACGCTATACCGACGTACTTTTAGACCTTCACCCGAGCTAGGCAGACGACCTAATTACCAGGTAAATTAAGTCTGCAAAATAGACTAACATAATGTGTACCGTATCATGTATTCTAATAGAATTAATATAAATACTAAATAGGACCATACGTAATAGAGGCCTTCGTGGCGCAGTGGGACAGCGCATCACTGTAAACGCGATTAGTTGTAGGTTCGATCCCCACTCGGAGGAATAATTGTAATAAATTTATTTTCTATTTTCATTATTAACATGTGATGTATCAAATAGATAATGCCAGCGGGATAGTGGAGAATGGAGTCACTTAACCCGTAGGTTCTCTCCGGCGCTATGCGAGAAGTAGAAAAAAAAGAGGATCATACTTGTATTTTACTTATTTTTATTGATTTGTGAAAACAAAATGATGTATTACTAGGTTTCCTCTATATATCTATTATAACATGAAAGTTTAAAAACCAGAACGGTGAAAATAAAAGTTTAAGATACACTATATAAAATACACAATAATATATATATAGTCTAAACCGCAGATACATATTAAATTTAATAATACTTATTGACGCCTAAAATACTCGTTGACTTAGTAAATTAGTATGTCACTTAAAAGTGTTTGTCGAGCAAATAGAAGTGCGTATTTTATTAATTTAATGTACTTTTTTTTATTTATTTTTCACGGAAAGAACAGTCTTATATAATTAAAATACATAAAAAACTTGTACGAAAACTAAACCAATAACAGTTTTATTGGCTTTGTATTGTACAGTATTACTAATGTATTAATAGAAACATATTGGCTCTCTGCACTTCTCCTAATAAACTTTAAATCTACCAAATTTTACGGAGGAGTACTCCGTCCAAAGATTTCCTTCACGTATTAATATAATGCTACGTCAACACTTAAAAAATATATAATAATTTACAAAACTGCCTAGTGAAATGCTCACAAACTTTAAATGCAACATAGTAAACCATACCATACATGATAAAATGTTATCTTAAACTCAGATTCAAATACACGTTAGTACAAAATTGGAAAAGTCGAGAGTGATGGGAAACATCTCTAGAAAAATCAAGTAATGGAACTCGCACCGCATTCGATATCAAAGTCGTAGCTCTTCTTTTTATACTACTATTATAAAAGAGTGTGAGTAGAATCTACTTTTTGTCGATAATTGTAGAAAACTATAAATAAATTTAGATTTGCAGAAGTTATATAGGCAAGTAATATTATTATAAGCCATAAATAAAATCAATAAATAATAATTTGCTTAGTAGCACCTTTAGTAGCTATGTGCCCTCAGTAGCTTAACACTATATATCTCTGAAATAAGAGCGTTACAGTTTACATTTAAATATTGTAAAGTAATGTAATAAACATTTTTACAGTTATTTTTTCTATTTGTTATTGTTATACATAATTAGTCTATCTATTATAACATGTTCCGATATAATTCATAAATTGCAAAAGTATTCGTGTATTCGTTGATAAACAAGTAAAGATTCAAATTAATAGCTATAAAGCTATTTCTTATAATTATTCTTTCTTTAAATAGCAATGTTAATAAGATGATATACTCAATCTAAGTATGTAATCGAAAAGACAATTTTCTAAACACCTCGTGCTATAATCAGATGAATATAAAAAATGTACTTTGGATTTTAACATAATATTGGTATTATGAATATTTTCTAATATCTTCATATTACAAAATATGATATTAGCGATTGATTAAAAATAATAAACAATAAAAGTCAACATTTAAATTACGGCTGAAATGGCAACCAGTAGTATAATTTTAGTACGCTCCTTTGACTTATTACCAAATTGGGTATATATAGACCTGTAAAAATATAAATATATTTAACACATAATAAAACAAGAGCAAGTACCTATAAACTTTTATATAGGCTATAAAAGAAGTCACGACGGCAGACCTCGCCCTTAAATGACATTGTTCTTCGCTTCAGATAGTCTTTTAAATCACTTTCAAAATTAATATAATATTTTCTTCAGTTAATATGTTATAATTTTGAAGATGAAAGTGATAAAATGTATAATAAACAAGTTGTCGCCAATATTTCGCGCTGACTTTTACTTCTACTTCTAGTTTTGGATGTACGTTGTCTGTCTGTCACTCAGCTATCTATACTATAATAAAACAGTAAAAAAGATGTGCCTGTACATTGAATATATTTACGGAAAAATTATTTAGGGGATTTAAATTTTGTCTGTGTGTGCGCGCATATGTGCGATTTTGATGATACTGATACTGGACGGTTTTGATGATTTTTTTTTTGTTATATAGGTAAACTCTAGGACTTTTAACGTAGGTCTTAGCGTATAATTGAGTTCGAAGAGTTGATTACCTAATGTAGTATCATAATAGACAAGCTAACTATAACAAATTAAGAAAATCCGCCGAAGAAAAATTTGTTCAGAGTAATGCAATTCCGTTGACATATAAAAAAAAGATCTATTACATCTAATAAAGAATCATAATAGTCCAGTTACTAGATAAGAAATAAATAAATCCTCTACCTTATCTAAAACTGTTCGACATGATAGGCAATCTAAATTGACCTACATAACAATTAAAGATCTGGAAATACCAGCTATAAGAAATAAGTTAATGTTACATAAGTAAAAAATTGTTTTGTCGATTCGGCGCATTACACTTTAGCCGAATGCCCCACGTGGGCCCTACAACGGCACACACACCTGGATGGCTGTAGTAGGTAGAGACCTCTCACTAGCCAGTGTAATGGGAGTACTGCTGCATGCAGGATAGTGAGAGAAACTGGTCAGTAGCGGTCTCCTTCTGTGAGTCAGTTACTGCACTGAAGGAGGCCGCGGACTGGTTGCGCGAATCTAACGTGAATACTCACTTCGCCGCCGGAGACCAAGGAGTAGGAGAAGATGGTACGCGTATCTCTAACTCACCCTACTCTAGAGGAGCTAGTGCGAGAGGGTCGTGGTGATCCTTCTGTAAGTCATAGAAACTGCGGATGCCCTGGAAGAAACCTCGGAATACCCTGAAGGCCACGGTGGTCCGCAATAGGTGGGCCGTCCACTTAGGCCTTGAAGTAGAATGCGCGAGCGATCCTGCAACGTCTCATGTGAGTGTAGAGGGTTTTCGCTAGGTTTTAGTAGGTAGTATCGGGCTAACTGATAAGACCCACAGCATCATCCGTCGGTAAGGCTCGTCTGCCTTGCGTACGGATGTTCGGCGTAAATTACATTTCCCAGCGACACGTTAAGAAACGTTAAATTTTATTCAATGTTGTGGGGAGTTTTTGTTATAAAATAAAAATCATTGAACTTTGTGGCTATCAGCAGAGGGACAGTATCTCACTATATACGGGATTTTTGAGAGGTTCGATTCCCACATGTGAAAATGGTTACATTTATCGGTAACACAAACATGGTCGTTGAGTTTCGGCATTCAATACGCAATATCTCGAATTGGAAAGCCGAGAACGTAGTGTAACTCTTTGTCTGCCGGAAGAGAAATGCTGAAAAATTTACCTTTTTTCTCACAATTGAATCACTAAAAATTGCTAACCTTGAATAGCTTACATAATTACATAATCAATAATAAAAATAAACTAATATGAAAAAAACTGCTCTTAGTTTTATCCACACATACAACATATTTTGTTCCAATTCAATTCACTGCTCGCCTCGTTGCAGCAGTGAATGAGCCATCAACGGGATTGTCTCCAACATCCATTTAGCTGTTGACGAATAACATATTATTAGAAAATATATATGTTTACTTTACAAGTTATAAAAAACTTTATTGAAGGTAAGTGTATATTTTTATACTTAATACATTTTTTTGTCAGCTACTCTATGATAATTGCCACTTTTACTTTACAGCTGTGTAACGTTTTAGAACTATTTATTTATGAAGCATATGTAAGTTTTCTTGCAATCAAATGAAAGCCAAAAAGTTACATAGTAACTAAACGAAACTATTATTGTCGAGAGCTATAATAAAATGTGACAAAATTCATATATGATACCGTACTACGCGTAGTAGACAAACATCGGCCCTAATATCTTTCCACTACATAAAGTAATGTCGCACGCGTGCTAAATCTTCCCACCGCCATATACGCACGCGTGGCGTTTTTCGTTGAATATCTCATATTTATTAACATCATTTTGTTCTGCTAATAATTAAACGTACATTTTATATTATAGTCACGGACTTATGTTAAATAGACATACCTACATATATAGAGGTAGCCAGCATCAGAATCAACGGTGTCCCAGGGGATCTACACAATCTATCAATTTAACCCATATATATGTTAGGTTATATTCAGTGGTAACCAATTTTAATATATGACAGCCAAACATGGGCCATAACAAAAAACATTACTGACCGATTTGCCATTTGCCACGGGCAATGGACAGAATAAGAAACATCAATATAAGGGAAAAGACCAACTTTTTATTTTTAAGGTTACCTCGTGTGCCAGGTAACCTTAAAAATAAAAAGGCTAAAATGGAGATGGTCGGACCATATGATGAAACAAGTAAAATGTTGTATATAATATAAAATAAAAACATTTTGTAGTGGTCTTAGTTGTTAATTTCATAATAAATAATGAATATAGTTTTTTTTTGTCAAATTTACTATCAAAGGAAATAGAAATGTTACGTTACGTTTTAAAAATAAAAAGCTAAAAAGTTGAAATACATGGCGGGCTTTCCTTTTCAACGTTTGATAGTTCAGAAGTAGTAAGCAAAAAAGTTTTTTTTGGCTCGGAACAACTTGGTTCCATCAAAACCATACTGTGCATAAAACGCCTCAAGTTCTGCACCTTTTAACTTAAATGTAAATTTTGTATACGCATCATTACTTATAAAGTAATAAAAATAAAACTTAGTGACAAAACCCAACTTCTCCACTTACTATTGTAACTCAACGCTACGTTTGTTATTTGACTGGAAGAACATGTAAATTTCGGAGGTATATTGAGCATATACTGTCGTTTACGGGGCGCAACAATTATATATAGAGCGCACTAAATAAAACGCACATCGGTTGACAATAGAGCAATAGTGTGTATATTTCCACATTAACTGTTATATGAATACTATTTTATAATTCATACTCGGGCTTATTTATTATTCATATTGCATATTTATTATGTGTATTTAAAACAACTTGCACTAATCAATGGAGAACATAGCGGAGAACAAAATGATGTAAATAAAATCCCCTGCCAACCCCTTAAAAGGCTAAAGCTTAATATGCTACTAGTAGAAATGTAATTAAAAGTAATATACTTTCAGCTTTAAAACGTACAATGTCCAGTACTCGAAATGGTCATCCAAACAAAAAAACGCACCCTTCTCTCTATAAATCGCGCTGATCCAGTGAAACATGAAAAATGAAAACTGGCAGCAAGCCAACTGCCTACTTTAAAGATACTCTACACCGTCCATCTAAGAATTGTTCTCAGGACAATAAAATATGATTTGCAAAGGGCTATCTTTGGATTCTTTAGCTTATATGAGACGATTGGAATATTTACTTTACTAGACTTCTCAAAAATAACGTTTATGTTGGCGAAAGAAAATATAGTATATAATATAGCAGTTGTGGCCTTGATCCTGACAAATTTTAGATTTAAATACCATATCATGTGTTTAAATATTGAAAAACACGTAATGAAATAAATATAAATCAAAACATAATCTATAGATAGATTTACAATTTAATATTCTTATTTAAATCTATACTGCCTGTAAATAGACTATCAGAGAAAAGGAAATAGAGTCGATGAGTTCATGCACGGAAATGAAAAAGTCCACAACTGCTTCCTGTCACGCACGCGCTTACTATACTAACAATAAAGTAAGAGGTTGCCCACTGTCCACTAATATCACGACGTATTTTCACTTTGTATGTATATTTTAAAATTTGTTATCTTCTTATAATAATTTTAGTAGCTACAAATAAAAAAAAATATAGTGTAAATGAAATATAATTTTTATAACAAACTTTCCACCTTTTTTATTTACCGTTTAACTCGGTACTCGCATATACGGTATTGGCGAAACAGTTGTTTATATTAAATATTTTTACGAAACACAATATAGGGAAATAAAAGAACATGATTTTTAAAATTTTTCGATTTATCTGTCTGGTGCTTGTACACGCACATTGTCACAGCTACATTGAATTACATAAAATTGTTTTTTGTATAGCTTTGAATCGTGAACAAGTCAGACTGGCAGGCTAATCTTGATGCAATTTATCACATCCTGCCCTGTATGATATTAAGTTTATACTTATATACTTATGTATTTTAATAATAAAATACCTATGTATTTTATTCTGATTGTATTATGAAAAACGGTAATAAACTTTATTTAAATTTGAATTTGAATATAGCTGATTTTGAAGAGTAGAACACCAGATGTAGAGTTCAATGCCATATTTACTTCTAAAACAGTCAGTTCTAGGAGCTTCTTGTCATTTAATGATTGGGCGACTATTAGTTTACATAAGAGTAGACAAATTTTACATGAACTTTATAGTGAAAAAGCATATAAACACAAAGATTAAGTTAATAAATTTGTTAGGAATTATTCTAAATAATTTGAAAAAGGTATGTAATTAATTGACGTGGAAATGGATCGCCTTTTGTACTTTAACTTTCATAGTAATTTGACCTATAGCATTATACTTTAAGATAATACAACCGCAATCAATTCAGTTTTTGTCTTGCTGAAGCGTGCATTCTATAACGTAGGCCCGATAGAAGGTTACAGGCAAAAATTTGAGAAAATAAATATATTGACAGTTGCGTCGCTATATATATTAGATAATGTAATGATGTAAAGAAAAATATTAATAATTTTACCAAAATCGTACATAAAATTATTACTAGAAATAGGCTTATACTTACCGGGCCTGTAACTCTGTTGCATTGAACCCATTGTAATTATTTTATGGCTGTGTACGCTTTCACAATAGGATCACAGAAAACGTCCGAAAATGCTTTATATCACAATTTTAAAAAGTTGTGCAAAGATGTTTGTGTGTTAAAGGTTATTTTACCTAATTCCTATCTATTCGCCTTCTCCAAACTCTTCGTTTACTCCCGTACTCTCCATTTTCACTTTTTCTTTGGAGAGCCAAAACCTCTCCAATTTTTTTTCTGAAATGTTCGTATTTGTATTGCTTTTTACCGGTCTCTTAAATCTTCTAGAGATCTTATAGCGATCATTTTGAATTTGTATTCTATAGTATATTTTTTATTAAAATTAAAAATAAATAAACTACTTGTGTTTGTAAAAAATTAATCATAAAAGATATTTTATAAGGTTATGGTTATGTTGTACCATCGGATTCAAGGAAGGAAACAGCCGATTGCAGTGGAATCGAAAGTCTATAACTAGAGGAAATACGAATGATTCAATATTCTGCCTCTTTAATATTTTTATAAACATCGTTGTAATGTAAAATAAATGTATATGTTTTTAATTTGTATGTGTAACATTGGCGTTGGTTAAATTATACATATTATATTGAGTATGATTGGTATAAACCCTGTTTTCTATCTCCAAGGTAAATCCCATTTCACGCGTCATTTCGTATACAAATACCCTAACTTAAAATTTGATTATTCCGCAATATTTTATAAGAAAGAAGGTGACATCTGTATATGATATTCATTTATCTCAACTTATATAATCACCTTTTTGAATAATATATGTCCTGGTATTAATAAATAACTAAATACCTAACATAAGATTGATTTCAAAAAATGTAAAAGTATTCCATTCGACTAGGCAGCGTATTTTAAGTTCATACCTAGACCATTTTACTCTGCAAATGGAAAGCTTTTAGCTTGTAAACGAATTTCTATACCGACAATTCCGGTAAGGTTCGCTTAATCGCGTATAACACGTAGTAAGATTTTGAAAATGCGTATTCCACTTTTTCCGTACAAGAATGTTAGAAAAACATTTTTATGTGTGTATGTTATGTTAGAATGGTTTTTTATGATTAAATATGTGAGGCCTTCGTGTTGGAGTGGGAAAGCGCCTGGCACGATTGGTTGTGGATTCAATACCTTATCAGAGCAATGTCTACGTGTATATCTAAATTACTTTCATCTTATACGTAAGACAATGTGCCGCACGGGGTTGAGTATTTGCGAATGTAATAAATACTAATATGAAAGGACCAAGACTAATTCCCACTATTGGCTAGGGTGAGGAGAATATGTTTACGTCACACAGCACACGCTCGCGTAGGTTCGCCACAACGCGAGTGACACTTAACAACTGAGGCGCCAGGCCCATCTCGTTGCAGGGAGAAGAACTCTGAGGCAGTGCCTGGGACTTGTGACCTAAGTCTAGGTTTAAGAGCGCCCTTTAAAATACATAAACACTCACCTTTACTGCCTGAGGCCAGAAATGCACCTTCGCGGATTGGGATATCATCAGTATATAGGGAGTATAAACATGGCGTCAATATGCTTCCTTGGGGTACCCCTGCTGTGATGGAGTAGCAGGCAGACTAAGCGTTTTCCACTCGTACCCTGAACGTCGTGCCGTGAAGGAAAACTCCGTCTTACCGTGGGCTCGGCTTAGGTCATACCCGGCACAGCTTATCAATACTGGCATATGGTCCGATCCGAGGGCATCTGGCAGTGTCTCGAGGATGACCGAGGTCACTCCCCTGTGCTCGGTATCAGGTATATTGTGTTGGGGAGCTAGCTAGAGGTGCGCGGGTGTCTTAACGGGAATACAACGAGCGTTCTTAAAGCCTCTCCTAACAACGACTACACACCTTAGTACTACTATAGACAATCACTGAAACTATTATAGGCGCTAAACTAATTATAATTTAATACTAAAAGCTATTCATATTATTATTCACTGACAAACTACTTCACACTTATATATAATCGATGGCTAATAAATAAATTATTACTACATAATCTAACACTAACAACAAAAATAAGTTGAAACAAGCGTATAAGAATGTATGTATAAACAGATGTAGGTAAATAGAATATATGGCTTAGCGGTCAGTGCACTTGGACTGTGTTCAAGTGGTGCAAGTTCGAGTCCTGCTCAAATTTTCGAGGCACGTTCAACCTATAAATGTTTATCAAAAAAAAATTTATATCCAAAATTAATTGTGCTGACAAACACACAACAAACATACATAAGATTTCCTTAAATAAATGTAATATAAAGACTCATTTAATAAGTACATCATACAAAAATGTAGACGAAATAAATTAAACCTGACAGAATAAATATTTATCGAGGACGCCGTCCATTTTTAAACTCTCATTAACTACAGCATTTGGACCCTCGTCATAACCAACGTTTTTTAAAGTACTTCTTTATGACAAAGTTTGTTATATTTCTACAGTAGATTTGGTTTTTAGGCCATCGTTTTTAAATAAATATTATGAAGTATAATGAAGTGGGTATGTTTTCTACGAAGCTTACTGTTTTGTAGTATGTAAGGGGGTAAAGTGAGGACTCCTTGTTAATTGGCGACCTTGGATTGCTGAGCATTTGACGTGTGGCTTACAAACGAAAAATATCAAGAATTTAAAAAAAAACTATGTTTTTTCCTCTAAGTATTTTTTTATTTGTATTATATGTTATTTATTGTTATGTATTAGTAGATTTCATATTTACAAAAATATATTGCTATGAAAAAAAGGTATGGAGTTGTAACTTTTGTGTTTTACTATGAATGTGCCTCTGTCAATAATTATAAAAAAGCTTTTTTATTTATTATTTTAAGCATACCCCACGTGCGCTACGTACGTTGTACCAAAGTGCCTCCCTTTCCCATACGTACTTAATAGTTTTGCGTATATAAATTCAGTATAATATCATTTTAGTACAGTAGTATACTTTAATATATTAAAGGTTTTATGTTACAACTATACGACCATCGTGCCATCGTGGAGCAGTGAAGGTACCTGTCTGTAATCGCGAATGGTTGTGGGTTCAATTCCCACTCGGAGGACTGTCCATAATTTAATTATTTTTATTACTCCGCTTTGCTGACCTAGACAAAGCGCGGCGTTAAGTTCCGCCACTCAACACGCAATGTCATAAATTCGGGCGGAAACTGTGCAACAGAGGGTCTTGAGACTAGGTTCTTTCTGACTGCTATGAAATTAAAAGTCTACTGTAAAAATAAATCATTAAGTAAAAAAAATCGGTAATTACAATATGACTTACAAATACTTCGTCATAACTATCTACTTAATTTGTATTGAGTTAGACGAGTTAATCGGTTCGATAAACATTTATCAATAGCCAGGAATCACGGAAAATTTAAGCATTTCCGGTGCCCCAGCTATTGAGGTCTCGAATCCGCAATCGAAAACACATAAAAGAATTTTCTCACAAAAAAGAATCCATATCTAATCATAGTCTAATTAACTATTAGAACAATTGTATAATTACTATTGATACATGACATTTAAAAAAAAATAAGTACTATACAAAGTAAAAAATATTTAAGTAACCCACAACCAGCAATTCCGCAGCTTAATGAGTCGCTTAAATAGCAATCTGTTTCATATAAAGGAAGAGAGTGGGGTAGGCTTCTAAGAATTTGATAGTCTCACCAATAAACATTGCGTAATTGATAACATTAAGTAACATTAAAGTATAATACAATTTTGAGTTAGAAAATCAAATTTAAAAGTGCAATAATTATGACCAGAAACATTTGAATCATCATTAAATCGGATGTTTACTTACTATCACCTGTATCTATGTATCAATTTATATCAGATTTGCTTGAAAAATAGCAGACGTGTCCGGATTTGTTGACTATACAATGCTTTATTTATTTTCACTTATTTATTAGGAAGCCAGCATACATAGGTACTACAAATACATTGGTGTGCAATATATTTGTATATACATTGTTACACAGTATGTCTCAATAATAGGCTAACTAATGTAATTAAAAATGTTGCTCACATCTTGTTTTTATAAAATATGCTTAAAAATTCAAAATCAAACGAAAAAAACAACTACATAATCCTAGTTCATCATTAAAAATAGTTGTACGAAAAATTGCAAAGCGTGGGTCTGATGTATTTGCCAAGACGGACAAATATGACGAGAAAATAATTTAATAATAGAATGCAAAATCTGTGCTTGTCTGTGGCACACTAATTTCATTAACGGCTTAACTGATTTAAATGCAGTTTTGCCTATTATATTTTGGTAAGCTTCCCTAAAAATTTTGTGTAACATTATTTTACTCCACTTTATTTCGACAAAATTGCTATAAAATAACTGTTATATTAAATTGGCCGAAACTTTAATCAAAATTGTCTGTAAATGATAATTATTTTCATAACTCGACTATATTATAAATTCAAGCACAGCTTGTAGTTAAAGTGACAGCGGGTTATAGCCGTGAAGTTTACGTAAGCCGCGAGCTGTCGCTAGTATCAAATATATTTTAAATTAACTTTTATTAATATTGTTTCATTAAAAGTTGAAGATGAAAACTAAAATATACTACAAAATAGAACTATAAAATATAGAAAATAGCCTTTTGAGAGTATAGTTAAGTAAATAAAATTACTGAGATTCACTTTATTTAAGCATCCATTTGTAGTTCATACCACAAAGCCTTGTTCACTATATTTGGACTGTTATTGTCACAAGTGTCAATGCTCAAGAGCTGTTAGATTCAAAAAATAAATATTGAAATGAGTTTTAATAAGTAGAATAGCAGGATTATGTAGGACCAAATGTTTTAATTAGATATATGTTAAAGGAATTCATTAAATATGCTTATAAATGAAATAAAGATTAAAGATAGAAGACACAAAACATATTAAATAATTCATAGATCTATTTTTTTATGTTGACAGTATAAAAAAACACTCGCAAATATTAAAAAATAATTTTAATTGGTAATAACAATTAAATGACGTCATATGTAACATATTTACAAAATTTTTTATAAGTCGTCGGCATGCAATTTTTATTGAGGTTATATACAAAAATAGAATATATTTTGAAAATATATAGCAACAATATGGTGATGGCATAATATAGGGTGGGCGGTGTCAGAACCCAGTGTCAATTCACTCCATTCTCCATTTGCCATCCGAATCCGAAAGGATTTTGCGTGTTGAGTGGCGGAACTCAACAACGCGTTATATACATCTTGTCACCAGAGCGGGACAAAGTAATGTAAATATAAGCATTTCCTCGATTGGGAATTGAACCCACAACGATCGCGTATACAAATCAAGCTGTCACACTGCACCCCGATTTACATTATAATGAAAGATATTTACAATAACTATGTTTCTTTACTCAAATGAAAGAAAAAATAGAATATAAAAAATTGAAATTAGGTACATCTTTGTTTAACAAATAAAAGATGTTACAGACATAATAATCTAAACAATTATACTAAAGCATTCAAGAAATAAAATGTTTTATTACATAACTATATGTAAACATAAATTGATTAAGTAGCTGTCGTATTTAGTGTGGTCTTTGCAGCATTTGTACAAATGATATATTTAAAAATTTTTCCCTACATAGCACAGGACAAGAACTACGTTTCACAGGTATATTACACTAATATTTATCGAAACAAAAATGGCAATGTAAATATTTGTTTGCATTATGGTGATTCCAGGTTATTTTGTGTGTGTGTGTCACCGATTGGCGCGACACCTGCGTGCGTAGTCTGGAGCGACCTGGTGGAGCCACTGCGGCTGAATGGCGGACACCGTGACGAGGTAGGCGCGCTTGGTGTGCAGCAGTTCCGAGTAGAGGAGTGCGGGCGGCGCGGGGCGGAGCGAGTGCAGCGCGCCCGCGGGGTGCAGCGCCGCGCCCACGCCCGCGCTCGTCACGTAGCGCCCGCCCGCGCCCGCGCCCCCCGCCGCTGCCGCGCCCGCGCGCGCCCACGCGCAGTTCGTGAATAAGCCGCTTAGTAAGCACTTTATTAACTGTGGAAAAAGATTGATTTTAGAATATACACACTTTTTTCCTTAGAACTTTTACTGTAGTGTAGACACAAAGAATTAATTTAATCAAAAAAATCCTAACTACACTCATTCTCGGTATGATAAGAGAACACGGGGGCGGTGACCACTCACTATGCTTGTAATGTAATGTAATGTAAATATCTCTAGAAATTTGCCAAAATATCTATACAGGTTATAGCATGATAATTGTTTTGCAGACACTCCGTTCCCGACTTTCCCCCCGAATTCGGACATTGCTTGTTGCGTGACGGAACTCAACGCCACGCTTTGTCTTATACCAGAGCAAAGAAATGAAAATAATTAAAATGTAATCATTCCATTAAGTGAGGATCGAACTCACAACCATACGCGTTTGCAGTCACACACTGTCCCACTGAGCCACGATAGCCTCATCATATCATAACATAATTATCAACAACAGCTACAAGTACAACTTACTTGGTCTAACATCGTTCCGCAACTAGTAACGGACAAGTTCAGACGTTGACACACCGAGAGCAGCTGCTGCCTCACTTCATAAGCATAGGACAAGTTCTTATGATTTAAATAGTTCTCTTTACACCATTGCTGTAAAGAGTAAATTCGATGTAACCTTTTACACGTTACACATGCATACATATTATTTTGTATTCATTATTTAATATAATGAAGAACTTAACGCAACAAAGTCACAAAGATGGTTATAGGTTTGATTCTCACTCAACGAAACGTACCTCGTGTAATTAATGCAAAATAAAATATACAAAAATATTATAGTTGCGTCAATTTGAATATCCTGCAAAATAAAACAGAGCACGAAGAATAATAACAAAATAATTATAATAATTTTCAGGTTAACTTGTGCCATAGTTGGTTATGTAAACACAACTTTTAGTTAGAAAAACAGCAGCACGCTTTTGCCCACATAGCAGGATAGACACAGAGAATCTAATGTCCAAGACACTCCTTTCTCCACTATTCGCTCGCAATTGGAATATGTGTGTCGAGTGGCGGAACTCAACACTGCGCTATCTTTTGGGCTGCAACACTGCGCTATTATCTCTGCGCCAGAGCAGAGAAATGAAAATAAATATAACCATCCCTCCGAGTGGGGCTCGAAACCCCAACCCGCTGCGCCACGATCGCTTTGGAAACAAAAATATGAAAATATTTAGTGATATATATTGTTTTAATATAATTTATGACGTCATAATAGCGACAAAACGCACCTTTTTCAGAGGAGCCTTGCAAAACGCTTTATAAACGTTTAAAAGCGTGATATGATCTCCGAGGGGCGATATAAATTTTTGTTTCACTTTCAATGCTTCTTCCCTTTTGTGTAATGGTGTGTGAAAAACATTTTCACTGGACATTACTGCCACCAAGCTCAGTGCCTGGAAAATTTATATCATACAGTCTGCTGTTTAAATGCTATCGGTTATAAATATTGTTCTGTGATATTTGGTAATAAAATTAGACAAACAAAAGGGAAAATGTTCAACTAAAACGTATAAAAGACTTGAAAAGAAATCGTTTTGACATTTCCATTGTTACATAATTTCATAGCTTTTATAAGATTAAAAATAGTTTACTAATTTAGAGTTTCTTAATAATCTAAAAGAAAGTAGCTTGGTATACAGAGAGAACATGGTGACTACAAGACACTCCGTTCTACTTTCCGTCCAAATAATGAAACATGGCGTAACTCAACATCGTGCTTTCTTTTAACAGTATGTATGGGACATGAAAATTATTCCCCCAAGTGAGGGCCCATTCCACAACCATTGCGTTTACAGACCGACGCTGTCTTGTATATGACTATCTTGGTATAAATAGGTATTTTTTTTTGTATTATAACTTAAGTTATAATAAAAAACATATACTTAAAATATTTTTAAACATTTTTTAAAATGTTAAACACTTATTAAATAAAAAAAAAACGTTATACGTTTTGTACCTTTTTATGTTATAAAAATTATTGATCGTAGATTAATCTTTGGGTAGCATAAATTTGTAAAAATCTCCCTACAGAGATGCTAACAATAAAAATAAATCGTAATAAGGGTATAAGAATTTGGTGCAGATGGATGTAGAACACATGGCTTAGCGGTAGTAGCGCTTGGAAGGTTTCTAAGAGATGCGGGTTTAAATTCCGCTGCGTTAAATTTTTATAAGTTTACTATTTTATTTTTTATAAGTTTATAAAAATTCCGCTGCGTTAAATTTTTATAAGTTTACTATTTTATTTTTTATAAGTTTATAAAAATAATTTTTAATATACTTAAGTCTACATACAAAAAAGCCAATTTATTGGTAATATTATATGATACTCACCTCTTCCAAACAGTTATACTCTGGAGCACATAAAAGAATTTTCGAATATTTTGGATCAATTGGAAACGCTGTCATTTTCTTTCCTAAAATTGTCATTTTAGGATTGGTTTCGTTATCTATGGCACCTGAAATAAAACATCGGTTGTTATTTATTGTTTATTTCACATCAATGTATGCAATGTAATTTATATTATTTTCATATATGGATAGCAGTACTATGCAACTCCGACTCTGGTAAGCCAAACTGGTACACTATATGCTTTAGGAATACGTGTAAAGAAGCTTTACTTTTTTCATAACTGCCTATAACTACAATTGCTTAAAACATACCCAATTCCTTTAATAGTAGCAAAGCGGCCTGTATTGAATCCCTTGGAGGCGCATCAATCCACGGAAAAGTGCTGGGATCCATTCCGGTCGCTATTAACATCAACATCGATGAAGATATTGGGCATCTAAAAAAAAACTACTTTAGAAATTTTAATATGGACAACACTTATACTTAAATTAAAATAGCGGTTAGATAAGCCTAACTGCTGACGTTACTGGCGAAAAACGCTGCAAATTTGATTTAATCAGTCACGTATTGCTTGCATTACGTATTGCTGAGTATCCTCTTCCCTAATCCCACTGGTGTCGCTGGTATGATGAATAAAAAATATAGCATGTTATACTACAATACCTGACAATCTCGGGCGAGTGGTGCGGCGCGCGCGCTTTAAACTCAGCAGCGGTGTAGAGGCGGTACGCGGCGCCGGGCGAGGTGCGGCCCGCGCGGCCGGCGCGCTGCCACGCCGCCGCCTGCGAGCATGCGCGCACCGCCAGCCGCTCCGCGCCCGTCGCCGTGCACCACGCCCTGACACAGTACTTCGTTAAGCATACACAAACATTTCCAAAAAATCCTTATTAATTATAGTCTGAAATATATAATCTGAAGATATATAAAACTCTTGCGTGACTAAGTGACTGACTGACAGAGAACGCACAGCGTAAAGTTGAAGTTTGGCAAGGAGGTGCCTTCAGTGTTTAGGGTAGCACTATATGAGAGAAATCCGTATGGGGACTAGAAAAAACGAGGACTTTACGTCTTATAGTTCACAGTTGAAAGGTTCTTATTATGAAAACCTCTACGCTGATAGTAGACTACTACACTGAACTAACATGAAAATTGAACTCCAATAAAGCCCTTGAAGAATGAAGAAATTAAACTCCTCCAATAATGAAATTCTTATATTAGGATTGCAGAGATTAGAAATGCCTTGCTAAAACTAAAAACAAAAACAAAAATATCTGCTAGTACAGACAAATAATTTTCGCTGAAGAATTAAAACCTTGGTGACATATATGTGAATATCCTGCTCGAATTGCGTAACCAGGTCTGGCGAATAGACAAATGGGTGGGTAACCTGACTAAAAAAACAGTCTTTACTAGTTTCTGGATTCATAAGAAAGGCTCTAAGAAAATTTGTGAGACTCTTACCGAACTATGTCCCTTATACTTATGCTTGGCTCTTTTGGTAAATGGCAAATAAAAAAGCGAACAGACTGGTTTTGTGAAAGGCCGAGGCACAAAAAAGTAAATAGTAAACGTAAGGAAAACAGCATAGAGAGAAAAGTAGGAAGTTTTATGTGCCGATACAAATGTGTTTCATTGATTATTCCTAATCATTTACGGCTTTTTCTGAATTCTTCTTTCTCTTGGATCCTGCTCACGGCATTGATAGCAAACCTGTACGAAGATGGTGAAAAGTTGATCAGGAATGATGAGATCAATTATGTGCTTTCAAGACCATTCAAGCCTGAAAAGCGAGCCAAGGTGGTTATGTACTGAGGGTATAATCAAATAAAAGTAGTAGCTGTGCCCACTACATAAGCTTGCCCACAGGCATCATTAAATCAGTGCGTTTCTAAACACACGTTGTTTTCATACTTAACAATAGCGACGATCTACCCACGAGATAAAATCCGTCTTCATGCTTGACAGCAATATCTTATCCCGTCCCCTCTTTAACATCTATGGGGAGTATATTATGAGAAGAGACAAGAAAAATCGACGACGAATTCAGATGGCCAATAATGCAATGTTTCAGGTTACAAAAATATGGCAGAGTAGAAACGTCTCCAACGTTACCAAAATGAGGAGGAGGATAATGTTGGACATGCTATGGACAGAAAAAAGGACCAACAAATCAATTCTTGACCAACTTAAAATTAAAACCAGATTCTCCACTATCTGTTACCAATGAGTACTCACATACTTTAGCCACATAGCTTGACAATCTCGATAAACTGATTGTTGTTGGCAAAGTAGACAGCAGAAGACCTAGAGGCAGGCCACCTAGCCAATGGTCAGATACAGCTAGGGCGATTACACGACTTCTCATTACTTCACCTTCAAGACAAGCCGAAGATAGGGTGGTATAGAAGCAGCTCGTCATCTCCTCTACTTAGGTTAACCCGACAAAAAAGAGAAGTTCACGCAAATTAAGTTGACGGCTACAACTTCATTTCACAAAATGTTGATAACTGCTTGATGTACGAAGACGAAATTTGGTAGAGAGACAGTTTATAGTAAGTAGAGAGTCTAAGAGCTGTCTGCAATTTGAATAAAAATCCTTCAGTTATTACTACAAACTGAAATTTAGCACAAAGGTGCTCATTACTATGTAGATCTTATATATTCTTAGAAATTACGGGTAACAGCTCGTTTAATATATGAAATATCTATTTCATATATATATATAATTTATCTGAATTATATCTCACATCCGTTTATTGTGAGTAAAAAGATTAGCTTACTCAATTTTGACAAATTTTGTAAGCTTTCTTTAGTTAAACAGTTCTAATAGTAAAGTAATATAAAAATTAATTTATTTACCTTTCTTTCACCATACCCGCATCTATAACATATTTTATCTGTGGTATTGTGACAGAAGCCTCCGCTATGTTTGTCGCAAGCACAATTTTTCTTACACCTGGAGGAGATGTCTTCCACACTTGCAATTGCTTTGCTGCTGGCAATCCCGCATATAATGGACAAACCTTTATTGGGGGTCCCGATGCCTCCTGAAAATATTAAGCTGTAATACATATACAGGTATATAGTGGAGAGTATTTAGTAAGTAATCATATAAATAATTATATACATTAAACTTACTTTAGCTATCTGTTTTATGTTACTCATTACGGTTTCTATCTCTTCCTGTCCAGTCAGAAACACCAAAAAATCATGACTGAAAAAATATAACCTTCATTTTGATTTATAATTAAATGAAATTAACAATTATAATGTGTCACAGCGACGCGATATTTTATTTAGATTTAACTAAACTATTTATTACTAGTTGTAAGTTGACAGAAAATACATTGTTTTTGCCAATAGCTTATAAAAAACAAATTACTAGTTTAGTAGCACATAATATACAACACCCCGTTATACATGGTATAACAAATAATTTATTAAATTTAAATGTTGTTCTAGTTTAAACTAGTTATAAAGCCAAAACCTACGTAATATAAATTGATATATAGTACATCAAAACATTCAGGGCTTAGGTTTATATTATATATTTAATTTGCATTATCTGTAAAATGCACTTTGCATTACACATAATGCAAAATTCACAGATTGACAAAATCTTTAAACATTGTCAATGTAGAAAATTATAAAGTATCAAGTTCGTTCGCTAGAGACAATGCCATCCGCGGTGTCACCCTAATTTTAACCAGGGAAGACATAGTGTGTACTGTAGAAGTAACGCCAGGACATAGTGGCTCTCTCCGTCAAATGTACTATTGAATTGTCCTGTATTGAGTTTCAAAAGTATATTATAATATGCGTGTACCGAGCTCCATTAGGTAACTTTGAAATATTTGAAAACAAAATGGAGGATGTTCTAAGAAAATTCTGTAATAGTAGTAAATATTGAAATATTTGCGGTGATTTCAATGTTGATATATTACTAAACAATATCCAAAGTGTTCATTTTTTAAATCTATATAAATTATTTAAAGAAGTATTTTCTGCAGACACTCGCATCACAAACAGTTCAGCGAGTTGTACAGATAACGGCTTTTGTAACTGTGACGTCGAGGACAAACTCGTAATAATAGTTTAAGTTCTGCTTATAATTGTGGATTAAAGTTTTTCAGTATCTAGCGATAAAAAGTCACTAATACGCAAAAAAGACACGTAGGCCAGTCACTAGCAATAGATTAAAAGCATTTAACGGTAATGTTAGATTTAAAGAGTAAAATATCTAAAATAGATGTTTTGCATAGGAAATCCATATCAGAATTATAATAATATATTTTATTTACTTTGAAATAAATTTAATGCAACATTTATCTCAAAGCTTTACAAAAAAAATCATATACGATTTAGTGACTGGGCAACAACTGTGGTATACCAACAGAAATAAATTATACGAATTATATATGGTATAGAGCAGTGGAATCGTGATGCAAGCTTCCTGAGGCGTGTCTGAGTTATTCTTCAGATATTTAAAAAGTTTGCATCCAAGCAAAACGCAAAAATAAAATCTACCAAATTTTGACAATAAAATAGGTACCACGTGGTACATAAAAACTAGTACTCTGGAAGATCTACAAGTTTGCTTGGCGTCTACACCAGTAATGATAAAAATAGATAATAAGTAAACAATTAGAATTAATATTGCTTCAAATATTTTTTGAAAGTACTTTTGCAAAAATATACAGATAAAGTAACTTCATTACAAGTAATGAAAAATAAAAAAATTTGCTGTTATTTTTACAGTGTTATTCATACACTTAAGCCAAAAACCTATATTTAGAAAAGCAATATAAAAATAAAAAAATTGTACATATAAGAATTTCATTTTGGTAATAGCTTCAGCCGAATGTAGAACACATAGCTTAGCAGTCAGGCACCCCGAACGGTTTTTCAAGGCGCGGGTTCAAGTCCGCTGCGTTTAGAATTTTTATACGCTTTCACAAATATATGTTTTACCATTAATAATTGTTAAAACTTTTAAGTCTTTGTGTAAAAAAAACTAGTGATTTATGGGGCATATCTGTAAAAACTACTTTAGCTCTAAGCCATATCACACATCACCTATATACAGTTATCGTTAATAAATGTGTTGACATAGGTATTTTCCCCGACCTTATGAAAAACAGCAAAGTAGATCCATTATTTAAAAGTGGAGAAAACGATGAGTCCTGTATTAATGTCCTGGAATGAGTACAGTAGTAATAGTCCTGAGTAAAGTTTTCGAAAAAATATTTTTAATCCGTTATCGGACAATTTACAGATAATATTTTTTTCATAATGTGCAGTATAGTTATCTAAAGGCATCTGCTGCAGATGTAGTCGTTGCGCTTCTAAATAACATCTATAATGCTTGGGAGTAGTCACAGAATGCAATCACAGTTTTTTATGATTTGTCTAAGTTATCTCATTGCTTCGTATCTTACTAACTGGATTCCGCATGTTGCTATAAATAATGTAGTCGTACGGTTGTGCCACAAGGATCAATCTTAGGGCCTTTCTTATTTTTAATGTAAATGAACGATGCACTGTCGCAAATACTTCACTGGTTTACTGTTAACAACTTAGTATTGAACGCGAAGCAAGCTTAATGTATAAAATTTACTATGCACAATGACAAAAGCTTAACTTAAATATCAATAGTGAAATTATATTTTTTACTGACTCCGCGTTAGTTTTAAGAATAACTCTGGATTCGAAACTTCAATCGGGCACCCCCCTGTCTTCCCCTGCGAGTAGACTGAGCTCCGCTGCGTACGCTGTTAGAAAAGTGAGACAGCTTACATACGTTAATACGGCCCGACTTGTTTATTTTAGTTACTTTCATAGTACTACTACTACAATGCTGCAGATATTGCAACAATATTTGTAATTCAAAAAAGAGCAGTCCATTTTCACAGTATGGGAGCTGGGGATTCTGCGAGAAGTTTTTAATAAAACGTATCCTTAAGGTTGTATCACAATATATCTACAATAATGTTTTGGTTATTACTTAAGAAACAGTGAATTAATCATTTATGTCATAGGTTTCATTCATGTATTATTGAGGAATTAAAAATGTATTATTGAGGAAAGTATATTAAGGATAAATTAATATTCAGGATTCGATCCAGGAACACTATTCTGATCTTAATGTGTGGAATTACTTATTGTGAAACTATATTTGAAAGGAGCAACTGTTGAGTTATTTGCTGGTTCTTCACAGCAGAACTACCTGCCGAGCGGGTGGTAACTTCCACTAGGACTGACAATACTGACATTTGATGTTAATTGACGATTCGAAAGTGCTAGCCTATTTGAATAAAGAATATTTTGATTTTATAATGCAATAAAAGAGAAAGATACACAACTGTACATACTTTGGTGGTGTTGTTGCATGAAGCTGAAATATTGTGCATACAGCTGCATATTGATAATCTTCATGTTTAATTTTTGAATGAAAAATAGTAACTGGGTAAGTTCTTCCTTCTAAATATATCACTGGACAGTTATCATAAAATTGTCTAAATGAATCTACATCCATTGTTGCTGACATAATAATAATCTGTAATATACAATTTACATATTTATCACAAATTGATTTAAGTTATGTTGAGAATTACGAAGATGATTTTTTATTTTTTTTAAATCAAGACACTCAAATATTTTTTTAATGTTTTGCTGAATATATTTTATTTTTATAATTTGTAGCATGTGAATTAATTACATTTAAAAATGAAAAAGAAAATATTTTAAAACATTATCTAAAATGTTATTATAAAGATCTTTTACCTTTAAAGAAGTAAATTTTTGTTCATGCCTTTCTTTTTGTGCCAACGTTACTAGTCCAAAAAGAATGTCAGTATTAACAGTCCGCTCATGAGCTTCATCAAGTATAACAACAGAATATTTCTTAAGCAGAGGATCACTCATAGCTTCTCTAAGTAACATACCATCAGTTAAATATTTAACTTTTGTCTTTGGACTTGTGACATCTTCAAATCTAACAGAGTACCTAAAATTTAAAGTTTGTCTTTAAGCAAAAGGTTATAAAACTAAGTACATTTTGGTGTAAGCTTTTAAGTTTGACAACATGAGTACAATATTAATATGTTATACAAATGTGAAAATATGAAAGATAACAGAACGGTTAATATACTGAGTCTTGCCATAAATATTGAAATAAAGAAAAACAACAATACTTTATTGTATGTATCATTTATTACTATTACAGTGTGTTAGTTTTATACATTAATATAGAAGCATTCCAAATATATAAAGCTTATACAGTCCTTAAAATGTTAAGGCCAGTTATCAACAGTAGCACACAAGCTTTCTATGGGAAAATTCTTCACTGCCAATAGTATTGTGTGAGCGAATCCAAAATTATCAAGGTGTTTAGAGCAAGCCTCTTAGCGAGCCTAAAACTGACCATAAATCATAATCCAGTGGATTAAGATCAGTACTAGATGACGACCAGTCTTCAGGTCTGGTGAAGTCCGGTTGTTAAGTCCAGTTGTTAAGGGGCTTGCCTATATTTTCATATATTATGGTATCTTTTTACACTTATGCCAATGTTTTGATACTTTTTCACAAAAATACTGCACAGTCACTCCATTATAGCTAACACCAAACCATCACTGAAGTTGGATAATGCCCACGTTTTACTCTGTTGACTAATTAGGAAACTTCTTTAGAGCTCTCAGCATAAATATGGTAATTTAATTTGTTAAAATATTGCTCAAATAAAATTTTCCCCTTGCATACTGTAGTTATTTTGATTTTACCACCCTATTCTTTTTTAAATTATCAGTTATAAAATGACCAGTCTCTTTTGTCTCTGGTGGGCTGCAAGTCATATGTTATCTTTTAGAATACACAACATGGTATCAACTAGAGGTGATATCTTAATCTCCCAAGATAAAATATTTTGCTTTTGGACAGGATATCTTTGAATTCTTTCCCTAACTACTTCTCGTACAATCACTATGTGGTTAGCCAGTCTTTTCTGGCTCAACTTTGATCAAATTGTCCTATCAATAGCCATTAAGCCTTTAATTGTATTTGACACCATACTTTACTTTATCAACAGTAACTGCGGCCATAAGTAACTTTTGAGGATTCGGTTTTCTTTACTCACTCTATTTTAATGTCACAAAATATTTTTATATTTATATTGCTAAAAAATAAGAAACACAATAAACAAATCATATAAAAGAATTACAGATTTCAGGTAAAAAGTAATGTATTTTGTTTATTTATAATTGCATAACAGTATTTATGGCCAGACTAAGCAAATTGTTTTACAAACACAATAAAATGTTGACAAACCCAACAGTTAATCCAATTTCAGATTTCATTTCATTTGCAACTCGTAAAGCCAATGTCACTGCAGCTACTCTTCGTGGTTGAGTAATGGCTATGCAATATTTGTTATCTAGAAGGAAGTCATGAATCAATTGAGGCACTTGTGTAGTTTTTCCACTTCCAGTTTCACCAATTAATATCATTGTGTTATATTTTTTAATCTCTTCTAATAATCTATAATAGAAAAAACATGACATGACAAAACTTGCAATGTATAAATATCTTATGAGATACAATGAAGAAAAGTTATAAATTTACCTTCCTCTAACCATATGCACTGGCAACGTTTTCCGCTCCTCTTGTAAATCATTATATTCTTTAAATGGATTAATATGAGTTTTTGAATTTGGAATTACACCGTTACTTAGTTTTCCATTAATCTTTTCTCTGTCGTTTACTGTAACGTTACTGTTTTCAATATTAAGTTTTATTCTCTTAACTTTCATATCATAGGAAATTTTATTTTCATTTCCTTTGCCAAGTGAATTATATTTAGAATCCATATTAAGTTCCATTAATTAAAAGCATTAAGATATATTAAAAATATACATTTACATTAATACAAATTATAACCTAAACTACTTGTTTTCATACACTTAAAAGTCACTAGTCAGTAGTCAGACATGCGTCATGCTGTGTTCAGAACAGCAACAGATTAGGAAAAATGTCCACAGACTACACAGAAATAAGCAAATGAAAAGGACTCTTCAAGCTAAACAAAAATTAAAGCCGCGAGCACGTCAGTACTACAGGTATACGTGCTGTAAAAATATATGTACTCGGTTCTTATATTTATAGATACTATTATTGGGCTTATAATCTGTAATACAGACTATATTACCAACCTTACAAGGTTGTTTGACAGTTTTTTTTTATATTATTTGTTATAGATGTACAGGATAATAAAATTTGCGCATAAAAAATGCAATCGCACAAAATGTTACTTTCTACCTTTATAAATACCATATGTTTAAATTTAAATTACCGTAGGAATTTATTATTTTCTAACTATTTGTTAATTATACACTTATATATAAATAACAAATAGGTAGAAAACTATAAAAACTTATGTTTTATGTACTTATATATGCACTAGTATAACATGATCTCTTTACGCTAAGCAATTTAATGAAACACCTTTAGTTACTGAAAGTAACAAATTATGGCATGAGAAATTATAAATTGAATACTGACAACACTTTACGAGGACGTCAGGGCTATCTTTGTCACCCAGATGTAGGAAAATATGAAAAATACGGAATGTCCTGACACGAGGTTCTCTCTACTTTCCCTGCTATGTGGAAAAAAACATAGTGTAATTTTATTTTAAACATAAAAAAAAAATCTTGCATTTTAATTTATCACTGTGGACGTTATAATATGTGTATATATATATATAAAAATAACAGGGTCAGATCGAATCTAGTGTCAAGACACTCGGATTGCCGCTTTCCACCCGAATTCACGACACTATGTAAAGTAGATCGAACCGACAACCAATCGTGTTCACAATTGATACCACGATTTTATGGCTTTCTAAAGCCAAAAACGTCATCCGATCTTAATGATTGCGTTTTATAATAAAATAAACTTTATTGGTTTATGTATTATGTAATTTATCTTAACTATATATGTACAATATACTGTATGTTTCACACATCAAAATAAAAATTTTTATGTGCAATTTTTATTATCCTGTACATCTATAACAAATAATATAAAAAAAATACTGTCAAACAACCTTGTAAGGTTGGTAATATAGTCTGTATTACAGATTATAAGCCCAATAATAGTATCTATAAATATAAGAACCGAGTACATGTATTTTTACAGCACGTATACCTGTACTAGTGACGTGCTCGCGGCTTCACTTTTAAAACTACATGATTAAGCTTTTCACCCGGCCACGTTCTCATTTAGATCATAAACTTTGCTTAAATTGTATAATTTAAATGGCTGTAACTTTTTTATTTATGAACTTAATGAAATAAACACATAATGTTAAGGGACACATACCACAATACAATAATTTATTTCGGTTGAGATGTTTTTAAGAAAAGCGTGCACAAACAAAGAGATAAACGGAAAAAAAAATAAAAATCATTGTTTTGTGTTTTATTACATTATAAATACTCCTATTAATATTTTTTTAATACATTTTCCATGTGCAGACAGTGAACAGTCACATATACGATTTACAAAATTGGTCTCACACCGGTAAAAATAAAGGTACCTTCAAGCATACCGGTAAAGACGATTATTACATCCGTTATCTAAAAATACAGGTATTGTTTCAAATTCACCGGTATGTAGTACCGGTATTTTCTAATACAGGTAACAGTGATGATCAGAACTGACATTTGGATTTTGAGTTTTGACGTTCAAATCCTATAAATATACTTTTCGCTAAGTGATAACTGAAGTGTCAGTCTTCAGTGCTCGACTTGCACGTTCGAAGCGACGTAATTAAAGAACTGAACTGTATAAACTCTTCAAGTTGTAGTCCTAAATATTAAAATTTGTTTTAATAAATAAGTTTTATACCTATTATCGAAGCGCACTTATTCAGTTTTTAACATAATGACAATTTATCTTTAATATTTATAATTATATTTTCCTTTGAATATGATTGTAATGTTGCTCCGGAGACCAATATTTTTAAGCTTATCACAGAAAATCTTCTCATGTAGCCGTACTTATGCTGAGTACCGCAATCCATTCACGAGAACATTAAATTTAATAAGTGACGAAGTAAAATCTGGCTTTAGAAAAAAACCATTTACTTACCCAGAACATGCAGATGTAGTAATAGTTGGAGGTGGCTTTTTAGGTTTGTCTGTAGCTTACTGGCTCAAAATTAGAGCAGGCGACGGACTGTCTGTTGTGGTTTTGGAAAAAGACATACCAGTAAGTTCTTTTGTGTTTACCTGCTTACAAATAAATTCTTAGACAAAAAAAATATTATGTGGTAACAAAAATGCTTATTAATTTTTAGAATGTAAACTCATATAATACATTTTCACACGGAGTTATATCTCAACACTTTTCTTTGCCTGAAAATATATATCTTTCACAATACAGTGCAGAGTTTTTAAGAAATATAAAGGATCATTTCAAAGCAAATGTTGATGTTAAGTTTCACCCACAAGGCTCTTTATTACTAGCCAGTGATAAATATGCTGATAAATTAGAGCATAATGTGGTTCTACAAAAAGAACATGGTGTAAATAGTACATTATTAACAGTTGATGAAATTAAAAATAAGTATCCATGGGTTAATACATCTGATATTAAATTAGGTGAGTTTTCTGTTCCAACCTGTACATATTGTAATGTGGAATTATTTTGGAGTATTATATACATATATTTATTGTTTAGGATGTCTAAGTGCAGAAACTGTGGGTGTTTTTGATGCACAAGCTGTACTTAGAGGATTAATTCAGAAAACACAAGAACTAGGTGTAACATATTTGAATGCAGAAGTAACTGGGTTTAAAATGGAAGTTCAACGTGATTTACTTATGGAAGGTGTTACTCCAGGGTTACTTGAGAAAGTGATGAGGTTAATTTACAAAAATATAGAAGGAGAAGAAATTATGTTAAAGTTTGCATCCTGTGTTGTAGCAGGAGGTTCAGAATCTTCACACATAGCTAAATTAGCAAAAATAGGTTGTGGTGATGGCTTATTAACAATTCCATTACCAATTGAAAAAAGGTTAGTTTGAGTAAAGATAGGGAAACAAATATTGTTGTAACTGTACAAGTTATATATTATATTTCCATTCTCTTTTTCAGGGATTATAACATTTATTCCATAGCAAACACTGACAATAAAATATCATTTGGTAGCCCTTTTATAATGGATACAAGTGGTTTATGGTTAAGAAGAAATGGCTTGCATAGTAATTTAATTTCTGGGTTAATTCCATCTCTTAAAGAAGATTTAAGTTTATTAAATAGTGAAATCTTCAACAGCTGTTTGTACAACAGATTTCCAAATTGCCAAAATAAGGTACAATTTGTTTTTTTAACAATAAAAAAAAAATTAATAACAAATTGTATCTATTTATTTATAACTATTTTTGCAGATAAGTATGTTGGGGACTGAATATATTGATTGTAATACCTATGACGATACTGGCATATTAGGGCCACATCCCTACCACACTAATTTAATTTTTGCAACAGGATTTGGGCGACAAGGTATAAATGCCCAACTTTTTAATTAATATTTTTTATAAAATTATTTTGAAATATGTGAGATCTAGGAGAACATTTTGCGATATTTTATTACACTTAAGAATATTCATTCACATTAATTTATTCATACATTCTTTTTGCAGGAGTTTTTCATTCACCAGGTATTGGTAAAGCGGTTGCAGAATTAATTATAGATAGTCAGTACTCTACCATTGATTTAACAAGATTTGGATTTGATAGATTATTGGTAGATGAACCTTTAATAGAGTTTAATGTATATTAAATATTTGTTAGTTACTATTTAGTAGTATGATAAAAAATAATTAAAAATGCAATATAAAGACATTGTTTTATTATTAAAGACAACCATAAATTATAAATAGTCATAAACTAAATTATAAACATTAATTGTAAGGATGCATTGGACTATTTGAACTGTGTCGGAGGAGCAGCAAATAATGCTCCACCTTGTTTGGAAGCAGCTCGTGATGGTGCAAATCCCAATAACTTTTGAATGTTCTGTCTGAAAAGAATAAAATACATGTCTTTTGAACACAACTGAAATATAATGAAATAATTATATAAAACTGTGTTGTATGTAAATAATTCCATTTCAATGTGAATCTAAATGTTTTGTAGTTTCTCTATATCACAATTTAAAAATTTGTGAAAACACATTTGTGTGTTAAAGGTTATGACCTAATTACCGATTTTATAAATGATAACACCTTGGGAATGAAATGCTCGCTCGAGTCTATTTCAAAGGTATCATTGTCACAAATAAATCTTTAAATTATTGTATTGAAAAAAAAAGTCCCACTAAGTTTTTTGCACTGGTTCTTCTCAGGTCTGAGGCATTAACTTTACTGAACCAGTGGTAAATTGTTTGACATTCAAAAAATGAAGCATATAACTTCTTATTTAAAATAAAAATGTTTTATTTTACATTATATGTTAGTCTTACCTTATGCTCATAGTACACAATATATACAGAAATATAAAGGAACAATCTGAGTAGTCATCTCCAGGTAAATTCCTATGGCTCAACCCTTGAATCCATGAAATTGGATGGAAAGGGAGCTTAGCAACAACTCTGCCATCAAATCTAAAAAATATTTATATTATACATATTAAAATATAAATGACATTATTAAAATTTTAAATTATGATACAAGTATACTAACATACTATTGAACATGCTTAAGAGTGCGGTAAATGCAAAACCAATTGCAAACATAGACTTCATTTTTACCAAAGACAAATCTCTATTATTATTTTTCAACCTCTCCTCTTCTCGTTCAATTTTCTTCTTATGTTGTTTATCCAAGGAGTCTCCATGAGCTTCTTTACGTTTTTCTACTGAAAAATGCAGGTACATTTTGAGAACTATTTTTTTTTTATAATAATATATGATGTAGAGTCCAGGAATATATCATTAAATTAAATACTAAGTTAGGTCTTATGAGACTTACATTTTTTACTTTGTCGTTCTACTTCAACCTTTAATTTTTGATATTTCTCCGTCCTATATACCAAGATCCATGTTAAACCTGCAAATGAAAATATATAATAAGCTTGTTATAAATTGTAACACAAGAAGATTTATCATAACGAACCTTCTCCTAAGAAAGCTGTGCATATCGAAATAAACACTATTAATAAAGAGTCTCCCCACATCTTTTAAGTAAAGATATGTATTATTTTAAAAATGTTAACCCCTGATAATATTGTGGAAAGTCACTTCAGAACAGTAACAGAATAGTGAGTACCGACTACTGAGTACTGACTGTTGGTGAGCTGCCTACAGTATAATATATTCTTTTACCCTTTGCTACGACATATATAATGACATACAAATATAAGTCAGATGAAACAAAAAATTGCCAGGATAAAAATATTCACAGGTCGTATTTTGCTTCAATCTGCTACATTATTCTTTTAATGAATTATTATGTTTTAATACAGTCTTTTAATGTACATATTAGTTTACCTTGATATATCTTACATAGTAAATATAAAAACTACTTTGATATAATTAAAACCATAGTTAATCAGACTCAGAGAGATGAGCGAAATGGTAACGCGAAGTAAAATCTTTGAATCGTTTTTATTTAATTAATAAAATCCTTGTGATATCAATATATATTATGCGCAATTTTTTAAAGCAAAACAAGTGAAAACACTGTTTCAAATTTTAACTACGTCCGTTGTCGCATTTTCGTAATTATAAGCACTCAATTACACTAGCTAGGTTTTCACTTTTACCCCACAGGAGGGAGAGGGCAAACAGTGCCAAGGTGAACCCTCTGACCGCCATCCATGACTATGGATGGGTCGTTGGGGGGGGCCTCTAAGGTGGCGCAACATGGGATTTCATCCCGAGAGGGATGGGGGACTGGGGAGATGAGTGGGGATAGGAGCTATCGCTACCCGGGTGATAAGCCCAGCCGGGTGAGACTCAAGAGAGGCGAGGCTTAGACGACAGTGACCGGGGTAACAGCTCAGGAGTTAGATGGGGGGAGGATATATCTCGGGAGGCGTCGGCGATTAAGTTGTCTGGCGTGATGGAGCGCGATGTTGCGCCAGTGACCAAATGCCGAGGCATCGACGTCAGAGCGTTGCTGTAGCCGAAGAATGATCAATCACCACGCGGTCTCTGAAGGTTCAAGTTCAACGCATCGAGGAGGCTTTGCACGACTTGCAGCATCCCTCGTTGGTGCGAGCTAAGGAGCGCGTATCAGGGTGATCAGTTTCCCGGACACAAGTGTGTAGGTGTTCTCGGGGCGGTTCATGGCTTTGGCGATGTAGTGGACAACCCTAGCTCCTTAGAGGGTTGTCGAGTGGCCGGCGCGGAACCCAAAGTGTTCATCTCCCAGATGGAATTGTGCGAGGATAAGTAGCAGCAGCAGTCGCTCGAACAGCTTGGATGTGGAGCTCGCCAGCGTAATGTGGCGGTACGCTTCCGGACGTCTTACGTCTTTCCCGCCCTTCAGAGGCATTATCACCAGGCCCTTCTTCCACGCCTGGAGGAAATAACCCTGGCGCAGGATAGCAATAAAGAGCCTAGTTAGTGTCGGTAGTATCTCATCGGTATGTGTTTTAGGACCACGTTGGTGACTCCGTCGCTTCCCTGGGCCTTTTTATACATCCATCCATCTCTCATAAGCAAATTTATAAAAATAGAAGGATTACCTTATTCGCAATATTTTCATACAATGAGAATAAATTTAAAAATGTGAGTATATATTTGTCATACACGCCTGTTGTATCTTGCAACACTGTCTTATGATCAAGGAACATTATAATCTATGAGATTATGTTTATGACACTAATAAATGTAAGTAAGTATTTATTCATTACCATAAAATGTTTCCTATGCTTATATGTCACTAATATTTTGTAACTAGAATACTTAGAGTGGTACTAAAATATTTGTACAGATTATTTTTCTTAGAGTGTACTGTATCATATCTTTGTTGTAAGGTAAATAATGAAGTTTTTTTTTTATTGTTAATTAATAATAAAGTCATTAAATTTCTTACACGTAACTGTAATAAGAAATTTAAGTTGATATTGAATTGTCTATGGCAATTTGCCGTTGTTCTTGTTCATTCAATGACCTGACCATTATTTTCCGTTCGTTCACTGATCCGTTTATGACTTCATGGAGCGTCTGAACTCGGGATTTCATTTGTTAATTCACATTTTCACTTGCTCTTTGAAAGCCGTGTTTGGATTAACGACAAATAGCGGACGGAATTAATATAGGTCTTCTATCGCTGGTCGTCTCGATTTAGGATACGACTGTGTTGCATTCGTATATAAAAATATATAAATTAAGTATTATTTATTGCTAACATTTGCTAAATAAGCGATATATGTTTAATGAAAAGTAGATTATGTTCATTGTATTACATAAGAAATACTTCTAAAAAAACAAACTTTAGTGTCAATTTATTTTAAAGATATTAGTGTAAGAGTTAAAATTCAATGAACTCCTTTGTATTGTGCTAAGTTCTATGAGAGAACTTAATATTTGTCTCTAAACGTAAAATGAACCGCCATTTTGTATTACTTCAAGAAAGGCGTGGCACATGAGTGCGACACGTCATACACTTTAATGATATTAGCACGCAAAACGTAAAGCATGGTAAGTTTTTTAACATAATATAAAGACTTAATTAAATAGTATACTTATAATCTATATTAACAAAATTTTGTCTTGCTGTGAGTATTTTTCCGAAGGAGTAACATGGCGGTCTTTTGTTTGAAACTATATGTTACTTGCAGTTAATAACGGATTATTGACTGTTTTACACTATAAATATTTCAGATTCAATGAAAGTACTAAATATATACATTTGATGACATAGAATTGTCAAATTTAAGGCAAAGTGTGTCGCGAACTTGAAAACCGCCATATTGCTTCTTTAATCTTGTAGCACATTTTGCGTATGTGTTGTGATAATTTCAAAGCGAGATATAATTAATTTTATATTTGTTATTTGAAAATGTACTTGAGCCATATAGCCATTATAAATAAGATAAACGTCTCCACTATTAACATTTAATTTTTGACATATTTATGACTCAGTTTTATGTAAACCTGTCTTAAAGTGAGACAATTTTCAATTATTATAAGCAATATAATTATCTGTTACAGCCCCGAATCGACCCTATTCAGCTGTTAAAATGTCTTAGTGTCCTTATATCACCAGGTGGGGGCATCAAGAGCAATAATGAAGTTCATAGACTAGCCAAGTATGTATATTACTACTACCTACTTATTTGTAGTCATTCTAGATCCTAAAGATCTTAAAAACAACCTATAAAAAAATTAATTTTGATTAGTACAATGGTTTTTTTTTATATTTTCAGCTTAATGACCAAATTCTCAAAGAAGCTTGTATCTAAGTGTATATATATACAAATTTTAAAATGTACTGAAACTGATTTATTGGGGCTATTCATGGGTTCTGGTGGTTGGAGATTAGTGCATATGTGGCTTACAGAGAGTATAGTAGCTAAGAACTGGCCACTTGTAAGAGAATTATTGGAATTGTTATTGTTATGCCCCGTTGATGTGGAAAGGTTAAAGACAAATAATTGTCCCAAATTAGTAAAAGAGTTATCAAAGGATGGAAATCACTTTGGTAAGTACTATATTAAACTAATGATAATAGTATGTATTAACAATAATTATTCAATTTTGTTGTTTTATATCTATCATTATTAAACATTAATCACATTGTTAACTCATTTTTCATTTTAGCAATTAGAGCTTTAGCTTCAAAACTTGTTGAACAATGGCTAAAAGCAGTTAAAGGAGAACATGTGACACCAATATCAGTATCAGATATACCTGAAGTAATTTTAGATTTTCAATCTGATATTAAATGTGAAAGTATAATAAATGATGTTCCTTCTGAAATTGAAGCAGAAAAGCCTTCAAATGATTTAGAAAAGTCTCCAATTATTGAAAATGATAATAAAGATTTCAAGTCAGAAAATGATGTTAATAACTTAGAAAATGATAAAATTGAAGAAAATAATATTCCTATTAATGAAAATGACAGTTTGCCTGTATTAAAAATTACATTAAAAAATGGCAAGCAAATACTATCACAAGTTGACTGTTCACAAGATGACTGTAAAGGATCAGAAGATGATTCTGAAAAAGAGAAAAGCAGAGAAAAGCATAAAAGTAAAAATAAGTTGCAGGATAAGAGCACTAGCAATAAAGAAAGTTCTAGTTCTTCAAGATCATCTAGTTCTTCTAAGCACTCTAGTAAATCTAATGATAAAAGAAAAAGTGCTAGTCATAAAGATAACTCTAGTAAAGATAAATACAGAGATAAGGAGCGGCATTCTTCTCATAGTTCTAAATCTAAAAGTAGTAGTAGTAGCGCTAATAGTAAAAAATCAAGCTCCTCTAGTAACAGCAGTAGGAGCAAAGTTAAAGATGGGAAGAGCAGTCAAAAACATAGTTCAGATAAAGATAAACATAGAGAAAAAGATAAGGATAGTAAATCTTCATCAGAAAAAGGTGACGGTAAATCACAAACACCATCAATACAAAAACTTGGGAAAATTCCTAAGTTAAGTGATGTGAAAAAAGAGAAACCTTCCATATCAATAGAAATAAGAAAACCTGATGAACCTAAACCGAAAACTGTTAAAACATTTCATTCAAAATTCAGAAATCATGGCTTAGCAGAAGAAGTCAAGCCACCACCATCAAGAGCATCTCTGTTAAATAAAAAACCGCCTCCTGCTATTCCTCACACTGTTTCCATACCAAAAAGATCATCACCTGTACACAATGAAACACCTCCAGAAAAGAAGCCAAAAACTTTAGTGGAAATTGACAAACCGGGTGCAATTAAATTAATTCCACCCAAACACAAACGTGAGTATAGCTTTTATTATTCATATTTTACTGTTATATTAATATATTTTTTGTTTACAGGACCCAGGAGCATGCATCTTTTTGTTTTCCAATCAAAACCGCAAAAATATAATTTACGTTTCATAGTGTGGTAAGTCTAAAATGAATAACTTGACGGGTCTCAATATTTGTTCAAAAATTACCTGTATTAAGTATTTATTTCTAATAAAGGTTAAATTTAACACATTTTTTTGTTAATGCAAACAAACCTTAATCTGTTTAAAGACTTTCTATAATGATGAATATACCGGCCCTATCCAGTGAATCGCGAGGGAAAAATGCTGCTATAGCAGTGCACGCTACAAGAGGAATTGAAGTAATAACTGGAGAATAAAAATATGCATTATATTTAACACTTATGGTACTTATAGACTCTGGTAGATCATTTATACATGCTCAAATTGTAGTCTACCAGATTATTATTTGCATAATATGTGCAAACAACAAAAACAAAAATGACTACAATTTTAGATAGTATATAGAGTTACAAGTAGGTGTACCTAAAGAGAAAGCTATCTGATATTAATGAATCAGCCATAGATATTTCTACAGCATCTTACTTATCATTTCATATAAATTATAAAATTCTTCATGCAATCAAATCAAATCAATGTAACAATAGACATTAAATTGTTATAAACATACTATTAGATTGATGTTCATTTGACAATTCAAAAATAATATTTTAATTTGAATTGAAAAAAGAATATGACTAGCATAGTTTGCAATATTCTGTATGAGATCTGTACATTTTACATTGCATCCCCCAAACTTCGTTTTCAGTACATTCAAATACATGTTTCTTGTCAATTTTGACTGTTTTTCTAAGTTTGAAATAATATAAAATTTTTTTATGCAACATTGCGTAAAAAAACAAAGAAAAATAGTTCCAAACATGCAGAGTTGATAATGAATACTAAATATATCAACTCTGCATTATTATTATATTACTAAACAATGAGATGCTATTAGTGGTTATAAGCGTGATTCGAATATTATATATTTCCCTTTCCTTTGTTAGGATTGTTTTTGTTTAATATCCAGATTAGTATTGTTTTTAGATAAAAACAATGAAATACTCTTATCAAGATGCTGTTATTAATTTTACGAAAAAATGTGTATCATGCATAAAGTTCATAATTTAATAAAAATCTATATGTTTTTATCCAACTAAGTGAGAAATAGCTTGTAAGATAAATAGAAAATTGGTACTTCAAGTTCATAATGAGTATAGTTTAAATGGTACTTTTAAACTATTAAAAGTAGATACTATTTAACTCTGGTACCTCTTTAAATTACAACGAACTTAGATATAAGAAGAGCTAAACATATCAGTCGATAAAAAAAATTTAAACTGTACTGTTAACGACGTAAAAACAAACGGATTTTTAAAAATAATGCGTTGTACGTGATTCAAAGGCCATGTTAATAGTTTTGCCGTTTTATTTATTATCGGTATACTTTTTTTTTATTATTACAATCGTCTAAGTCTAAAAATATAATGCATGCATTTAATAAAAACAGGTGCATTCTCAAATTATGTACAATTCTAGCGAAGAGTTCTTGGTGATGGTATTTATTAACATTCAGTTTAGATAAGCTACTCAATATTTAATTTTTCAAGTCTTTATATCGTCGCTTAATTCTAAATCTTGAAGCACGGTACTGTGTAATAACGTTAACAGTACATTTGTATATTATTTCGCATCTTGTATAATAGATGTTTTAAATACTAACACTAGTATACATAATTGAACGTTACTATGATGTATATTAAAGTAAGAATTGAAAAATAAGCACAAGCTGGCTCTGGTTCACGTGAAATATACCGACACATTACCTTTCTTTTTTAAGAGCTTTTAGATACTCGCGCAGCGCTTAATGTATACTTAATTTTTCCGTAACGTATTGATATATTATTGCGAAAAATTATATATGTTATTAAACATTACTACAAATGTTAAATACAGGAAAAACTAATTTGTTTGTCCCTCACGTCTAAGAATATCGTAAGCTTTTGTAATTATTTTTAAATGAAATCTAAAAATATATGAGCGAATTGAACTTGAAAATTGAATTTCCGCCAAATTAATACTTCGATATAATAAAAAACACTACTAGTAAGCTCTATAATAGTAGTGATTGTATTTTCATCATTCTTATACATGAAATTTCTTACTAGTACAGTTTATTTTTTAATAAAGCTTTATCAGATCTAGATACGCTGATCTATAATTAATTTCATTATACTCTCTTTGTGCGTCCATACATGCGAAACTTATACGACAAAATAATCTTGGTAGCATTAATACTAGCCTTTTAACTACTTGCTTACTATAAGACTGATAGTATCGACAATTAGATTATAAATGTAATTTAATAGTTTTTTTATTTGTTTTATGTGATACCAATATGGTTTGTAAAGGCGAATCTATCTATAATCAAACTATTAAATGACGTAGTGTTTATATTAACACTAATGCTTTTTGTAGAAATATTAGTCATACTACTTAATTTGAATCGCTTTTCGTTTGTTTTACTTTACAGCCTTGTCGAAATTAATAATGATGATTCTCAAAGATTTACTTTTCTTTGATAAAGAAAAAAGAGTGACGAACACTCTGTTCTCCACTCTTTTTTGTTGTTACTGATAAATCATGTTTTGTTACTGTTAAAATATATTTGTTTATCCGGAATGTATTTAAAGTTTCTAGGTCGATTAATATTTAAATGCTTACACATTATATACACAAAATAAAGTTGAAAAAAGACATTTTCCAAGTGTGCGAATATTATAATATAAGTTTTTTTTTTTAAATGTTGATAAAAGTACTTTCAATTTAGATATAACGAATATATAATAATATTTATATTTTTTTAAATTAGAAAGTAACATTTTTTATTATTCGTCGCCCATTCTTTAAGGTCTAAAGTATGTCATGCTTATGTTGAGATTGATAGCCGTCTAGGGTCTTGCTTTGTTGTGGGATCTTCGTTCAAGATACGGGGTTCAATTCCCACGTCGTGTAAATATCTGTTTAGCTGAACATATTGTGAAGGTCCATCTTTCGAAATAATGGTACAATAATCGTGATGTTGCACAAATATATAAAGTGTTGAATCTTTTCCATCTACAAGGAAATTATATATATAATTGAATTCGTTATTGACGAATATTTATCGTAATTTAAGTTTATCAATGTAAAGTGTGATTAAATACGTATTTTTTAATAATTAGCGAACTAAGCGTAAAATCTATATTTCAGTTCACATTTTTATAAAAGGTTTGATAAAAGTTATGTCTGGCCCGTCGTTATTCATTTTAGACTTAACTATTACTTCAAATATCAATATTTATTTTCTGAATAGTTTAAGCTAGTTAAATTTTACATTAATAACATATTTTTTTTTATTACAGCTATGGTACTGCAAAGAGAGTGACTATGTTTATGGATGCTCTTAATGCATCTGCAACAAACAAATAAGAAAGAACCCAAGAAGAGAAAACGACGAACTAGTGGATCTAAAGACGCTCAAAGTGATGCATCTCCCCCACAAACTCCTACTAGTTGCAGCTTGAAGTCCCAACAGTGAAAATAAATCAGTGCCTCCAAGATTTTATCAAGATACCTTAGATGAAGAAGATAATAAAGATAAAGCCAGTGATAAACAATCTGACGATAATGAAAATGCTGAAAAAACTATTTCTAATCAAAACGAATCTGAAGAAAGTATGGATACTTCTGAACCACATACTTTGACGGTAAATGGATTGAAAGGGGTTCTTTGTTATCATAAAAGAAAAGGTCCTAAGAAAAATATAAGATGGAAACCAGATTCTGAATTAGAAGAAATTCAATACTTTGAGCTAGATGAGACTGAAAGAGTAAATGTTACTAAAACATTCACGGATATGAAACATCTTGAAAGAGTACATGAGAGAGAATCATTCCAGAAAGCTAGGAATCTCAGTAACGATGATATTATGGAAGAACGTACAAGCTGGCGACCTTTAATATTTGTGGATGTCGGTGGACAAGTTAAAATAGAGTATGGTAAATCTAGCACAGAAAAAGACACCCAAGCGCTTCGGCAGAAAAGCACTTTACAGCCACTATATTTCCATAAATCTATGATTCCGGATTCTCCTCACGAACCAGATGTTGAGACCCATACTTATGCAGAGCCTCAAGTCATACCATTAGAAGATGTAACTGGAAATCAAGATAACATTAGCGATTTTAGAACTATGCCATGGCCAGAGCCTAAGGGTAATGCACCACCTGCAAGTAGCAATAATATGAGCGTACCTACGATGTTCCCCTCGAATATGACACAATTTCCTAACAATTTCCCGGCTCCACAATTTCCTGGCGTCCCAGGATTTCAGGGACCACCAATAATTCCTGGCGAATGGCAAAATGGTACAGTTCCTCCTATGATGCCGAATGGCATGCCGGGCCCCATAGTTACACCGGGGATGCCGCCTGGACCTATGACCCCGGCCAATATGCCTCCTGGGATAATGGGTCCACCAGATAATATGATGATGGGACCAGAAATGTTTGGTAACCCTAATCCTATGTTTCCTCCGGTTCCACCAGATGGATTTAATATGCAACCGAATATGTTCCCTGTTGACTATAATATGCCAGGTCCGCCTGGTCCTGATGGATTTCCTGGCCCTGGAAATTTCCGAGGTGCTATGCGGGGTCGTGGAGCTGGAGGACATTGGAGAGGTAAAGTCGGTGGTAACTGGGAGGGCCCCCAAAGAGGTCGGGGTGGGCGTGGTGGAGGAGTACGTAAAGCAGTCTGTATTTATTTTCAAAGAAAAGGTTCGTGTCGTCAAGGTGATAATTGTTCATTTCTACATCCTGGCGTTAATTGTCCCTTTTGATTAATTGTATATGTACATAGTAAAAATATAAGAAGATTTTTATTACATTTAAAGATCTTATAAGCATATAAAATCTAATTACGGCCTTATAAGACTGCTTAATTTAAAATGTAAATAGTTAGTTTTGTAAATACTGTAAAAATTACGATAAAGACTTTATACTAAAACAGTTCAAATACATAAAACTATGTTTGTTACTCATTGTTTTTTTTTCCTAGATCAGTAGTAAGCGATATTTATATACCACATTCACATGGGTTACATCAAAAATAAGTAGGTGCAATTATAGTTATCAAAATTAAAACATGCCTGTATTTGCCTTTCCTTTATTGAAATAAGAAAGTTTAAAAAAAATAGTAGACATTTTTTTTTATTTAGGCATATTTCATAAATCACCATTAAATAAATATTGAACATTGCGTCACATAAATTTCCTTAGCCTCTGTTAGATGATTAATTTCAATTACCTTAGATGTTGATGATTAATTTCAATTACCTTAGACAGATAATTTTCATCACATTCATTTAAAAAAAATTATGGAAACACTTCATATATAATAATATGAGAAATATCTAAACAGCCTAACCACATTTAAAAATACTTAAAATTCGCGTTTGTTTTGTTCTATTTTACATAGTCAGGAAGTATTACAATTAGAAAATTTATGTTAAAAACTCGTGGTAATGTCGAAATAACCTGCTAAGAAATGAACCTGCGTTCATGCCCAGCTTCTAACAGTGACTTGAATTAATCTGAGCGGTTTTGATGTTGACGAAGTAAGTTGATTTATGTCATTAATATGTATATAACATTGTCGGGGATTCACACGTTGCAAGAGTTTGCACGACGATACAGTTGGATATTCATATACCCCGTCTGCATTTAGCAGACGAGTTTTATAGTTATAACTTTTATAGATTTTAAATAAATATTTAAAAAAAAATAAAAACATCAACTATACAACGAATACAATAACAATGTTTTATAACTAACCTACATAGAAAACAGTATCTACTATACCGATGTAAGCTTTTTTTATTATATATTATTAAACCTAATATAACAATTAATATACCTTTACGTTAAGAAATATAACTAGAGGCAGCAATAATTCTTATTCAGTATTGCCCGTTCTTATCTTACAATGTATGTATTTAGAAATATTGTCGTAGTTGGATTGTAGGTTATTGTCTATAAGAAACTTAATGGAAATTGAAAATCTTTCATAGAATTTACAAATTGTAATTTAAAATAATAAAAAAAAATCATTCTTCATTAATTGCGTCATAGTTTTAACTAGTGTACTAAGTCATTCCATTTTGAACTTTTTTCGTCGATGCAGTTTGAAGTAAAATTTATACATTCTCGTAAAACAAATATATAATTTTCATTTCATTAATGATATAATAAATTTGTCTGTTATAATATGTTCCTTATTCTTATTTCTTTTAGGGAGTTTTTATCGTACATTGTCCACTTAAAGGGCTTGTGTTTAGGGCTATCATTTTTTCATCGTCTATGGTCTTACAAGCAGCTTAGCAATTTAATGTATTCATAAGTCAAAATTAAAATGACTGACGGATACTCATGAAATCACAATCTAATATGAAATAGGAGTTACTGATAAATTGTTAAAAGCGCAAATTCGAACTGTAAATTTGAAACATCTTTAAAATGTCTTTTAATTTAAATAGTGTAATTTCATTTTTATATAAATAAAATTTGTTTTTTTTTAAATATTGAATATCGTTTTTTGAAAAAAATAATTCATAATAAGTCTAGTTTGTTAAAAGCTATAGGATTATGCAACGTTGGTTTTTTTTAAAAGAAGACAAGAAACAAAGAAATAAAATTCCTCGAAATATGTCTGAAAAACAACAGCAACATGAACCTGAAATATTATCGCAAGAATGGATATTCAACGTTTCCGTACCAAATATTGGGACTAAAGAAAAAGTGATTTTGTCAGGAAATATTGCAGAATTAGGTGAATGGGACTATAAAAGAGTCATTTTTCTAGAGCGTGTGAGCGAAACCAATTTATGGAATAAACCTGTTGTTATTCCAAACACTTGTGACATATTCTATCGTTATGCTATATGCTCGTGTAATGAAGACAATGAAATTATTATTCGTCAATGGGAAACTAATATACACCCAAGAGTTATCAAGGAAAATATGCTCCATCCTAATACTGATACTTTCGGCGAATTTAATGGTAAACATTATATTTCTAGAGGTTGGCTTACCTCTCAAAGCCTTGTTCAATTTAAATTTATCAATAATCCTTTAAAATTAAAAAGTCGCTTGGTTGGTCGTCTCATGAATATAAAAGTGACTCCTGTGAAATTAACATTTGGAACAGAACCTCATATAGAAGATTCATCTCTAAGTACAGACACTATGGATGTTGAAGTTCCAGCAGGTATATTTGTAGAAGTGGCATCGCTTGATAATGATCCAGCTGTATGTAATTTGCACCCTCAAGAACAATTTGGCAGAGAATATAAAGAAAATGATATCTTACTAGTAAATGTCTTTACTCCAAATCCCAAAACTCTTGCCTTTCTTATAGACTTTTATTCATACAGCACTCGTGCTTCTCTTGAAGACCCTCCTTGTCATATAGGATATACTTATGTTTTACCAAATATGTTTAAACCTTCAGAAGGTTCATTAGAATTACCAGTAACTTGTAATGTAAAGCACCGCCCCCTTGGCACAATTAATTTTGAATATCTTATTATTTATCCAATGGAAGAAAACTTGTGTAATTTAGCTGTATCTTATGCCAAACATTGGGATCAATCATGGACTGGATTAGAAGTTGGCCACAGAGGATTAGGTGCTAGTTTCAAAACAAAAGAGTAAGTTAATAATATTTATTTATTAAATAACCTAGCTGTTTGGTCTTTGAAAACAAAATATCATTTTCACACTATCTATAAACCAGAAAGTTAAAATTTTGCATCAACACCTGCTATGTATAGTGTTGCCAAAACATTTAAAAATTTCAGGGGAAATGCCATTCGTGAAAACACAATAGCTTCCCTTAAAAAAGCAGCAGCCAGTGGGGCAGATATGCTGGAATTTGATGTGCAACTCAGTAAAGACATGATACCAGTTATTTATCATGACTTTCATGTCTGTATCTCAATGAAAAGAAAAAAGGAAGTAGATTTCACTGAAATGCTTGAATTGCCAGTGAAAGACTTGACCTTGGAGCATCTGCAGAAACTTAAGGTATCATTTGACCGAGCTTTCCTGTAAATGCTGTGCATTTTATACAATTTTTTGTTGAAAACACTCAGTCTTAGTTTTCTTACACCAAGGTCTTTTCTTTTAAGTAGATTTAAAAAGTTACCAACCCAATTTACATTTTTTTTATTATATAAAGCAGATTTTCTTTTTATATTATTACATTTATGGAAATTGAGAGCAAAAAAATTCAAAGTACCATACATGTAAAATTCGTGGCCCCAATACATTATATTGTATATAATAAATATATCTTTGTAGGTTTACCATTTAGTAGAGGGTAGAAATCACGAAATTCTCTTTTTTGATGAAGATTTAGAAGAGCATCAGCCATTTCCTACTCTAGAAGAGGCTTTCAAAAAGTTAGATGAACATGTAGGCTTTAATGTGGAATTAAAATGGACAATGGAATTGAATGATGGAACCTTTGAACTTAATAACCCTTTTGATATGAACACATATGTTGATAAGGTAAGTTTAAATATTTTTCAAAGACAATTGTTTAGGCTTCCAGGGTCTCGTGCTTGTTCATATTAATACGCGACTTCAAAAAACTCCACAAAAAAAGTCTGGAACGGTTACATCGGGCGATCTTGCGGGCCAGTGCAAATCTCCAAAGCGAGAGATGAGGCGACCCGGGAACGCCGCCTTCAGAATATCGGCTGTGGCTCGCGCAGTGTGTGCCGTCAAAACAGAGTTGACATCGGCCACCATTTGCAAAAATAAGAGTATCTTCCAATAGGGTTTTTTTGGCCCACCTTGTACAAACTATTTCCTATTTTCGTCCTCTCCCAATCTCACTTAATTCATAAGCTTTTCTTAAATTTATAATTTGGTCAAATGATGGATTTAAATATCATATACAGACAATATCTATACAGTGAATTGATTAAAGTTTCAGTCAATTTAATAAAACAGTTATTTGAGAGTTTTTTTTGTTATTCTTTTATTTGCCAACCCATTGAAATTAAATAGGCACGAAATGTTAAGCGAAGTTTATCAAAATACAATAGTCAAAACTGCATTTAAATCAATTAAGCCATTTTAAGATTCACAAATGCTCAGACAAATTGACACAGAAGAAAAAAGTTGATTTGGGTTCTATTATATTGAGAAATGCCCCCAATCAGTTCAGTGATCAATTACAATTTTATTATATGTATATATAGAGGATTTTCCAGATCTGACCTAATTGTGTTGTTAAGTTACACTATCCAAAAGAAAATATTTTGAAATTAGACAAAAGTGGAGAACTTGCAGCCTACTTGATTAAATTAGGCTAAGCATAAAGTTAAATGTATTTTATGACATAAAAAATCTTCAAAGATATGAATGACTTATATTATAAAAATAAAGATTATATTTTGTAGCCTGTAATATTAAAATATTTTTTCTATATTCTTATAATTTTATACAGGTACTAGAAGTAGTTTTGAAGCATGCAGGCGGGCGCCGTGTGGTTTTGTCGTGTTTCAACCCAGACATTTGCACCATGGTCCGGTACAAACAGAATAAGTACCCTGCTATGTTTTTGACAGTGGTATGTATATTTTTAGATAAAACTAATTTTATTCCTTCAATAAATTATTACAGTTCTATAAAGTTGATTACGTTTCATAGGGTATTTCTGAAAAATATCCAGCATACCGTGATCCACGATGCCTTTCGATACCAGCAGCTGTACAAAGTGCCATTAGCTCTGATATCTTAGGTATTGTGGTGCATACAGAAGACTTACTTAGGGATCCAACACAGGTAAACTATTTTAATTTTATCTATCCACTATAATTGGTTTGAAATTTTTCAAATCGAATACCTATTAGTCCTATACTTAAGTTTAAAAGATAGAAACCTAGTAAACTAATAGATGTTTATTAAAGATGTCAAGGTTCATAAATTTCTACATTTTGTATAATAAATTTGCATGGAGTATTAAACTCTGTTAAAGCAGATTTAAAAAAATTGTTAATTGCTTATTTTATTTTCTTTTGTAGAATTTGTTTATCTTATACTTTCTCTTATTTAATTAAAAAATGACCAATTTTAAGAGTCATGCCATATATAATTTTCAATGCAACTCTTCAAGATTTATGTACATCTCTGTGATACAAAGATTTACATAAAACAGATTACTGTTCTATGTATAGGTAGTAAATACTTGTTAATAATGCAAGTTTTTATTATTTTCTGCTAGTAATTGTTTAAACAATATGAAAATCCAATTTTTTTGTTCTAAAGTTATAAATTCAAAGACATTCGCCATTGACCTTGAAGATAGCGTTTACTAACATTCTATATTTGTTCATACCTGATTCTTGCCAGCTGAGGATATTTCAGTCAATGTCATTACTTGACCTCAATCGTTATAATATTATTATACTAAGTACATATCGATAGCCGTATATGGTTAGTAAATAATCTTAACAAGTTTTATTTTATACAAATGGCAATTTTACAACACTTTAGCTTTCATCAGCTTATAAATCAGTACACGGCATATATGTAAAAAATAACAAATGTGTAAAAACACAAATTACTTTTTTTATATGAACATAAAAACGACGAATAGAATATAAACAAAATTAAAAGAAAAACATTTCAAAAAAGTAATCAACTAGCTTATATCTATTTTAATATTAAGATAATAACGACGATTACAAAATATACATATTTAATAAAAAAACATTATTAGAAAACCGTTTTTTTTTACATACTTAATATTTGGTATTCTTAAATAATAAGTATTATATACTTTTATTCTATTTTACATAATGGAATGTACGTAGATTAGAATAATAGCGAAAAACAAAGAAATCGCCAGTTCAAATAATTAATAAACAAATGTTCACTGATATAGAACGTCGAACCGTCGTCACACATTGTTTTACAGTACACATTTTGCAGCGTGTATTCAACTTTATTGGATGATTGATGCGAGCGTTGAACTTTGCTCCGAATACTTCAGTTCATTGTATACGATCAGACCACCACTACTGAATAATTGAATATACCTACTTAGTAGTCTAATCTTAACACGTAAACGACGCTTACGCATGTATTTATTTTTTATATTCACTTAAGACGACCCCTTACCATTGAGTAAATACGAGAACGCTTAGTAGTAACGAGTAGGACGAGGACGTAATAAGTTGTTTTCATCAGCTTATAAATCAGTACACGGCATATATGTATACAATACATGCTTCTCGCATAATTTTGTTATATTTTGTAGCTGTAATAAATACTTAATAGTAAAATGTGTATGATACTTAAATTAACATCTACGTAAATACTGTATATAGATTGCCAATTTAAGTAGGTAATTAGTTTATGAAAAGGTATTGCTGCGGTGTGCATTTGATTTCTCTATATTAGAAAGTATGTTTTGTTAGAAAAGGCAATGCGTTCGAACTTTCTGTCACGCTACTTAATATCTAAGTTAATTTATTCCATCATAATATAATTATGTTAGCTTTAGATTAGTTAGATTATAACTGCTATCACAAAAAAACTGCTATTGTTTTCCGTTTTGGTTTAAGTGGTAGGTACCTATGTACATATTTCTAAATATGTCTATGTCTATGTATATGTCTTTCTAAAGTGTTTGGACACTACGATAAGTAATAATTAAAGTAGAAGTATCCAACCAAACGAAATTAGATAATAATAAATTGTTACTGCAAGCCGCTATCTAACACTTGTCCATTTTGAATTTACATGATCGAAAATCTTCTTTTCAGGTAAAACTAGCGACAGATGTAGGCCTTGTAATCTTCTGTTGGGGTGACGACAACAACGACAAAAACACTATAAAGAGGCTAAAAGAGATGGGTCTACATGCTGTTATCTATGACAAGCTTGATCAGTATATCACCAAAGAAGTCAAGGTATGCGTTGAATTCATATTATTATTAAAATCTCATTCTTACACACAAATACTTCTAGATAATTTGTTTTGCTTAGTTTACAGTCTCATTCCCTGCTTCATTTACACATTTACTTTGTTTAGTGTAATAGTCTGGGCTGCTGTCTTACTTATATTTTATTTCGATATTACTTTAATACTGTACACTTTTTATAATTCTTACTTCTGTTCAATTTTATAATTTCAACACATATGTCATTTCCATATGCCCCTGGCTAGTGACAATATGTTTAAATAAACTTTCCAAGTATTCGGTGGGACACATTTTCTCCTTATAAAAAAGGACCAGATCAGATTTCAAAATTTTCTCTAGTATGAATTTTATTGTAAAATTAAGAAATTGGGGCAAAAATACCATGTACTTGACACAAATGAACACTTGTACTATTAATGTAAAAAGATAAAAGAAAGAGGTTGAATTGTTAACAATACACAGGAGAGCATATTCCTGGTGGAGGCGCGCGATTCGCAGCGGGAGCTCATGAAGCTGGCCGCGCTCGAGGCGCTCGGCGACGACAGCGCCACCCCCTCCCACTCCGGCGACTCCGTCCGCCCCTTCCTCGATCTCACCCTGCACCGCCACGCCGCGCCCTCCACCGTCACCTCCCTAGAATCCCTCGCCTCCTCCATCGACGTCGACGAACAGACAGACAAGACTCTTAAACGCAACCGGGACCTGATCGTATCAGTAGAGAAAGAGACCCAAGTCAAAGGCCACCGCCACTCTTTCAAAGGTCTTTTCCCGTCTTGCGACCCTTCCTCCAACGCATCGCCGAAGAAATACCGCAACTCCTAATGCATGATAGTAGATGGCTAATAGAATATCGTTATTTTCATTTCTCCGTCATAAATTCCAGTATGTTTTCCTTTTTTTTTTAAATTGTATTTTGTATTACTTCAGAATACCTCGATAGAATATTTAATTTATTATAAAGTGTTATAATTTAATATTTCAAGTTATATTTTATCGTACTTAATGAATTTAATGGGCCTATTGTATTATTTTTAGTGATTTATATCATAAATTTATGTGACATTGCATAAAATTATATTCATTAATAAGTATTTTTAAGATTCTACAAGTGCCTATATTAATTATTTTTTGTAATTCCATGTTAGTGTAAATGGCTAACGTTTGCTAACTTTTAACTACATTTTTTTTTATCTTATCTTTTGCGAATTGCATACATTTTATCGAAGGACAAAATAGGGTTAAAATATTTAAATTTATTAGATTATTTTCATAACTTGTAATTTTTTTGTATTAGTCTGTGATATTAATTCAATATTTCTCATATTTTATGAACAAGAATTATTATGTACAAAAATAAATATTACTATCACCAATATCCTTGTTTATTTTGTTTGTATATGAATTTGACATGTCTGTACCAAAGGACTGTGTGACTGTGCCATCTAAATCTGAGTGAACAGTGAAGGTATGAATTCATTCATTATCAAAAAAATCCTCATCTAGTATATATTATACTCAAAAATGCTTCAGAGTGTTCTGTGATTTTAATATTGAAGAACTAATTATTTTTATCTTCATATTAAAAAAGTAAAATATTTCAATTTTAACATAAATAATATACATAAGCTTATTAGATAGTTACATACATGTTTTCATCGAGTTCTTTCAAAACATATTGCAGCGAAACTGTCATGAACTTCGAAACGAAATGATTTATTATTTTGTTCTGAAATTGATTTAATTTTATACATATAAAAATAGGGTTGTAGTCCAAATTATCATTTTGAGTGTTCACTTTCGGACGCTTAATTGGCAACCCCTGAAGGAGTTGAACTTTAATTGTGGACAATAACGTTAACAATACACTTTTATGACACTGTCAATTTTGCTATATTAACTTATATACTAAAGAACAAAACAAAGATTGTTTTGTTCTTTAGTATATAAAGAACAAACCAAAATTTCCAAAATGAGTATTATATTAAGAAAAAGGAAAGACATAAATAATATAATTTATTTAATAGTACAACTAAACAATACAAGTGTAAATTATTATTATTACATGATTTTAAAAGTATTGTAGTTAATGGACGGAATGTTTTCACATTGAAATCACAACATTCAGGGCTATCTCTGTATAGTTCACATAAAATACGCTTCTCAATTAAACAGGTAAGTAAATATAAAGATATTATAATTTAAAATGTAATTAAATTAACTCGAACAATGTTTTCTTTGAGCATTGCCTAATATTTTGTTTTGTGTTCTATCAAGTAATAGACAGGGCATGCATCTCTTTCAGTTAAGCTTAACATGACGAAGACGGCATCACTAATGTATCTAGTACGTTGAAGATTTAACCGACAGTGACGCAACTCTAAAAATTGAATCACCACTATATGTATTTACTCTACATATAAAATATTGCAATATAATTCTATATATTCATATTTAAAAAAAAACAATCGAAAATATATATTTTGCAACTGTTGAAATTTTATACTTTCATTGAGCTTTGGCTTAACATAATAGTGTGCGCATGTATATTACGCTCTTCATCTATTTCTATACATGGTTATAAAAATTACAATATATAGGTACACATATGTAAATATTTTTTGTATACATGAAATTATATCGACTAGTGTTACTTTATAGCTTAAAAGCTAAATTAATGCCAGCAAAGTAAAGAAAGCAATAAATTATGCGTAAATATTATAAAGTCATATAAAACTGAATATTTCATTAAAAATGTGTTGTGCACATTTGCTTTATATATCTTATCATGAGATATTATACAAATTATATAAATAAAAAAGTATATGTAGTTTTATTATAGTATGCTGTGAGAAGATTGTTTAAGTGATAGAAATTTAATTAGGAAGAAATTCTATTCAAAATTAATAATAATGTATATCTATGAAATTGTAATATATGATATAGAATTGTAATATTGTATATCTATGAAATTGTAATATAGGATATATTACAATTTTATAGATATACACTATAATATAGCAACGAATAATAGTAAAGAAGGAAAATATGAAATTTGCTGTGAAAATTTTTAAATATTGCTTTGTTAAATATGAAAATAAATTATTTACATTTGTATTGAAATTAGTTAGCTAATACAAATACCTACAATTCGTGAGAACGTGCAAAAGAAATGCAAGATACATGTAATATGCAAGAATGTTATCTAAAGTAGTTTTTTTAAGTAGTTTCAATTATTATTTATAGTCTTACATTAGACAAAGATCATATTAGGACTATGTTAAAGTTTGTGCGACAATTATTCTATTAATATATTGTGATGTTTAAAACAATTTAAAAACAATATGGAATGGATATGTTTAACTCACTTAAAGGTGTACGTAAATAATAATATGTACAAATATTTTAACAATGTAAGTAGCTAGCGGCGCTTACTTTTAACATTCGATAGAAAAAATATGCGTTCCTTTGAAAAAATTACATTTTACGTGTATTTTATAAAAATTAAGTACATGCATGTAGTCTTAGTGTAGTAATGATATAGTCAACTTACCTATATATAAATAAATATACAATAACAAATTTCATACAACTAATAAAACATTAATACCATATTAAGATGACTACTAATATTACTAAACATCAATACTGATGTGATATGGCCCCGATAACACATTTAAATATAGGTAATAGAAAGAACATGTTGATCCAATACTTGCAGCATGACACAGTAAAATATATTTAAAAAAGAAATATCTTTTATATTCCCACAGATTATTATTTTGTTCGTACAATTTACAACAAGGCTGCTGTTAAATTAATTCATGTTATAAATATCGGATTGGCACAGGCTCACAAATGAAACCTAATAGGTAAACCCTTTACAGTCTCAAGGAAAAAGATAATAAATTATAATGCTAATAACAAATCAACAACAAAAAAAGGTATGAGTTTGAATTACTCTCAAATAATTATATAATTTTTGTAAATTGTAAAATATATAAAAATATCAACTATTTAAATATAAGTTATTAAAATTAAGTTATACTTTAAACATTTTCAAAATGGACGGATTCGGTTAATTCTGAATGAGCTACACTTTAATATACTTGAATACTTTGAGTAGGTAAAGTGAAAAACTTAGCTAGTCCCGCTGGTGGTTTCGTTTTGAGGTGCTCCTCTATGAACTGGCAGGGGCAGACATATTTGTCACTGTGACGGCCTGGAACGGAACTGCTGAGATTCAACCTATTCTTGACTGCTTGTGCCCCCCACCGGCCCGCGTAGCGCAGATATAGAAGCGCACCTCTCTCCTGTAAGCAATATGTATTCTTATGAAAAACAAAATGTAGCCATATTTATAAAAGAATATTAACTTATGATGAATAATAAAATACCTAATAATAATTAGACAGTATTTAAAAAGAAATTAGCATAGAAGATATACCTAAGAGATGAGAGTCCAAGATACAAGATAAAAATGGAGTAACATTCATCAATAATAATGTTCCTTGTTATATGTACAGATATGCTTCAAGTTTACCTACACAATACATATTCAATATATAAAGAAACTAATGACAAAATGATAGTTGACACGAAGTATAGCGTGCAAAAGTGTCAAACGCAATAGTTTAATTGAAAATGCTGACTTGCCGTAGCGGCCGGTCAGTCGAGACCGCGCCGCCTGAGCCAGTTGTTGCACGGTGGACAACAGGCACGTGTATCTTTGGGCTCTTTGTTGCGCAATATTTCCTCGACATATTGACAGGGGCAGAGCGCGTTGGGCAAGTGCCGCGGCGCCGCGGGGTTGCCCCCCTCCTCGTCTAGCGTCCAATCGAGCCGGCGACGCAAGAAGTCCTTCCCCCACCGCTGGAGATACCGGACGTACACTTGCTCTGCCATATCCTGCACATTTATATTCCTAGCTTGACCCATTACAAACACCGATCGCTACTTTACAGACACCAACACCCAAACTACATTTTTAAATAGATATATAAAGCTCCAGAGTAATTAATATAATTAACTTGGTCTAGATATATTTTTCGGAAACGTTAAAATAATTCTTTGGTTTTCTTGATTATTATATTTTTTTAATATTAAATGAAACTATTGTAAATAAAATTGTTTTTTTTTTGTACAAGAACAGTTTGAGCCTGTTGTGTGTGTTCACAGGTACATTCTATCCATGAGTTCAATATATCGGTTAAAATAAATTTATTTAATGTAATAGAATGAATTTAAAACATTATAGTAGACCAATATTTAGACATCAGTTATATCACAAAAACTGTAATATGCAGTCCATATATTATTTGTAGTGGTAGTGATTGGAGATTCGTAACAGGCAAAGTGAAAATATTTTATTAGTATTATTGTAATATATAAAACCATCTATTAAAAAAATAAAGTTGGATCCATATTCCCTTATATTTATACTACGACTACATGTTTTTTTAGCTTCACGCTGTTTTCCGCATAGCAGGTTAATCAGAGAGAGCCTAATGACAAGACACTTAGATCTCCACTTTCCGCTGGAATTCGAAAATAATAAAAAAAACATATAATTAGAAAACGTATAAATTTGAACGCAGCGGCATTTGAACTCGCGCCTCTTGAAAACCGTTTAAGTGCTATGACCGCTAAGCCATGCGTTCTACATCCGGCTACATCGAAAATCTTATATGCTTATTAAAACTTATATTTGTTCGGCTTTATTCAAATTTTATATGTTTTCTAAATATATGTTTTTCAATTTCCTAAGTGTGTAAATAACACTTTACAAAAAAATTTCAAAATACGAAATTAATAAGTTACCCAATTCTTATATTATTAGCAAACTTACACATAATATTTTAAAAGTCTTATTTACATTTATGTAAAATAATTAAAACTACCTTGAGACCATTTATCTACAAAACTTTTTTTATATAAAAGAAAAAAAATGGGATTCCAATAAAATTCCAATTTTCATTTTAAAACATATACACAAGTGAAAGTTTATATAACACAAGTATTAGATAACATCAGTTATAATTTGCCACCTGATCTCCTTGTCATTCTCTCCTCTGACTTTGTTTTATTAGTTATTAAAAAAGTTAAGCATTTTAATACAAATTTCACATTAGGTCTTTAAGATTGTACAAAGTGAATTTAGAGAAACAACAAAATGATAAAAGTTACAGATTTATAATTATATTAAAAATATAAACTGAACTAGACTTTCTTTTCAATTTGCTAAATCAGAGTACTTTAAATATCTCATCTTAGAAGTAATAGCATAACAATAACACATGGGTTATAAATTCACACTGAATAAAATAAAATAAACTGCCTGAACTACTTCACCCTAGTACAACTATTATATGACAAAACAATAACCAAAACACATGCAGTTATTTTTTTTTTTTTTTTAGTTGCACTCAATGATGAAGCATCGTTCAAATTCTTTTAAAATTAAAATAAGTTATAAATTAATTTGTTGCGTAGTTAGAACTAAGCGGAGAGGATGTTGAGAAGACTGAATGCTTAACACAATTGTTATAAGCTTCATTGAATAATAAAACAAACATAAAATAATACTGTTAGTTATCAAAAAATCCAACACCATTTTAACTGTTACAATATTATGAGAAATAAAATGTTAGGGATATGGCATTCATATAAACTGATCACAACTTTCACTTTACATTATAAGTTAATGAATTTCTGTACTAATAGAAGTAGTACTGACAGATAGGGGACTATTATTTTGCCTATGAACACTGTGCAAGTCACTGAACTGAAGCAATAAAGTCTTTTATAATTAATGTAAATGACAAGTTTCAATAATAATCAAGAGTCATACTCCAATAATGTAAAATGTGTTTGTATAATTTTATTTCATGGTAACATATATCAATTTATTTCAAATATTTTTTTATAAACTGAATAACCTCTAATTTTAACGCATATTTTTAACGAAATCTAATATTGTTGAATTAAAAGAAATAATTCCATACCTGCTTTCGAGATAATCTTGTGGACTGACTTCTTCCCTGTATCCACTATATCATTAGCAGATACATCTAATCTTTGTTCCCAGCCTTGCATTATTGTTTTACCTTCTTCACTTTCAATAAACTGTTGAAGATGTGCTTTATGCAAGGAGCAGAGTCAAAGTAAATATAACATAAGTTCACCTTGTGACATGATAATTTGCTCATAGTCACAATGCTGGCGGCAATTTGTTTATTCAACAGTTTTGGCTCCAACGCTTGCCAAACATTGTTCAGTCTTTTGAAAGCCTTGCTTAATCATGCACAAGAGAAAATGGCCAATGCATTTAAAACTGGCCTGTAACACTCGAAAGGAGTGAAAACAATGTAAGTCCAGTCAAGCCAGAAAATAATAAACTAAGGAGCACCAGAAATGCAACAGTTATCCAACCAACTAAGACTCGCTTATAGCAAATATTGTATAATGTGAAACGAGTATCATTAACAAGCAATTCCATGGCATGAACATATTCTTCAACAGTTAACTGAAAGACAAAATAACTTTTAGTATGTCTATTTTGTATTCTGATTTTATAATTTATCATTTGTATGACATGAAATTTTACAGCTATTAGATTAAAAATACTTACTGTTAAACCCTGAGCCATTAACTCTTCAGGTACCAGCTCAGGACGAAATCTAGCTGCAGTTATCCATGGCCATTTCGTATTTGTAGGCAATAAGGTCACAATAACTTCACCGTTGGCTGCAATTTAACAAAAACATTGAGTTTAAGATTTTTAAGTTACAAAAAGAAAATGTTTATAAAAAAATTGTTATCTTACTAAATCCATGTCGAATGTTGATATATTCAACATTTTTTAAAACAGCACTTTGCGAAGCTGGATCAATGTTATTTTCAGTGCGATCTAGATTTACATGAACAGTTTCGGCTTTGAGGATGGCCGGTCTCCCAGTATTTACAGGCACAGATTTATTTTCTTCTGTATAAGGTTCATCCTTTGGTTTCGAATTCAAATCACTCGATTGTGGCTCATCGTCAAATTTAACCCAATTTTTTCTTTCTCCATCTTTATTTACAGTGCCATTTATTTCTGGTGCATTATCGTCTGATTTACTCATTTCAAATTTATATTGTGATTATGTTCTTAGTTCCAATAAAAAATTAACAACATAAAAGACGTAAGCGCACTTTGTTATTTGTCACGAGTGTCACATACAGACTATACTAGAATAGATAAGTATATATTAAATTAAGTAACCACTTATACAGATAGTGGTTAGTTTATTGTACTAAAACTGTGATGTTTTTTTTATATTTTGTTTACTTTTGTTTTATTTATATTTCCTGCAAATTTTATATATATTCTGCCTCTTGTATTGAGTGTTATGTAGCGCTACTGCCGTTTGGGTGTAATACAGCTCTTCTGCTTTAGTTATTTATTCATGCTTCGTACATTTGGGGGTCGTCAGATGTTTTAAACTTTCTGATTTACTAACTCTATTTACTAGCGTCCAGCTCTGATGCCATAGTGGTGACTGTGTACTTTGCTTTAATGAGATCCGCTACAAACAACACTTTTCATAATTGGCTTCCATGCCCGATAACGTACGCATGAAGTACGCTTTATGTTATTAAATAACTAGCCTTCAGAAACATTCTAACTTCCCGGCTCATCAGCGTGTATTGACGATAAATGTGTAAAAATTTGCGGGTGTGCAAAATTTTATGTTATCTGTTCTTCTAATTTTCTTTTAATTTTATTTCACTGCCAACTGTAGTGATATTTTTGGTGGTATCATTATATAGTAATAAATCACCGCCTCTTCTAACTTTACTCCGAGCTATCTATAATCGGCGTATTTATATATGATTGCATATCATATTATGATTTTCTAGACCAGTAATCATGGTAAGACTGCCAGTACGAAATAATCTTGAACATTATCCTTCATTAAGGTGTTTATAAGTAAAACCTATAATTCTTTAAAGGAAATTGTAGGTATATCTTATCTGAGTGACACCTATGTTGAAACACCTGAAAATAATTCCAAGCAATAATAAATTTTATCACTGAATACAGTTAAAGCTCAAATTCTTTAAAAGTTCGTATGATGTGTCTTACTTTCTTACCCTTTGTATTTTGTAACCAAATCCAGTGAAACGTGCTTGGGCAGAGCTTATGTGACCACTAAGGTAATCATTTCTTTAACTTCATTCCTGGTGGGTTAGTCAGACAGGTCAAAGGACGGAGCGTAAATTGCTACGTTTCATTCATACTTCTTTCGTCTCATCCACTGTCATTAACACGTTGGACATGTATGTAGAGGGCAAACATGTCCCCCAGGGGGAACTCATGATCTTTACGTGACCTTCCCTCCAGTATCATCCACATTATGTACTCGAAGGTCAACAGATCGCTTACTATTAACTTTTTCTTCATATATCTCTTTTCCCATTCTTTCATTTCTCATCCTCTCTACGTGCCCAAAGTACCTGAGCATATTCTTCTTCATTCTTATTATGACAATTATCACTTACGCCTGCCACATATCCCACGGCCCTTGGCTGGCTCCCACGAAGATATCGCATCTTCACAACATTCATTTTTCTTTCATTCTTCTTCTGACATGCCCACGTTTCACTGCCGTATAACAGCGTCGGTACCAACAATTACATTGTGTACAGATATCGGTTACCAACACTCTTATATACCCTTTTTTAAACTAATACTGAATATTTCAGCCTTGTGCCATTTTGTCTAAACAGAATGGGGTAAAAATATATTATTCTTCGAACCCATATATATGTGTAGCTATGTGGAATTTTCGCTGTCGCATCAATGCATACAGCCATTTTGACAGCCTGACAGCCATATCATATCTTCCGTAAATATTACCGTCAGAAGTTTTCCACGGTAGTTACTGGCGGTAGAAAACGGAAACTTGGCATCCTACATGCCAATTCCTAGGGTGTACGGAAACACTACGAGAGGATACCCGAATTACTTATTGGGAAAATGTTCTTTACGATTTAGGGTGACAATTTTCAAGGATAGCAGTTTTAAATTCAGAACGTTTGTTTTTTTAAAGTGTAAATAAATGAAGCATAAAGTCCACACGTACAATATATGGAAACCGACATTTTTAAATACGATAGTGTTAGTGGATAAAGATCAGTATAAAAAACATACTTTTTCCTACATTTCCATATATCTGTAGAAAATATATTTTTAATATGTATGTATAAACAAAAACAAAATCTTAATCAAATCAATACGCGTGGGGGCAACGGCTAGTATATCAATGGCCTCCACCTGCCCGAAATGTCGTTTGACCGGTTTTCTTGCTTATAGTCGTGGCCTGCATAGGTCCGCAAAATCACTCCCTCTAGCCGGTTCGCTCACCGCCTTATACAGCGCTTACTAAACGTCCAAGTTTTATTATCAAAAAGTATAATTTGTTTAAATAAAATTTGCACAGTACAACCAACATTGAAGCCTTATTTGATTATTGATGTTTATTTTTAGGAGTGTGAAATTAAGTGAAAATATCACAGTTTGGTGAAAATAAAATGTTTTGAGTGTTATAATTTTTTGTTTGTATGTGCGGTATACTTGTGAATATTTTAAAATGTGGAGCTACATTGGACAGAGTTGAATATATATTTATCAGGCAGCGGGTTTCAGCTAAATTATTTATTTAGTTATCATGACACATTTTAACCACACTAACATGGAATCATTACCTAAGCAGTTCGTTTGTGCGATGAGGACATTATTTGATATAATGGACGATAAACAAACGGGATACGTAAATTTAACAGATATTGAGAATAGGTGGCGAGATGATCGAACTAAGGGTCTTCCCCGTGGTGTTATAGAAAGCCTTCAAAAGGTAGCTTCACACGACGGATTGTTAACATTCGAAAGCTTTTGCACTGGCCTTAAAATATGTTTGTTGAGAAATCAAGTCCAAAATTCTTCAAACAAAGTAAGCCCTATGAGTGCAGATATAGACAAACCTGGCAATCCGCAAATTCCTATACATCGTCCTCCATCGGCCCCATTAATCGATATTGAAAACAATCACAATAGAGATAGCACGTGGAATATAATTAGAAACACAAATTCTACGCAAAGGACTATAAGTATGCCTCAATTAATTGAAGATAAAGATAACACATTACCTGAATTGCTACATAACGGGAAAACGAACCCCATATCTAAACATGAAGTTCCACAAAATCATAGACCATTTGGTCCCCCTAAACCACCTCGATTAGAAAAAACTACAGTAGATAGGAAAGACAATACGAGAAATGTATTTAAAGCAGAAGAGGCGGTGGAAAGTGACGACATAACAGAGACAAAATTAGAGTTTGATATGACAAGGCCCATAGAAGGTCAAGATCGAGGGCTTGGTGATGGTCGCTCAGCGAACGTAACACAATCAAATTTACGAAAAACTACAAGACGTCGGGAACCTCGTCGCCATACACTGCATAACGGTGTAGATTATAATTTACTAAAAAAGATGAAACAAATTGAACAAGAAAAGGATATATTGCTACAAGGATTAACAGCTGTGGAGGAAGCCAGGGAATGGTATCTAAAGCAGTTAACAGAAGTGCAGGATAAAATGAGATACGCAGGGAGGATGGGGGCCTATGTGGTAATAAATTGTTCAATTTATTAGTAGATACGTATTGAATTACTACGCTCTTTAATTTAGGTAATCTTAAATCTAGACTCATGAAAATATTTATTGAATGAGTTATAAAACTTCGTGTACCATTTACAGACAGAAAACTACAATCAATCAACAACTACATAAAAATTACTGTAATTGACCACAGTTAATCAGCAGATCAATAAAAACCATATCCGCTCTAATTAGAATCTTGGTTTGTAAAATATGTAAATAATAATAGAAAATCTTTGTATATATTTTTTTTATTACATTAATGTAAATAGGGATTGACATTTTAATCTCTACATTTGTTGTTTGATTGTCAAAGTTATAAATTATACACCTTCATGTTTTTGCCGCATAGCAAGGTGGGCAGAGAGACCCTAACGCCAAGACAACCTATTCCCCACTTTTGATTAGCGGAAGCGGAATGCGAATTACGTGTTTTTTAGCGGAAATCAACGCCGTGCTTGTCTTGTCACTAGAGCGGAGAAATTAAGATAATTTAAATAGAATCGACCCCTCGAGTGGGAATCTAACTCACAACCATCGCATTTACAATCAAACATCGTCACGCTGCGCCATGATGACCTCAGTAATTTATAAATGATTATTATTATAGAAATGACTAACATTTTCAACTATTGACACTCTTTCATGAAATATGTTCGACAATCAAAATTATATTATGTATTTTTATTTCTTAAGGAACCATGGAATGAAGCACATCAGGAACGCTTAGAATTGTTACGTGCACGCATTTTAGAACTGAACCGACAACTCGGCGCCTTAGCTTCAGGGTGGCGTCACGGACCTCTGTCTCTACATATGAATCTTGCACTACCAGTGACACTAAACAACACTCCTACACCCAACAATGCAGCCGTCCTTAGATCTCAAAATAGAATGCTTGCAGAGGTTTAACAATCAATTATTTTATATTTATAAGACCAACTATAATGGTATTATCATAATAGTATGCCATGTCCAGCAAAAAACCCAATAATTACTTTAATATATTTTTTTAAATATTACATATCAACAAGTACTTGTTTTCATATACATATCTTTAATAATCAAGATAAGTAAAGAGTGAATAAACTAAAATACTTTAATTATTTTTTTTTTCAGGAAGTCAACCGAAAAAATGAAAGAATATCCATTTTGGAAAGAGAAAAGTCAGCTTTGATAAGGGAACTGTTATTACAAAGAAACAGAATTAAAATAATGGATAACTTTACATAATATCAACACATTAACTAGAAAATTGTGTGCCATGTTTTTTTAAATAAATAGATGATAAAAAAAAATATTCATTTGTTATATAATATTATTTAAATTATATTTCATTATAACTACTGAATATTACAATAAATCAAACTGCATGTTTATTATAAAGAGAATAATCATATTCCCTAAATGGGACATCATAAGTTAACAATCCTTGATCCCAGGCTCTTTCAATTGCCACCAGTAATTCTTTGTGTTTTTTTTTACATAATCCAGTTTTGAAAGAGTCAAGTGTCTGTAACAATAAAAAGCTTTGTAAATAAACATTTCATATGATTTATTTGTAATAAATAAATTAATATTTTAGTTTTTTTTGTTTTATATAAACTTTTAAAATTTGGTAATAAAAATTAAGTGTCCATACTTCAAAAATAAAAAAAGACAAACATCCTTAATGATTTTCAGAATGATTTACAAAAAGCTTGAGAAAAGACCTAACTGAGGATAAAAAAGGATATGGTATTATTATTAATGATATAACTTATGAACAAAGTAAAATAATTTAATTAAATTTACAAATAATCCTCTTTCAATACCAAAATATACTAGATTGTTTTTATTAATTTGATTCTACCAATAATATTATAAAAAGATATATTTAGAAAATGTATAAAAATTTGAACAACCGTTCAATATTCAATAATATTATGTTTAATTATGTTAATATTCATACCTGTCCAGTGTATACAGAGATAAATTGTTCTAATAATTTTGTATTTGTAGGGTCTAAAACAAGATATTCATCTCGACATATAGGGCAAGGGTTTCCTGTAGATATGATTCCATTACGAACACAGGTCCTTCTAGTTCTTTTAGGTGCAAAACCACCTAAATGGTTACGTCTATATAAAAACCAAACGGGATTTTCACCATACGTTTGTTTATATGCTTTACTTTGTAAATATCTAATGCTAGTCTCTACAGGAATAGTTTTTGTTCTATCCTTAGTAGGATCAATAGGTTTCTGTTCCTCTTCAGCGGGTTCCTCAGTTTGATCAGAATAAAATCTCATAGAACATCTTACATCTGAGAAAACTACTCTATTGATCAAAGAACGTAAATTTGTTGTAATGGACATAATTCCGTATGATATTGTTACTTTTTATATTAAAGACACGGTATGGATTATAGATTGTCAAAGAACATAGCTGACAGATGCCCATGTCACATCATTAATCATGTTGATCATATTAAAAATACAGACTAATGATACGCATCTACTAACCTATAAATAAAGATATTCTGATCCAGAAAGAAATCTCTGGATTCATATGGATTATGAATTCTCCAACACAAGAGTGAAATCTATAGCTATCTGTGAGGCTCTCTTCGTTTTCTTTAATTTCTCGTTGAGTTTGTACCATAAGTTTAATCACTCGCTCAATGTCTTTCGAAGCTTATTAAAAATAATATTCAGCTTTTAACATTTTTTTATAAAAATATTATAAACAATTATCAATCATCATTCATATATACCAACTAACCTGTAGTTTAAAGTTTTATTATCTATGGTTATATACTTTTAATCAGCATTGCCAGAATGTTACATTTGTAACACTTAATGTTACTTTTGACTCTTTCACGTTACTTTTATGTTACAAGACTCAAAATGCAGCTGTTGTTTTTTTTCAGTGTTGCAAAAGAAAAGAAAGCCAAAATATTTTTAGGGGTAGTTGTAACAAAACGAAAGCCTAAATATATTAATGATTGTTTCATGTGAAATAGTGTAATGTTAATTTTGTCGTGAAAATCTTACATTTTCATTTGTTTTGTGTTATATTTGTCTATCTACCTCTGGCAACACTGCTTTTAATCTTCTATCATTTTACAATCTGTAAATAAAAGCGTTGGATTTGAATTGTTAAATTTCGATTACAATTTGCGGTTGAATATGAATAAATTGATACAGTTTTAAGTGATTAATACGTAATAGTATTTTTTTCATTGACTTAAGATTTTTATAAGTCTATAACAAAAACTTTAAATATCTGCAAAAGTGTTTTGTATTTTTAATATAAATGTGTTAATTTTTAATTTTATTCACTACTCTATTAATTAGTGTAATCTATCTTAGCGCACACTTTTGACTTTATTAATTATTTACTATTTTATTTATTTAGTATAAAACACAATATAAATATCAAGTATCAGAATTATGGCAGATTCAGGAGCAGAAAGTATCATGTAAGTGCTTCAAATCTATTTAAAAAATTGTATTCTTAAATTTTGTTTAGGTAACTTTATTATTTGCTTGGCGTTAATTATATTTTAAATTTATACATCTACGTGATAATGTTTTTATACTTTTGGCTCCATCGATTTTGATATAGTACGAAGCAGTAAAGTAACACACTGTGTGTCTTTGTCACCTCACTTTTTTGTAACTTTATCTTTATTGTGTATTGTCATAAAATATTTCTATTATTCTTAGTAAATAATACTATTAATATTATATTCTTTGTATTCTTGTATTCTTATTGATCAGGGGTCCTAATGTTATGTTATTGTGCTAATACTATTGTATTGGAATATTTACAACATTTTCAATAAACATTTCAATTCATGGAATAAAATTAGATATAAAATAAATAGTTATTGTGCCATACCATATTGTGGTATTGAAATAAACATTATCATAATTATAATAAAAAGGTCGACGTCTGTTAGTCTCATATAATAAGCCCAGTACTCAGTCCATCTAAATTCTATTCCATAGTCCCAGCTTAGTGTTCCGTACTCTCCATAGTTCCTATGCATTAGCCGGTGACTATCTCTGGGCAATTACCTATGGTTACTCAGAGATGGATCCTGCCTGGTGCTTTACAGTAAAATATATGTATAGCTATCTCTAAGGGGCCTCTACATCTTGGACCTGTGTTACCATGCAGGCCTTCCAAATTAATACATTAATAATAATAATTTCTTTTATAACTAATGTAATTTGTTAATTAGGCAACTGTCTTATTTTTCGAAAATACAACAGTTATTTAACTTTTATAATATAAACCTTTGATTGAATAGATTGCCAATATCAATCTTTTTTTAATAATAATAATTTATGATGCACTTTCTTAACAATAACAATAATGCATTTTTCAACATCAAATCTGACAATCTTACAAGCAACCACCACCCTTTAAACCGCAAAACTTGATTAAAGGATATATGTTTTGACTTTTATTGCATTTATTATATAAGAATTAACCGAGAAAGCAAGGAAACTTCATACTAAATTTTGTATTATAAAACTTATCACAAACTTTGTAATATTTATTAATAAGTTGAGGGAGGTCATACTTCAGAGCAGTATGCTGCTTTAGAATGACATGTAAGATAAACAGTTGTCGCATTGTTAACAATCCATATAATTTGTATAGTTCATTTATAGGTAAAAAGTATGGTAAAAAATTGCGACCTTAAGCATAGCACGTTGGGATACTGACACAAATAATATACAGTTTTAATTACATCAAAATCAGCAATATTTCAAGAGTTTAAAATATATAAATTAGCTTTGTTGATCTAGAAGTTAAAAGATGGATATGTAATTGGAAGCTTAAATTACTGTCAATGGTAATACCCAAGTATTTTATATAAGGGACCAATACAAAGCATGAAACCAGTTCTCCCACAGCATTGGTTATGTAGTTTATATTGCCCACAGGATATAATTGTGTTACAGATGGAAAAAGTAACTGATTTTGTTTTAGAACAGTTTACTGTCAAAAGATTGGTAATAACCCCATTAGTGTAAGAATTTGTTACTATTTGCGCATTAAACCTGTTCCCTGTGTCATCAGCAAAAAACAAAATATTATCAGAGTTTATACATTAACTAGACAGGTTGTTAACAAATTCTAGGAATCCCAATACACTGCCCTGTGGTACGCCAAATTTAATTTGAAATTTTTACTCATATATTCCCCTAACTTAATGCAATTGTATTTTGTCTGTGAGATAACTTTAAAATAAATATATTTTTAACATTTTTTTAAAGTGTTATTCCCACACTAAGGAAATTGAAAATACATATTTAGAAAACGTAAAAAATTTTTAACGCAGCGAGATTTGAAACCGCGCCTCTTGAAAACCGCTCAAGCGCTCTGACCGCTAAACCATGAGTTCTACATTCAGCTACGTTGAAATACTTAAACGCTTATTATAACTTATATTTGTTGTTAGCATCTCTGTAGAGAGATTTTTACAAATTTAATAATCAAGTAATTTTTACAAAAAAAGTATTCGTTTAGTAAGAGAGAAACTTATTAATTAAATATTTTTAAGATTTTAAAGTGTTATTACACATACTTAGGAAATTAAAAAACATTTTTAGAAAACGTTTAAAAACTTGAAATCAGTGGGTTTCGAATCCGCGCCTCTTGGAAACTTTCAAATTTTGTGTGAATAACACTTTAAAATGTGAAAAATATTGTCAGCAACATTTTGAGCTTTGCTAACTGTTAAAATGTGTAAATTTTCATTAACCAACTCAATTCCTGTGGGGAAGGTGACTTTCGTACTAAATTAGAAGCGCTCTATTTATTATTATAAATACTTGAGACTCCTTTTTAATACTTTCCATAGTTTTTTATTACTTGCTTTGCTTTCATAATCTCTGCCTTATCATATTCTCTCCAATTTCTTAAAATCTATTGTACAACACTAGATTTTAAGTTTGTATTTTTGTATTATAGTGTGAATTAAATTATAATCAGTATGTAAACAAATACACTTTAATTCACACAAAATTACAAATTAATTTATTCTATTTTATGCTGCTATTTTATAAAAATAAAATTTTAAAGATGTTTTTCTTAGTGTGCAATAGTATATACATATATGCAAATAGTGAAACTGGTTTTTCTTTTGCCGTGTCTTTCTAGATGGGTACTGCAAGATAACTGTTGCCACATCTCACTACAAGGGTGCGAAAATGCTATATTTGTGTAATAATTAATAAATTTAGATACTACTATTTGAGATTTATTAACCCTTGTAGTTTTACTTGAAGTCTACAAAATCATTATTTATTTTATCCAAAAGGCAACAATTATTAACAATAGAACAAAAATAAATTACACATTAAATGAAATTGAAAATCAATGCCTTTTATTTTGAATCAAAATGTATGCTGCATCTAATATTAATTTGTCATCATACCATTATATGTCAAAAGTAATAATTATAAGTACTTAAATCATATATAAAAAGGGTATTTCATGCACTCGTTTTCATTGAGTGCATCTTAAAACAACTACTATCAACAAGAACAATAATAATTTGAAAGCTTGCCATGAGCCTATTGTAATCCAGTAAAGTAGTGTCTATTTTATTTTCGTATAGTTGTAAAGTGAACAGCATCCGTCCCCGCCCCGATTCGATAATATAAATTTGCCAGTTTCCCGCCTGTATATATGTTCATCTCTTTTCATCTCATACTACTTAAAATGAGTGAAAATGTTCTATCTTCATAGAATGCGGGGACTGTCGAGCGTTCCCGAACGTAGCCCGAATCGTGCCTGTACTGATTTCAGTATTCTCATGTGTGTCGTCAAAACGACTACGATCAACACGAGATAGTTTACAAATTTCTATGCACAATGTTGAATCCACGTTGCATTAGGCTGTACGTTGTTTTGTTTTAATTATATATTTACCTACATTAAGGTAGTACTATTTTATTAGTTAATAAATTGATTTAGTACACTAAATCTTTGATATATTTATAGACATTGGAATTGTACAGTGATATTGACGTATACTTTTTGTGATATATTAGTGGTATATATAAAGTGCAATAATTTTGTACGTTGTTTCGTCAAAACAAAAAATTCAAATGGCTACTTTACCGCGAATGAACACTTCTAAGCACAGCTCTAGTACTATTTCTTCTCCTTTCAGGTAAGATATTATATATAAGGTTTTTTCCTTATTGTTAAAATTGTTTTTAATGGTTAAAGTGTACTTATGGATAATTATTATGCATTTTTATGGAGAATATAATTATGTAGATATTATGATATACTTTTGTTGCGTTGCACTACATTAAACATTTATGTGCAATACTAATGCGGTTATAATTAGAATTTTGAACTCTTAAGCTGACATTATTATGATACGACCGTCAGATAACAAAACTTGGTAAGTACCTATTTAGTTATCAATTAATAACTTTATGAATATGAAGTACATTGAATGAATTACTAACATAACCATTATGTTTCTACGTTATTTCAAAAAACCGTTTATGAGGTACCTAAATAACCAAATACGCGTGTCCTCTTATTTTTTAAGTACCGTTGTAAAACCAGCAAAAAAATAACTAGTTATATTTGTTATTCAAATGTCATTTGTTTGAGATCAACTATTCGACTGCAAAAAATTAACAACGTAGGACTCTCTAATAACCAACTAAATTTGGTACGTACACTATTATAGTATGATTCAACCCTCATCTTATTTTGTCAGACGCTACGTGTATTTTCAAATAATCTACTTTAATGCTTAAATAAATTAACATACTTTTTAAGCGTCTAGAAAATTATCCATTTTTAACGCGCTGTTGATGAGAACTAGGCTGTTTGTAAAATTTTAAGCGCAAGAGAATGAAGTGTAAAAGATAAACCAGTCCAAACCACTACGAAGTTAGTAAGTTTCATATCATGTGAGGTGGGATTTCTAGAGAATCGTTTTATCGAGGTTTTGCAGGTCAATAACATGATTAATTCTGAAGTGTACTGTGATCGCCTGGACAAAATTAATTCTTAATTCAAAAAGACTATACCTTTATAGTGATTATCATCACTTACAATAATCCTCATATAGGATTGGTACCTCGCCAAAAGCTTATAAAGCTTGAATTTGATTTATTATAAAATTATTTATATCCACCATATTTAGTAGCTTCAGACTTTTATTTATTAAACTCTGCAATTAAATATGTCTTGGACCATTTTTTTCCCAGCAAAGATCTGCAGTTATATGAGCGTAAAATCACTCGAAGAATAGTTAAAGATATTGGACTCTAATGGCGTTTATATGAAGTAATTAAATATTTCATATTCACCATAAAAAAACGAAATATCTTTCAGAACAACCCGTTTAATCGTCTATTAAAAAAATCACAATATTCGTTAAGTATCTTGAATGTAAATAAACGTTTAAACAAAACTTTGCCCTGTGAGTGAACACGTATCTAACATACCAATAGAATGTGAATGGGCAACAGTATATGTCAAAGCGCCCCGTTTTCAGCGGGAACTATTTTACTTGTGAGAACGTTTCCTCTGCTACTTGAACGTACTAAACAATGATCCTACAAAGTTTTTATAATCATTGTTCTCCTGTCTACGACGTAATTCGTTCACAAAGCTAAAAGTTTAATTTTGTTTAATAACAAGAGTACAAGTGGACTTTCATTATTAGTATTCTTTCAAACTTGCTTATGATAACGGGTATTATACATTATACGTAGGTAGATAGGTAGAGGATTGGTTTCTTGTGATAAGGAAAACAATGACAACAATATAACATAAACTTCATTTTATTTGGTGATATTAATTTTTCTATGTATTTTTTCAACAGTACCAGTCCCCGAAAGTTACAAGAAATGACACTTCCTGCGAACGAGGGACATGGTAAGTAATGCTTTATTATTTCTACTATAAATAGCCTAGTTGATAGACATTAAAAGTTATCTATTCACATTGTTTTTATGACAACGGGCCAAAGAATCATTTTGGTATCGATCGACATACGGTGCTCGATTTTCACATAAAGTTCAATTATTTACTGAGCGCAGTGGAACAGCGACTGACTGTGGGGGTGATTATTTGAGGAGAAGATTTCCGCTCGGGATGATTATATTTTAAATATTTCCATTTCTCCGGTCTTATATGTAAGACAAAAGCACGGCATTGAGTGCATGTGAACACGCGCAATGTCTTAATTTTCGCCCGAAATTGATGAACGTGTCTTGATACTAGGTTCTCTCTCACTACCCTGTATGTGGAAAAAAAGTGAGATTATTTGAAATTATAATCTTCTTTAAAGAAATATTACAAAAAAGTGCGCCCTTAATGTTTTAAACTCACAAGGATGATATAAAAGAGAGGCACTAAAAATATGAATAAAAACCGTACTTCGAATCTTTTTTTATGAAACTCACTATATTTCCATTTCCATTAATGTATCTTCACTTCATAATATGCTTGAAATTTTTTAACAAGAAATATCTTGTTTCTAACAAGACATTATTTACAAAGATAATATCAGTAAAAAAGTCTGTACATTGAATATATTTACGCAAATACTATTTAGGGATATGTAAAAACAGTAATAGAATATGAATCTATGATTATTAAATTGTCTAATATATTAATAAAATGTCTGTGTCTTGTTTGCACGCGCACATCTTCGTAGTTATTGTACCGATTTGAATGAAACTTTATTTTGGTTATATAACCTGTAAACCTGGTTTAGGGGTTATTGACTTCAAAGAGTGGATGAGAAACCATGTAAGCCTAGCTAAAGTATAAGAAATAACGAAATCTTGCCTGAGAAAAATTGACCAGCGTGATGCGCATTTGACGTTAAGAAATAACGAAATCTTGCCTGAGAAAAATTGACCAGCGTGATGCGCATTTGACGTTGACATATAAAAATTCAAAATTCCGTATTTTGAATTTGCAGCATATGAAGAACCATGAGTCTTTTAGAAAATGGCAAATGCCCCCGAAACCAAAACTGTTCAACGTAATAGGCATTTTCCATTGTCATATAACAATTAAAGATCTGGAAAATCTGATAAAGAACCATGGACTAAAAGAATAAAAATTAGTAAACTTTACGGCAATAGTGGGATATGTCTGACAGTAAACGCAATGGTTGTGGATTCGATTCCCACTTTATATAATGGTTATACAAATATAACCATTAATATTAATAATAAAATTAAAACAATACAAATATTGTTTTAATTTTTTCTCCGGTATGACTAAGATAAAGATCATCAAGCGTTGAGATCAAAAAAGAGAAGTCTCGGCATTAAATATGCAACGTCTCGAATTCGGGTAGAATGCCATTAAGGCCTTTTGCCGAGAGAGACAGGCGTGAAGCTGAAAAAAAATTACAGTCTGATGTGGAAAAAATCACGACTATAAAATAAAGAAATTAATTATAATTTTGGGTCAGTTTTAATGGCAACATGTACTAAATGAAAATCCATACTAATATTATAAATGCGAAAGTAACTCTTGTCTGTTTGTCTGTGACGTCATCATTTGCGAATGATTATGATGAAATTTTATATAGACATACTACGAAGAGCCCGCTGAAAATACCAAACAGCTATGATTCACGCGGGCGAAGCCGCGTGCGGGTCTCTAGTTAATAATAAAATTGTACAAATTCCATTATGTTCTAGATTTGCAGATTGCAGTTGTAGCATTTTCCATAATTATTTTTATTTTTACTAAAATAACATATTCGCTTTTTTATTTTTCAATATTATGCGTGGGTTTTTTATGATTGCTCAATGAAACGAAATATTTAATTTTTGTACAAACTAAAAGCAGCATATTTTATTTAAGAAAAATTAAATTATATTTCTGAGGAATAGCTTTTACATTTTTTATTTAATATTGCAGATGTAACTAGTGCTAGTGGCGTCAGCATGAAACAGTATGAAGAGCAATTAAATGGTTTAAGAAAAGAAAATTTTCATTTGAAATTGAGAATATATTTTTTAGAAGAAAAGCTAGGGACTGGAGCGCCTCCAGCTGTCCAAGTGAGTTATTATTCATTACTTGATATATTAAATTGTGCTAAATAATGTATTCAATCTAGATTAAAACGTTCATCACCTTTTCAGGGTTTATTGGAACACAATGTGCGTCTTCAAGTAGAGGTAGAGGAGCTAAGAAGGCAACTTACCGACAAGCAAGAACTACTTGCCGCAGCGGCTGAAGCCATCGATGTGTTAGAAAGTCAGGTGATAATTTTTTCCCTAATTAGTCGAATTACGAAGTCTTATCGTGTGGTAATCTGTTGTTTTCATTACATAGGGATCCATTTCCACTGAAGTTGTCGAGGTGTCGATAAATAATAGCATTACAACAAGGAAAGAAGATGACGAACCATTGACAACACATAACAAGGTATGTATAAGAAATACTTTTAATATATATATGTTTTCTAAGCTTAACGCTTTTTTCCGCATAACGGGGGGTAGTCACGTGAACCTAGTGTCAAGCTACTTAAATTCGTTCTCCACTCTGGTACCCAAGACAAATCGCGGCATTAAGTTCGCTACTCTCAACACACAATGTCTCGATTTATGGCGGAAAGAATGATATATATGAAGAACGGAATTGTATTGTACTTTATTTAATAAATTTAGTCTAAAGATTATTGTAAATAATTACAAAATAACTTTACGATCGCATAGTGGGACCATATTAAGTAATTCAGTACTACTTTATCTATTATTGTATTCACAATGCGATATCGTAATGCAGTATATATATATTTACATAAAACATATGTTTTACTATCAATCAAGCCCTTTTTTTTCAAATTAAGGATGCTGGAAATCATACAGATGCTGTGGACGAAACTTATCAATCAGAATCAGCTGGGTAAGCTACCTAAATAATAAAATAAGTTTATCGAATATTTTATTAATTTGTATGAAGACTTTTGCAGAAGAGTAGAATTTATACAGTTTAGCAAATATTATGAATATGAAGTTTTGATTTTGAAATATAATTTAATATGCATATTCCAGAGACTATTTGGCAGTGACAGTTAATAACGAGGACATGGTAAGTGTAGGACAATGTTGAAGTTAAATTTGACAATATATTTCGTAGTTTGATCGTTCATTATTCTGAATATAAATAAACACGATTCTTATTTGCAGGACCAATTGACAAGAATGAAGAAAGAAAATCGCAAAGCTCTTCAAATGATTAAAGGATGTATGAAGAAAATTCAGCAACAAGACAAGGAAATCAAAAAATTGAAATTGGTACAGTTTCTATTTTATTTGCATTTTTAACTTTGAAATAAATTTAAACTTATTTATAAAAGTTTCAATTTATATTACAATTGAATAAATCACGCGTTTGTTTTTCTATTCTAATGTTCCTTACGTTATAGGTGCACTTGTAATATATTTTTTTATACAGGATAAAGAACTAGCATATGCTCATGTAAGTGACTCTCAGTTGGAAAAATATGAAGAAATATTAAAATGCAAGGATGAGCATATTAAAGATTTAGAGAACAAAGTCAGACTACTACAAACACATGTAGATAACAGTACTGAAGACTCCACAGGGTAAGGGTTATATTATTATATAATAATCCATATTAAGCATCTGATTATTAACATTTTTTATTTTACTATTTGTTTTTCAGAAATCTGCAGCAATTATTGACACGTCGTTTACAAGGATTGACATACTTTTTAGATAAATTATTATCGCACAAGTGAGTATGATATTATGTGTTAAATATAAAATTATTATACTCTACAAAATTCGTTCATAGATAAAAAAAATTAAATAACACTAGTGAGACACTAGTAAAAAAATATTTCACAAGATGTAAGAAATCTGTTTGCATATCACGTGTGATGTGCGACACCATTGTAATAAGAAACCATATAGACTCGTGTCGGTTTGCTTGCGCTATTCTGCATAAATATATAAATCGATTTTTATGTATGCGACGCCATCGTCATGCAGTTCGAAATTCTACCGTTTGCAGAAGTGACTGGTTACAATTGCAATATTAACGTTTTTCTGGCCATGTTTGGTTCTGCTATCCAGCGTGACATGTATCTAAATGGCAATAGAACGAGAAATTACAGAAATAGTAGTTATTATTGTTAGTGATAAAATGTAACTTTAAAATTCGGAAATTGACTTCATAGTTAGGTATTAAAGAAGAAATAATTTAAAAAAGAGTGTCAACCGACGTAAACTGTTCGAATACGAACAGGAATTACGCTTTTTTTAAATACTATATTTAATAAACTTAAATTGATCGTCTTCTACAACCAAAATCGTACAAAATGAATTACAAAAATAAAAATACCGAATATAAACAGCACTTTCATATCAATTAATGTCATGAATATTTCTTTTACAGATGTGTTCTAGGTGAAGAAAAGAAGAAGCTTGCGGAGAGTATACTAGAGCAAAGCTTAGCCTTGCCCGTTGGCTTACAATTAGACGAATCAATGGCGCCCGAAGAACTCACAATGGACGAAAGTAATCTTGATATTTCACAATCAATGAGAATAGAAGATCTCACTATGATGTTTGGCCATCACTTAATATGCAGTGATGATAACCATAGATACTCTATGAGGAAACAAATACGAAATATTCCACAAGCTGATGTTATATCAGAATCGGAGTGTTGGTCGGAGCCAGATAGAAACGTGTCGTCAGCTCGAGTAGGTCTCTGTGATACTGGAGTTTTGGTACGAGAATGTGTATCCGAAAACAAGTATCGCTCACGTCGCTCTAAGCTTTCCCATGGTTCAAGATCTGAAGAAAGTAAGCCTATCAATGAAAATGTACTCATGGACCAGATTGATGAAATTTCCAAACGTAACCAGCAATTGGAAGAAGAAAAGAAAAATTTAAGAGACAAACTAGAATGTGCTGTAAACCAACTAGACGAGCTCACGGCTGAAAAAGAAGAAATGAAAGCGGCACTTGCACTGCAACAACAAAATGCTATCGAAACTAATAAAAACTTAGAAAACTTCAAACAAACTGTGTTCGCTTTGGACACCAGAATCAAAGATAATGAGCAACAAATATCTCACAATTTACAACTAGTTGAAAGATTACGTTCAGAGAAACACGAAATGGAGTCTACGTTTTTGGAAACGGAACGCTCTTTGCGACGTGCAGCGGACGAGGCGACAGTGCAGGCTTCGCAGGCCGCTTTAGAACGAGCTCGAGCTCAACATGAACGATTACGTATCGAAAGAGAGCTGGAAGAAACTCGTGAGAAACTAACTAATGCTATGGAGGCCAACGCTCAACTAGAAATAGAAATAACACGTAAAGTAGCAATGGAAGATTATGACAAAGTTGATGAATTTCTTGAAGGTATCCCATTCGAAGAAGAAAGACCTACTTCTCCTGATCAGGGCATTGACAGTGATAGACTATCGAGCTTAGAACAAAATGACGAATTAAATCTTTCCCCAAGTAAGTTTTTTATATTTATTTATTATGTCATCATAAGTTTATTATAACTATTTAAAACACAAAGTTATATAAGTCTTTTTAGTGCAAGAAATCTTGAAAAATCAAGAGACCATGTAATTTTAATGATATGCGACCACTTCATGATATATTGTCGATAATTACAAGAAATGGTCAATTTTACGATTTAACCCCAGGCATATGTATTAGCAACAACATTCTTAATAATAATAATAGTCATATTAACACTTCCGATGTCGGTAATTTCCTTGGCCTGACGATTGATACGCGTCAGGATGTAGGTAATGCCGAGCGAGGAGAATATTAATGATATTCTTACGACGTTACGAACTACTCAATCATTCGCCATTCTGCGAGTGACACTTAACATCAGGGGGCGTTGGACCCATAGTGCTTGAAGGTAGAGGAACTCTGAGGCAGTGCCGTAGGCAGTAGGTTTAAGGGTGCCCTTTAAAATGCATCAAGAGCTCGTCTCTATACTTAACTTACACTTAATAAAGCGACACAGTCTAGTAACGGACACTAGCGCAGCTGTCCACTGTTTAACCAGAAATCCAACGAGTGTGCTTAAAGCCTCCTACCAATAACTCACCCATTACTCGTTGCTCCTGCCAAACGACCAACTAACAAGTAGCGCACGTGACCTCAGATAGTTCACATAATAGATGGCACTAACTTATGCGGCGGCTTATACTCATATGTAAATATTAACTATTTGTACAAAAATAATTTAAGAACAATGTAATTTTTTGTATGACAGTGTTAATTACTGTAATAATATCACAATCATAATAACATGTTGCCCGTAAAATGTTCAATAAATGTTACATTTTAAAATCTATAAATATGATTTATGCAACGCAACAAGTACGATTACTTTAAGCCCCACCATTGAGACCATTAAGCAGATATTTTCATACTGAATTGACCGTGTTTTTATGGAAGTCGTGTAGCTTTTTATTATTTCTTGAAAACTTTTGATAATGTTTATAAAATAAATATTTTGCAGGATCTTTGTATGAAGAGAACGTGACGCTAAAACAAAAACTGGCCAGAACCAAAGCGACGCTCGCAGAGGCTCTTACACAACTTAATGCAGCGAATATGCGAAAGAGAAGCGTGAAACGAGCTATATGTCGTGAAATTCACAAGACACACGGTGTACTGCGTAAAGCTCGAGATCAACTCGAACATCATAACCAGCAGTAGTGACAGTATTATCCTTTTACTAACATTATGTTAATTAAGCGAAAGCTATAATTTAACAAAAAGATTTTTACAATAACATTTTTTGTGAATTTATCTATTAATTGAAAAGTTCTAAATACTCTTGTGATGTGCTATTTTAGTACTTATTTTAATAGTAGTTTGTTAACATATATTACTTGTATTTTAATAAATAAGCATTTTGATATGAATTACTTTTATTTATTTGGTACATATAATAAAAATACCTCAAATATAGGTTTGAATTTGACAGCAAAGTATCCATAGATATTTTTAAGTCTATGAACTACTTAAAATATTTGCATATTAATTGAAAACAATCACAATTAGTGACTTAAGAAAAAAAACAATATAAAAATCCCTCTACAAATGGAATTGAATGGAAATAGAGAAATGCAAATGTAATAATGTATAGTGCTTAAGTCTTTGTGTGATATGGACACAAACATAAGCTTCATAACTGAAAATACATACACATGCATGCAAAATTTATTTGAGCCCAAATAAATAGTCACGCATTATGATTAATTCAGAGCAGGTTACTTTTGAAATAATTTGCAGACACTGAAGTAATACCTTGAATAGTATTACCTTCCCGTGCCCCTGGTACGGTGGCAATTGAGGCTGAGATTAAGCACAATAAATTCATGCTTTACTTTTTAAGAAGTTATAATATCATATTATTAGTATTATGTAATTGAACTATTGTATCAGAAATAATAATATAACAAAAATATAAATAAGACGAGTAATAGTTAAAAAATTGCAATAAAGAACAATAGAAGTTTAAAAAAATCAATGCTGCACATTTTTCAGCGCTAGCTAAATTGTAAAATTAAAAAAATATAGCAATTACATTTTGGCGGCTAGTGCTTAGAGTAGAGCAATAGCCTCATATTAATCATTTATTAAAATGTCGAATGTTTATGAATACTATATTAATATTGCAAATTTTAAAAGTCTTGGATATCTAAGTATAATAGCTAACATTACAGACAAACATGATAGATCGGCTCCCTCTAATCACCATTGGAAAGTGCTTAAATGTAGGTTAGTAGCAAATTAATAATAACGTAAGCGAATTTGAATATACTTAATGACTTACATTTGCATGATATACTTACTACAAAATACTATTCTTTTAGGCTGATTATATTCTCCGCATCTTCTATTTTATCTTGTCCTGATAAAAAAGATGTGAAACAGATTCATATTATCTTTAATAGAATAGGAAATGATTACGATCGATTGACATCTTTATTTTTGAAATTTTCATTAATTCAGGTAAAGTTTTCGACTCGAATTCAAAATGTAAAAATCGGTATAGATACTGTTTGTGTAATTGTTTATTACATAATAACATACATATTACACATAATTTTGTTAAAAGTGTGATGTTTTACTTAAAGGACGGTTATATTAACGACGTAACCGAAGAAATTTATTTAGGATGTTTTCATTATACATTGTCTGCAAGGATAGCACCTACATGGAATGTTTTAGGCTGTAATTATTATATTAATAATAGAAATTTTTTGACTACATATGGACTTCAAGACGGCGTTCAATATAATTTATATATAAACAGCAAGTATACTTATATAAGAATGATAAATACTGTGTAATATTTATGAATTATTTATGCTACTTTATTATTTTTGTAGATAATATAATTACATTAATGCTTAAACCAGTGAAGATAAACATAGTTAGATCTAAAGAAAAGTTTACTCCAGGTCAAAAAATAAAAGTGTTGCCAAGGTACGAGTTACTTATTTACATATATTTTTTTGTATTATTATTTGGAAATGCGTATAAATTTTTCTAATTTGCTTTTCTAATTTAATTTAATAACTTTTAAATATATATTTAATGCAATATAATCTTTAAAGTTTAAACGAAGCTGTAATAGAAGATTTTTTTACTACTTTACCAAAATCAGGAGATTTTAAATGTTACAAAGATCTCCGACGACATTGGAAAAATATTGTAAGTGCTTTTATTGTTTATTTTATTGTGAAAGGACAAATACACTAAGCAGACAGCATTTTTTATAAAAAAGGAAGTTATTGTTTTAATATTATATCAATATCTCTACAATTTGAAGTACTTACTTGTAGTTGGCGTATAAAATTGTTATCCTTTTACGACGTTGGTCAAAACATACAATACAATTAGTAAAATTTATAAAGGCTTTTTAGTTTTAATCGGATTATATGTGGACTACCAATCTTAAATTAAAACTAAATAAGTATAAATGTTGTTAAAGAATAAGGGAGGTAATAAAGCCCGCCGTTAATGCACAGTGAGACAGTTTCTGATTTTAGACCCGATGGACGTGAGTCAATCGCCACCACGTAACAATGAAATTATAATATATTGACTGAATTATTTAAAGACATCTATGTTTTCAGCATGGTTATCGGTTATCCGAAGAAGAATTTCCATATTATACTGTACGTTTCTGGCGCGGCGACCCGTTGACGTATCCTGAAATTTGTCTTACAGAAAACTTTCCCATTATAATTCCTACAGCAAAAGCTCCCGGCGTGAGTTTTACTACTTAAAGAATATATATAAATAAATAATTTAAATCATAGCACAAAAAACAAACGATATTTATATCAATTTCTATTAACTAGAATAGCATTTTAGTATGAACTAATATAAAACGTACTATATGAGATTGTTTTACAGATTTCAATTATATACAATTTTATAAATTCCTTAAAACATGGCATGTTATACGTCAAAGGAGTTCAGTTAATAGAACCTAGTAATTTACAACATAACCTTGAAAATGTAAGTGTTGTTTAAACTGATAATATTTTACATCAAATTTAAAATCTTTTTTCATCTTTACGGTCCTGACCGCATAGCAGCTACATAGGGCAGAATGAGAAACTCTAGTCCTAGTCTCAAGACTCCTGACAATCCAACAGGTTCTCCACTTTCCTCCCAAAATCGAGACATTGCGTATTGACTGGCGAAACTGTACGCCGTATTTTGTATTATAAGAGCGGTGAAAGAAAATAATAAAAATGTTACAGCGAGTGGTATCGAACCAACAACCAATCGCGTTTACAATTGAGCTATGTCCTACTGCGCTATTCAATTTTAATTATTGTAATTTATTTTTTCAGATTAGTAATGAAAACCTAGCTGATACACAAGCAGTGAGTCTTTGTACTCCTTCACAAAAATAATAAAATATGTTTTAAAAAATTATTTAATAAACAATTTTGAATTATATTTACAGTTTTATTTCACTTAAAATTGATTTAGGAAATGAATTACTCCCATATTGTCGTATAAATTTGTTAATAATAATAAACAAACAATTGAAATATTACCTACGACTATTCACATTACATAAAATAATCAAATTAAAAATTAACTATCTAATAATAAAAAATATATTACATTAGTCCAATATAATAATTATTTCAGCTAAAGCTTACGTCATTTTTTCCCTTAGCATTACCTTACATACATATTTCGATATTTTACAAATATTAAGTTACATTTGTTGAGCTTGCACTGGAGATGAAAGATTGAGTCCCATTGGGCTATGCGGTAAAGTCAACGATGGTTGATTAGCAGTTAAATCGAAAAAACGTGCTACCGATGGAGATAAATTTCTATTTATTTGAGCACTTTCTCCCATATAACTCTGAAATGTCGATAAAATTTAAATTTAATAGATGTAGGTGTTTTTCAATGGTTATTGCCTGAACCTTGTTCGTGGTAGCTAAGATGCAGTATAAGTTTAAGTATAAATAGTGTCCTTAGAATTAAGATTGAGAAAATGCTATATTTGTATTTGAGATTGTTTTAGGGTACGATGGGGCTGACATTTTTGTATTATTATTAAAAAGACTTTCAATAAAAAAAGATAAAAGAAAAATAACTGAAATGTAAATAAAAATACTTACTGCATAAGCCTTGTACTATATAAATAGTAAATACATAGAGACGATTTATATGCATTAATGTTATTGCTTTTAGTTATTTATTGATAGATTCTATATATAGGTCATGGTTGTGTCGCGATGGAAAGATAATTTGATACACACGTTCCCATTGCGACAGCGGCTTCGCCTGCTAAAACTTCACGGTTATAACTATTTAGATTTTCGCCGGCCCCCGTTCTCCATAAACCATAAACTTTGCTTCAATCGTAATTCAGTGGAATAATGAAAATAATCATTTACAGACAATATCTATACAGTGAATTGATTAAAGTATCAGCCAACTTAATAAAGCAATTTTTTATAGCGAACGTTTTATTACGTCGAACCAAATTTAAATTGTAACTATTTTATATATGAACCGTTTGAAATAAAATAAGCACCAAAATGTTAAGGGAAGTTGACCGAAATAAAACAGTTAAACATGCATTTAAATCAGTTAAACCATTTTCAGTTGACCAGTTGAAATTAGTGTTCTAAATTTAAAAATATTGTTCTAGGTTCTATTATATTGCTAAATGCCCCCAATAATTAGTTTTTATCATGTATCTTTCATGTACAGACAACGATCAGTTAAATTATATTATATGTATAGACATTATGATTTAAATGAATATGTCGAGTTTGATGCATTCTGCTAGACTTTTAGTTTTCCCTTTTTACTGTTAAGGTCTTGGAATAAAAGATTGTTTATAAAAATACGGTTAAGATAAAGTATGGTATTGTATTAACATTACCGTTCGTGTTATACGAGGAGATATATTTGGAGTTAGTTGTAGACTGTGTTGTGCAGCTGGAGTATTCAAAATATATTGTAACTTATAACCTTTGGCCAGGCTTTCCACCGTTTTACCTGTAATTGTATTTTGCTATGATGTTATATTATACTACAATGTTTAAATTGGAATTAATCTTTTTTACAACTTTCCCACTATAAAGGGCAGGCAGAGAATCTTTGTTGTCGAGATACTCTGTTTTCCATGCTTTTTTGTTTTATTAGAAATAGTAACTTTATTTTTAAGCATATATACCAAAGTACATTCAACGTTTGCTTTTAAAGTTGTGACAACAGTAATACAGTTTCAGTTATTGGTATATTTAAAAGTAATCGCATCAAATATTATTTTCGCACCATCACTATTTTACATAATAAAAAACAATAATATAAATGACCTGTCAAAGAAGTAGGTATATGTGTGTTACATCGTCCTGTTTGAAGAATTTTAGATAATGCTCCTATGTTGTTAAATATAATTGCCACAGCCGCGCCATCAGCTAACTGGGATGAGTCGCAACATGACAATAAGTCTGTCCAGCCGTCAGTATCCCAATTATAACCAGAAAACACCGCTAGTTGTAACGTTGATGCTCCTATAAAACCAAATTGAATGTGTATAAAATTGTCACAATAAGATGAATCTTATAAAATTTACACATACCTGCTTCACTTAATATGTGAGGATTAGCTCCAAATTGAATAAATAATTTTACTATAGACTGTAATCCGTATCTAGCTGCTAATCTAATTGGCCATCCATTTTCAAAATTAGGATCAAGACCATTTTGCAATAATTCCATGACTTCTGTTTCGTTGTTATTTATTATAAAATTTCTTAATTTTTCTTTGTCTCTTTCCATTTTGAATGTAAATTAAAGAAAGTATATTAAATTTAATGAAAATATATAGCCAGGTAAACAGTGATAGAAAATAAAATTATAACAAATTTTCTACCCTCATCGTTATTATCAAAAGAATGCTTAGACAGTAAACCATTTACTGTAACAACGAGTACGACATGATTGAAGCATGAGTCTTTTCTCCAGCTCCGTTGGAGCTTATCAACTGTGTCGATACATAGTAATCAATTACATTAAACAATGTTTACATTGACTTTTTTATTAATCACAATTATTAATATTACAAATTATACTTTTTAAAACAAATACTCAAATTGGCGGGGATGGTAAGGAACGCGAGTCTTTAGACGCTAGATACGCAGATAGAACTGCGTTTCTTACTATGCAGGAAAATCCTGTTATGCGTGTTCACGTGTTTTTTTTCTACAACTTTTTCATGTTCTAAATTATCAAAAAATTATTTTAGTCCAATGTTTTATGTGTTTAATTGGATTTGAATTATTATTAAATGTATTATGCATGGCAACACTATTCGACTGGTTTCTCTTGTTGCTGTTGCCTTCAAATCTGTCAACTTTTGCTTGTTATAACATTAGAGAATAATACAACACACACAACTTAAAATATATTTATACAAAAACCTTTAATAACTAAATGAAAATGTTATAAATTTCTGGGACGTTTCTCTCACAACAAGTATATGTTTTCGGTATTGTTGAGTGTATCTGTCAAAGATTTTCATTTTATTTCTTAATATATATGAATATGTGAAAACAATAGTAGTTAAATAATAGACAAAATGGGAAAGTAAGATTTTATCATATTATTTTTGTTACCAACTGTTTATTTTGTTAATTATGAACTAAAAAATATAATTTTTAAATAGGCATAATGAATGGCGCAAAATTGTTAAAAAAGAAAGAAGAAGGAAAATTCGAACTCAAGAAGCCATAGAAAGGGGTAAGATTTCTTCATAATAATATTATATTTAAAGACATGATATTTTGGATTTACTTACTAATACAGAAATTCAAGGACCTCATAAGTAATAATAATAAGTAAAGCTTATTAAAATTCTGTAAAAGAATATTTAAAGGGTAAAAGAGTGTGGAAGTAACATGATTTGAATTTAAGGCAGATGGCTGCCATAGTATTAAATTATAAAATTAACACTTATATTTGAAAAGAGAAACTGTTCAGTTTCTTGCAGGCTCTTCTCAACAGAACTGTCTTCCGAGGCAGTATTGCTTTTATTTTCAATTGCCAATTCAAACAAATACTTGGTATTTACTAATACTGTTATTTACATTAACATTCAGATAGATTACAGAACCTTAGATATAAAAATTATCATAAAGAACGGGAAGATATGGAACAGTTTGAGATTGAACAAATTGAAATACAAAATAAAATAGCAAATGACAAATGGATGAAAGCAGAATTAGAAGCAATAGAACAATGGAAAGCACTTCAGCTCAAAAATGAGCAACTGCTTCAAAAGAAACTTCAACAACAAGCTAAGTTACAATTGGTATGTGTTTTTCAATATCTTCTTCAACACAGTATATTTATTTATTTAGTAGCAAATTATTTTCTGTAAAATCTACAATTAAAGTTTTGTTTGTTAATTTATATATGCTTTATAACTATAATAATATTTTTTATTAATATTTTATACTTTAAAAGAAAATATCCATATGGCATATTTTACTTTATTTAAGGAATTGGAAAAAGAAAAGGAAAGGAAGAAAAAGGAAGAAGAGGCTTTAAAAGAAATAGAATTGAAAAATAAGAAAAGACAAGAGTTGTTTATGAATAGCTTAGAAAAATTTTTAAATGGAGATTTAGTTGAACCTCCAAAAGAGTTACAAATTCTGTATGAAAGCAAACCTGATCAATTCACATGTCCATTTTTCTCAAAAACAGCATGTTGCCGGTTTGGTGATGAATGCTCTCGTAATCATATATACCCCGGTGTTACCAAAGTATGTAACTAAAAACTTATATGTTTTAATCTCTATTATAAAAGCTACCACGTTAAAAAAGAACTAATAAAATGTTTATTTAGATACTACTGGCTGAAAACATGTATGGGCATTTTGGCTTAGAAAATGCTAATTGCAATGAATATGACACAGATATAATGCTTGAATATGATGATAGTGACACATATAAAGACTTCCGGGACTTCTTTTTTGATATTTTACCAGAATTTCAAAAATTTGGGCAAGTTGTACAACTCAAGGTCAGTTAATTATATATAAATATTATATTGATTTCAGCAATTTATGGTATCCTTTAAAAAATTTTAGTACATAGAAAGTGAAATATCATGTATTCTTAAGCTAATTTATTTATATACATCAAATTTAAAAACATTTGAGTACTCTTATTACAAAAACAAAAAAATATTTATAACAATATAAATTCTTTTCTACTTAACTCATACTTCATTATACAAATGACTTAGGCAGAAAATATGACTAACTTGACTTTTCTCGGAAGTTCTACAAAATTGATCATAAAATAAGGTTTGTAAATATGAAATATTATAAATTGTAATATAAATGACTTGTGTTACATAACAATTATGAATTATTATAAAAATATTAATCCCTCGAAAATTAGGTGTGCCATAACACTGAGAAACATCTTCGTGGAAATACATATGTAGAATATGCTGATGTAAGAAGTGCAGTATCTGCATATAGAGCTCTGCATGCACGTTGGTATGGAGGCAAACAACTTTCTCTTCAGTTTTGCCAATTGGAATCATGGTATAGTTCTATATGTGGTATGTTTCATTATCCAAATTAAATTTAACAAATGGCTAATCGAAATTTTATAATTTTACTTCCTTACATACATACTTATTAACATACATACTTTTGAAATGTTATTTAGTACAAGGTAAATTAATGAAACAGATTTTATTATTTTATACAATCAAAATGTGAACAACTTTGTAGTGATAATATTAAAATATGAAGTAAAATTTTATCATGTGTGTGCTTCTCTTTAACAAGAATGATACTCTTCTACATTTGAAATTAATGTATATCTTATTTAATGGTTTTTACAATTTTAGGTTTACAAACTAACAGAAGGTGTCCGAAAGGTCGTTCATGTAATTATTTACATGTTTTTAGGAATCCTATAAAACTTCAGCTTGACATGCCAACATGCGACAGGTATGTTTGAACACCAAACTAGAGATTTTTAATGTCGCAATACATATTTGTTAATGTATATATATTTGAAAATACTTTAGGTTATCCCCCTAAAACATAATGTGACATTGCCATTAAACAAGCATGACTAGATCAGATATTAAATGTTGAAATATTGAATTAGAAAGAAAAATATCTTTTAAAGTTATCAGCAAAATTTATTTTTAATAAAAAAAAATAAAAACCTTTAGTAATTAAATAATAACAAAAAAAAAGTACTTATTATATTTATTCTTATATATTAGTATTTTCAAATACATATTTAAACTTATTCTTTATAGACCAGATCAATCATCGCGATCCTGGCGATGGTCAAAATCACCGGAGCCAGAGTTATCAAGAAAAACAAAGAAACAAGAAACGGTTAATCACACAGATAGAGACAAACACAAAAGTAGAAGAAAGGAAGAATATAATAATAGTAGCAGAAGAAAGAAGAAACGCTATACGCATCGCTCAAGATCTTGAATATAAACGTTAAATATATTTTTTCTTGATATTTCCACCAAAAATAGTTATTCGTCTTTTTTTCACCTTCACGCTTTTCCCCGCTTGTCGTGGTCGTCAGTGAGAACGGGAATCGAAATATTGTGTGTTAAGTCGTGGAATACAAAGCCACGTTTTGTGTTACCAGAGTGGAGAAATAAAAATAATTTAAATATAGTTATTCCTCCGAGTGAAATTCGAACCCACAACCAATAGCGTCACACTGCGCCACGATGGCCTCAAATAAAACGGATATATTCAATATGATAGTAATATTTTTAAAAAAGGCTCATTGTTTTGGTGAATATTTGCGGCACGTCGCGCTATCTGTTATTAATTAGGTGGTGTTTCTATAAAAGCAATATTGTTTAAGCCAAATAAAGGTTTAAAAAGAAACTTATAGTATATAAAACATTTTTTGAAAACTAAGTGGCCAAGCCATAAGTTGTAATAACGCTTAGCGGTCAGAACGCTCGGACGGTGTCTAAGAGGCGCGGGTTCAAATCCGGCTGTTCTTTTTCAAACTACTTTGTTTATGGGAGAGTATTCATAAAGTAAGACTCAATACTACTGTAATATCTACTTTGTATTTTTGCCGGTCTGCGTTCTCCCTTAAATCGCATATATTTCATCGAATTATATAAAACAGGGTGCACGGCGTTGCCGGTTAAATATTTTTAGATGAGTGTTTCATTTTTTATATACTGTGACAACTTTTCAAGTATTCATTGAAATGAAATAACTAAAAGCCGACTACATTAAATGGCCAAGGTATCTCATATACTAATTTAGATATAAAGATTAGTAGTATTTTAAATTTATTTAGTGATAAAAATGGTTATTGTTAGTCAACTTTAGAAGATGAATATAATTATGCTATTTCGGTTGTTTTTGTAGGCTTTTTTATGATATACATTTCCGTACTATATTATTTTAATGTATCTCATACAAGCGTTCAAAAATCGTTTTTAATTGCTTCATCGCAAAATATGAAATTTTCTCTATAATACAAATATTTAATTAGAATATTTTGTATGCATAAACCTTTGGGAGTAAATTATCTCAATATCAGTACAAACTACACCAAAATCCGTTACATGAATTAAAAAAAGTTCAAGAACAAACAGGCGGAGGCGGAGGGCGGCTTTGTTTTATACTATATAGTGATGATGATGAAAAGAAGGAACCTTTTTTTCACATACTAGTAAAAACCCTGGTAGATGCCGCTGTGGGATAGACGCCCCATTTTCAAAAAATGTAACTTTCTAAGACTCGCAACATAATAGTACATACTCGTACAGTATAGTATGATGGAGACCCGACGCCACACCACGGTTCATCGTGGGTTAAAGGTGCTTTTCGCTTGTGTGTAATATTTTCTCTTGACAACGAACTTAACAAGCACGTTAAAAATTTAACGGTTAATATTTGTATTGCTTTATAAATGGTTATATATTATTTAGTTGCCCTGATTTTTAAAGTACAACTCATCCCTCCATACGCAAAATTTACCAACAATTTGTGTTTTTTGTATTTACATTTTTTATGTATTTAAATATAATTGGACTCTTCACTGACTCTAGCATTCCTCCCCCGCCCGTTCAACGACGCAAGCCAAGGTCCCTGCCCCACAGGGGGCGCCTTTGCAATCGTTGACCCCTTTCTCTAGCAGCCATACAGTGCTTGCTTTTTTCGCAGGGATTGGACACCCTCATCCCTTACCCATCCGGTGTCGCAGTCAAGACCAGTAAGGTCAACAGCATATAGCATACTGAAAAAAAATGACTGGCATTAAATGGTTAAAAGACTACTAAATATTTTTTATAACTCAACTCATATTTATTAGAGACAATTTCTGTTTTAAAACGAGAACAACCTTATATAATTTTGGGTTTTCGTTTTAAGAATATAAAGGGCATCTATCGTTGTTAGCATTCATGGGAAGGCAACAATCCATACAGGAATCTGTCCCCAAAAATGGTGTTCTGCAAGGTTTCAGGTCAAATGGTTTCAAAAATGTTCAAAATCTGTAATTAAAACAAAATCGATAAATTGTTCAACATAAAAGAATAGGCTGGCTACGTTTGTAGAAATTATACATATATAATTTATGTTTTGAGAAATCTATTTCAAAAAGTGGGGGATCTATCCCGGTTTTACCCTAATTATATTGCAACATATATATAAAACTAATTAAATTACTATTGTTAAGATAGTTTTTTTGGAATATTGTTGCTATAATTTGTGATAGCCTATCACAAATTATCAAGAAAATATACGTACATAATATCATTCTAGATTCAAAGGAGTAACCTAAACTAAATTTCCTATTTATTTACGTATATCACAGGGATTTAAACGATTTATATATATAATTAGAAATTGGCATTTTTACACTCATCGGAAAAATACTCTGCGTGAATTTTCAATTTAACTTGAATTTTAACGCAATTTTCACCTGTAACTATAAGTGACCGTTGTAACAATTAATAACAAACAACTTTTGTATAATAAAAACATTTCTAAATATATGTCGTTTCCTTTCCGTATGCTTATCTTTAAAAGAAAATTTATGAATATATTTATGGTTATAATATTGTTTATTTTTTTAATCTATGTCAATTCATACTTTCAATTGACATCTGACTTTATTAGCTATGAAAAATAGATTTTAAATGCACTATAATGTTTTTGATAAAACATTAAAGATAATACAAATTATTCTTATCCATAAAGATAATTCACTGGGGTTTATAAAATAAATCTTACCGATAATGTCAAATAATTATATTAAATCTCAATAGAAGAAACCTGTTCACAAAAAAATGCTTTTTAGATATTTTTCTTCAAAACTGTTAACAAAAACGATTTTTAATACTTTAAAAGTTGTTTCGAGGCCCTCTCTAATTATTGTTCATAGGAAGTTCGGCTTTAGTCGTTTAGAACATTATATTAATAATCTAAATAGAACATTCAGCTTACATGCTATCAACAATGTTAAAGAAAAGGGTACAAATAAATTATACATTTGCTTATCCTACTAGGAAATAATATGAATATATATTAATCACCTTATGTTGCAGAAACTGATATATCAAAGGAAAAAATTATACAGAGTTTAAATTTCCAATGTAATAAAGATGCTTTGCCTTTTTATAATTTGCCTATGAAAACATTATTGCAAATATACAAAAGTACACAGAAAGACAAAGAAAAAAGTTTTTGTGAAAATAGGTTATACTACATTTCTAATAAAATAAAGGTAAAAATGTTTTCAATGAAAAAGTTTTTGTTACTTTTACCGTATTAAGTTCTAAGTAGTTTATTTATTTATAGTGTTCTCCTTCTTCTTTAAGTAACCGAATTATTAAAAGAACTTTTTTGTATAACCTATCATTTGATTGGTTGGAAAGCTCCTTAGCTATACTACTAGGTAAGAAAAATACTAACCTACAGTATATTTATAATATTGCTTAATTGTGTGTACTATAAATGTAAAATATTTATAGATATGAATGTTTCTGGAGAGAGAATACTAAGAGATTTATGGGTATTGAAATATCACCACAAAACTATAGAAGAAAGGTTATTAAGAGTAAAAAACTCTGGCATTGACACTCTCTACCCTTGGATGGTAAGATGCTCGGAAGACATACTGAGCAGGTTAGAATAAATATATAATAAGTGTTATATTCATTGCAGTTATCAAGTGTAATATAATACATATATTGTTAATATAGTACTTTAATATGTTACTCACTTGTATTTATATATAAAGTTGTTTTTAGGTTCATTCAAATAAGCCAAGAAACTAAATCCATTTTAGGAGAATATAAGTCAACTAAAGTTTACCTTGCCAAAAGATTAAATACTTCACCAGAAGTTATTGAAGCTATTTATATAAAAATACCAGCTTTAAAATGTATTCGAGTTACTAAGGTATTAGAAGGATGAAAAGATTGATATGAATAACAATTTCACCATTATTAATATTAATTTTCTTATGTTGCAGGCAAAAAAATTTATTGACTTTTTAATTAGTGAAGGTTTTGAGGTTGAAGAAATTATAAATAAACCTAGGATATTTTTGGCATCTCAAAATACTGTCAAACAGAGGCTAGAAACACTAAGAAAATTAGGCCTTAATTTAATTAATTTAAATGTTTTATGCAGAAGTCGGAAAGATTTTCAGAAGTATTGTGAATCTATTGAAACTATTTTTAAAGAGCAATGATTTTTATTACATTATATTAGTTGTGAATAATAGAACTACAGAAACAAATACATACTTGACCAAATCTTAAATCTTTTATTTTGTGATGATTGGGACATTCTTTGAATATTATAGGTGTTTATTCCCTTTAAATAAAAACTGCAAGATAGCAAATAAAACATTTTATTTTCAAATGATAATCAAAAACCAATGCACATGCACCTGTGATCATGGAATGAGTCATAAGAATGAAAATATAACTATTACTTTAGTTTTACCCATAATTGTATCCTCACTATAGATAAATAAAATATTAAATATTGTACAATGTTACCAGCCAAACCTAAGTTATATAACCTAGTCTTGGGTAAGCTCAACTAGGAGTTCATTAGTAAAATCCTAAATTAGAATTCTAAATACTATTAATTGATAAGGATATAATGAAAAATTGTTAGGCTCTCATGTCTTAAGAAGTGTATAAATTTTAATCTTAAATGTAGTGTGGCTGGTAATGTGTATAGAGCAAACAATGTTGCCCTAAATTAATTAATTAATTGGTACAATTTTCGATTATTTTAGCAAACTGTTGATACAATTGTGAATTTTTTTGTAAATTTAAGTGTCACATATTTATGTAAATATTAACTACCTAACAGATAACATAAAATTATATGTGAGGTTTGAGTACAAATCCAAATTTACAATAATATATTTTGGATTTATTATTAACCTACTGGTGGGCACATTGTACACCAGGACCTGCGTGCATGTGTTCATCATCATCACTAGCATAAGCCTCTTCACGACTACGATTTTCACTAGCATTATACTCCATCAAGTTGACCTCTTCTACATCTTCACCAGTAGGCATTACAAATGCTGGTCTTGGAGGCAAAATGCTTTCAATTTTTTTAAGTTGATCTTCAGTAGCAAAATTATTTTCAGGGAAAGTAACATCAAATTTAATATACAAGTTACCTTTTTCAAAAGGATTTTTATGTTGAGGCATTCCCTCTCCTTGGATTCCTTTTAAATCTCCAGGTTTTATAACTTCTCCAGGTAAATGTCTTACTAAAAGATCTCGCCCATCTAAATGTTTAACAACAAATTCAAAACCACACAGAGCTTCAGTCAATGTGATTTCACGTTCCATAAGTAAATCGTCACCTGTTCTTTTAAATAAGTCATGAGGTTTTTGTTGCAATACTATGATGACATCACCAGGTTGAGTGTCAAGCTGTTGATCACCTTCACCTCTAAAGAAAATTTTCTGATTTTCACGCATTCCTTTCTCTACATGAACTTCCAATATCTTAATCTCATTGAGGACCTTTTTTCCTTTACATTTAGGGCATTTCTCTTTATCATTGATAGTTTCACCTTGTCCTTGACAAGTTGGACAGCGAGATTGAAATTGCCGAGTCATGTTTGGTCCAACTTGTTGATAAGAAACTTTTATACCCTGTCCATGACAATCCCTACAGGAAACCACGGCACTTGGTTTGCCCCCTACACCTTTGCAAGGCCCACAAATGACATTTTTACTTAATTGAAGCTTTGCTGTTTTGCCAACATACATATCCTCTAATGTTACTTTTAAAGGATGTATAGTATCTTCACCTCGCGCGTGTCTTCGCCCTCTACCACAAAATCCCATTCCAAATGTATCGCCAAAGAAATGACTAAACAAGTCGTCAGACGCAAATCCTCCACCTTGCCCGCCCTCTTGTAAACCTTTTAATCCATATTTATCATAAGTTTGTCTTTTTTTAGTATCAGACAAAACCTCGTATGCATAGCTTATTTCTTTAAATCTATCGCCAGCAGCTGGGTTTTTGTCGGGATGGAATTCTTTTGCAAGCTTGTGATAACTCTGAAAAAGTAAATAATAAAGTTATGTTTTAATGGCTGCATTGATCGAATGATTCTAGCCGCATGCTTGACAAAGGCGACAGTTATCTATTCAGTATTATAGTATTTGTAGTAATCACACTTACTCTTTTAATTTCCGAATCGCTTGCGCTTCTTGAAACACTTAATATTTCATATAATTTATTATCAGCCATTTTTGTACAGAATTATAATGTACAAAAAGCAGTAAGTTCGACGCAACTCGCAGCTGATGGCTGATGCAAAACGAAGAGAAAGAATTTATTTGCCACAGACTATATAGTGTACACATATGTTTGTTTTTACAATTTAAATTTTATATAAATATATAAATAATGATTTGATGTTTATTTAGGTTATAAGTAATATATGCAACTCATATAAGTTATATTTTTATTTTGTAAACTTAAAACTTTACTAATGGTTATTACTATATAAGAGCGTTCATATGGCAATATTACAAATATCTTTATACAATATTGAAAGTTTAATTTTGTTGTATATTGCAGTATGTATTATGCGAACAAATATGTTATGGATAAGAATGGTAGTGTTTAGTAATAAGCTTTCAACCGACCGACTCTTAGTGATAATAATATACCCCTAAAACTTATACATTAGCAATTGTAACAAAATGCTTAGATGGTTATCCAATATATTTAAACAAAAATGATTACATCGATAAACAAATATGATTATTATTATTATATTATTCTGAAGGCGAAATATTAAAACATACATTAATTATGGAAGAGCATTAAATCGACACTGTTCCTGAAGGCTGTAGTGTAGGCTCACAAAATAATAAAGAGTAATAAGCAAGGTTAAAATATATACTTTATTTAAAGTTAAGCCAAATTATAAGTCCGATAAACTATATTTATAATAAAAATATCTTGTATAAATAATCAAATATGAAATAAGTTACCACTTCCTATATTATATAAAGATTACATTGCGTAGCCAAAGCGATTTGTGCTCAACTCAGCAACTGCGTCGTTCGAAAGCCATAACTAAAGAATTGAACTGAACTATTACTCGTATGTAAAGGCAACAAGTCAACAAAATTCCAAAATAATTTTAACTTTGACCGAAACTTAAATTTCTGTCAAGACTTTAGAATCTACATATCTCATATAGGAGAATTCTGTTTGAATTTTGACTGTCATATATTAATACTAGCGACCCGTTCGAGGCTTTGCCAGCGTATACTGTTTCGTTTTTTCGCCCGCCTGCGTCCTCAATTAAATCACCAATTTTGTCCAATTTCATAATATTATTGAATTTTGAAAATAATATTGTGTCAATTGATAGAATATAATATGTTTAAATAGTGGTTGACCACTATGCTTTCATTTTCTGAACCTATCACCGAACTAAAAACGAATCGCAATCTAAATTAATTAGTTAATATCTATCTACTAACAAATTCGTCGTCAGGAAATTAGAATCAAATTTTACCAGACTGAAAATATTTATAAGTGACTCTAGAACAGACAAAGTAAATACATATTTATAAAATACTTGAAATTTTTTCTATATATTTTTCATACATTTAGAATAAGAAAAACATATTTCAGAAGACATAAAAATTTAACACAGCGGAACTTAAGCCCGCGCTTCTTAAACGGTTACCAATAGGCGCAGATTTGAGTCACTGCTTTCAACTTAGATATTTTTAGGTAAGGCAGTCTTTTTAGCTTCCCGCTTTCCGCTGCTGCCATTCGCGATGTATTAAACATATTTAGCCCAACGCGACGACCACTCTGCCCGCTTATGTTAAACTTCTGAGATCTTATAAGATATTTATTTTAATATCTTGCTATATGACAATGTTGATTACTTTAAATAAATTACATTAAATACATAACGTATTTAATATATTGAATGGGGTAAAAATTCCACTATACTGTTTATTATTTTGTAGTTGTGTTGTAAATAAATAATTATTTTTTGGAATAAGTAAGAGATAAAAATGGTTACTGTAGGTGTAGACCATCTTTAGCAAATAGTCGTATATCTATCAAATATCTATCACCGCAAACTTTTTGTACACATTTTTAAGATACACAATCCATAATATATTATTTTGCTCCATAGTGTATCTCTTATCCTCTTAAGGTTTAGCCAGCGTTTGGAATATAAGTAAACAAAGACATGTTTTATATTTAGAAATCTCGATTTTACTCTATGTATATTATTTTATCTTATACATAACTCTATCTATTAATAAAAACCACATAAGAATATGTTTCTCAGTTTGAAAAATCTAATCTATTGTACACAACGAAGACAATTGTTTTTATACTATGTAATCACAATGTAAATTGAAATTAGACTTATATAATATAGTATTTGCGCCATAACTGTATTTTTTTAAAATTGCGGTGCAAGGACTTCGGCTTGCGACGTTGAACGGGCGAGGGAGGGGAACCCTATACTAAGCAAACCAGCCGCGGCGTGAAGTCGCGACTGGATACCATTTTGAGATCTATTCTAACGGAGCCTAACAGTCCCTAACCGCTGGACCCGACCGCGCCAACCTGCGCAATAGCTTCACTTGTAACTTAGTAATCGATGAAATTTGACCGAGCCTGTTTTCTTATACTGCTACCCTACTCGACATTATTATGTTATCTTAGTAGGGTTAGTATTTTTATCATCATAACTATATAGTATAAAACAAAGGCGCCCTCTGCTTTTGACTGTCTGTTCCTGAACTTTCTTCTTTTAAACCACGCAGCAGATTTTGGTGCAGTTTTTACTGATATTGAGATAATTTATTTTCCTAAAGTTTTATGCATAAAAAACATTCTAGTTAACTATTTGTATAACAGAGAAAATTTCAAATTTTGTGTTGAAGCTGATAAAAACTTATCTAAATAATATTAAAATATTACTAATCCTTATATATAAATTAGATATTAGTTACCTTGGACATTTAATGGCGATCAAAATTATCCTTTAGTTATTTAATTTAAATGAAATGTTAAGAAGTTATCTCAGAGTTTAAATAACACGGAACCAAAAAATCTGGCTGGCACCGATTTAAGCCAGAACGCAGGCCGACGAAAATATGAAATTGCTGTTATAGTCGTATGCGACCGGCTTCACCGGCGTAAACCGTAGTTTGTGCGAACTGATCGTTAATTACGTATATTAGGGTTAGTTTACGATACCTGATGTTGAGTTGAATCTTACTTTATGAATAACATCCTACAAACATCTAATAAACAAATTTGTTTAATAAACAACACGCCTAAATTATCATTGAAACCAGGATATTTAGTTAAATTTCCAAGAAAATCTAATAGCAAAAGGGCAGTGCAAGACTTCTTACTTAAATTAGTTCATAGATGCATATACAGATACACTGACCGATGCGTATTATTCTTATATGGTTATTACAACTTATTTCTGCATGGCTTGGCGATCAGAGCGCTTGGACAGTTTCCAAGCGTCGCGGGTTTGAATTCCTATATCCTTATATATTTGAAATATAAAATCAAGCGAGCTCCTCATGGTGTTAAATGTTGCTCAAGTCTGTCAAAGATCAAAGTCACGGTGGTTTATATATAGGGCTTCTCCAATATAATCAAATTAAAAATATATAGCACCATTGGTCACTTCGTCTCTCTGTCTATCGGTTTGGTCATTATGATGTGTGAATTATGCATTTTTATTGTATCTTAAAATATTTATTTAAAAAATTCTAAACTTTACTGTAACGTTTTCATTATAATAATAATACCCTTAGTGATCAGAATGAACGCGTGATACTTTTTGTGTATTGTTATAGATGAGTCTTTTTCAAAAATTGTAATAAAATACACATGTATTTTTTTTTCTTGACATCAGTTTTTAACACGCTTTTTAACACTGACTTAAAGGTACTTTTTTAAAGGTGCCGGTGTATATTTACTGGGAAAGTTTAGAAACACAACACTTATCTTAAAATATCATACGTTTATATAAGCTGTTGAGGAGAGTAGCTTCATAATTATTCCAGTAAAAACATTGAAAGACATTTTGAATTTTGAAAAGACTACCTTCGATTTGAATTATGAAAATCAAGAAAAGTCACATCGTTTAAGATATCTTTAGATTGTTCAAGTATTTTACTATTTTTGTATTATATTTGCTATCGTCTATCTTTGTCAACTTTTCTTGTTTTGATTGGCTTTTTAATACCGTCACTTATTATTTCCAGCTTAAATTTTAATGAATTGAACATTTTTCTGATGGTTTTCAGATTTTTACGTCTAGATAATTGGAATGGAATAAAACAACGGTCACCATATGTATTAAGAATAAGATTTCAGACAATTACAGCTTCACACCTGCAATGTAAATCAGGAACAGACATAAAACAATAGTAAGTATAAACTACATTACGTACTACAAAATACAAAATGTAATTTTTGCCCATTATATAATCATGTGAAGCCGCACCTTACAGAAAATTTCTACTGTCACCATGTTTGTAAGAATACAAACATTTGCTTTGCGGTATGGTATGGCGCATTAACGTGCGACGCTCCTCTGTGCATATTTATGACATTAGGCGTCTGTGAAAGTTTGCCCCAAGCGTCGTAGCACTAGCAGTTGTCGTTGTAATCAAAGGAAGCACTGCTCGTAATGGTCTTAAGTCAACAAACATTTAGAGGTTATCTAATATCATGGCTGCTTAGACGAAATTCTTGTAACGTTTCTAACATTCTCAAACTTCAATCATAACATTTGGTATTAAAATCCTCTATAAATATGTTTAGTAATTATTTTACTGTTTTTTAAAGTATGATTTGCTTATCATAGTCACATAATAGGTAGATTATTAGATAACCATTGTTATAACAATAAATAATTTTATTATATCTTAATTAATTGAATATATTTATAATGGTAACATAATATTTAAATTACTTTTTAGGACGTTTTAGTAAGTTTGGCCATTTTAGCGCTGTGAGCCAGTGTCCAAAGGTTATATTTTTATCATATACATTTCTCTGCTCTGCAATGACAAAACGTAGCGGTGAGATTCGACAATCAACACTAATATTTGAGATAGTCGGGCGAAAGATGGACTCAATGACTTGACACTAAGCTCTGTCCTATCGTTACAATTTGTAAGTAAATAAAAAAATTAATACCGAAATTATCATTTAATTAAAAGAATTAACAGCATTTTGAAACATTAGGGAAATACTGTGAACTTGCTGAAGTTTTAAAACTTAAAACTTATTTGAATAACACTGTTTTGCGTCGCTTAGATTCGACCTCTGACGTGGTTATAGTATATTTTATCATCATGATCCTGATAATTATTAATTATAAATCGTAAATATTTAAACTTATCATCAATTGCGCATTTTACAATAACTTTATGTATTCAATATTTTGTTATACTTCTCATGATATTAACTGTACCAGTCAGTTAAAATCTTTATACCGTTGCTTATTACATTCTATTCCGGTATGTCGAGCAAAATGTTTTAGTATTAAATTGTTTTTTTGCGTGCCTGTTATTCTTTTTTTACTTGTTTACATTTGTAGCTTGTATTGTCGATGATGTATCCACTTAAATGCTTCAAAATTCAAGTAACATAATTTTTAGTATAGAATTTCAGAGAGTACAACTTCAAATTTTTGGATAATACATATATAATGAAGATGAAAAGTAAGTTGTAAATAAGCAATAGATAAGTAAAATCTGTGTACGGATTAAAACTATTTGATGTTTAATAAGAGGTATATGTCCGTTTGATATGATATATAAAATGTGAATAATTTAAATTTAAACAAAAATTTTAATTCAACAATTTGACTGTGAATATCACATAATTCCATCTTATTAATTTAATTTCTTCTTTTATCTCAAAATTATGTGAACATTGTGGTGCATTCGGGGGACTGATAGGGAACTTAAATGTAGTTCATTTTACCGCTCTGGTAAGACTTTTCTTACCAGAGTTAACTGCTCTTTCTGCCCACCCTGCTATGCCACAAAAGCGTGAGACTTATTATATTATATGTGTTTTAAATAATAACAGTTCGGAAATATGTAATTGATTTAAATATAATCATCAAGGCGAATTAAATAAATATTCTTTAATTAAATTTATGAATGTTTCAATGTCAAATGAAACAAGGAACGTTGAATAGAGTTATAGACTTTTGAAAGATGAGAAACAACGTTGCATCATCAAAGCTAAATTGAAATAAGTGCTCAAGAGAGAGGTGAGGTCATTGGATTTGCAAATGTAGTCGTTGCGTCTCCACTTGTGCGATATTTTATGTTACCTTTAAACTTCCCAGTCAGCTTAAAATGAAAACATATACGTTTTAATTATGAATTATATCACTATAAAAGGAATTTTAACCTAATTTGGGTAGATAATCTTTAGATTGTAGATATTTTGAAAAATAACTGCTGAAAGGTAAAACGTAAATATAATGTCTCGTTGTCCCCTTAAATTCACATTTTCCTACTACCTATCCTTTTTTAATTCGTTAATTGCAGCGCAGATACATTTGAAATCCGACCTATGGGATTATATAAAGTTTACTTTTATTGCTAACAATAAAAATATCCCAATACTATGGATTGAACAATGGATTATATCCCAATCCTATGGATTGTTTTAGGGATTCAACTCAATTATCATGGCGTTTAGAGCAAGCTTTACACTCTAAAACTGACCATAAGTCATAATCAAGTGTATTAAGATCAGGACTAGCTTTGATGAAGTCCGGAACGTTCGTTTCTATCCAAGATTGTGTGGATCGCGACCTTTATGACGCGGCGCCAAGTCTTGAGGAAAGAAATATTCTCGGTTGTCGAACATGGTGCTGTTATGAGGCTCAACTACCTTTGCGTACCGCTTAAGTAGTTGTTTTGATTTTACCACCCTGTCCTTTTTTAATTATTAGTTAAAAAATTATGAGTGCCTCCCTATAGGCTGCAAGTCCTAAGTAATCTTTTAAAATACGCGACATGGTTATAAGTGCTATCTTCATTTGCTGAGATAAAATCTTTTGCTTCCGGACAGGATTTCTTAGAATTCTTTTCCTTACTGCTTTGATCGTCTTTTTCGTACGAACACTACGTGGAAGACCAGATATTTTCTGTCACCAGCAGAGGAGGTTTTATTGTGCCTTTCAGTAGCCCGGTACAAAAACATTTGACTAATACCAAGCGTATGAAGGATTTTAAAGAATTGTATTGGGCACCATACCTACTTTATTTAATGCAATGAAAGTGATTCGGTTCCTTTTATCACCTCACTCCAAATTAATATCACAAAATATTTTACAATATATTGGCGCGAAAATAAGAAAAATTTTTTTTTTTGTACGACAAAGCTTAATGTTGCAAGACAAAGCGTTGAGTTCCGCCTCTCAACACGCAATATCTTGAGATCAGCAGTTCTCTCTACCTACTCTTCAGGGATTTAAAATTAAATAAACCAAATAACTATATTTTTCGAGGTCTTTTATGGTTTTAGTAAACAAACACAGTAAAATCTAAAAGCAAATAGGGTTGCCTAGATATCTTCTAATTTGTTTATTACTTACAGTAAATCTAGTTATTTTATAATTAAGTACATTCATTACATAAGAACTGAAAATATTGAGCTTTGCGACCATCGTAGCACAGTGATTACGATACATTGGATTATCACTTTAGATAATGTTTTTATTCGTATTGTTCTAATTTTTCGGTATGACAAAGATGAGCGTTAAGCCCAAAAAAGAGAAGTTTCGGCATTCAATATGCAACGTCTCGAACTCGGGTAGAATGCTGAGAATGAAGTGTTGCTAGAAAGGAATATGTGAGCGTCTGCTTGTACTCAAACAAACAGAAAAATATTATAAATTATAGATTCATGTTCTATTACTGTATTAACATCCCCCTAAATTATTTTCGTAAATATATTCATTGTATAGACACTACTTTTTTACTGTTTTATTATAGTACAGAAGATTAATGTTGAGATGAGATGATTAGATGAATGTTGTGAAAATATTATTGATATCTAATTTAAAAAAAATAAAAATACTTCCGGTATTATACATGTATGCTTGAAATCTGTTGCTTGTTGTTCTAAATTAGCTAATATAATTTTAATTATATTACAACAGTTATTATGCAAATAAAAATCGGATAATATGTGAAACAGCTTCGTATAAATTCAAATTGCAATTTAAATGAAGATATCTTTAATAAAAAACGGTTTATCAATGTTGCAACTTTCACTCGCAGTTGTTTCGCTATCCAATATTATGTCAAATACGTAACCTCACGACCTCATCTACACTACTGTAGTAGTTCCCATCAATAGATCGACAAAGAGTAGCTAATAACCTTTGAATGATTGTGGCATTATAATTCGATCTTACATAATAACACCATTTAAGTGTGGAAAACAGTACGTTTTCAATTCATTCGCTTTATTTAATTATTTTGTGAGCAATTTAACAGATCTTATGTGATTTTTAATTGTGCATGGAAAGCTTTGACCTAAAAAAGTAATTGCTATGCTAAATTCTTACAAAAAGAAAGTGATTAATATATGAAATATGTATAGTAGAAAACAATAAAATGATGTTAATAGAACAATGCAAACCTAAAATTAGTAAATCTGGATTTACAAGAGTATATCCTATATCTAATCCATTTTTTTGTAAAAATACAACAAATAAGTAAATGATTTTTATTGATTAACAAAAACTGTACAATTTTCACTAATGCAGCATTAATTTATTTATTATAGTTTAACTGGTCTCTCATGGTTTTTCGTCAGATTTTCCAAAACTTTAATTGTTATAATGAAAATACCAATCACGTTGAATAGTATTTGTTACGAGGGTATTTGTTATTTCGTAATAGTTTGGCTAGACTATAACGGTTCTTCATCAGTATCATTCCGTATTTTAAATTGTTATATGGCAACTTTAGTTGCGCAAAACGCTGAACTCACATTTTTTTTATATGAGAACGTATTATACGCTGAAACTTTTGTTAAAGTTTCATTGCTTTATTACTTATAGTTTTGCAGTCTATTATAGTCCAACATCAGGTGTTCTACTCTTCGAAATTAATCAAACTATAAGTCCTGACGACGAAATAGGTTTCATTCAAAACGGTCCAGTGACTACAACGAGTTTTTAAAAATAATAGATTCATATTCTATCACTATTTTTATGTCGCCCTAAATAGTTTTTTTGTAAATATATTCTATGTATGGACACGATCTTTTTACTGTTTTATTATATATACTCGTAGATAGTTCAGTCAAGCTATTCGTCGATGGAAGCACAATTAGTGTGCTTTGATTTTATTTAGGCTGTATTTTAACATTTAATTTATTATGCACTGGTAAAAATTTAAGTGTTTTCTAGTGTAGTATGTATTTTAGATTTCTGGTCAGACCAAGCATGGCGTTGAGATTGCACAAAGTGAAGAACGGAGTGTCTTAACACTAGTTATCGTTCTAGTTTTTTTATAAAAAAGTATATTTTTATAAAACGTACTTCAAAAATTTTTTTCGTCGCGAAGTTGAAATATTTATACGTTTTCTAATAATGTTTTTCATAGCCGAAGTGTGTAAGTTACACTTTTAAATTTCTTAAATGTTTTTTATTCTATCTCTATCCTACAATGATTGCTCAAATCATAACATCTTTGATTAACCTCAGACTGTAATGTACAATACGGCTGTTACCAGACACATCTGCCTGACTCTTTGAATCGTGTTACATACATAAATATGTAACTGTTAGCAATTTATTTCACACAAAATATATAACAACATACAACATATTGTTGAATGATTATATATTTATGACGATAATTATTATAAAGGCCATCGCGGTACCGCGTGACAGTGTCTGACTGCAAACGCTATTGGTTATGGGTTCGATCCCCACTATGAGAAATAATTTAAATACAATATTTTATTTTTTTCCTTTAATACCAGACAAAACTTTTAATTTTTATACTTTTAAGCTTCGTTCAGGTGCCCCCTTATTTGTATGTGATACCTCTATTATACAAATAAAACGAATTAAAGTGATCATAACTTTAATATTGCTTGAGAAACGATATGTAATTACAGAAAAACTATATAAATGGCATTTAAATGATTTTGTCTATTGCTGTCTACAGTGTATAAGCTTTGTCGCTACCAAATTTTATCAAAGTCGGTTCATTGGTTTAGTAGTAAAAAAATAGACAAAAAATAATAAATAAATAGTTTACTTATTGATAAGTAATTTAAGTATCAGCTATTTTCTGTAATATATCAATATATTTACTGTAAAATATTAATATATTCTTATATCTATATACTAATAATAAAACAGTAAAAATAGTGTATAATTCTTTACATTGAATAGTAACTTTGTACTTTAATATGTAAATTACGAAAAATAATTTTGTGTGAAAGAAAGGAACTATGACAAAATTATTGCCTGTTTTAAAATGTTTTTTAGTACACACAAGTGAGCCGACGGAATCTCTACAACATGTGAGCGGATTTGAATAAATCATTTTTTGATGTATTGCTATTAATATTAAGCCTGGGCGTAACATAGGGAATAATTGTTTGAAATATGGTTACCAGATTCTACATCAGGCCGTCTTAACTGTAAAATCAAAAAATTACACCTAGAGTAAAGTTTAGCGCGAGGCAATTAAAATGTTAATACTATCTGAACATCTGAACAAAGATGATAATGATGGACATTCTCTCATTTCATAATAATATGTATAGTAAAACAATTCTTCTTTTTACTAACTACTTATTAGATAATAAGTTCTTTGATGTTTTGAATTTTCACGATTACTACACATTTTTAAATGAAGCTATTTTTAACCGGATTTATCGTTTAATATTGGTAATACATTTTAAAACCCGACGATTCGAACACTACTGTAGTCCGTGGTCACAGGTAGACTGTGTTTCATTTCAAAATACTTATTAGATACTAACAAGCGATAAATAGTATGGCAAGTGTAATAAATATTCACGCAAAGTAGCGGGCAGCAATACTCTGTAATAAAATTGGTTAACTAATTTTTATATTTTATTTTAGTCATTATCAATCTATTTGAAATGATATATGACATAAGACTTTAATTATTAAGACAAATATATTTTTATTTAAGTAACAAATGATAACATTTTAATATCTTATGCCAATTTATACAAAAGGTAGGAATAATGAAATATTATTTATCTATAATATTATTTATAATAATTTAAAATATACATTTATTTCGAAAAAAGTGTTGTAATTATATACTATACAATTTCTAAGCTACCAATAATTTAATTTCGGCTCGCCAAATATAGGTATGTATATAATATTACACACAGGACTTACTTAAGACTGTAATTAATTACGTGATATAATTGACAACGTTACTAGTACAGGTACCTACTAACGTGTGTTATGTAAAATCACGTTTGTATCCGGCTGCGACCTCCAGAAGGTCTTTGGCTATGGTGAGTAACTCTATGCATTGATGGGGCGAGGTGGAGCGGGCGACTCTTCTCCGGCATTGGAAGTGAAAGTGAATGAATGTCGGCGGCTTAATTAGAGAGGACGCTTGTGCTTGCGCCAGTTCCTCTGAATCCGCCGCGTTCGACACACACCTTGCGTACCCTCAGTCGTGTACATTGTACGCGCACGCCACTCGCACTCTAGCGCAGCAACCACTCCTTACAGGCTACAGAGGTACGCGTGCTACATTACTGTTAGTGTTTAATTGAAATTTATTACGTCCACCCTTGTCGAAAGTGTGTTTTGAGACATACTAATACTAAAGGATTATACATATATTGTACTGGTAAAAAAATATTTACTTAAGAGAAAATGAATATATGCGTAAGTTACTTCTGTAATGTTTATTAATCATGATTATAATATCTTTAGATTTTAGATTATAATCTATTTGATTATAATATAAAATCGATTATAATATTTGTTAATCAATGAAATGGGAATTAATTTTTACATAATCGATATCAAGAAAAAGGAAACACGATAATTGATTTTAAACAGAACCCGGAGGCGTCGATGCGCAACGAAGCTTTCCGTACCATAAAATGCGTCCCAAATCGGCGATTTCTCGCGCGGAGCACCTTTTCACGCAAACGCTTAAATGCAGCAAGGAGGTCAGCGAATCGGGTTTTGCTTTCACAAACACAACAAAATAAATTCATCTCACGTATCGATTGTCCTCGAGTGCCACGGACTGCATAAATGAAAGAAAGCGAACTCATTAAAACAGATGTGTGAGGATGACAACTTTCGTTCAAAAAGCTCTTTCCCGAGCAGATTAAGTGAACTGCAATCTCATGCCCTGTGCGACTGATCGTTTATGTTTACATATTCATCTCTATTCTTGATAATATGTTCCCAGTAATTCATATCTACCTAGGAGCGATTGAGAATTAATTAACAAATAATTTGTATACATAATAATGTCTTATTTTAGTTTGAGAAATTATTACTCATTATTACTAATACTAAGTTATATATTTTACGTAAAAAAGAGAGAAAAAATAGACGTGCTTTTTATATGGCACGAATTTCGACAGTTTGAAAATGATTAATAGTAAAAATATTAAATATATTAATAATGTTTATATATACTGCAAGTTGATATTACAAATGATGTCATAATTATAGAACATGGGTTAAATTTCCAACGGACATAAGTTTAATACAGGATTTAATTCTTTTTTAAGATATGTCATTGATGTTATATACTTTTTTTTTGTATGTTTCGGAGAAAGTTGCTATTTTATCTAATTTTCTCTAATTACACATTTAGATGAGCCGGCACGTATGCCTGGCGGCCGCGGCGCTTGTGGCGTTGCTCTGCGTCGCTGATGCCCAGCGGCGCTTGGCCCTGCCTGACCCCAGAAGTTGCGCTAACAGTACGTATATTATAATAATTACACAAATTCTAGTTACTCAATATTTATTACATACAACACATCAAAATAGAGAAAGGTTGGCGTACATTTCCTTATGTAAATTAATACAATTTAGGCATAAGACACCAAGTTCGGGCTAATAAAAGGACAATATGTGTAAAAGTACAATATACATATTGTGCAATATCACTATAACAAACATGAAGCACCAAAAACAGATTGTTCTTTAATGGTTAATTAAGTGAGGAACATATTTTGACATGCGAAAAAGTTTGCGTTCACTAAATGTCTCATTTAGAGCTTAGTTCAGCATGATAGTAAATAAATTTGAAAATTACATGCATTGTGAATAAACGTCCTCTATTGCACAATTACATGTGATGAGAGGCAGTGACTGGTGGATTACCTTGCACCATAATTGCTTTAATGATAATCGCTTATCCTTTCTAACCAACTCACGAATTGCTAAACATCTTAATTGCTTCGAAATATAATCATTTAATTTGTAATTTTACATATGGTACCTATGAGAATTTATATAATACTAGCGACCCGCTCGAGGCTTCGCCTGCGTCAACCAAGTACATGACCAAAAACTATTTCGGATTTCCGCCCGCCCGCGTGCTCTTTTAAATCACATACTTTGCTTTAATTTATAATTTGAATGGTTGTAACTTTTTTGTTTATGAACCGATTGAAATTAAATAAACACTTAATGTTAAGTGAAGTTTACCACAGTAAAATAATCAAAATTGAATTTAAATCAGTTATGCCATTTCTGAGATTAGCAATAAACAAGTGTGTTCTATTACATTGATAAATGCCCAAAATCCTGTTAAGCAAAACACGCAATTTCTTAAAATCTAGCGAAAAGCGGAGAACTATATTTCTGGACAATAGGTTCTTGCTTTTCAGGAAAAAACGTAAAGCTGCAAAAAGTCTTATTAAGTCTAGTCACCTTATATGATAAACGATGAAGGACAATAGCTCTGATATATTTTTTGTATTTGATAACATCGATGTGGTCTTGTAAGAGATATGTAGAGTATGTTGAAAGCGAGGGCGGCTCCCGGTGCCGCAATATGGGAGCGTGCCAGCATTACAATTGACGGACTGTGGGTACAAAGCAACAATAAGCTATTGTTAACATAATATATGTCAGGACAAATAATAGAAGTTAAATATTGGTGATGTAAACGCATACTGTTTTTAGTCATTTTATAGTTATATACTCGATTCACATTTATTAATAAATAAAAATAACTCTAAAATTATATTTTGTAAGGTTTAAGTAGAAGTGCATAGAATAAAAAGTATTTTTACAAGGATAATTAGTTGAAATAATAGAGCATTAGGCCGTCGACATCAGGCAGTAACTCTGTAAATTGTAAGTCTAACTATATACGCGATGGTGGTGGGCTCGATTCTCACTCGGGAATAATATCTTTGTAACTTTAAGTTAATTAAAAAGTTAAGAAAAACTTGCAGCTAGTATGCTTTCGCCTTATATTATACTTATTTAAATCGATATTGGCTTTAACGAGGTAAGGGGATACTATGACAAATATAAGTAAAGAATATATTAATAATAAATATAAATAAATCTTGCACATATGTTTAATACATTGAGGGTCAACTTTGTGTTATTAGGCTTAGTGTTATTTGAGTAACACCACGGAACATTTATATTATCAGACAGGTCCGTGAGTAATAAATGTAGCGCAAATCTTTTCAAATTATATTGAACGAAAAAGATGCTTATTACCTACTGGAAACGTGCTTCAAATTCGGAAGGTTTATCTCGAACTTTCTCTTCATATTGAAATGTTATTACACTTGTCAAGTAACGAACATAACTTTTCACGTTCCTATACGAAATATTACGATTGAACAAAGGTAAAGTACTCGACAGGCAGTCACATAATTCATGTAATACCATAACGAATACGAATTCCATAACGAATACAGAAAAATGTGAAATATAGAAACTTATCGATATTCATATTCTCCACATTTCCATTCGCCGTTACGTAAAACGAAATTCGTTGACGACGCGGGTCATGTTTCCGGTATTGTGAGTAATTATTTTCTTTAAATATGTGCAAAAAGCAAACTGAACTAAGGTAGGGGTCACAATAGACGCTTTCTAGTTACGAAAGAGACGCTCCATTGCTCGACCTGACGATGGGCTTGTTTTGATTGCGCAGCTTTTCACCAACCACTGACAACGTGCCTCATATTGAGCGAGAGTTTTATACGCTTTCATTATATTACTTTAGTATCATAGAAGCTCGTTGATTTAGTTATCAGTTTTTATTTAGAAATATTGTTAAGCGGATAATACTATAAAGTCAGGCTTATACATATGTCCTTATGAATAATGCAAACAATTTTTTAATATTTTTTAGCTGTAAAACACATATGTTAGATATATGTTTGGGTAGGGTACTTGATAGGTAAAAGCAAAATATTTTCTTGATCACAGGCTAAGTAATCTCTCATTTATTAACATATCTAGACAAAAGCCGACCGATAGTTGTCGTTTTCCATTTCTTTATTATCTCATATAATATTTAATTCTTTGTATCTTTATAGTACGCTATTAGAGTTTACGATAAAAAAAGTATCTTGACAAAGTGAAGTTACATAATAACATGGTAGCAAAAACACACTAACAAAGATTAGGAATTAGAAGCAATTGATAAAATCATTTTTAAAACACTGTATAGAATAAACTAATGCAATAATTTATAACAGGGGACTTAAAATTTCCTGCTATTGTAATATTGTAAACGTGTGAACCATTGTGTATATCTTGAGGCTACATCTATGTAGAGGACGTTCGTAAGTTTCGTTTCGCAACTTTTCAACAACTTACTAGAGTATCTATGTCGTCAATGTTGGGCTACGACTAAATAGTTAGTGGTCTATGAAATAAGCATGTACAAGGATATTTCAGCGACTTACGGCCTCCATTGCAACGAGTAGTGCCTCTAAGTACCGTTAATACCACAAATATTGTGAAATAGCAAAGATGTCCAATTGTATGCTCGAGTCGTAAATAATTTAATGTTATTGCAAGATTATTATGTTATTGGTATATACGATTTTATACTAAGAAGTAAAATGTTTAATACCAAATTAATTTCAGTAGGTATATATTATCTATTCTAATAGTCTTGTCCAATAAATATGATGCGTAGAACAATATTTCTGGCGTTTAATTTTTTAATTTTATATTCCACCAGTATTCTGTGAGGGAAACAAAGAGAGCCTAAGCACTTAGTAGTAATATGTCATATCTAGTAATATACACTTTTTAGATATTGGATATGTTTTAGGCGATAAAGTCTAACGCCAAATTTGTGTAATTCGACAGGATAGTCGAAAATATATAATCAATCCCTCAAGCGGGTAACGCACTCAGCGACCATCGACTATATTTAGACTTTTAGTCTACAGTTTAAAAAAAGTCTCTTTCATATTCTAATAAAACATTTTTCTATTTAGGAGTTCGACACTCTACGTATCGCGACGCACGCGGCATACTACATTCGTACTTCTTCAGCTGGGAGCATGCTCCTACTCGTAACCTCGAGGTAGATTGGCTCGACGCGAGAAACATTTGCAGACGTCACTGCATGGACGCTGTTTCTCTAGAAACCCCACAGGTAAGAACTAAGAGGTTTTATTATACATAGCTCAATATTATTATTTTTCATTATTTTGTTAATTTCATTAGTTTCAATACAATAGATAGATTTATCTACATTGGGGATAAAAGCCGAAGTGGTAACGACTAAGATGATTATTCTAACATTCTTGGATAATTCACTTTTAGTTAACCGATGCTCTACACTAAGGTACAAGAATGTATCACCGACGCATTTCTTAACAGAGTTAAAATTGTCACTTAAACCCGGAAGAAAGTTAGTTATATATAACATAAATATTTACCCTTATAATATTCATCCACGATAATTTTATCGTTAATAGTTAGGGCTCCTAACGACCAGAGCTCCGGTGAGCCGATGACAATTATATAATTGAATCCATCTGTCTACATAGTATGTATGGACAAGCTAATCGTAATCCCTTCTCAGATATCTTACATCACGTAACAGGGTCAATCGTGATGATGCTCTCACTTTCCCATCGTTAAATAAATGGCTAGTAGGTATGTAATTTGTAATGTGGCAATTGCAATTTATATTTTGTCATGACGAAATAGATCGATTTAAAAAAATTGCAGACCCGTAATGATCGCGGGTAAATTATGCAGACCTCGGCGTTAGCTGTTAAGGCTAAGATGGTGTTTAGGCACGATTTCGTTATTTTCAAGATCGACCCATGACCTCTGTTATGTACACTGACGAACCATTTTATAATCCGAGTCACGACTTTAATTAATTAATAATTAAAACCAATTGCAAGATCTGTAGAAAATAAATAATTAGAGAAACTGTCTCACATTTTACAGTATTTAATATAGGCATTATATTATATAGTTACCTGCAGATATAATATCGTTTCTCATTGGATATTGTCTAGGTTTAGGTATAAGGAAGGAGTACTTACATTCTCGTTGTTCAAGTTTTCTCCAAGCACTTCCTACCGCATTGCGTGATGTCAATGATCGCAAAACTCATTGTTCTATTACGCCGCCTTACGCTTCCTATTATTGGAGATTAAATAACATCTCAATGTTTACAAAATGCTCATTTTGCTAAACACCTACTTCTAACTACTTAGTTTTATGTGAACAGTGAAACTAATAACTAATAATTGTTGCTAGCATCAATATTAATTAGGATGCCTCGGCTAGATTGATTAGGTATGTAGAGCGTGGCTGACGTCCGAGAAAGGGGTGCAATGGCCTAGTGTGGACTCATAAGGCACTCGCAAGGTGCAAGTAGAACACGGCATACATTCTTCTATAGCCGTGTTGCCCACTTCACGTACCGGATACGTATGACGGAGGTGCATTTCCCGTCACAACATTCTTTAATTGCTATCTAATATGACAAGTGCATCTAGACTGTTCTTAGGAAGCCTACTTTTATTTTATTCATTTTATATAACATTACGAGGTCCAGTACTAGCAAAGAAGTGTAATATATAATAACTATTTTATATTAAGTATCTACCCACATGTCTGGTACAATTATATGGAAGATCATAATTATGAATCTGTTTCAGTTATTCACTTGCTACCTTTTTTGAGACATTGAATACTGGATGGCAGAACCCACCTTTGCACTTTGTTCTCGACAGTTTTTTTTATTATATGTGAACAATTTTAGTTTTTACAGTTGTTAGTTGTATATGTATACAATTCTGTTTTAGGAAAATGAATTTGTGAAGCAAAAGATTGCTCGTGGAAATATCCGATATATTTGGACTTCTGGTCGTAAATGCAATTTCGCCGGATGTGACCGAACTGACTTGCAACCTCCCAATGTCAATGGCTGGTTCTGGTCCGGATCAGGTGCTAAGATCGGACCCACCACGCAACGTAACACTGGAGACTGGTCCTACACTGGCGGGTACGGCCAAGCCCAACCAGACAACAGAGAAGCTGCACAAGTTAGTAGCCATATATATATATTTACATTATATTATATCATTATGGTGTATAATAACAATTTTAAAACATAATAAGAAACTAACAGGTCCTCTTAGAATAATCGAAATATGTCCTGCTCCGGTTCTTAACGGTACCCACATAGATACATGCCCAAAATAGTAACGATCAATAATGACGTAGGATGCGTCAATATACATTTCTTTTGACTGAGAAATTACTACGATATTTAAAGATAGATAAATAAGATAGGATATCTATATTACTGTTCGTCGTAGTATTAATTTTAAAAATAAATATGAAACAATGTAGTACATATGAACTCTTTGCGTATAACTATTGCTATGACAATTTGATATGTATTTTAATAATTAATTTATTCATAACAAGTGATAGAAATATATAACGTTTAATTTCTAGGGCAACGACGAATCCTGTTTGGCAATCTTGAACAACTTTTACAACGATGGCGTCAAATGGCACGACGTCGCTTGTCACCACGTCAAGCCTTTTGTGTGCGAAGACAGCGATGAGCTCCTCAATTTTGTGCGGTCTCGCAACCCCTCCCTGCGTCTCTAAATGACTATATCATCTATAAATAAAAGTGCGGATACAATGCCATATTTTACTACTAACATTAATATGTTTAGATTGAATACAGATTACAAGATAAATTCATATTTTATACATTTTGTCCGCACTTGCCGTGTCCCTCCTATGCCTTCTAAGCTAACTGCTGGCTGGCTGACATTGTACAAAACGTGTGAATTTTCTATACTTAAGTTATTTATTGAACAAAACTAATATTATTGTTTTAAAATCGCGACAAACTTCTTTCAATGAAAGACAACATTTTTATTGTAATTTCATATCGGTCAGTCATATTTTCTTGTATAAATCTTTCGCGCTATAGATTTAATTTATAAATATTAGAATAAACCATTAATATATTTATAAAAATGTTTTTTACTTAATCCCTTAATAAGTGATATCATTTTAAAATATCAAATAAAGTACATAGAAGTACAGTGAAATAATATATAATGTAAATATTTTTACTCTGAAGAAAAAACTAAATGTATCGTATATATAAAAAAAACAAATGACGCATTTTAACAAAATTCTATTTATTTATATCAAATAGTTCACAATTATACAATAATACACTAAACACACATTAACAAATTACAAACAACGTCAAGAAAACTTAATTGTAAATATTTAAAACTATTCAGTCTTTATTCAAGACCAAAACAAGCCGTTCATTGTTAAAAGTATTATTTCAAATACACATCTATCTATACGGGTGTGCAATCACTTAACCTGCTACCCGCATCATATATTTTACGCAATAATAAGCATAGGTTTGACAATTAAATATACCAATACTATGGCTCATTGGTAATTATTTCAAAATATACACTAGGTATAATAGTCGAATCTACATCATTAAAAAAAACATTTTTCTTTAACATTTCCAATCACTGTTATGTCAACATACAAAAAATTACAATTAATTACAAGTAACGAATATGGAACAACACAAATGTAATAATATTTTAACATAAAATTAATATAAAAATTAATAATGAATTAATGATGAGTTTAGTAAAATTCAATTAACTAACAACACAAGAATAAAAAAAACATTAAGATAAGGCACAGGATTATTCATACATTAAGCACAAAAACAATGTAAATGTCACAATTACAAAACTTTATGTAACTGCGAGTGGAGAAGCGGAACTCAACGCCGCGCTGACTTACCAAGGTAAGGCAGAGGGTATTTGAAACATGACAATTTCCCCCTAGCGGAAATCGAAACAATAACCGCGCATCGCGATTACAGACGCTGCCCGAATGCGCCCAGTTTGTTCAATTTATTACATTTTATTTCATTATTTCTGTATAGTAAATTTATTAAGAAAATCCGAAACTTGAAAGTTTGGTGATAAATAATTTCAAAAGTGTCAGTACTAAAATTTATAAAAATTACTTTCAAACAGCTAGAAATTTCCAATTCTATCTTAAATTTCATAAAAACGTTTACGTAATAAAATAATGTCGGTTATTTACAACTTATTGATGTTAATATTTCTTTGAATCATTATATAAGCATCTAACAACCATTCAACAGCTCCCTAGAAGTAAAAATGCATCTTAACCTGTATTTAAATTTTAAAATTACAACGTATCAAAATATGTCAAGAATAATGGGCAAATAAAATGTATTAATTTCTTTAATACAAAATTCGAACGAATTCAAAGAGAAAATTCAAAGACAAAGTCAAATACAAGTTATTAGCGTAAAATTATTAAATTCCTTTTGTAAATGCATTGTGACCTCGAAACATGTTTACCACATTTGTAATCTGACATCAAACACAAATAAGGACACAACACCATTCCACTTGAAATTGAAAAATATATTTATAATTTATAAATTTAAAATGTCAATAAATGTGCTATCACGATTATAATATTAAAAACAAACTTGTTTCTTTCTAAAAAGTTACTGAACTACTTTCTAAATACTTTTCCCTATGCGTCGATTTATAATGATTATTATTATATGCGCGTTTGGAAATTTACAAACGTCATAGTATGGTAAATATACATATGATATTTTTATATCAGAACACATCGCTTATTGAAAACCATTCTGCCCACCAGTTGACGTCACGAATAGATATAGCAAAATTCGAATTTTGAAAAAATGTTCATATTCATCAGTTCATATCATTTAGTTAGCATCACAATTTTTAAAAGGATGAATAACTAAGTAAATTGTATATCTATAAAATATATGAATATTATAAAATATATATAATATATGAATATTATAAAAATAAATTTATTTGAAAAACATTGCAAAAGTCTTAAATTTGAAACAACTTAGTTACTTGAAATACATGACTTTCAATTCTAAGCCAACTAACGTAGTTGAATTCTGTTTATATTATCAGACCAATGAGAAACCTTATAAATATTTCCCTAAATGAGGTTGAGACTTATTTCTTTCGCTAAGGAACAAAATATTACGCTATTTTATTGTTGCAATTGAACAATAAAAACGCAAAATTATTAAAATAATACACTAATCATTTTAATAATTAAGTTATTAGCGAATTTAAAACAAAATTCTTGTACTATAACATGTCGAGGTAAAGTTATTAAACGTCATAAAAGACATTTACAGTGTTACAATAAGCCTCGTAGTAATAAATGCATTTTCACATTAAAATTTAACATAATAAATAAGAAATTCAAATTTTGTACACCATGTGGAATTCTGCCCGGAACTCTTTAAGACACTACTGTTATATTTGATATGATGTTACATTTTTATGGAGTTTGATTTACAATATTTTTGAACTAGAGCATGAACGAATATGTTATTTGCTTCAGCTTTCGAGTGTACCGAGTAAAGTACAAGGACGTGTCTGTTTATTTTATTTCGAAATACCAGTATCAATTACTTTAACTGTTAAGTAAACTACTTATATTGGTATAATTACAGTTACTTTTATTGATATATGTACAGTTAAAGCCACTAAGCATAAAAACAAAAATAAATGAACTACATAATTCATTATACAGATCAATGATAAAAAATAGCAATAAAATTGTTAGCAAAAAAACAATGTCAATTTTTACAAATACTTGATACTCAGTAAGAAAAAATATTCACCGAATACTAACAAATGTCGTCGTCTACTGAGTCTGGCGCGTATAGGTGTATGTGTGTGCGTGCATCAGGAGGCGGACAGGCAAGCGGTGTCAGCGAGGATGGCGGACAGCAACGGCTTGTCTCGCAGCGCGGCCGCCAGCTCGGCCTCGTCCCACTGCAAGCGGAGGCGGCGCGCGCGAGCGGATCCCGCCCCCGCGCCCGCTCGCACGCACAGCGCGCCCAGTGCCTCCAGCAGCGAGCACGCACCCAGCATCTCTCCCGCGTCCAGCGGCACGATGTTACGCGCTGCGGCCACCCTGTTATAACGCGCTCTTAAGATACTGCTTATACATTCAGTCAATAGGTTTATTATTGTCGTGTATTTATTTATACATTTGGCAAGGCTTGGCAAGCACCCACAAACACAACCTTGTAAACAGGGTTTTTTCCTTGACTGGTGAGAGCTTGCGAGAGCTCACCGACCCGACGCATTCGGTTTTTGAACACACATCAAGGGGACGTATTTGTGAGATAAGCTTCTTGTGCTTAGTTAAGCTGACTATGATGACGTCACGATTGTTTGATAATATAATTAATCACAATTAAAATGTTTGACATTTCTTACAACAATGTAATTACCTTTTATAAACATCATGAAGTTTTCCCATGACAATATTTTTATTTTTCCCTTTGGTCAGCATTAACATAAGACTACATAAAATCAATTTCTGTTGCATTGGCAACCCGTCTTCGACGTCAGTTTCTATTTTTCTAGAGCCTCCATAAATGTCATTCAAAATGTCTAAAACTTGTTTTAATTCAACTGTTACCGATGAATCTTTCATCATTTCTTCAACGCATTGATTTTCAGAAAATTTATTTCGTCTTGCAAGTTCAATAACTCTCCGTCCTATATCTAAAGCGCGTCTCATGTCACCCGATACTGCAGCAATTTTTGCTGTAACAAAGGTAGTCAATTGTAATTCAAAAATAAATATTATTTATTTACTGTAAATATTTCAAGTAAATAATATGTTTGATTTAGCTTTTCGTAACTTCCTCTTTTAACAGAGTAGGCAGACAGAACCTGGATTTAATACACTCGGTTATCTGCGTCTTACCAGAGTGGGATAAAGAGATAAATATACCGGCACACTCTTGAAATTGGACCACGATAACACAGTACAATCGATTCACCGCCCATTCGAATATATGGTGGATGCAATCAGCTAAAAAAATAATAGAACAATCTGAGTGCAATACCTGCAAGCATCTGCAAGGCGACGGGGGAGAAAACGTTAGTGCTGTCCTCGGTCGCCAGCACGCCCGTGAATATGTCGATGATCTGTTGCTTGGTGTAGGGCGCGAAGTGCAGCGTGGCGGGCGCCAGCGAGCCGCGCGCCTGCAGCCGCGGCAGCGCGCGCTGCGTGAGGTCCAGCGCGTTGGCCACGCCCACCAGCACGAGGCGCGATGGCCGCTCCGCCCACGAGAACAGCGTATACAGCACCGCCTGCCGCTTGCTGTCCAGCTGGTCGATCTCGTCCAGCACTAGCAAACTGAAACCGTGCCGTTACATACATTTATATATAGGTCCACCCTTAAGGATTTTTTATTATGGTTGAAAGTTGGTACGGATGTGCATCATTTTCTAAGTTATAAACAGTGGAACTGATTTAAAAATAAGTCTAATAATAAGTAATAAAGTAAACCTGTGAAAAAAATTTACACCTAAATACATTTATAAAGTGTAGTCGATTTTGCTCAATTTTCGACAAAACTATATGATAATAATAAGTAATAAAATCATAAGGTAAGAAAGTCAGAAAGTAATAAAATTCTAAACAAATTTAAGTCCTTTTATATCTTACAAGTCCCATAAAATAATATATAACTTATACAAAAGTAAAATGTAGCAGTATACTTACATCATTTTATGTTTTTTTTCTAAGAATTTTTCAATAGCACTTAAAGAGGCTTTCTCACTTGTGCCCGAAGTTTTCAACTGTAGCTCTTTACATATTCGGTTGTAAATACTTGAAGCTGATTTCATCATAGTGCAATTTATAAACACTTGTTGAAAACCTTGTTTAATCTGTGTGAATGTGAATTATTTTTTAATTCACATAACTAAACTTAGGAATGTTCTTGGGTAAGTTATAGATTAAATCCTATCTATTCTAAATGGTATGTACAATCTTAAAATATATCATACCTTTAGCGTAAATTTCTAATTTGGCTAATAAACAGTAAAAAAGCGCTGTTGTCTGCCATTCATTAGCAATTTTTAAAATGAGGTAACTTTCATTTTTAGAAAATATTCTAGGCCAGCGATGACGCAATGGGACAGCCTGGCTGTAATCGCGATGTGTTGTGGGTTCGATTCCCACTCGGTGGAATAATATTATAAATTATGATATTTAAAATATTTTCATTTCTCCGCTCTGATGCCAGAGACAAACCGCGGTGTTGATTAACTCAACACTCAATGTCTTGACTCAAGGCAGGAAGTGGAGAACGAAGTGTCTTGACACTCTCTCTCGTCTTGTGTCGCTCTCATTGCCTGGCTTTAAAAGCAAAAGCATGAAGCTGTAAAAAAATCATATGGTTTGTACCTTAGGTAATTGCAGTATGTAGGACAGGCAAGCTGTCTTCCCAGTACCGGGTTGTCCAGAAATATATAACGATGCAGATTGCTCTTTGTCCAAGTGTGTAACTAAAAAATTTTCCATCCATTCTATTTCTTTCTCACGACTAACTAATGGCTTTAAAGCTGTTGTTCTGTAATTCACATAAAGTCATCAGAAATATAAAGCGACTATTACTGTGCATAATTACGAAAATATCTATCTGAGGATATGAGGAATCCATACCAATATTATGAATGCGAAAGTAACTGTCTGTCTGTCTTTGACGTCATCACAATCTAACTGCTGAACCAGCTGTGATAAAATGTTATATAAAGATACTTGAGGGTCTTAGGATTAGGATAGGGCTTTTTTGTTAACTTATGCTAATTAGTAAAATTGGCATAACGAGATAATAAAGTTGTTTGTGCATATTTATATAGGAAAAAATATTTAAGAAATTAGTCAATATCAACTCATTAAATTAGACGTCTTATAACCAGCATGTTTTTATAAACGAAAAACTAAATATAATGTTACTCAAGTTTATAAAGAGAATAAAAATTTATCATATTTGAAAAGTCTTTTAGACATTCTTAAATTAGACATTACAAATTTACGAGGTGAAAATGAACGCTCTATACTAACTTATGTTGCAGATTTGGAAAGTACGACTTTGAATTATTAATAAAGATATTGAACTAAGCTTATGATTAATTTAAACTATTTAATGGAGTAGTGAATTCCGTCATGTACTGACAAGGAGACGGCACGAAGGCACGGCCCCAAGACGCTGTGACTAATTACGTGCAATTAGTAAAAATATAACTTACTCATTTGAAGTTGATCTGTCTGTAACTGTATTACAAGCAACTTCTTTTCTTGCATATTTTTTTGCAGAACACAAATCTGAAATGCAAGCCATGGTGAGATTTTGAGTTGAACTCAAAATTAAAATTATTTTGGTAATATTATTATGTAAGTATTTAAAATTTGATGTAACTAAATTTAAACGAGGATCATCACAATTTAAGCGCAAAAACGAGTATTTAAAAAACAAATACAGCTACACCTTTTTTTGGGGAAAACCATGGTTTAGTGACACTGCATCCTTACATTTCCTCCAATTTACCAATGTCTCGAACATTAATCAAATATTTTAAATATAATAATTATTACCCCTAACGAGGTCGAACCCAAAACCAGTGGTGATTGATGGCGCTGTCACACTGCGCCAAGATGGCTCAATAAAAAGTTTTTCAATTGTTAACATAAAAAAGATACTACTAACCATCGTCAATTATCACTTCACCTTTCATATTAATTTGTCTGTTTAAATTAGTTGTTTTTTCAATATTTGAAATATCTTTATTTTCATTATTTATTTTAACTTTTCCTTCATTCATATATGTCCTCTTTCGTGATTTAAAGGGAATAGTTGCTTGAAGTGTAGACATCTGCAACAAAAGCTTCAAATAAAATTTCATACTTCTTATAAACCAATATATAGTATTGCAAATTTGTGAAACATTCAAACATTTACCTTTGATAATGCCTATGATGTCAGGAAAATATATTAAATCAAATAAAAATCAAATATTGTAAAAACTTTTTATTGATCATTGCATTTGTAAATTACAAGATACCTTTAACTCACAATTAAAAAATAAATTACATATTCAAAATATAGAAGTCAATACACATAACACTCACTTAAATCTGTAATTAATTAATCATGAAAATATTGTTAAAATGCAGGAAAAGACCAATTATTTCATTTTACATCTGTAGTGTTTGTTAGTAAATATATAAACAAAATTAGATGTCACCTTATACAAAAATATAATTTCATTAAATAACAATGTATCTATGTACATATAACTAAAATGCTTAAAACATAATATCAACCGACTATAATGAATAATATACTAAAATGTTACCACACATTAAATTAAAATTATATAACCACATTATTTTTAGATGCCATTATTAAAAAAAAACTGTAGTTCCTTGTAAATTCCTTCATTTGCCATACTATTTAATTTTAGTTACAATTTTCCTAAAACAATATATATATATATCAGTAGGATCCCATCTAGTTAGATTATTACAATTGAAACTAATTTATTAGTAATAGTACTAATTTATAATAAAAAACATTAGAAAATAAGTTATTGCTTATCTTTATTATTGAAAGTTTGGGCTTGATGGGCCATATTGGACATATTTTTAAATATGTCGTAATTTCTTTGAGCCAACCAAACATGCTGCATTTCCATTTGATGTCTAAGCATTGCATGTGAAATCAGCTGGGACTGTGGTTGTGGCAAAAAATCTGCAGTATTAATTTGAGGATTTGGGTTCATAGGTGTTATAGGTTGTCTTATACCTGTTATTTTACCTGTCGGCATCATAGGCTTAACTGGCTTTAAAGCAGGTTTTGAAGGGCCTGGTGATTGCTTAGGAGATTCAGTTATGGTGGTACTTGTATTTTGTAAATGTGTGCTTGTTATTTGATTAGATTGATTGATAGTATTCTGTTCAGAAGAAACATTAGCCTGCTTTTCTTCTGCTATAATTAGTTTTGGTGAAGAGCTAGGCGAACGAGTTTGTGATCTTGGTGAAGGCTGAGTGTTAGATGGTGAGTTACTTGTATAATTAGGTGACTGAATTGTTGCAATAGGACTAGGTACATGTTTGATTTGATTATTTCTTTGAGCTAATTCTTGTCTGGAAGAGCCCATTTGTGGACTACTTTGATTTAACTTTTCTAGTTTTAGTTGACTAATACTATTTGCATTTGGAACTCTTAAAGGCTGAGATACTGTAGGTAAAGGCCTAATTGGCACACCTGAAAACACATTCGGTTGGGACATAGTCATAGGTAAAACTTTAGATGGCATACTCTGTTTCTTAGCCAGGTTTGCAATAGATTGCATTGTTTCAAAAGCTTTGGTTTGTTGAGGACCCAACTGGCTATGTATATTATGTGGAGTTGATAAGTCCAAAGCTGTAGTTGCTTTGTTCTCTGTAGTGGGCATAGATGAGACTACTTTGTTATTAGCATTATTAAGTTTATTAGCCACATTGAAAGCCTTGGAAGTAGCTGGAACAAGTTTTGGAACTTGTGTTTTATTTTTTGGTAATTTTTTCTTATCACCTTGCAATGCTAGTAATTGTTGTTCAAAAGTCTGTTGAAATGTTGTCGGTGGTGAAAAATTGCCACTTTGCTTTCCCAATTTGGTGTCTGCAATAGGTTTCAAATTAGGTATAGGACCTTTGGCAGATGTTTCGGAAGTCTTAACAGGCTTTGAAGAATTAGCTACATTTTCTGTTTTATTAGTTGAAGTTTTATCATTTGCGTTTTCAAGCTTACTTGACTTTTTGGGATCAGTATCAGGAAGTTTAAGTATTTCAATATAATTATGTACAGGAGGGTTTGGTCCTTTGTGTGGATTTGTATTAGTTACACCAGTTACATTTTTATTTACTATATTCTTTTTCGGGTCTGAAGTAGAAGGGTCAGAGGTGGCTCGAGGTTCTAATTTTTGATCAGTCAAAGTAATTGATAATGATGAAGGTATATTAATTTTACATGAATCAAATAGAGACTTTAAGGGATCTCCAGAAGTGTGTCCTGTATTTGGAGTAGGAAGAGATGTCTTAACTTGTGATAATATTTTACTTCTATCTATTGTGGGATCACAGTTATTTGCTAAAAGATCCATTCTTAATTTACCAACTGGTGGCCCTTTACTATGAGTGGATTGAGTAATTGGCATACTGGGTTTTAATTCCGGCATTTTCTTGGTTGTAGATTTTGGTGGGTCAAGAGGCCTATGAATAGTTATATTTTTCTCTGGAGGTTTTGGTAATTGCAACTTCAATGGAGATACTGTCTTATGAACTACTGGGGATGGCTGTGAGATTACAGAGGGTTCTGATGGTTTTCTTTTCGGAGATGATATTACTTGAGAAACTGGTACTGGCCTCTTTTGACCTTGGCTGTCTGGTACTACAGGTTTGGCAGATGAGACATTTTGCTGTTGTTTCATATCTTTGTTAGTGATTAATGTATTAGTATGAGTAGTGTTGTTCGGTGCCACATTTGTTTTCGGAGGTTCTTCTATTGCTTTATTTACAGTATTAACTTCAGGCATCTTAGGGGTGTTTGAATTTTGTGATTTTACTGTACCAACATTACTAGAACTAGTTTGATTCAAAGGTATCTTGGCCTTTTCTATCTCAATTTTAATTTTTTTCATCTCTGGCAATGATTTACAAATTTCATATTTTCTTTTTAAATTTTCTTCTGTCTTAGTGTAGCTACCTACTAAATTCTTTGCAGTAGAATTATCATTTGTTGGTAGTTCACTTTCATTGCTAGTTAATTTTGAAGGTGATGATTTTGATGTCAAATTATTCTTGGCTTGCAACTCAAATGAATTTAAAAATTGCGATTTTTCTACTTCATCATCATTTTTTTTAGAAGGTGACACAGATCTTAGATTGTTGTTTGATGTAGAACTTTTCATTTCCTTAATTTTTTGTGCCAATATTTCATTTTTCTTAGTCAACTCTCCTACTTTTATACCATGATTATCATCAGGCATAGGGCTATCATTACCAGATGATGCTTCTGAAATTGGATCATTAAGATTTGGTATTGGACTGCTGACATTTGTGTCTTCAGTACCAGTGGGACTCAACTTTCTATCAGCAAAATGTGTTTCCTTTCTATTAATATCAAAAAGTCTATTTCTTATTGCAACATAATCAATTATTTGATAAAAAAATCTCATAGGCTCATTTCTTTTCCAATTGTATATATAAGCTATATCCATTAATGTATAATAATCAGGCAAAGGGACTCTTTTATACAAAATATCAATGGCAAATTGTGTACTATCAATATCAAATTTCATACTTAAAAACTTTTTAAGGTGGTTGATATTAACAACAGCAGGACATTGTAAATATCTTCTTGTAGTAGCAGAGAGTAGTTGAGGTTCATTGCTATCAGAAGATTTACTAGATATACTGTCAGTATCAGTGGCATCAGCATACTCCAAAGAGAAAGAAATTACATCCTCAGGACTAAATATAATTCGTTCTGTATCTTCGCCCCTTTGCTCCGGAGTAGCAGATGCAGCAGGACCTGGCCTAGAGGCATAAAATTGTTGACGTCGCTCCATTTCTTTTTGAAAAAGGCCAGGCACTAGTTTGTACACAATGTCTTGTAATGCTTTATCTAATTTAATATTGGGTTTGGCAGAGTTAATCATCATTTCGCAAACTGGACAGTAACTCTTAATTTGTAAGTGCTTTATAATACAACTTCGACAAAAAGAATGTAAACACTCAACAATGGTGGTTGCGTCTATGTAGTAACCTCGACATAATGGACACGTAATGTGTTCATTGACTTCACCAAGCAATGTTCTTTGAGGCACCACTACAGTATTATTCTGCTCTGCCATTTTAACAACCTTTTTATCCGTTTGTTTATTAGAAGTAACCATTTTTATAGAGCATGCCCAGCGTCACCACTTTAATTGACAATGAACACTGTGGCACAAGGTGCGTAACGAACTAAATAATTATTGGCAAAAATACGTAAAAACACTTTAACGTTAGTTATTTATTTGAAAAACATCGTGAATATATATATATATATTGAATCAATAATTACGAGACAAACACAAGTTACAGCAAGTCGACATGACTGTTGCACATAATGTTGGTAGCCTTGGTTAACATAATTGTAACTATTTAATTTTTACCGTTTTTGTTAATATAAGAATAAAAAAACTATGCACATAGTATAAAGTATAACTAATGACATACCTTATCCTTACTCTGTTGTACAATGTAATATTTATTATTTTTTTACACTTATTATCACAATTTATTTTTGGCGCGAATAATCGTGCCTGTTTATGACAAGTATATATTGACAGCGAGCCATAATCAGTGTAGCCATTTAAATTTATAAAAAATTCAAGCAATAGGGCCAACCTTAGATTAAATTTATATTCGACTTGCAGAATAGTTTTGTATTAATCTACGTATTTGTAAAATCACTAGTAAATATATTACCAAAACCTTTTTCGTCTCTCAGCCATGAATCATGATGTTATATATGTTTATAAATGTTTAAAGTCTTTTTATATAGGAGATACTGATATAATAAAAATGCACATTGGTAATTATTTGTGTTTTTATATTATAATATATTTTAAAAAAAGTTATTAAGAAATACGTAGTAAAATAATAAAAATACAATTTTTAAATTGACTCGTTTTAGTTTTGTAGCAACATTAGTTTTTATATCTAAAGTGGTAAGGGTAACATTTGGTTTCAGCTGCCGCTATTACATTCTTTCTTTTCACGTAGACTGAGCGCGAGTAAGCTCATCTTTCTGTATCGGAAAATATTGACTTGATCCGAAAAGCAACGAAATAATAACTAATAGAAGCCTCTAGGCTTGAAGTTATAAAGCATGAGAGCGAAGGTATTTTTCGCGTTTATAACTTGTTCAGTGATTATAAAGTAAATGTGAAAACGCATTCCGGTCTAACTTCTCAATCTTTTGTTTCAGTGGCGTAAGAAGCGTATGCGAAGGCTAAAGCGTAAACGCAGGAAGATGCGTGCGAGGTCTAAATAAAATGGTAAGAATATAAAATACTTTTTTACATTTTAAACGTGCAGTTGACTTAACCTAAACACATGATATTGCGGTACAACATATCTTCATAATATAACCTTTAACGATACTATTCATTGTGAATGTTATCCATAAATATTTTATATCTAAAAGACCATGTGTCTCGACCATGCGCTATTTGGCGTTAATTTTCTACAAAATTGATAGTTTAAGAGCATACAATTTCTATTTCTATGTGAGATTCATAGCTTGAGTAAACATTATAAAACCTTAATTGCACATATGTATTAGAAATGCTATTAACTTATTACAACAATAGTCAATAGATATATAATCAATAATAATAGTTAATATCATAAAATGACAAGTAATATATTTATTGGAAATGTATAAGTATCTCGCGGCTTCGCCTGCGTTAACTACATGTGAAAACTATTTCGATTTTACGCCACCCGCGTGGCTTGTGTGAAATGAAAACATTTAATTCACAAACTGCTTAAATTTATTATTTAAAAGGTCATTTTTTGTTTACGAACCGATGAAATTTAAATACCCTAATGTTAAAACAAGCTTACTACATTAAAATACCAGTTTCTGAATTTAGCGTGCTCAAACAAATAGACCTAAAAGAATATCAAATATCATAATTTTGAGTTCTTTTATATTGCTAAATGCCCCTATTAATATATGGTTTTTTATGTACAGCAGTGATCAGTTACATTTTTATTATATATATAGATATGTACCATATATTAATAATTTTATCTTAATATACTATTATATAGTATTTGTCATATCTTTGTGTATCTATTGTCATTGATTGTACACTTAGTTACATGAACTGTTCAGTCAATTTTTTTTTTATAATGAATTTTTAGGTTATAATTTTCAATAACTTCAAACTAACACACCCTCTGAGGCAGTCGTTGATTCACTATGAGTTAATGTAAAGAATTGGAGGGTATATTAAACAACTGCTTACTCCACCCTTATATTTATTTGTTTCTAATCTAAGGACTAAAAAAAGCAGACAATTGTTTGTTTTTAATGATGATTTTCAACATATTTAAGGATTGTATTTAATATAAAAACTTTTTACTTTCAGGTACATGTGTGAGTGATGAAAATTGTATTCTGAACTTCGTGTGTATTCAATAAAAACCTTAAAATCCAAATGCATTTTATTTTTACCTTGACTATATGTTTTGCTGCGTAAAAAAAAAGATTATTAAAGATATTCTTTTACCACTCTAGGGGTTTATATAAAGCTTGTAAACGTGTTTTAATTCTCGTACTGGTAGAAACATGAAAAATGAATCAATGCTGCCTATGCACAACTGGTTTTAGATCTAGTTGACATTATATTTGGAGTATATTTCTAATTAATTTGTCTTTGGTAAATTATGCAACAAACTTCTTTTAAATTATTTTATACCCATAATCGACCTACTTTATCACTTATAGTAGTTGTTAAATAGTCATTCCAATAGTGTTAAAGAACACGGAATTAAAAAACTAGGATTTTTTTACACATTTTGTACACTTCACGTTTTAGTACAAGATGTAATTTTTATTTTGTTTTATTGCGGTAGGTCTTATTTGATTAACTTGTCATTTTATATATTTATTTTTGTTTTTAAAACTGAAATGTCACTGACATTATTTATTCTTTTGGCTGAACAATAAAATTGCAAATAATTAAGATGGGCCGAATGACAGGGATAAGGTGGGAGAGAACAGTGCAATGTAGACCGATACATAACATTATTTCATCAGATTTTCCAAAGTACAATCCTCAACCATGGAAATTTATGGTAGGTAAATATAAAGAAAACAAGTTTGTATATTCCTGATAATTGCTACCCCGTATGTCTTAACTTTTAATTATATAATAATAACATTAACGTAACATTGGAGGTTTCTCTTGTCTTGCGTGGATTTTTTTTTACAGATTTAAAATCTTCAAATGTTATAGGGAAAAAATTACCTTCATTGGAAATACATTTCTTAAGATCTATTCTAAAATCAAATTTGTGCTTATTAGGATTTCTCTTTCTTTTATATGAGTAAGTTCCACAATAAAATATGGAACAATGATTATTTTTATAGTAGGAAATACTACTGAGAAGTGAGAACATCGTCCTGAATTCTTACCGTTTCGTAACCCGTGGGCAGTCACAAAAAGCATTGAAGTGTATTAATTTATGTTAATGTATACAATACATTTAATTTAATATTATATGTACAGAATAACTTAAAAATATACTTACCGAGTCCAAAATTAATCTCTATTAACATAAGTATATATATAGTGTAACATAATGAAAGTATTAAAGGAAGGTCCATCGCGAATACAATGGCTACTGTCGTATGAATATCAGAGAAAATGGATGGAGGAAAGGGAAACATGGAAAAAACGCATGTATCCTGAAAATACAACTGTGAATGTTGATGTTGTGAAGCGTTACGTTTTGACTTTTAAGACTGACCATCAACCACCAAAAGTAGAACAAAAGAAACCATTTAAAATGAAAAAGTAATTTTATTTTTATATTTTTGTGGTCATTCTCAATAATAGTAGTTTATATTAAATTTATATTCGTTTATTTATCTGCTATTAGAAAATTTTACTAAAATAAAAAAAACCTAAGTGTTTAAAATTATATAAAATAAAAATTGACTACCCCACTAGGAAAAAGCGTGAATTTTTAGTACTTACCGTATTCTCAAGCAATGTAAAAGTAAACTTTAGAAAAATGCTTTTTAAATATTTTAATTAGGTGTGTATAAAATTGTTTGACTAAACCATTGAGGAACTTTTTAAATTTAATGTCCCTTTTATATTTGGAGCTGCAATTATTAAGCAACACCAATACGAAAATATTTACGTTTTAAGTGTGGAACTTATTATTAATAGGAGAATTGCATGCTTCGGCCGGTTGCCCGAATAACTTATAATATAGGTAGTTCCGATAAGCCTGTGGCTTATAATAACGGCTGACCTCTGATAATCGAAGTCGGTTGTAAATATTTTTTTTATAATGTTTAAGAATATTGCATAAAGTACATACTTTATTAGAAAAGTGGAAATATATATTTACATTATTTCAGATTTGCCGCTGTCGGTAGCAGAACAACCAGTAAACGACCAGCAAACGATAAAGCAATGGCTTTTCAAGAAAAAACGAAAACATAAAGTAGCTGCATTTTTTTATAAAATATATATTTTATTCCGACTTTTAATATTGATTTGTAAAAATAAAATATATTAAATTTTAACATTTTATTCAATTTTTGCGTTGTTGGCCTACTTCTATTATAAATCGTCATACCATAGTGGATATAAAACACGAAAGATTTCTACTGCATTTTATTTAAATTTTTCACTAAACAAATAGTAAATTCATATGAAATATCATTTTCGTTAAACGCTATCTATAACGCTAATTACACAACATTTATTATAATTCAACCATTTAATTATTTAAGAGAAATAATGTTACAACTCAATCAGTATTCTATCATATCATCTGCAAAAAGTTTTCAACTTATTCTAAACTTGAACTATAACAAGTACAATAAATTAATAATAAAAAGGGATTTCTACTGTTAAGTTTCATCCATATTTTACATTACAACGGGACATTGTTTGCCATATAAATCAACTATGTATTCTCATTTTTAAAAGTTATTTCACTATAACACTGTTTTGTGTCACCATAATCGTGTGTCGTGAATAAAATGGTTGTAAGTCCTTTTTTTAAGGTCCTAAGGTTAAGTCCTTTATTTTTTGTGCCTATAGATTTCAATAGTATTATGAATTTTTGAATAAGTATCATAATACAAACAAGCTACATTAGAAATTTTACCAAAGCCATGTTCAATTATTTCTTGTAATAAATAATTGTAAAATACAATAAAATTGTAAAATAAATAATAGAAAACACACAATTCTACATTATTATTTTTGGTTTATTTTGGTAATGCGTTATAATGTTAATGTTTTATTTTTTTGAAGCAAATAATGACAATCTTATAATTACTAATATGGAATGAAATTTCAAGGCGTTGATTTATACTCGTTTTTTAGACTTTGTAGGGGAAAATTGACTATTAGGTCTGTTTAACCAAATTGGAAGCTGAAAGTTCCAGGGAATCCTCCTCCAGAATTGATATCAAAACCTTGTGTGCCTCCTCTGAAGAATGTTTGGAACACCATGTTTGGATCAATATCTGAAATAAATAATTCAATGTTTATATATGTGTAAAAAAAATAAATTATATTTTATCTTAACTTGTTTAAAAAAATATTAATAGAAATAAAAAAAAAAAAAGTTTTCGAAGTATATTACAATATTGTGCTTGACACATCAAGATTTCTTTCCTGTCATTTTATAAGAATAAAAGTCATAAAAGGAAATGTAATGCATAATTTTTTTAACTATATTTGAAACAAAATGAGTTGCTTTAAACTATTTAAAGATTAAAGTGAAGTTAGCACTGACCAGACATGCCAGAGCCATCATCGTCTAAGTCATGCCCGTGGTCGTAACGAGCTCGTTTTTTGGAGTCACTGAGTACGCCATAAGCCTCGCCAACTTCTTTAAAGAGACGTTCCTGCTCTCTGCGCTCGTTGTCAGGTGCACCAGCGTGGCGGTCCGGATGATGCACTAAAGCACGCTTTCTGAAATAAAAATTATATTAAGCATTCAAAAAACGTTTCTTTCCTAAACAAATAACGTGTTTCACTATTCTGCACAGTCATGTTCTCAAATGGTTTGTAAAGAAATAAGTAGACAGGACTCATAGAGAATGCTACACTTATCTTCTTGAAACATATATAAACACTATCGGGTGTTATATTGCATACCTATAAGCTTTTTTGATATCATCCACTGAGGCAGTTTTTTCGACACCAAGAATCTTGTAGTAGTCTTTGCGTTTAGATTTTTTTAGAGCTAATTGAGCCTCATGTAGTAGTTTTTTGTTTTCCTTATTTTTGTCGATTTTATATAATTTCTCGTAATCTTTTACTGCATCTTCAAATTCTGCCAATTCTGTGTAGCATTTCGCTCTTCGCAACAAAGCTTTAACATAATTTTCATCTAACTCAAGGGCAGCTGTGCACGCTTCTGCAGCTTCCTTTATTTGGTTCATCTTTGAACATACTGTCGCTTTGTTAAAATATAACTTAGCATTTACTTTTTTGTTACTTTTATCAACAGTTAGTGCTTCGTTGTAGAGAGTCAACGCTTGCTGCCATCGGCCCATTTTAAATGCTTCATTACCTGCAAAATATACAATGAATGCGTTACATTTTACCCAATTAGTAAAATTACAACATATTAATATACTGATACCTTCTTCTTTTTTCTGTTTCAATAATTTTGCTTTTTTATATGTTTCCATAGCTTTTTTGTGGTCAGGTGCTAATCTCAAGACTTGTTGAAAATGTTTGAAGGCTTGTTCATCTTTGTCCTACGAAAACATTTGTTATAATAAAATTTAAGAATCTATGTTGGCATTAATAAACAATTTTTTTATAAGCGTTTTTAATAAATAAACATGTGCATACTTCGAAATACAGGCATAATCCTCTCACATAAATTGCCTCTGTATCAAAACTGTCAAATCTTAGAGAGTCATTGGCTATTTCCTGTGCTTCTTGACATCGTCCAAGCATCGCTAAGCATTCAGCTTTCATGAGTTTTGCCCTTCAAAATAAAATTACATATATTTATCTATATAGATAACGTTATTTATTATAATTATCCAATTTACCTTTTATTTTATTTTAATTCTAATCGAATTTGTTATAAATCACAACATAATAATTTTGTATGCATTTTGAGAGGTAGGCAATTGAAATGTGTTATTACTTTTTACTTTCACCTTACTTCAAATATTATAAGAAACATTGCGTTTCAGGTAGCAAAACCCAACCCCACAATAAAATTGTCCCTTAATCACATTTATTTATTGCTTTTTTTTTTTACGTCAAGGACTAAAAAATTACAAAACCTTAGCCTTACTTAGAGCTTGAAGGGCTGTACTCCAAACAACGATCCATGCAAAACACAACACGCCGATAGTCTTTTGATTCCATGGCGCGTTGAGCATCGTCATGGAGGCGTTTTAAAGAGTCCAAAGCACGTCGTTCGTTTGCGGCACAATCAACACCACCCAGTTCACTTGCACGTCGAATGGCTTGCTCTGCCCCTGATAGATCACCTGCAATACAAATATATTTTTTATCTTCACCCGTCTTCTGCTATTTTCAGGCTGGGAAATTAAAGAAAAAAATACTTGAAAAAGAAATATTTATGGGACGCATGGCTTAGCGGTCAGAGCGGTTGAACGGTTTTCAAGAGGCGCGGGTTCAAATCCCGCTGCGTTCAAATTTTTATACGTTTTCTAAATATGTCTTTTTCAAAGAAATATTTCTCTGAAGCCCATAATTATTGCTTGAATGTGCAACCCAAATGCTCATTGGTCTCAAATTATGTATATGATTTTTTTTTAAATATAATCATTTATCTATTTTTTTAAACTTTCATTGTAATTTATATAGTTTCTAAGAAAGTAAAAAAAAACCTTTTGTAATAATTTTTCATATTTGAATAATGAAGGCCTTCATGTGTCCCCACACACACAGCATTTGACTGTATATGTGATGGTTGAGAGTTTGATTCTCCACTCAGGGGACTGATTTTTATTTCTATGCTCTGAGGTCAAGTTGCTCCATTCAAAACACAATGTCTCGGATTCGGCGGAAAGTGAAGATTTCCCTTATAAGCAGGGAAAAAGGTGAAGCTACTACATATAAAAAAAATATTCGATTTATTATGAACTTCAGATATCTCCCACATTTAGCAGTTTGGACAGGGAGTTCTTATTGTTTAGACAATGCATTCTCACTTAACACTGACTTTAGAGATATTGCATATTAGATGAAATCGTTGGCGGTAGTTTGAGATAATAATTGTATCGAATGACAGACAAGTGCCACCTCAGTCTACCTGCGACCACGGACTACTGTAAAGTGTTCGAAACGTCAGGTTCTAAAAATGTATTTTCGAATACCGAAATTATACGCGATTAATCCGTTTAAAATAGTTTCATTTCAAAATGTGTTATAATCGCGAAAATCAAAGAACTTATTAGAGAGTGACTCATTTTTACACTTAGGCACTTTTCAACTGAGTCCCCAATGCAATAAAGTTAATTTATGAAAAGTAAAATTATTTAATAATTGAATATATTTTAATAATAAAAAAAGGTATAATGAAATAGTTATGATTAATTTCGTACAATTGAATTTCATACAAATTCAAGAAATGCCACTCAGTTCCACGCACATATGTATATATATGTGGGTGACAAAGTTGACCTTATTTATAGTAACTGTAGTTAAGATGATTCATATAGAATATTCTCATTAGAGAAAAAAGTTTATTACAAGAGTTAACATTAAATAAAAGTATAAATTATTAAATGTATTAATATAAATAATAAAAACTAAATTGTTATATGTGAGAAAATTTACAATAACAAAATGTGTAAATATAAGGAAATGATTTGTTTTATGTATGTCTTTAATAAATCATTCATATAAATTAATACAATGTATTTTAAAGTCATGCAAAGACAAGCATAAATTACTCAAATTGTTAAAGTTTATTAATAGTACATGTGAGATTAATTAAACAGCATAAAAAGTTTATATGGGCTATGTAGCATATCAGGACAGAAAATCTACTAAACTAAAATTAAAAACTAAATTTTTACTTAAAACCAGTCCTGAAGACCTGAAAATTACTAAAACTCTGAGAAAACTACTTTGAATAACTTGTGTTAGTGTTATTTCTTGACATACTATACATACCTAGAGCGATGTAACATTTGGCCATACGTATATAGCCTTTTGTAAATGTAGAGTCAAGGGCAACTGCTTTCTGGGCATCATCAAGTGCTTTTTTGTACATCGCCAACATCATATAACAGGCAGCCCTGTTGCCGTAATAAGCAGCATTCTCTGGGCATAACTTAATTGCTTCCTCATATAATGCCAATGCACCCTTATAATTTTTAAATTTGTAAAGATGGTTCCCACTTTCTTTTTTTTCTTCAGCAATTCTATTAAATAGAATGAAATAATATATATATTAAAAATATGTATTAGTTTTCGTCTCTTAAGAGTTATGTGGTTGTAGTCAGCCAACTAGGTCGACTGAAGTAGGCACTTACAAAATATTTAACCGATCCTTAACTTTATTTTTTTCTAATTTTTTATATAATACTATAAAAATCGGTTGAATGTTATTATCAATTAAGATTTGGAATTAATAAGGTCAATATACTATTTACTTTTCTGGGCTTTTAGGCACTAAATCGTCGATTGTTAGATCAAGCTCCACTTCAGGTACTGCCATCATTGGTATAAACGAGGAACTTATTTCAATTACTCTTCTGAAATTATATATTTTAATATTCTATTATTTTGACGACGAAAAAGAGGAACCAATAACTACAAAAGAAAGAACGTGGGACAGATTAGTAATGTAGTCATGGAATTAGTGTTGCTACTTTTAGTTATATAGATTACATTAGTAATATACAATGCTATTGCTAACTAATTTACCAAGATGTGATATTTTGTACACTGCTTAAATAAAATAAATATAACTACTTTATGTCTACTATATTTAGGAAGTATGTTTATTTGAGATAGTTGATGAAAATGTATGTAAAACATGTTGTATTGCTGTCGGTAACAGAGTTACCGATATTTTGTATCCAATTTTTAATTAATGAAATGGTGAAATATCAATATAGCTACACATATAGCTGAAGCCGTAGACCATGAAAATGAGTCTGAAAGAAACAATATTTTTTCTTATCAAATAGCAATAATTATGTCTGCATAAATGAGAGATATCATGATATAACCCTCGTTATTAAATGTCTTTATTTATATAATCTACGTATAAAAGCTGCAGTTGACGTTAATGATGTTATGATTGACACTGACAGTTTCATCGTGAATCGTTATCGCAGGAACTAGGAAAAGCTAGTATGCCAGCATATTATAAACGAATGTTACATTGATGACTTGAGCTGTTACAGTTGAATATAGCTATGCTGCTGTTTAACCACTCTATTATTTTTTTTGTATAAGTAACACTTAACACATGGTTAGGTATTAAAATGGAAGATACTTCACCTGTGATGGATGTTTATGTAAATAACGGTGTTGAATGGCAACCTCTAGCTCTCACTTTGGTCGAATATCCAAAGGGTATTTAAATTCAGATTATTTATACATTTAATAAAATATTTCTATATTCTAAATATTTTGAATACTAAAATTATTTTCAGGTGATATATTAGGGAAATTTCTTGCATTTATGAGCCTGGCTCCATTTGGTATTGGCGCTGGATTTGTAACATTGATTCTATTTCGAAGAGACCTTCATACGGTAAGTAAAATTTGCCATAATACATTATTTTTACTAAAGAAATATTTAGTAAACACCATGATTATGTGTTTACTTTTTGTCAAGTGTATAAAAATAGGGGTTATTATTATATTACATTACAGATTGTGTTCTTTTTTGGAACTCTTGTGAATGAAATGTTGAACATAATACTGAAACATCTAATATGTGAAGCACGGCCACTTGCAAGGGGAAACCTGTATAATGAATATGGAATGCCATCATCACATGCTCAATTTATTTGGTTCTTTAGTATCTATGTATTGTATTTTTTCATCATAAGGTAAATTAAAAACTTGTATGTTTTAAAAATTTTATCAAGTAATTATTAATATTTATTTAAAATATATTTTATTGCAGGTTACATCATATAAATAATAACAGTATAATATCAGCACTTTGGAGGTTAATAATTGTAGGCAGCTGTTTCGCATTAGCTTTAATTGTAAGCATTGCAAGAGTGTATCTTCATTACCACACTACTGCTCAGGTAGTTGTTGGTGGTGTCATCGGTCTCATATTTGCCACTGTATGGTTTATAATAGTGCATAGAGTACTTACACCATACTTTCCTCAAATGGTGTCATTGTAAGTATTGTTTTTTTTCACTCATGAAAATAATACCATCATAATAAAAACCTCAACAAAACTCTATAACTAAACTCAAACTTTATATGTGATAATATTTATTTTTCAAATTTGGGTTATTCCTGATTAACTTTTAGAGAACTATGAATGAAATATCTTAATATATCTGTTAACCTCTATCCACTAAAATAACAAAGTATTCTGGACATCATTTTCAATTTCTCATGTATATTTTAAGAATCATTGGTTATATACATGCCTAGAATTATGTTTTATATGGTAGGAGGATTACTTTGCTGCTAGCTGGTGGGCCTTTTCTAGTAAAAAACTCTATGTTTGAAAACTAAAATAGCATGTTAATATGTAAAGAATATAAAAAAAAATATTTTTTATTCTATAAATAGGCAGACACTCTGAAGGGAATTGTTTTAAATATAAAAAACAAACTTTTACAATAGGCAGTAAAATTACACATGTGCCTTACCATTTTAACCCTTATCAGTTTTTATGTCATGTTTTGGTGATATGTTACTATTAAAGTTGTACATGTTTTATAGGTTTGTATTTATTGATTTCCTATAGTTGCATCATTAGAATCATTAATTACATATTTTCATACAAATTTATGTTTAATTTTCATAGTTTTTAGGGGTTATATGTTGCTTAATACATTAACTTACAAAAAAACATTTTATCATACCTTTTGCTTTAAAGTTATTTCATTCCAATGTCTATCAAAATGAAGTATGAAGTTAAATTCAAACTAATTGTAATATATTTTGTTAACATTTTTTAAAGTGTTATTCCCACACTAAGGAAATTGAAAAAGACATATTTAGAAAAGGTGGGACGCATGGCTTAGCGGTCAGAGCACTTGAACGGTTTTCAAGAGGCGCAGGTTCAAATCCTGCTGCATTCAAATTTTTATACGTTTTCTAAATATGTCTTTTTCTAATTGTAATATATTTTCATTATAGAGTTGTTATTTTCATAGTGATAACTAATAAAACACAACATAATATATTTTGTAACATTTATCATTAACAAATGAAAATTGTGACCATAAACCAATGACTGGCAGAGTATCACTTTTATAAACAATACCCGTTTCATAACAAAATAATAATTTAATTCCAGAAAACTTTGCGAAATGTTAATGATAAGAGACACAACACTTATACCAAATGTATTGTGGTTTGAGTATACTACATCAAGACAAGAAGCTCGAGCCCGTGGACGCAAGATGGCTGCTTTAAAACCAACGCAATGACGGTGCGCCTGCACGCGCCCGCCCAACAACTGCTTGAGGCTACGCGCGTGACGCCTTGTAGCCGCCGTGGCGCTTACAATGCTCGGCGGCTTCATTATATCTAGATCGGATCCATGCTCAATGCTTTAACATTGACAAATTATAACATCCAAACAGAACTCTTCCATCACATGTGTAGTGTGCATATATAGCCCTGTTGTGTTGACTCAGTTGTTTTACTGTAAAGCTGTATAATATGTTGATTACAAATAGATATAGAAAAGTTTAGTACTGTTTGATGGATTTTTTATATAGTTTATTTAAAGTGCTATTTTTAATAATATAAAAGTAAGTATAGTTACATATTAAATGCTTGTAGCTTTAATGACAACTGTTACAATTGATGATGAAGTGGTTTAAAGTCCATGTCTGTTTTGTGTTGGTGCCAGGTATTGTTATAAATTAGATGATAGTTATAAAACTAATTGTAATTAGAATAATGACAGGTGCCTGCTTATATAACATTTTATCATAATAATAAATATTTCTTCATTCAATTATAAATAAGATAGTTTTTTTACTAGATGGAACAAACCAAAACTCATGGACTTTAATTACATAGTAAAAAAAATTATCTTTTGACAACACAGGGCTAGGGTGGGTAACCATCCTAAGTGCGTGGGGCATATTGTTAAATTGTCCTCTTTACATATTATAATAGTTAAAATATGAGTATTGCCTTAAATTAACATCAAATTGTAAACAAGTACTAAAATTAATAGTTAAATTGATTAGCCAACTATAGTCGAAAAATAAACAGCGAATTCAGTAATTTTAACTATTATTATCTTCTGAGAAGTAAGAACTGTGAATTTTTTTATTAAATATCTAATGAAATGAAGAAAAAAAAATCATACACACCTTAATAATACAAATTTACTTCATTCAGGGTAATAATGGCTACAAAAGATATACTTAAATTTTATTCTTTATTGTATCTATAATATCGATCATAAAAGGTATTATTTTTATTATATATTCTGTAACAAAGTGACCCAAAATTACCCTGTTAGTTTATATAATAGTTAATTTTATAATAAATCATTATATTAAGAAAAAAATACAATTTCCATTAATAATATATCAAATCTATTATTGTATAATTATATGTAATCTTTTCCTATTTTATTATCTGTTGTAAATGGTATATAGGAAGAGGTTTCTTTTAGTAATATGACTTATGGTAAACATAATAATTATCCACGTAATATATATTACGATATATTCTTTGTATAAACAACTGTTAACTACATAGCAACTTTAAAAATAAAAGCATAGTTCGTTGTTGGACGCTTTTATAGACTTCGTGGCAATATATAGGGAACAATAGACTAATTACTTTATTAGTTTACGAAAATACACTAGCGCTATGACTGTGGCGTTATTAATAAATCTAGAAATAAAAGAACAAAATTAATATAAAATAGTGTCAATTGAGTTTTTGTTTAGCAAATATACACAATTTCCTGAGAGAAATAATACTTGGCTTACGTTAAAAAACTGAATACAAGCTAAAGTGTACAAATATTTTGTTTCCTTTTTCTAAATTGTTTAATAACGCTACAAAGGGCAGCTACACACATGTGTCTTTTTTGAGTAAATACTTGATAACGTATTAGACATTGAGCAGCAAACATATTGATAATAGAAAAAGCAATAAATTTAATGTGTGCAGATGCCCTAATATAATACTTGAATAAAATCTATTATATAGGTATAAATTAGATAGGTATGTTAATGAATTTGACTAATAGTGATGTGCTCAATAAAAATCTAAATTGAGTCAAAATTCATGATTTTTGAAAATGTAGCATGCTACATTTTTCATCAAGAAAACAATAAAGTTTTTTTCCAATTTAATAATTAGGCCATTAACATTTTCTAATTACACAAATTATCGATTTTTCAATAACTCAATAAATATCTTTTTATTTGGAGCCAGATTTTCAGTATCTCGGCAGATTATGTTTATAAATGTATAATTTTGGACCATTTTAGATTTACTTGGCTATCCTCTATACTCGAACTTCATGTTATCCGTAGATATAGAGGAGGAAACTTAAAGTAATTTACGCTGTGGTATTATATTATTTTTAGGTATAAAAATTAGTTTACAAAAAGTTTTATCGTAAGATAGCTTCAAGTCTTAGCTGGGATATATTGCATTTTATATTTAGATTTTGTTTGTTTGATTATAAGTTTTGTAATATGAGTAGCTCCAAAGACGTATTTTGCTTTTATAGTCACAGTAGTTGTATGGACAACAAAAAAAGTACCTATCAATTCAATACTTTTCATTCTTTATTTTTCATTGCTAAAATAAAATAAGAATGTTTATGTTAAAAGTAAATTATTTAAATTAACAGAAAAGGTACATTATTGTAATTAACAATTAACAGAGAGTCATTAATATTATAAAAGTTTTTATAAGCCTGTTAAAGACCACGAAAATAATTTTCCCTTATATATCGCGCGCACTGTTGTTCGCTTTGTATTGTTAATTAAAAAAACCCGATTTCTTTTATCTGATTGAATCTTCTGCTCTTTGGTCTTTTTTTTTGTAATAACCTTTACTGGTTCCGCAATTCATATCGATGTCGATTTTTAATATACTTTTAAGCAAAGTTTATGGAAAGATTGAGTGCACTAGAAAAGTTACCGAAGATTACTAGGTATTCGGCTCTTAACATATCTAAATTGACTGGATTACGTAAAACATGTATTATGTAAAAAGATTTAAATTAACATTCAAATAAGTTAAAGAGATAATAATTTTTTTTAATGTCATCTTTTTATATATATTCATTTATATATTCTTTAAAACACTAAAGTTGATTGAAGAACTGTATAACCGATAACTATAACACATTACGCAGCATAAATGGAGATTCCTTATAATTTTATTTTAAATAATATTTGCAGCTATTATATGATCCTTCCAGTCAAATATTGTTTACAGCATAAATACTTATAAAAAATGATAATTAGATAGAAGCGTTTTATAAAATAGTTTGAAATCGAAATAATTCTTAAGGTTGTGTCATAGAATATATTAAGTAATAAAAATCCGTTATCATACTCTTCCAATGAAAGCAATGCTATAGACAAATTATGTATCCACAGATTATACAATAGACATTACTAAAAAGTATTAGTTTTGCGTGTTCTAGACAACTTTATACAATAACAAGTATAGATAGTTTTAATTTATTCATATATTTAAAGGAAAGTTTATATTATCTAGCGTAATTACGAATTTTCTATTGTTGTTTTGTATATTTAGTACTATTAAAATTACTATAATACTAGATACTTTTAGCTATTAAAGATGTTAACAGTATACTGAAATCAGACAAACTGGAAACTTACAATGAAATTACAATTTATATCGGGTTTGTTATATGAATTATTTTCAGTATCATCTTAACATCTTTAATTCATTAAAAATCATTCAAAGAACTAGTAAAATTATATTTTTAAGTTAAAGCGTATTTTGTGATTGAACATCTAGAAATTTATATTCATAGTAAATTCTATATGTGTTCTTCTGTCATATAAACTGTGAACGCACAAATCTGCCTTAAAAATTAATGAACTCTTAACGAAAAAGATATTGCCCTAAAATATAATGGGCGTTATAGAATTTTAAGCAATATCATTTGATAATTTTGCGTGTTTGACATATTGATAGAACTTTGTTTGCCGGCATGTTTGCCAAACCATACTTTTGACGGTGACTGCCATGTAAGAAGTTTTTAATATAGCAAATGTGCTGCAGAATTTATCGCATTGTATCGTCTATCTTTCACAAATGTTATAGTTCCATTATTTTTAAATCGATTTTCAATTGCACAAGATGCATAAAAATTGTTGGAAAAAGCATTGACATAAAATAATTTCAACTCCTGTGTAAGCTACTTGATGCCGTATTGCCTTGGTGCAGGATAATAACAAAAGCTCTTCATATGCTATGTAATATGGTCAAAATATTGTATTTTTTCAATATTGTAGAAATATGCAATTTATGCAACATAATGGACGTTGATTTTGTTATCTGCATGCTTTAAAAACATGCATCAGGCCATGATGGACAATGTTATCCGTGCCTATAAAGGTAATATTTTACATTTTGTCCGAACAGTATAAATTTGCTTTATAAATTATAAAGTTATAGTTTGAAGGATTTAATATAAGTTTTAAAAGGTTTTTTACAACTAAGAATCGTTTTATGATATTCTTAGAATATACATTCAGTAGCATCTTGAAATACTGTAAGTGCGTTGTAAGTTGAATGTCGCAAAACCGATTTTTAGGGAGAGATTGTTGACACGCTAGTCAAACGCTAGTGATTTCATTACGCATGGTGTCTTGTGTCTCAGTCGCTCGTCAACTCTCATTGGCTGCTAGACTCTACTTGTGCGAAATTCTCGCAAAACCCAGATATGTCCTGTCAACTTGAAATGCGCTTTCTGTACATTACGTAACAACTTATTTTAGAAAGACATATTTAGATTACGTATAAAAATTTTAACGTAGCGGGATTTGAACCTGCGCCTCTTGAAAACTTATTGTAGTTCATTATTTTTTATTGAAACGCTTATGATTCGTAAAATGGTTTGTGATACACTCATCTAAAGTACAATAAGAGTCATTTTGTAAGCAATAAATTTTTTAAAGAAATAGCCTGTTTTCTTTCACCAATTCCCACTCGGAGGTATGATGTTTAATTTCTTTTGCATTCCTCTGCTCCAGTACCTAAGATGAAGCGCGGCGTTGAGTTCCACCACTCAACATGCTAGCTCTCAGCATCCTCTAAAATATAATTTAGTTCTATACATATGAACAATATCAATAAAGGGAATAAACAATCTATGGTCATCATCATCATTAATCATTATCTAGGCCATCGTGGCGCAGTGGGTCTGACTGTTAACGCGATTGGTTCTGGGTTCCATTCCATTCAAGGGAATGATTATATTTTCACCACGCTGATAAGACAAAGTGCGTTTAGTTCCGCACAATATGTCAAATTCGGGCGAAAGTGGAAAAGGAAGTGTCATGACACTAGATGTTTACCCAGCTATGCGATAACAATGAGATATGAGGGTGAAAAAATAATGAATTGATACAATAAAAACATATTCGCAAAGTTAATTTTATTCGTAGGTATATATGCATTAGATTTTTACATTTGCATTCTATAAGATCTATTTGTTTTCTATTTATTCATAAATGTATTTTCTTCCTGGAATGAACTTAAATAAAGATAGAAAAAAAAACCAATGCTTTAATCAATTTTTACCCTATTTTTTATAGAATTTTAATGTCAAGTTAAATAAATAGGGTAAATTAATTAAGTCTATCAAGACCTACTTTTTCATCATAAACATTATCATCATTTTGTATTATTACTTCGTTTTTTTGAGACAGATTCATTTGAACTGCAAGAGACACAATTTTCTGGAAGACTGTCTAGCCATTTCTGAAATTATAATATAATAGACATTCAAACTCAACATCACAAAATAGTAATGCAGGGACTCGAATACGATAATTTTATATTTTTATCATGATTCACATCACGTTACTAATCTATAAGAATAAAATTAGTTATTAATTCTACCAATAAAAAGGTAAATCATAATATTTCGTTCTAATCGTAATATTTTTATTTTATTCTATTCATAATTTTTTTTAAATCCATGAAATTTTAATTACGTAATTATGACAGGGTAGATTACATAAAATTCTTATTATTTTGCAAGCTAAAAGCAAATTCCTCTTTTTACGCTTAAGTATATGATTGTTTGCTAAAGACCATTGTGGCGCAGTAAGGAATTAGATATATATACTTTGTATAAGTTATAACCGTTGTATGTTATCTACTCATGATAGTGTTTGTTTAGGTTTCGTCAAATTACTTTTATTAGGTTCCTGTAACTTTCGTCCGGTCGCCTTGCCAAAGGCAAATCGTCACCCTGCTGCGTAGGGTGCGGAGGATAATCGCCATCCGGGAGATACGTAGGTACCGGAACCATCTCCGGTGAGGCAGCATGCGCACTGGGATGCCAGGGGATCTGGGCGCGATAGCTCTGGCGTCGCGACTTTGACAGTCCCGGCTGGCAACACCCTCAGCCAGCTCTAGCCCGTCGAGGGTGACCCCCACCCTTGAATGCCGCTGTGACTTCCGCGATGTGCCCTGATTGATCCCGCCGGCTAGTGGCGGTCGAGGAGGAGCACCGTAAGGTTTTATTGGGTACACGGACTGCCTACATTTTCCAGTTCGGGGTCCTATATAGCCACGTTCGAGTCCCCAATCGGGCTGGTATCCATAACGGATTTCCTCACGGTTCGTCAATTATTAGATTATTAATTTGTTTAACAGATTTTATAATGTCAAGATAGAAATAAGATACCGGTTACTTTCAGTTGGATTCTTAAATAAATAGAATTTTATAATAGAAGTTGGAAAAGACGCTCGACGACAAAGAGTTTACGATTACGATGTTAATTATAGATTCCTGATAAATAATTTTTAATATATATCTCCTTTGATGAACTACTGCGGAGGTACGCAGGAATTAAATGAAAGTATAGAAAAATGATAATTCAAAGTACAAGGCGAATTACCCGATATTATTTAATTTCCTTAATAAATTTTTGCAGAGGTATATTGTAATTTTGATTTTTTAGAAAATCGATTTAGCGCCATATCTAAAGTACATAACTACTAGTACCAGCTTACCACATCCTAGTGTAATACATTTTACAATTTAATTAATTGATTACCTTACCAGCTGGAATAAGTCGATCAACTTTTTTCATACATGTGAAATTTGCTTTTTGTCCTACTAAATGCTTTGTCATTTCGGTTGTCGATACAACTTTATTAACTATTTTTTTTAACATTTCAGGGTCATTTTCCAATATTCCTGGAAACATTAAGGCTAGTGGTTGTACTTGTGTGTTGCGTCCAACTTGACATTCAATCTAAAAAAATATGGACAATTTAACCACCTGCTAGGGTTCATTAATAGAAAAAATATATGTACTAATAGATAATAATAATTATAAAAATATTTCAATATATCAAATTACAATACTTTTTCTCCATCACTCGTACTACAGCATTGTATATCGGAATATTGAAATATATCTACCCACTCTGAGTCTTTTGCTAATAAGGAACATGGTTTTTCTTTTGGTTCTTCAATGTTTGTTATATTATTAATATTGCCCTTGAATTTCTGAAAAGTTCGTCTATTAATTTACATGGACTAGCAACTGCTAGTGACTAGCATTTTATAATTAAACATCAGGTATATAGGTATGTATAAGTACTTTGTTATGTTTGTCCATTTTAAATAAAAGATCATGATTGTCATCACATATTCCTTATAATAAATTTATTAGGTTTAAGGATACATATCCTTTCTGACACATATTGCATCATTGACATATGTTACAAATAAATATTTACAGTCAAGTAAATCCAGAAAAGACAAAAAATATTATAAAATAATTAAAAAAATGTATGTCAAATATAAAAATAAATAGATTTTATTTGTCATGATAAATCAAAGTTTCATTAGAAACACATTATCTGTAAAAGATAAGGTTAGAGTAACTTAGTTATACACTTCATTTACCAATTTACACATTGCATGTGTAAAGTGCTGAACCACTGTGATTTCTTTTACCATTTCTTTAATGAAAATAATTTAGAATTACATCAAAGCCATCATGTGTCTTATCAGACACTTTGTCACTGCACAATTATTATTTTATATCATTGATTATTATTGTATATCATTAAATGGAGTGTTACTTAGAAAAATGTTAATTAAAAAAAAAGCAAAATATATTTAAAATACTTTTAATTACATTCATATTTAAAGGTTATAATATTATTTTATGAATAGTCATCATCTTCTGTATCATCTTGCCTCATCCCTGAAGGCGGTGGAACATATGGTTGGGGTGTCCCTTCAACACCAACTACTCCTTGTTGTTGTAATAATAACCATTGTTGTTGTTCTTGTTTTGCTTGTTCTTCTCTAGCCTAAAATGATTTTAATTGTTATTTTGATAAATATATAATCTTCTTCACAAGTAAATATTGATTGTATACAGCTAACACAACATTCTAATAATAATTTAAAAGTATATAAATTGATCTCATTTTACTTAAAAATAAAGTTTTGAGCCCTACTTTGGCAAAGAGTTCTTGTTGTTGCCTTAAAAGTTCTTCTTCTGGTATACCTAAGTTTTCAAGTCTAGTACTTTGTCGTCTCCTTTTAGCTGCTACAGCTTTACAATCTTTCAAAACTGCTTCTGCCTCAACTGTGTAGTCACTAAAACCTAATCTATCTAAAGCTAAAATAGATAAATATTATTAAATTTAATTTTACCTTTATGCATTTATCAGTTAGTTATATATCAAGTCTCAGGTCTTATCTATAACTGGGGAATTGATATTATATAGGATTTGTGTATAACATAAATTAAAGCTATGTATTTATACTATAACAAAATATCAAGTGCAACTATAACTAAGTAATATTCACCTGTGAGGACATGCTCTGCATTGATTGTTTTCTTATTATTTTGATTACATACTTCATTTGCTTCAGAACTAATTAAATGAATAAATTCTGTACAACAATTTAATATCAGTTCACGCGATTCAAAGGCTACCCTAATAGAGGGTACTAATTCTTTAATCATTTTATTTATACTGGCTCGAGGTAGAGTTAATTCATCTTCTTCTGATGGAGGAGGACATAATTCTCTTTCTGGACTACCCATATTATATGTAATATGATGGAGTGTACGAAAATAATAACCAAAGAATTTAGTTTAACGTAATCAAAGTTATAAAGTTACCAATATACTTAATGAACAAAATTAATGGACTATATAATTTGTATATTATCTTACTAATGCTTAACCATCTTTTTAATTGTATTGTCACTTTGATTTAATTATTATTATAACTTTAGTACGTTTTCTACACTATCCCTGGACTATAAACTGATACAGTTGGTAACTATGACACTTGACAGATGACATTTACGAATGACACTAAAACAAAGAAACCCAAAATCTACAGCGTGCGCAGGTAAAAAAATTACGTAGGCTTATAAAATTACTATATATTAAAAGATTTTAAATATTGGTTTGTATGTTACAAAACATTTTTAGCAATTTTAGCTGCAGTAAAAAATAATATGGAAAAATATAGTAACAGCGTAATCAAATCCCGCATTACCCATACCCATAAAATAGGCCATAGCCTCAGTATCAAGACACTCCTTTCTCTACTTTCCATCCGAATAAGATACATTGCGTGTTGAGTAGCGGACACCACGCTTTGTCGAACCATCGTGTTTACAGTTGTTTTTAATGTAAAATTGTGATTTGAGAGGCACGCTTGTACATGCTTTTACTAATTATCATATTTGTGTTGCAGATGGCATGTTGAGATTTATTATCTAATATCAAGTTGAAAGAGTGAAATGTATTTAAACAAAACCAAAAAAATATAATAATACAAACTATTTCTGAATACAAGAATTGACTTATATTACGCACAAAGAGTACTGTAAAGAATAAAACAACGTCTTTTCGTAATAAGGCTTTATTCAACTATATATTAAAGTGATAGACATATTATGTATACATATCATACAAAAAAACTGATCGCTGTCTGTACATGGAATATATATGGGAAAAAATAATATTACGGGCATTTATCAATGTAATAGAACCCAAAACAATGATTTTTAATTTTCTTTCAGTTTGTCTGTGGACGCTTATCTCAGAAACGGCTTAATATATAAATATATAATAATAGATTTAAATGCAATAATGATTATTGTATTGTGGTAAGCGTCATTTAATATTTTGTGTTTATTTCATTTGGTTCATAAATAAAACAGTTACATCTATTTAAATTATAAACGCAGGTGGGCGAAAAAACTAAATAGTTTAGTCATGTAGTTTACGCAGGCGACGCCGCGAGCGTGTCGCAAGTATAACATATGTTTCTAGGTATTATAAATGACCAGTAATACTAACGGTACTATGGGACTGAAGGCACGAAAATTATAAAAATATAAATGTAATAAAAGATGAATGTACAAGAATCAGTGACATAACGTCTGCTAGTGGCTACAGGAACTTGAAATACGAAGAATTAATTTTAACGTTTGGTCCAACAGTACTGAAGTCTTTTAAAATTAGAGTCGATCATATGAAGAAAATTTCTGATTTGTCCATCTTCAATCCTGCCCGCGAACATGTTATCTCTTCTTAAGGAATTCAATATCAGAATGAGTCCAAGTAATTATTTTACTTTTTGGCTTGTGTGAACCAAATATTTATTTTTCTGCTTTTTTATACTTAAAATAATAAATATTGCGGCTGCCTGCATAATATCATCGTGCTTTAACGCTTGTTTCCAACGAACGCTGGCGAAGACAGCTTGTTGTCATCTAAAATGTTTCTCAATTCGTTGGCATTTTATTTCAATTTGATGAATACACTACTGATACAAAAGCTGGTAATGTTTTATAGAGTTGCAAACTGTTGACAACACAGAATTTTCCATCAATTTCAGTGGATCTTTAGCTAAAGAGAAGAAATATGTTGATCACATTTTTGTAATCATGGCATGCACCTTGGTTTTCGTGATGTTGGAAATAAGTATGCATAAAAATGTTATATAAATAACATTAATACTACAAGACATTACAAGTGAATGTTTTCTTAACATGAATATTGAAATAATGTTATTTTATTTGCTCTTCTAAAATATTGTATGTTACTGAACAAAAAGAGTAGTGTTTAATTAGTAATAAGCTTTTTAATAAATAAAGATTTTGCTTGGTTTTATTGTCTCTTATGGCAAATTTTCTTCAACATGACATAGTTTTTTGAAAGGCTGTTTTGTACTGTTTATTTCATAAAATACATCCTTTAACGTTATTTTGTATAAAAGGAATATAATTTATCGATTTTATCAATAAAAGTCTTTATTTAAAACATTTTATTAAATTCGATAAAATAATACGAATGGTGCCACAATTGGTCTTGAGAACTGCCGATAAGCTGTATTATTGGTAATGTCATTTATTGACATTGACAATTTTTAGTACTGAAAATATAATGGCCACACTTTGTGTAATATTGTTTCAAGAGTAAATATTTAATTTTGTATAAAATGGTTTTCTATTTTACAAGTAACGTTGTTGCACCACCAGTAACACTTTTTATGGGAGCTGATAAACATGAAAGTAATATTGACATTAATCTTTTTATTTCTTAGTGAAAATATCAAGAATATTTTTTAATAATTTATTTTGCATTTTAGACGAAGATTTGATAAAATGGGGTTGGCCTGAAGATATTTGGTTTCATGTTGATAAAGTTTCTTCTGCGCACGTTTATCTTCGTTTAGTGCCGGTGAGAGACTTAATTTTACTTACTTTGAAAGCACTGAATGTATTTTATTTTAATATATCATATTTTTAGGGTCAAACTATAGATGACATTCCAAATTCAGTTCTTGATGATGCCTGTCAATTAGTTAAGGCTAATTCAATAATGGGTAATAAAATGAATGATATTGATATTGTCTACACCATGTGGGCAAATCTGAAAAAATCACCCAGCATGGAGGTAAGTATTTTTTTTTCTATCTTTAAACATCTGTCCAATTTAGATCCTTATATGTCATAAAGATCAATCAAAAAAATAAATGATTGCTATATGTTAATACCTCAAACACATACCCTTACAGTACAATACCCTTTTATAGCACTGAAATGTAATATATTTTATTTGTAATATTGTATATTATTTTTGTTGACAGGTTGGGCAAGTTGCTTTCCATAAGGATGGGGATGTAAAAAAAGTAAGAGTGGTTAAAAGAATTAATGAAACTATAAATAGACTTAATAAAACAAAAAGAGAGGCTTTTCCAGATTTGAGATTAGAAAGAGAATCTAGAGATAGACTAGAAAGAGAAGACAAAAAGAAAATATTACGTGACAAAAAGGAAAAGGAGAAAGAAGAAGAAAAGCGTAAGAAAGAGGATGCTGAACTTAGAAGTTATTCTACTCTAATGAAGAAAGAAAATATGACTACAAATTGTGATGGAAACGACTCTGACGACTTTATGTAAAATTAATTATAAAAACACAATTAATTTTATGTTATGGTTTTATTTAAGTTATGCAATTAAATTTCAACTATTTTTATACCGACAGAATTCAATGAGTTGACAATCCAAGTAGGATAGTCTTTGTTTGGATAAACTTCACACATAAATTCTTTTACGAATTCTGGAAAAGTGCCTTTCTCTATATTCTCCCTCATAGTTCCCATAAGTCGTTTCTGTAATTAAAGATTGTGATTTTATACATAGACAATAAATTTATCAAATACAGAAAAAACAAAGTAACAAATTTAAAAAACTGACCTGAAATGCAATATTATGTACAGATATAAGATGACAAGCGACTGTTTCCATGGATACAATACAATGTAAATAAGCCCTAGTATAATTTTTGCAAGTAGCACAGTCACATTTTGTATCTATAGGATTCATATCAGTTTCATAAATCTTCTGTTTTAAATTCAGCTGCCCTTTATTAACAAGTGCACATCCAAACCTCTACAACATTTATATTTTATTAATTTAATATTAATAGAAATAAAATACTAGTATTTTATAAATATTTAAAAATCTTACTGCTGTACGAGTTGGGTATACACAATCAAACATATCCACTCCAAGGGCAACACATACAACTAAATCAATAGCTAATCCCACTCCCATTAGATATCTTGGTTTATTTTTATCCAATATTTCTGTTCCAAGGGCAACCATAGGCCAAAAGTCATCTTTTGCTTCACCACCACTAAGAGATTACAATTATAATAAAATATGACGCACACTACTTTTAAATTTTTTGGCTTATTAATAAAATCCATTTATTTTTGTTGGTTGTTTAGTAATAATATATAAAAGTAAAAAAAAACATTACCTCAGACCACCTATAGCAAAGCCATTTACATCTTTGCTTATGTGTTCTTGAGCACTTTGTTTTCTTAGTTCATGATTAAGCAAACCTTGCACAATTGGAAATATGTTTTGGTCATTGGGTCTTTTGTGAGCCTTCAAGCAACGATCAAGCCATCTACTTGTTCTTTCAGTTGCCTCTTTAATCCTATCATAGTCTTGAAATGTTGTTTGTACTACATCATCAAGTTGCATTATAATGTCTGCTCCTGTAAATATTCATGTTTAGAAAATATTTCTTAACAACTATGTTATCAAATATGGCAAGTGATTTTAATTACAATAGTTAAGTGAGAATTAACCATAATAATGCAATTAAGATGAATACCAATATAATTTTGAATTTCTATAGATTTTTCAGGTGTAAGCATAATTTCAGTGTCATCATAAGGTGACTGAAATTTGACACCTTCTTCAGTTATCTCAGCTAATTTGAGTAATGAAACCATTTGAAAGCCTCCAGAGTCTGTAAGTAGTGCTCTCTTCCAACCCATGAATTTATGAAGACCTCCAGCTTTTTTTAGCACTTCAATACCAGGTCGATTTCCTAAATGATATGTGTTCCCTAAAATAATTTCGCAGTCTAATTTTTCTAATTGATCTGGCAATAATCCTTTCATGGTTCCCTTAAAAAATTATGTAAGTTATGAGAAAAGTTTTCTAAAAGTTCGTAAGTGTCAAAGAACAATTAATCAATGTAAATAAAAGCTCCTCAGTACCTGAGTTCCAACAGGCATAAAAACAGGAGTTTTGACGTCATAATGAGGTAATTTCATAAGTCCAGCTCGAGCTCTAGTTATAGGACATTTTGTATGTATACTATATGATAATGCATTAGCAGTACTTCCCATTGGAATATTTGTTCAAAGCTTATTATTATTTTGCAACAAGTTTTTCAACCAAAAATATTATCCAAACTAGATTTTAAGACTACAAAAACAATAATTTATACTTTGATTATTTCAAAGGTTCAATTTGTAGTTAATATGTTATTATACTATATATCCAATATGTTATTCAATTAATAACATGAACAAAAATAAATAATATTATAATAGTGTATGTTTACAATTCTAGGTTATGCTTACGATTTATGTTTAGGGTTGCCAACTTGCAAGTATTAATTTGGAAAGAATCAATAATTCGGTATAATAAATAATCTAATCATTCCTTAAAGTTAAACCTTTCACGGCCAAAATCGTCATATTTAAAATATTAATTATTTAAGATTGTTTTAAAATAAAGGATGTGATGTAATTAATATATACGACCTATTTCATAGTATTTTACTTGGCGTTGCGTAACGTTAATATAATTTATCAATTAACATTTAATTACCAAATTTAGGAAACCTTAAGGAAAACATACTGCTGCGTCTGCATGGAGTAACGGAGTGAATTGACTCTAAGATTCACTCTGCTATGCGGAAAAAACGTAAAGCTAAAATTGGGCATTGGACCGCAATTAGGCCCAAAGGAATCAGAAGAATCATTATAGAACTGTAAACTTGTGCCATATATTACTACTAGTATTATATTAAATGGTATTTAAAAAGATACTGTGACACTTTTGCAAAAACAAAATCAAGATCTAAGTTGTCAAAAAGGTTAAGGTGAATAGTAAGTATAATTATCAAAATAACTGACTATAAAGTTTTAGATCACCACGGTAATTCTGAGAGAAAACTCCAGTTGTGCGGCGCAAGTACCGGCGCAGGCACAGGATCGTAAATAAGTGTCCCTTAATACATTGGTATAGGTTCTGTAGGTTTTCCTGAGTATGATATAAAATACGCGTAGTCTTATAGTTAAATATATTTATAGAATTGGACTGTTTTATATGACGTGATTACACAAAAGCATAACAATTAGGAAAAAATGGTTTATTGAAACAGTAAGAATGGCACAATAGTATCAAAAGAAAGTTGTAATTTTTCGAACTAAGGCTAAGCGGAAGATAGGAATTGGATCCTAGGAAGGAAAAACGTTTCTTAAGATAGGTTCGAGTTCATGACAGAGAATAGAGTAGAGATGAGTGGCAGTGGAACATGTGCAAACATAGTGTAATTTAGACAGCAAAAGTCTGTCACAGAATTTTTTGTTTTAATTGGTAAAAAAATCTTCTGTTCTATCCCAAATACGGTGCAGTCAGCAGTACTAAAAAAATAATAGACATATATCAAGCATATTGGCTTTATTCAACACAGAAAATTAGTAAGATAATTTTTATAATGAGAAAGAATTCCTTCAGTTCCGTTATTATCTTTATTTTCTAAGTTTTAATTATTTAAATTTTGAATATTATGTTGTAATAGTAATTCAGTTTATAATCGTTTTTTTTTAAGAAAACACTATTCACGAGTTTTCAGTTATCCGTACCTTTATTACATATCATTTATAGTATGTATTAAATTGGCGTTTGTATAAAATAAGACTATATTAGGTTATGCTAGTCTTAATGTCTAAATACGAAGTCCACCTTTGTTTTTCTAATTCTTACAATTTAACTTACTTCTATTATGTAAAGGGGTTTATTTGGAATATAATATCTAACGACTACTTTTATTATTCTACTGGCTACTCACTATTATATTACTATTGCAGTTTTACATTGCAATAGTAACTTATTCGGTTTTGTAATTACTTAAATCTATGCTCATTTATTGGTGCAACGACAACTTCAAAAGTTTAAAGGTGTTTGAGTTTTACAAGCACTGTCTCCGTGGCAGCGGCGTCACTATCATGGATTACTGTTTTAAGGCTTCACTCGTCTGATGAATGTGCTTATAGTGTCACTTCTGTCGTCAGAGTAGTAAAGACAGGTGTTAGTAAAATAAGATCTTGGATTTTCGCGATTATTACACGTTTTGAAATGAAACTATTTTTAGCCGGATTAATTGCGTCTATTAATCTCCTGATCACATGTAGACTGAGGTGTGTGACTGACCTGTGACCATGGACTACTAAAGTAAAGTGTTTGAAACGTCGGGTTCTAAAATGTAAGCGATAATTCGGTTAAAAATAAGTTTCATTTCACAAAGGTGTGTGTTAGTATATTTGGTTAATGCGACGACTGCGTGAAGGATGCTTTCATAGATACGGTAAACCTTTAGAATAAAATTTCCTTAATTGCTTATATTATGTACTTTATATTGCACTTAATTTATTTCTAACATTTTATGGTAATTATTTATTTGCTTTCTTTAATTATGTTATATCAACACAGAACGGACACTACGTGTTGCTCTATGCTAATTATAATTTCTTATTCCTTATGATATATTTAGGTTCTAGTTGACATATGTTGAGTACTTGATCATAGTTTTATTGCGGAGTAATTATGAAACTATGAAATCTCCTAAAATATTCATTGAAATCAAACGATGTATAGGTATAAGCGATGTATGTTATTTCAAATTAAATACTTGTGATAAATAACGTGTTTATTTGAATAAGGATTAACATCATGTTTATAAAAACACATTCGGAAATAATGCATCATATTAGAAATAAATTTCATTACCATAAAAAGATTATTGACTTTAAAAGATACACATGCTGTCTCGGACTTTTTTTTAGAACTTTTAGAGGGGAACAATTCTACCATATGACTTTTTTACGTAACTTTAAGCGTGAGCGTAAACAACGGAAGCTGTCATAGGAGGAGTATAGGATATAGCCTTCCTCGATAAATTGACTTTCCATCAAAATATTATTTGAATTCGAAACAATAGTTTCTGAGATTAGCGCGTCCAAACAAACAAACTCTTCAGTTTCATAATATAACGGTTTATTTTCGTTAAGCTTGAGTCATCTCTTTCTTGTAAAACTTGTGAGACTGGGAGGTTGCTGGTTATATACTTGTTGGGAGCCCTCTTGTGAGTATGTTGCATATAGCATCCGGTAGAACATGGATTCTTTGATTAAGGGACGCTAGAAGTCGTGCGTGTGATATTTGTTTTTGTTGTGGATGTGTTTGTGTACTAAGTAGGCGCTTTTTGTCTCCATGATGGCACGGGGATGCAGTAATCGTGCTGATTGAGATGTAGCTTTAGATTTTCAGCAATACTCTTTTCAGGCCGAATAAAATTTGTCAATTTCCTATATCAATTTAAGCATCCGTTTTAACGCCATTTTCCTACAATAGAAATGGTTGCAATTCGTAAGCTTGAAGGTGAATCACCAGAAATGGCACGAACTCTTCATTAATTGATTGTAGATTGATTCTGATATTATTGAATTAGACGTGTTTTTATTGCTATGAGAGACACTCACTGCCACCAGTGACGACTGCTTCGAAAAGGTTCATCAAACTCTGTAGGGGTGTGCGCAGCCTGGGCGGTTCAACGCTTCTCTGAGGTAGTGCTCGAGAAGGAAGCGGCGGAAAAGGGCCTTCTCCAACCTCACCACTTGCCGCAAACAACTAGGTCGCCAGAGAGCTCCAGACTTTCGCCCTAATCAGTCAGGGTGCGGTCAGCTTGAAAGAGCTGATCGCCTAGTTTCCTGGCACGAGTAGGCAAACGTAGGTTGCTGCCACGCGCTTCTCTGAGCTAGCCGTCGAGAGTGACTCACCACCCTCGACTCCGCGACGTGCCTACCCGTCCGACTTCCCAATCGGGTAGGTATCAGTAACCGATTTCCTCACGTAAAAAAAATTGACTTTTGAACTTTAACCAGTAAAGTTCCTAAATTGTAAGTTTAAATTGGTAAATCTTAATATTTTTCGTAGTACGGGCTTTTACAGTAACATATGTATATAGTACAGGTTAGTTCATAGTAACTGTAAATAAAACCTGAATTTTACCAAGGTATATTTTTGTAATATTTAGATTTTCCGTTGCGTGAATGCTAGTGGCGAAGTGTCTATATAATATTTCCACCGGTCACCATTGGACATTTTAGAAACTAATTAATATTTTTCACTATTTGTTAGCAAGTGCGCGTTTGTAATAATATATTATAGGTGTCGTAATGGTTTATGGTGGTTCGGTGAAAGTAGAGGGGACGTTTGCACAGGTGTACTCGCAGCAACAATGCGTGTACCCAGATTATTTACAATATTAAGGGCCGTACTGTTTTAGCGAGTTTCGTCGTCAAATTTGTGATTTCACCGTAATACTATATGAACCAGTTGTACTACTATATTGAATAACCAGTAAAGTGGTATATGTTTATATAATATAATAATAAGAAAAATTGTCAAATAAAAAAAAAATTATCATCCGATCATCATCATAATCCCTTTTTATGTTAATGTTTACGTCGTTAACCCATTTCCCTGGCCTACCGGGTTAATACCTTACTTTTTGGCATTTTTACCAATACTACGACTTATACACTTATATCCTTATAATCTTATAAAAACCTCAAACTAGCACAAAACAACAAATTAAAAAGTATTTGTGTGCGACTGTATTTCAGGGACGCAGGACGTGTGATCGGGGTGCCGGAATAGCAAACGGCTGGTCAAACCTCTATAGGTTTCTATGATGCCTTGCACCTGACTCCTATCGCTGAACAGAACCAAAAAAAATAAAACACCGCAATCAAGGTCAAACATATCGCATAAACCATTGCGGTATTAACTTAATAAATAATACCTAATTATTTTCATAATTGGAGTAGTTTTGTGCTGGGGTTGGTTATAATTATTAACCGTTAATTGAAGTGTGTATTAATACATTTTACTGTATTAACAGAAGATTATTAGACTACTTACTCGACACCTAGGCTAAAAAACTTACTTGCAGTCATTAGATTCTCATAAAGTTTGACAGGTTGGACGAAACTGCGTCACATTTCGATAAGAAAGAAAATGAAATGACGTAATTAAGTTAATTAAATGACCTGAAAATTCAAATAAAATAAACATTATATATATGTTAGTAATGTAGTTCAAATTTGACGCGGTTTTCAATAAAAAAAACATCTTTTTCACTTGGTTTCGATAATTCGTTACTTGGTTTCAGTAAGTTAAAGAATTGTTTTGGAACAGGTTACCTGTCATCCACTCCACTCGCCACTGAACACCTTACTTTTCTGTCCTAATGTGTGTGACGCCGGCATCTTCCATTGGCGTAAACAAAGCTGAGCGCGCGACGACAGCGCCACTATCGGTACAAAACGTAATCTTTACGATCAGTCGAGTTTCGCTGGGAATAGCAACAAATACGTTGTTGTCGTCGATCCGCCCAACTATAATCATTGGGCTCATTGTTAAAAAGTATGATTTGTTGGCGTTTCATGAAATGCCCAATTGTGATCTGGCCATTATGGGCCGGCAACACATGTATGAATAAGCAGTAAAATAGAATAATATCAACAGTTAATTATAATTAGTAAATATTTATTGTATACCTACTTACAATTTTATGTGATTGTGATAAGTGGGATTAGAATATTCTAATAATGATTTTATATGAATATTTACATAATGTTTAAAAAAGAAAAGGAAACGCTATTTAAGAAAAATAGAAAAAATCAATATCATCAAAAAATAAAATTATAATATATAAAATATGAGCTTGCGGCAGTACTGTCAACTCTGTATCGAATGTTATAAATAATTATAAAGTTGTCTGCGAAACTATCGCTTATTTTTATGAATTACGTTTTGTATGGTAGGTTAGAAAGACAAATATTCTTGATTTTGTGGTTTCTAGACTTGAAAATTTCAATTGTTTTTTATTTCCATTCCATATAAGAAATATCGAATCTCTTTATCTAAGAAATCTTACCATTTCTTTGGTCCGTTTCTGTAGGTCTACTATCTGAAATTCTTTCTTATTTTTTAAATCACATACAACATAGACGTTATATCTACCATTTGTATAAAACATAGATGTTATATTCACTATTTGAAGTGATTCTATTCATGAAAAAAAAGCAACTTTCCCTAAGGAATGATTATACCTGCATAAGACAGGACAGAAATTCAATTAAGACAGTTTAAACTACTGCGAAATCAGGATAATTAAGTTATAATTGAAATAAACTTAGTTATCGGCCATTTTAACCTGCAAAGTAGTTTAGCACCATTATTAACCGTTCTTCAGGTTATAAATAAATTGGTTAGATTGGTTATAGTCAGGCTTTACATCTATAGGTGATGGTGTTTCTCGAGTCGAAGTTAATCGATTTACAAATAAACCATCAATTTGATACATTAAAATCTGTCTTTCATCTTTAGGTAGATCTCTAAGCTTTTTCGCTAATAGCTTGCCATATAAGTCGCATTCATCTTCCTCAGGTTGAGGTGGTCGTTCAGATAGTAAACCCAAAACATTTGTAAGCTGTCCAAATGCAGCAGCCATTTGCTGTTCAACCAAGTCTGGAGCAGGACGACGACGTAATTTCTGTGTGAATGTAAGTGTAGGTCTAGGTGTGTTGAATGTTTCATTATCTAGCAATGAAGTTTCATTGTCCATCTCTCCATCTCCAGATTCATTGCCGACTCCATTAATATTTCGTTGTGATTGCTGGAAATTAAAAAAATCTTGGTCAATAAGGGCGAAACATTACAGTTTCTACTTGCATCCTTGTAAAATTTTTTTTTTTAGCAAAATATCATCGAAAAAGGATACAGAAGCAAGTTTCCACTGTTTAAGTTCATTAGAGCAAGCACGTAATTATAAAAAAAAATGCCACTCATCATGGAAGTGAATACATATATCATTTTAACAAAAAAAAGTTGAAATTTATTTTTTTAAGAATCAGTGTATAGCTATAATATATTTGCTGATATATGAAGTCAAGGAAGAATTAGTGACTGGTGTTTTTAATTCTTTAAAAAGTTCACATTAATATGGCAAAGAATCTGCAGAAATGTAATAGATATTAGATATTCTCAACCATGTCCACTATCAGGGTTGAATTGTAGTTTACCCTATGTTTATATAGACAACAGTGCTTTTGCACTTAGTACATATTTATTACAAAGCTGTATCCCGGAATCCATGACAGAATGTTAACCTCTTTTTGATGTTACTAATAATATTGATTTAAATTTAAGCTAAAACTAAAAATAAAAGTGTACTCAGTTATATTACAACTTAACTATCTACAAAACACACTTCTTCAAATAGGCATATAGTATATGCCTCAAAGACCACACAACATATCAGCAAGGATTTTACTTTTATGGTACTAATTAAGGAAACACCTATAATTTCTAAAATTATTCAAACATATGGGATGGATGAATATTTATATTAAAATATTTTTTATATATCATAACAAAGACTATATTTAGCACTTTACTGTGTACGTTAACTTTGTAAAGAATGTTTTAAATCATAGCAAAAAATTATCTATTATTGAAATAAATATTTTATCGTTAACATTTTCAGTTTTTGTTTGGTTGTTTTCCAGCTATGCTATTTAAATTTAAAATATGTCATAAAAGTTGAAATGTTTGATAAATTATTAAGAAATATTGTCTAGTTATTTGACTCAATAATATAAACTTTATTTTTAATATTGTTTTCTAGCCTATTACACATAAGCCATTGAGATAATTAAACAATCTTATTAGTAAATAGCCGATTTAATTGATTTAAACTAGACATTATTACTTACCATTTCAGTATTTGAAATATACTTGCAGGTATATACTGGCAATAAAAATGATTCCATGAATTCGTATGCGAACCAACAAGGTTTGTATGTACAAACCTCTTCAGTACCTTAAACAAGAAAGTAAATATTAGATCCTATAAGACCTTCCTGTTTCCGCTAAGACTAGAATGAAACTAATAACCTATAATAAAGTAAAAACCGACCTGCACCAGACCGAATGCAGTCTTGTTTCTTTTTAAAGTGTTTACGAAAGGTTGTCATTAATATTTCTTTTTTTATCTTCAGTTCTCTAACTGGCTTTTTTAATGCGTGACTAAGTTTAGACCAAGCTTCTGACACTGTCTTTTTGTTTTTGTGATTTATGTCTTTCGGATTCCAAATGCACGGTTCATGTTGATATGCCTCTAGAAAGACCATAATTTCATCGTTTGACCAAGTACACATTGATATTACACAGTTGTAAATAGGGCTGCAAAATAAAATAAGCACTTGCAAGCTCTCGCAAGCTAACCCAAGCACCCTGTTTACACTCTTGTGTTTGTAGTCACTTGGCGAGTCTTGCCAATCGTGTAAATGCACCATTTAAATTTGTGGTTTTTTCGAGGTAGGCAAGGATAACGATCGTGGCGTGCCAATGGGATGTTGCATATATTTCAATTGTTTTAGTTTTATTTAAGGGTAATTGAATTATTGAAATGATCAAGTTATCTTAGAGTTGAGGTTACATCTAATTTATTTCTAGCGTAATCTAAAGTTAAGTTCAACGAGTTTCAAGTTTTTTTTAATGGAATGCTTGACTTAATTAATTTTGAAAGTTAATTAGAAAGATAACTTATTAAATTTTATTGCAATTAAAAGTAGAAATTATTTAAAGTTAAGCCATTAGGAAAAATATTTGTTTTTATTTCGGCAATTATAAAAATAATTAGGCAACCTATTGTATGTAATAATAATTAGTACTTTGTACTAATTTATCATAATATGCCGATGGTAAGTCGTGTCAAATATAATTAAATAATAAAAGAGACAAACTATTTACAATTACAGGACAAAATTAAGAGATAATTATAGTAATGAACAAGAAAATATTACAACAAATGAAATCACGGCCTTTACTTTACTTGTTTGTTTTTTATATTTGAATCTTTCTTAACATATACGGAGAGATATAAATTTAGAAAGTTTGAAGCAGAAATACAATTAAAATAATTTAAAAGTCTTAAGCTTAACTCAAACTTAACATTGTTTGTGTTTACGATCTCTGACTTATGTATTCTAAGTTAATGGTCATGAGTGATAACCATTTCACTATAAAATTTTCAAAAAAAAAAGTTACACTTAACAATTTGTAAGTTAAAATATATGTCTGAGAACTACATGTAGGTAAACATGTTTTTTTTACAGAACCTGTAAATATCTAATTATCCTGGTTTACGCATTAGCGCCAGCAAAAAAATCCTAGCGCCAAGACATTGTGATTTCTATCTAATTTGGAGGCATTGTGTGTTCAGGCAGAACCCAACACTTTGCCTTGTTTTACCGAGCTCTAGTTATTTAAATGTACTTATTCCTTCGAATGGGGATCGAACCTGCAATTATTATGGTTACAGTCAGACATTGTACCATTGCGCCACGATAACTACAAATTAAAAAAAATCGAAGCTATATATGTATTGGATATAATTGCATCGAAAAATTACGATTACATCACGAATATAAAAAAATAATTTCAAATATGATTCAATTTTCTATTTCAATTTATTGTATCATAAATTACAAAAATGGTAATTTGGGCAAATCGTTATTATTGAACAAATTAGTTTAACTAGGTGCGAACTAGGCCATCCGAATTGGACGGTTTTTTGGTTACAGCATCCCGGACTTTTGGTTAAAGCATTCAGGCGCGGTATCGGCAGTAAATCAGTCATTATTTATCTGTAGCACAGACCCTTTAGCGTGAGATGTAATTATATTACTTTGCTCTGTCACTTTTATTTGTCAGTTGTCAAATAAAAAATTGGGATTTTTTGTAGTTCTAACCTAATTTAGATCGTAAAGATTAAGTGAAAAATTTGTACATTAATTTGTTATATGTATAAGTTGTGCGTTTTTAAATCATTGTACATTAAACTAGTGTTGCTACCAATATTTTTGGCAAAATAACATGGATATCAAAACATATGTAAGTTATAGCTGTAGTATATCTTGTTAAGCGTTTAATTTTGTTTTATGTAATGCACTGTATTTTTTATTATTTATTATACATTTTTTTGTTTCAGTATATGTTCTTAATTTTGTTTGTAGGCACAAGTACATTTTTAGCTCAGTTTTTTGACTTGTAGCACGTGTTCTCTGATTTTCTGTGACGTTGGTTCGATTCCACCTTTCTGGTTAGTGTATAAATTAATATTTTTTTAATTCTAAGTTTTTACAACTAATATAAATATGTATTGTTTATTCTTTTATTTTAACTATGTTTGTTTGTAACGTTTTAGTATTTTTCCAAAAATGTACTTTATTTTAATTTCCGTCGATGTAATTCATATACGAAGCATGTCATTTTGAAAGACTATTCGCATATTTTTTTTTATAATTTTTTGTTTTAAATTATAAAGAGTACCATAATTTTGACTGTATTTGCTGGCTTAAAAATGGCTTAGTTGGGTATAACTTGTCTTTAAAGATAAAGTTTTGTAGGTTCATGGTTCAAATCTAAGTCACAGAATAAGTTTTTTTTTTCAGTTGAAGTTTTCGTTCAACAAAATTTATTATTTTGAATAGCTTTTTATTTTAAATTATAATGAATTCTAAAAAAAAAAATCTATCTTGGGTCAAGTGTAATTCAAATCCAAGTCTTAATCAAGAAGTGCTAGTTTTGCCACCTGATATTTTAGAAAAATTAGGTATCAACTTGGGAAGTACCCAACATTCAAAAGAGATTTCTTATAAAAAAGAAACTTTGAAAGGTGAGATACTTGTAGTAACCAATAATTTTTTTTTGTTTACAAAAATATTATTGATTTCTCTATTTTGTTTTTCTTATTATGAATTAATCAAATGAATATTAAAAATATTTTTTTTATATTATAATAGGTAGGTAACCTATTTTTTTTTATTATGAATAAATCAAATGAGTAGTAAAAATATATTTTTTTTATTATAATAGGTAAGTAACCTTTTTTTATTTTTTTAAAATATTGTATTAAAATAAATGTTTTACTATTATGTTAGATAATTTATTAAACTAAACCTTTTACAATTTAAATTTAGTTTCATATAATAAATTAGTTTTGTCATTGTCCTATATTATATGTTATATTATTTAAAATGATTACTAGATTAAATTGGTAAGCAATAAAAAATATTTTAAATTATATATTATACCCATATCTTATTATTTTGTTTCAGAAAATGTTCATGAAACAAAGAATTCAACGAATAAAGAATGCATTCATACATGCCATGAAAATGAAACATCAATTTTAGAAACAGCGAGTTTAATGAAAGAATCTGTGCTTTTGAGCCCAACATTTAATACAGTGAAAGTTGATGCTGATTCAAATGAGCTTGAAATCATTCCTGCAAATAAGCAAACCAATTTAAATGACATTAAAAAGAATTCAAAACCACTTATAACAAATAACATTGGTGGCAATTGTTCAAATTATCAAATGAACATTGAGAACAGCTGTGAAATTTCAAAAGTTATTGAAACTGCAAAAATTAGAAATGAATTTATATTACCTGCTGCTGTAGGGGAGGTGCCAGTAAATGTTTCAAATGAAGTGCCTAATTTAAAGAGTGACCTTAAAAAGAAAATAAATATAATATCCCAGGAAGTGTTAAGCATTGATAGAAAACATAATTTAAAATTACTGAAGCCATTAGATCCAAACAATATTATTTCATTAAAAACAGATATATTGTTGCCTTATAATAAAAAGACAAATAAAAATATGGAACAAAGTTTGTGTTCAAATTCTTCAACAATTGAAATTATTTCAAATAATAGTTGTATACCTGATGAACTAATATTAGACAAATCTGGCAAGGATGTGGAAAATAAATGTGAAAATAATAAATTGTCAGATTTAAAAGAAATAAACAACAAAGACACTGCACATGAAACTGATAGAACGATAGAAAAGAAAATAAACCAATATAATCAATATGACTTACAAATAAGCCTTATTAAAGAAGAAGTTGATTCTCACCATGATGTACAAATAAACCAGTTAAATAATGAAAGTGAGGGATGTAACACAATGACACATACTGACAAACTTAAAATATACTCTAATAGTTTTCAAGACCCACATAATCTCCCTGTTTTCATATTAAGCGGATCTTCTGCACAAAGTGACAATGTTGATGGTAATTTAAATGATATTGAGGAACCAAATATTGGCAAAGATAAGGAAATTAATGCAAACGGAAATATTGCTATGTCTAAACTGAGTATACAAGGTGTTGAAAAACCAGGTGGAAATATAGAATTTCTGAAAGTTCCATTTATGCGAACATATTCTAAAAGAGAAAAGTCAAAAGTATCTAATGCCACCATTTTATCAATGAATAGTTTAGAAGATAATTTACAAATAGAAAGTTCTGAAGTTACAGTAAAAGAAAGATCTGACTTGGTCATTGAGCAAAATTTTTGTTTATGTGAAGATTTTGGCTGTTATACTTATACCAATAATGACACAAATTATGAGCATATTCATTTTTGGTCAAGAAAACCGGTTTGTTCGTTAGAACTTTTTTCTAGCATTTACTATGAAAATGAAGCAACAGACTCCAACAGTTCTGTTGAAACAACCGAGAGTGATATATATTTATTAAAATTAGATGACAATTTACCACATGATTCACACAATGGTGATATTGTCTGTTGTAACAATTTAGAAAACGTGTACAAAAATGTAGACTTGGATATTCTTTTTCCAATATGTAAAAGAGCACAAAATGAACAATCTATACAAAAACACTCTGTGAATAGTAAAAATGTGGAAAATATTAATGAGTTTATGGATATCGGTAATGAAGATGTTGTTGCTAATAAATTAATTCCTTGTGATAAAATCGATAAAGATGTAAGTATTCTAATAAGTACTCACTTTACATGCAAGTAAACTAAAACTAAGTAAGCATTATGCTTAAATTACTTAGGTTTTATGTAAACAATTTTACTTATTAAGACATTTACTTATTGAATCAAAACTCTCTTTGAAAGCTTGAGCTTAAATGTAGCTTTGATGTAGAGAGCTTATCTCTCATTAGAGTATGTACTAATTACTTCATGTTACGGATAGTCATAAATTATATTAATATTCTTTGTTTTCACACCATTGATAAATTGGTTGTGGTTTTCGCTGAAGCGTTGGATGCGCTTCTCACCGATCGAATGATACTGTTTTTTTTATTACATGAAACAATTTTTATAAGTCATTTAGATAAATGTATATAATATTATTTATAGAATTCAGTACGAGGAAATATATCTCCAAATAAAAGTTTGAACTTTGATGCGAGCGTTTCAAATAGATTTAAGGAGCGAGAACGACTTTCCACGGAAACTCAAATTCCGTGCAAAGAAAATGTGACCTCGAGTGATAAGTCAATGGTAAATTAATCTTCCAATCTTTTGTTAACTCCACTGAATGCATTTATTCAGATTTAGAGTGCATTCATAAAGTAAGATTCAACACGACATCAGGTATCGTAAAGTAACCTTTATATAGCGACTAGCGATCACTATAATTCTCGTTCTCGCTTAAATCACGAACTACTCAAACTACACAACATTTGTTTTGCCTTATATATTTTTTCACATTATATAAATACGGGGCGGGGCGCGGGGCGGTGCCAGCCAAATTTTTTTAGTAGTGTCTTATTTTAAATTTGTAATAACTTTTAAAATGTTAAAATTTTAAATGATATAACTATGATAATTTAGATCAACATTAAATTTCCAACGTAACTAATATTATAATTTATATATAAGAATTAATAATAGTTTAAAATTATTTAGAGATAAAAATGGTTACTGTTAGTCTACCTTAAGAGATGGATATATACTATTGCAGACTTTTTATAATATACGAGTACATAGTTTATTATTTTGATGTATCTCATACAAGCGCATGATAATCTTTTTTTAACGGCTTCATTACAAAATATGATATTTTATGTATTATATAATCAAATACTTAATTAGATTAAATTTTCTCAATATTAGTAAAAACTGCACCAAAATCCGTTGCATGATTTCAAAGAAGAAAATTCAACAAACAGAGGCAGGGAGCGACTTTGTCTTAAAGATGATGATGATGATTTGTTTTGAATGTAATGAAAAAAATACTAAATTGCAACTTTAGCATTTTTTTTACAATATAATTACGGAGGCGGGTCCCGGAGGCGGGTCGCTAGTAATAACATAAATTCTAATAAATAATAAATAAATGCTCGAATTAACGAAATAGCTAAAGTTAAAAATGAGAGTAGAGTTATAAAGCTTATAATAATATTTATGTTGACTTTAAATCTTCACTCATGCAGAACTTACAATTCCGTGGGAAACAAACATTCCTAAAGTACATCACTGTAAAGTAAATAAATACTTCGAACTTATTAACGAACGACCACTACGAGTAATAGGTTTAGAGTTAATTTATATGCGTTAGAAGTAGGCGCGAGAGGTACAGCAGCGAAATGTCAAGAACTATCGTCAGCTCGTTTCTAGCACGTCTTCCGAAAGCGGCAACGGCACAGCATTAGTATGATATTTTTAAATTAAGTAGAGGCGATTGTTAATGCATTGGCAAAGGCTTGCAAATACTAAACTAATTTTATGTAGGAATTTTGTATAATAAAAAATATATATTTTACAAAAAAAAAATTTACAGAATAGGAAAAGATGTATAACTGTTTCTGAAAGTGATAAGTCCAGCGCAAAAAAGAATCGCAGCGCCGATCGCATTGTGTGTGGAGTTTGCAGAGCAAAAGTGCAATGTACAGACTGGGACAATCACGTTTCCAGTGAACACGATTTTATAGCGTGGAAAGATGGCGAGAAGCACTTTGTGAGTAAATATTTTGGCAATTATTATTTTTCCTGTGGGAAATCTTATTTTAGATTTTCGCATAACCAGACAAAGGTTTTATACGATGGTTTGGGAGGTTTATTTATTTTATTTTATATATCATTACAGACTACATTTTTTTAAATATGGACTTATAAATAATTATAATCAAATTGATGTTCGTTGTATGTACATTTTTTTTAATAATTAATTAATAAATATAACTTTTATTTCATTTCGTGCAGAACCTTGAAGATAAAAACTTATTCAAAAAGTTAGAACAAAGATTGTCGCAGACTGGAAAAATAATATGTACATTTTGTGATAAAGAATTATATGATGTGACTGACTTTATTGATCATGTACGAATCTGCAATTATTGGCGAGTAAGTATATATAAGCGTTATAGTTGCATTATAATGAAATATTTGTGGACTTTCTTGACATCTTAATTTCTTAACAATATGTTTGGGCATATTTTAAAATGCTTATAAAAATATGTAACAAATAATAGCATCCGTTGATAATCATGAATTATATGTTCATGACGACTTTTAACTACTTAGTGGCAGACAACGCACAGCCGACACACTGGACGCAGAAAGCAAAGTTTTAACGTAATAGCTCCATGGGGAAAATAGAATACAGTATGGCAAGAGTGTCATTAAGTTCATGCAATGAAATTACAGACATAATATAACAATTTTCATTCATAACTGGCTTTGCCCGCGTCTTCGTACGCGTGGAATCTTATAAGAAATAGCCTAAGTTACTTCTTATTACATCAGATATTTACCGGTGAAGGTCCCGTCAAAATCGTTCCAGACGTTCTAATAATTAGCCGGACCAAATTGCCAGGCAAACAGACAAAAATTGTAAAAAAAATATTTTAGTATAAGTACCGTGTATACTAATTTGGTAAAAAGCGGTTATATTAATATTACAAAAAGTTAAATAAAATGTCACTACACTTTGTTTTATAAATGAACAGTATAAGCTATAATACTCTTTCCAGTTTACTCGAAATCACCAAATTGTGTGTGGGGTTTGCAACACAGAAGTGGAAAAGACTGTATGGATCGAACATATATGTAAAGAACACAACTATCTCGCCTGGGAGGTCGGAGAACCGCCTTTGGTAATTATAATAATATAAAAAATATTCTTATATGTTAGAGAAACATTAAAAGTCTCACATTAATAAACCATTAAACTATGAAATAGTAATATTGTTTGATGTTTTTTCTACTAATACTCGCTTTTAAAAGCTAATAACGATTTTTATCGAAAAAACGTGTAAAAGATTACGTCATACTTTAACTTTTATTGAAAAGGCATTTATATAAGTAACCTGTAAATAATCGTAATTAGACTTCACTGTTTCCCGTCTCTAGAATTTAACGTATTCAAATTTCGTGTCGCATTTTGTTGCAATACAGCTTATCCGTTGGCACTCCCTTATAATATTTCTTATGAATATTATACATTAAACATACTATAAGTGACTAAATTTTATGTCTAATATATATATAATATTATTATTACTTGTTATCAAAAAATGTATTTATATTTTACAGGATCTAAGCGATAAAGACAAAATTCGATCGTTCTTGAACATTACAAGTAAAGCAATAGGAGGCTTAGAATGTAGCAATTGCGGCATCAAAAGAAAATTAATTAAATGTTATATAGGACATTTAAAAAAATGTGCTAATATTGTAAGTACTTTTAGTTTTTATTATATTTTTAGTTATTTTCTACAAAGCGAATTTAAATTTGTATCTACTAGAAGTCGATTTTGATTTTAATTGGTAAATTTCCAGGATATATTTTCGGCTAATGAAAATAAGAAAAATGTTAAAAAAGTCCGCAAGGAATCGGTTAAAGAGATTACTAAAAATGTAAGCGAAAGTAATAATGAAACGGTTATTGACATGAGTACCACAACAGAAGCGGAGGAAGAAAACGAGCTTGAAAATAATGACACTTTTAAATGTGGAGCTTGTCAAAGTGACACAGATAATATAAGGTGGATTATACACATTCAGGAGCACAATTATTTGGCTTGGAAAGAAGGTGATACTCCCGTAGTAAGTAATAAAAGCTAATGTTTTTTTTTTTTTAGATATTTTATGCGTTATCATGATTTATTTATGTTAATTACGTTTTTGTTCAGAATGTCAATGATGAAAAGGAAGTGTACGATCATTTATACGCGATGTCCAAGCGTTACAACGGATTGATTTGTGCCAAGTGTGGCCTTCGCCGAAAATATGTCAAGGCCTATTTAAATCATATGAAAGTTTGTGACGGGAGCACTGTAAGTTTCTCCTTATTTTTATTTCATGATGTTGGTCTTCTTAGATCGAGAATGAAGCGATGACGGGCTCTGCCTGGAATCTTTGCGTAACCTTTTGTATTCTCAATATCCAATTTTACCCGTTATCGGGGCATTACTTTTTGATATATCTCAGGGCGGAGAGATAAAAATAATTTAAATACAATCATTCCTCCCAGTAGGAATCGAACGCACAACCATCGAATCCAACAGTCAGATGCGTTCACTGCGCCAGGATGGCATCGCTGTGGTTAATATATTAATAAATTAAACACATTTTCAGGAACAAGATACGACATTTAATGATACTGTTAATGAGAGTTGTGTATCAGATTTAAATACGACAAAGTCAGTCTTAAACGAATCAAATGTTGATAATAATAATGAGGAAGAAATTATCGAATGCGGAGTGTGCCACCAACAGATGCAAAACTTACATTGGACGAAACACATACAAAAGGATCATTCGTATATAGCTTGGAAGGAGGGCGACTCGCCTATTGTAAGCTTTTTAGTAACAACTTTTTTATAATTTTTGCGACATTTATGTCCGATTTGCGACATTTATGTCGTGCTTCGCGCTTATTGATGGAGGCGTGACCTTTTTATAGTCTATTCACCCAGTACTGTCTGGCTTTAGTTCGTTCGTCCTTCGTGCGTTCAACGATACAAATTCTTGAACTTTGAAATAGTTGGCGTGAGGCGCTTAAAATTAAAGAATTAATAACGGCCTTGCAAAAAAGATTTTTATTAAATAATTTTAACGTGATGTACTAAATAAAATAACCCAACGATAATCTTTTTCGTGATTCGTAATTACTGTTCTTTATTTTATTTATGCATTTAAAATGCGTTTGTTACTTATATTAATACGTAAAGGGGTATTGCGTTCCTTATGCATCAATAAAATGAATATTACACACATTGTCATTTTTGTATCGAGAACAGGGTGGGGCTCCTAGTGTAATACAACATGTTATGTTTTCAGAACGTTGACGATGAAGGCGAGGTGCACGACCACTTGTACGCCATGTCCAAGCGCCAGGATGGGTTGATTTGCGCCAAGTGTGGCCTTCGCCGGAAATACGTTAAATCCTTCTTAAATCACATCAAAGTCTGTGACGGAAGTGTTGTAAGTTTTTTTTTGTATTTTATATTTTCTTTTCGTGTTCTGTAAGATATGATTAAAACAGATATCTTTATTTTACAAAACAAGTAAGACTGTAACAGAATTCGAGACATTGCGTGTTAAGTGGCGGAACTCAACGCCGCGTTTTATCTTAGCAACCAGAGGGGAAACATAAAAGTAATTTAAATAGGTATGTGGAAATCGAACATATAACCAATCGCATTTACAATCAGAAGCTGTCCCACTGGCCCAAGACGGCCTCTAATAAAATAGCTAGTAACTTTATAATAGTAATTAAGTATATATTAAGGATAGAAATGTGTGCAAGTAAGATTATCATTGTATTTAAATAATTAAGTTGTAACTTTTATATTTGAAAAGAGCAACTGTTGAGATTTGCTGGCTCTTCTCATCAGAATCACTTTTTGAACTGCTTTATGTTCAATCGACGATTCATACGTCTATTTGAACGTAGCATATTTTCAATATGAATTGGTATAAACTAAACAGTTTTAATATATTTGTTTCAGCAACACGATACAATGAACGATAGTCGTGCATCAGATTTGAACGAGTCGACAGTGGATGATAACGACGATGAAGACACTATTGAATGCGGCGTCTGCCACGAACAGATGTTGGGCAAGCAGTGGATCACGCACATACAGGCGGAGCACTCGTACTTGGCGTGGAAAGAGGGGCGAAGCCCTATTGTAAGTGAATATACAAATTCATTAAATAATTCGTGTCATATTTTAGTATACTCATTTTTTTTTGTTTTGCACTCATTATTTATCATCGTAAAGTATGAATGAACTTCTATTTTACAAGTATTTTGTTACATTTTGAAGCATATATCTTCACCCAATTAGCACATATTTTGTATACACGTTTAGTGTGGATGACAATGCATGATTAGTCGTGCGACGTCATTCCTAAATCCCTATACCGAATAAACATAGCGTAACACCCGAGATGGCGGACTAATTATTGTTAATGCGCTCCTGCAATATGGGTATCAAAAGGGGTGAGAGCTTCTCAACTCTCACCCCATTGGATGAAAAAAATGTTGTACTATATGAAATAAGTACATTTTTTAAAAATAAATAAGCCCTTATTAAACGCACGTTTTAATAAGATTTTTTTAAGTCTTTATATAAGTTCGTAATATATGAATAGTAGTAAATTCTAAATATATATATTATATATACAACATTATATTTTTATTATATTCGTATTTCGCATACATTCATGATTGTTATAACGTTTTTTTTTCAAGACTGATGAAAAACAAGTAAACGATTATTTATACACACTGTCCAAACGGCTGGAGGGCTTGATTTGTGCAAAGTGCGGCGTCCGACGGAAATACGTAAAATCATTCTTAAGCCACATAAAAACTTGTGACGGAAGTGTTGTAAGTTTCTTTTTTAATTTACTTTATCTCGCTAATCAAAAAAAATTATATGTTATGTACTATCTGTAATTTGAACACCATTTTACAGCAACAAGACTCGTCATTGTATGAAACATTCAATAGTAATAACACAGGAGATTTAAACGAATCAAATAGCGACGACCTAGAAAATATTGAGTGCGGTGTATGCCATCAACAGATGCTCGGCAAAAATTGGCACCAACACATACAAAAGGAGCATTCGTACTTGGCGTGGAAGGAGGGCGGAAAGCCTATTGTAAGTAAATCTTACAATGATACATTGATATATTAATATGTTATTATAATATAATAACATATATCATCATAATTAAATTTAGTAATAAAAAGTCACTATTTCATATATTTATAAACGTCCACATTTCTCACATTTTGTTGAATAAGCTGCGAAAACACGTTACTTACTATTGTCATTTTCTAAGCACTTAGTATAAGATAATTTGTAAATATTTATAAAAGTATAAATATTAAGTATGAACGTAGCAGGGTAGTCAGAGAGAACCTAGTGTCAAGACACTTCGTTCACCATTTTCCGCGCGGAACTCAACGCCGCGCTTTGTCTTAGGTACTCTAGTACCTAAGACAAAGCGCTTCTCCGCTGTCTTAGGTACTCTAGTACCTAAGACAGCGGAGAAGTTATAATATTTTGATTATAATCATTACCCTGAGTGGCAATCGAACCCACAACCAATAGCTTTTTCAGTCAGACGCTGTCCCACTGCGCCACGATAGATAGAATTTAATACTAAAACATTCGTAACGTAAACTATAAACTGTAAATATGTTCTCCAATTTTTCATTTGTAATCTACATCTATATTTAAAAATACATAGATTGATAGATTTTTTCTAAAAACAAACAAAATTTTTAAAAACAATTTTAATATTTTAAACCTTTTTTTATCCTAAAAACGCCTCTGTATGTTATATTAAACGTATTGCAAATTAAGTTATTCATATAACATTAAATTTTTAATTATGTTTTTAATAAAAAACCGTAATGAATTATCGATACCATTTAATTAAACATTAATGGTTTTTCAGGATTTCACAATCGAACAGAATGTGAACAGCTATTTATACGATATGAACAGAAAGTACGATGGACTTGTTTGTAGCAAGTGTGGCCTGGTCAGGAAATATGTGAAATCGTTCTTGTCTCATATACAGGCTTGTGATTCTACTGCCTATTTAGATTTTCCCGCACCGGGAGGAGAGTTGAGTGGAGGTGAGTCTTTTTATGATCTAACTTCTTTGGCCATCTTCCGTGAGTGAACCTACTCCTGTGATACTGAGTTCTCTCTGTCCGTCATTTTTAGAGCCATTGTGTATTGGGTGACCAGACCAAGGAAATAAATATAAATATTGTCCACTGCGTCGGAATTGATCCTGCAACCACCGCGTTTAAATGGCGTCGAATCAACTTAACATTTATTTTCGATTTCTTAAGTCAATATGAATATAGTTTTAAATTATTCTATGAATACTGCACTTTCTGTAAACATGTGTAGTTTCTGTAAACGCTTTTCTTATTTAAAAAATTGAGATTTTTGTTCTATGCCGTACGGGCGTACATTTTTACTTAATTTTGTTTTAGACACGTGCAAGTGTGGTGTTTGCGACGAGGTGGTCGACTCGAAGCGTTTTAAGTCGCATGCTATGTTGAAACATTACAACTTGGCGTGGCGAGTCGGCGATTATCCAATAGTAAGATTAATAAAATAAATATTTTGTATTGTATTAACCTGATAAATAGAAATAATTTTAATTTAGTACGCTTAACGCGTGTTTATTATTTATGATTGTTATTTCCATTTTTTTCTAGGATGTGAAAAATCCCTATATAGTCGAAAAATATTTGAAGGAATATAAAAATAAATATAAGAAATTTGTTTGTTCCTTGTGTGGACTTGTACGGGTCTCTTGCCTTGGCTTCTACGCTCATTTATTGCAGTGCGGGAAAACTGAAGTGGTAACGTTTCATACATAAATATGTTTATAATAATTTTCTTTCTTTACAGTGTTATTAAAAATATATATTTATAACAAGTGCAGACATGCATGGGTGAATGCGATGTCGCATAATTCAAATTTTAAGAAAATTCTATTTTGTTTTTGTATTGAAAATTAATTAATATTTTGACAATGCAGCAATCAAGCCAAATTAAATTGAAAAAATAAAAAACCCCTACACAAAAAATATGCATAAGTAGTTTACAGAACAACCCTAAAAAAATATTCAATTTCATGCCAAAAATGCCTTATATCATTTTGAAAAAGAGATCTTGAAATTGCTGGACCGATTTTTATCAAACACAGCCCAAAAACTACTGCAAGGGAACAGGCTAACGAACGAAAAAAAGCCACATTAGAATCGGTCCTTTCGTTTGAGAGCTACGATGCTACAGACAGACAGACACATACATGAGTATGTGTCTATCTATATTTTTGCGCTTGGGGGCTTAAAAATGAGAGTTTTATCGTATACAATTATTTATATAGATACACCATCTTTATCTTATATAACTTCCAAGTTTATATTTAATTTCAGGAACTCGAATCGCTGAAACTCTATTGTGACAAATGCGATAGTAAATATCTATATCTATATAAGAATCAGCATCTAGCAATGCACAGAGAACAAGAGCTAGCGAAGGAGCGTAAATTGTCGTTTGAAGCAAAAAAACTAGAGCCGAATGAAGAAATCATATCCGGTGAAGGGAGGATGGCCGCCAAAAAGTATGTTAATTGTATTTTTGTTACATTTTTATTTCTATAATGATGACTAAAATTGATTTTTTCAAAGTACAGCCGTACAAACTACTGAAAGTAAATGCATTTATGATTTGACGCATACTTTGTATCAAATTTTTATGATTTTATTTGTGCAAAGATCAAAAAAAATATTACAGTTCACAACATTGATTTTTATTCTAAATACTCACCGCAGTTTTTTAGTAAGTACCAAAATAACAATTTATCATCAAAATTGTTTCAAAATTCTTATTTTACGCCTATATCATAATATTATATTTTTAAAGTTCGTTCTAATATTATAATATTATTTACATTTTGTAAATATGAATTAGATCAATACGTAATGGGTTATTGGATGTTTGGAATTATAGAAAAAATCTTTTTTGAGTATTACCAAAACAACTACTTTATTACTTTCTTATTTCAAATATGAACGTGAATTTATATTATAATTTTCGTAGTATCATATCGGTTGCAATACGAAAAAACACTATATCGAGTGTATTTCTAATAGTTTTAATTCCGTATCATACAATATTCGTAAGATTTTTTAGCTTCTTCCATGATTTGTATAGAAATTAATCTGAAAATATGTATGAAGTATTTGAAATGCATACAGTAAACAGGTAAAGCGCGCGCTTTGGATGGCACCTGACGGGAATGGTGGCGTTTGAGTGGCACAAATGGCTTTGATAACTAATTTGAATATTTACAAGACTATTAATAATAAAGACGTAAATGGCTAAATTAAGATAAAAAAAATACATGAATATTTCCTATTATGAATCTTCTACGTATATTATTCGCTTTTGATTATTATATTGGTTGTTTTTTCTATTTTTCAGAGCTAAACATGTTATGGAAAAATATAAATCGGTATGTAAAATTGAGCCCTTTTTATATTCAAAGGCTAACTGTTTTATTTAGTTATACTATTTTACATATATTCCATATAAGTATGGGGACAAAGTGGTGATAGAACCCATAACCGTTGCGTTTATAACAATATTTTGCACCACGATTACTATGCTACGTAAATATTTACTATAAAACTAAAATATATATTTAACAAAAAGTCTGTTTAAACCTAACCTATTTAGTTTATTAATTTAAAAAATACTTCATAATAATTGAAAAGCCCAAAAGTAATCATTGTATTTGTGACATTTCAGTATGATTATAACTGTACCACGTGCGGATACGGCGCTGACGAAGAAAAAGAATTGGAGGAGCACTCTTGCCGCAAAATGTTGTACATGGATCTAAGTGATTCGGAATCGTCTATTAAAGAAGTAGAAAGTACCACCGATGATGAGGAATCTGAGGTCGACAGTAATATATCTGATATGGAAGTGATAACTGACAAGAAAAAGAAACATAGCGAGTCTTGTAAGTACTATATTTTTATTAATATTGTCCAAAACTATTGTGACAGGATTGTTACACACATTTTTATTTTCATAGTTGGATATCGTCGTTTTAGGTCAAGGCACAATTTTGATTGATTTAAATTGTTGATGCATCAACAAAATATGAATTTTACGTTGGTGAATGTAGTCTAAGCTTAAAACAATTTTGTCTTCGAGTTATTTTCCTCACTGCAAAATAATTACTTTTGTTTGAATGTTTAATATTGAATAGACGTTTTAAATAATCTCTAAACTTATGATATAACTAGTATTTTTTTTTTTTTTAAATTTTAATTTTGTATACGTGTTTGTATGTAACAGTGTGTAGGGATTTTTATTGTAAGAATCTTACTATTTGTACAGTTTCAGCTGCATCAAAAATAAGACGTATTCCGTTTGTGGTGCAACATCCTAGAACGTATCTACAAAAAGCTGCCAAAGAATAGTAAGTACTACTAGTACAATCAATCATTTTGTAAAATATATAAAGATGATAATCGTGGAGAATTTAAATAGTAATGTGTTATACTGATATTTAATATATTCTTTTATTGCTGGCCTTATACTAAACATTTAATTTAATTAGTATACGAAGTACATAGTATTCGTGTATTATTTCAATTATTTTTTTATATTTTAGCTTCGCTACATATCTGTCAAACAATGAAATGCTTTATCCATTATGGAGAAAATGTTTGTACGAAATTGTATGTGAAAGTCAAATATCACAATATCTGCCGCCGTTAGAAGAGTCCTGTCATTTAAAATTAAATAAAGAAGACTGGACCACGTTAAAAAAGTATGAGGCGAAGAGCAGTCATGGTAATTTTATTATCACTTTCTATATCTTAAGAAATAAATGTACAGTGTAATATATAATAAAATAAAATATGTTAAAATAATATCTACTTACCGCCCGAATACGAGACAAGGACGCTCTTTGTTGTACCGGCGCGAGGAAATCAAAACCTCTGGTGGAAATCGAATTCATAACCGTCGCGTTTACAGTTAGATGCTGTATCGCTGCGACACGATGACCCCAATAGTTTAAGATATATAATATAATCTATATGTTATAAGGGAATCACAATCACAACCAAAATGTAAACTGGAGAAATGTTCCACTTTACATTTTAAAGGCATAGTTTGTTAGAAAGTCAATGCTACCAAACCTTTTATAATAAATACAGAGCAAAAAAAGTCACGAATGACATATATCTGTGGCACGTAAGAACTGATTTAAAATACGCAAAAAAACCTTCTAGAATAACTAACAATGGTTATTTGAACGATGCAGGCGTATCCACGATATTCGCGGGTAGCTCCATACAGAGCATCGCGTGGTCGCCGGGCGGCGGCTTCCTGGCGGCGTCGGTCCACGGCGCCGCCGACACGCCGCGCCTCGGCAGCGACCAACTGTACACGTGCGCCAACGCGCTGCAGCTGTGGGAATTCGGACCAGAGGAAAAGTTCGTTCTTGCAAAAATATATATATTTATTCATATCATTTTACAGTCACTACAAAGAATATGTCCGTTTTATACTACAAATTTGTTTATAAGTAGTTCTTTTTGTTTTAAAAAAACTTATTACTTTTCATTTTTATAACCTCTCAATTCCCACTTTCCTAATCTTTCGAACGGAAAGCGGAGAATGGGATGGCATGGTGACTAGGTTCTCTCTGCCTACCCTGCTGCCTCTAAAGCAAAGGCTATAAGTAAGACTCCGAATATGGCCATATACATTTTGAATGTATTTACAAATGTACAAATACTAGTATATTCAGTCGTCGCAGAAATATATTATATGCATATATGCCTAAGTATTTGATTTTTTTATAATAAAGTAGAGGAAATTTATATATTTTGATACTATATTATTAATTTATTGTCATTAAATATGTGGGACATGCATGAATTTGATATGTAAAAAAAGTTGAAAAAGAATTCGGCAGAAAGAAGAAGAAGAACTTTCTTTCTCGTTACTCTGGTCGTCTTGGCAAAGACATGCGTTTCATGCTATAAATATACTAAATACAAAATAAAATTGTTACAGATCCCTACCAAAGTTTGTTCTTAATATAGCTCATGAATATGGATTGGTGTGGGGGATGGATTGGTGTCCTTCAGGGACGACTGACGTGTATAATAGAGATGATCAAAAATCATTTATTCGTCTCGGTCTTCTAGCAATTGCCTGTTCAAACGGCTATGCTTATATTTTATCAGTGCCATACCCTGCGAGCATTATTGACAGGTATATAAATATAACTTGTTTCTGTTATATGTCTATGAATTATTTGATATAATTATTCAAATTGTAATTTAAAAATTTTTGATAAAAATGCTTTATATTTTAAAGTGACAACAAAATGTGCAAGCTACATGCAGTTGCTGAATTGAGGCTTTCCAGAGGTGATCAAAAGTTCCAGGCTACATCCATAAGCTGGTCTTCCGTAAGTGTATATTATATTTAACACATTACATATTCTAAACCAATAGTTTTATTTGTAGCAATATATCTTCAGTCATATTTAAATAAAAGGAAAACTATAATTCAAAGTTGCTCTTTTCGTTTACATTAGGAACATTAAAGGTTACGGCGAGTAAAGGGTTTAAGTTCATATACCATATTTTAATTCAAAATTAGTTTTTAATGAACGCTGTTATATAGAAATTAAAAACCTATAATCTATCTAAAATCTATAATCTATCGAGTATTATTTTAGTAGGTAAGTTCAAATTATTTATCAATTTTTTTTCAATTATAGCAAACTGGTCATACAACGATCTTGGTAGGATACTCTAATGGTACTACAGCGTTGTACGATCTGCATTCTGAATCACCTCTATTGGTGGATAAAAAGGAAGATTTTGTTATTTACTATCCATATCACGATGAAAAAACGCACAGCACTTGTGTAACAGGTTTGTTGAATATTTTTATATCTGTTTTAGTTTTCTAAGAATTATTTCATTTACTGATGCGTTATCATATAGCAAACATTCTGCGAAAATGCTATAGAAATTGGTAAATTGGTAAAATTAATATATATTGGTAAAATTATGTCAAATCCTGCTTCAAGTCTAACTAAAAAGTATACGGTTATGATTAAATGTGTTTTAATTATATCCAAGTGGCCAACCACTATAAAACGAATTTAAACGAAGAATATAGTATTTTCACGCTGATTATTAAAAGAAACATGAAAAACAGGTGTAACAACATTCCCGCTGAAATTCAGCGGAAGTGAGTTAGTGAGCAGCGCGTCACCGACGGGCGCCGAGACGGTGCGACGAGCGGCGGCGCCGGCGCGTCTGCGCACGCACCTCGCCACGTCGGCCGCGCTGCACGCGCCGCACTGGCCCTCGCTGCTGCTGGCCGAAAACGATAGCATTGGTAACTTATGCTAAACTATTTTTATAACCATTCAAAAATGTTTTTTCTAACTCTAAGTGTTATATAACACTTATAAATAAAATATGAAATAAGGTTTTTTTCAAATATGCACAATAGTTTTATTTAAGCATAATAAAAAAATATTAATTGCGAAATATCAATAAATTTAAATCAAAATAATAAGTTAAATTAACTATGTATAACTGCAGTTCTTACATTTAACTCAATAATTACAGTATTTTTGGATTGTGAATGAAAATTTTAAGGAGATATATTGAGAATTAAAAAATAAACGTTACTTCATTTATTTATTATGAAGCATAATATATATTACTAATATTTGTGTAAATAAAATTTACTTATGATAGTTTTTTTATAAACGATGTATTCTTAATAATGTATATGTGAATAGAGCTTTAGCTACAAGTTGTTGGAAATATTATCATTCAAATCTTGAAAGCTTAGGCTTCTGTCATAAAATTCCAGTCCAAAATATAAGTGAATATTTTTATTTAATAGTGAACCAAGCAATAAACGAGTTGGACTGGTGGTGCGTGGGGCGACGCCTCGGCGCTATGAACAGCTGCAGCGGGTGTTTGCACTGCGGCATGCTCGCCGCCTACTCCACGCCCGCCATCAAACTCATGAAGCCGCACCCTGTTTATAGCGAACTGCATAAAGATGTAAAGATTCTTTTCTTCCCTCTTCACATTTTTTCCCGCAAAATAGAGTAGTAAGAGATAATCTAGTGTCAAAACACTCCGTTCTTCACTTTCCACCCGAATTCGAGACATTGGCGGCGCGGCTTTGGTCTAGGTTAAGATTTACGTTCGCCTTTGATTTTATAATTATTCTGTTTATTTAGTGATGACATCTAATGATAAAACGCCAAACTCACAATAAAACTAAAACTATTGATAGAACATCAATAAAGAACAACGCAATGTATGGTAATAGATGGCGTAGAATGATATATTAAATAATTTTAAAAGATGATATGAATTCATTTAACACTATTTATAAACACTTTTAAAATGTTAAATACATTACATAAATTTGTATACATTGTCGTCTAAAACAAAAGAAACGCGATATAAATAAATATTTCTCATTCAAAACATTACTTAAATATACGTCACATTTATTTTTTATTATTATTTATTTTTTAACTCTATAAATATTTTAAATTAATATATTCCATATTATTTGCACTGACAATATAATAATATTCATGAGTAAGTTTTTATAATAATAACATTTTTACAAATTTTGAATAGGTTAATTTTGAAGTTAACAACTTTTTAACAGTTGTGTTTTTTTTCTAAACTTACGAAACTAAAACCAAATGTAGGTAACTAAAAACATCTAAATTTCACTAATATCTAGCTAAAATGAAATGAAACTGGAAATTCACACTTTGATACGCTTTTTAGCATTATTAGTTTATATATATATTTTTATAATTGCAGACGGTGGCTATTATAGATATGGTACCACTAGATAAAAAGATTTCGAAGCAAAGGAACGATGACTTCGCTGTCAAATTGGAGCCACTCACATACAGCCAAGTTATAAAATCATATGGGGTAGAACTGAAGTTCGCGAAAGATCTTGACAGGGTAAATATATTTATTTAAAATAAAAAAAAAAAAAAAAACGCCCGAAACCGAGAAATTGTGTGCTTTTGTCTTAAGTACCAAAACGGAGAAATGGAAATATTTGAAATATAATCATTCTCGCGAGTGGGAATCGAACCCACAATCAACCGCGTCTACATCCAGACGCTGTGCCACTATTCATTTAATTTAGAAACTTATAGAACTTATGTTCATGATAATGATTTTATTTTATATATATTATATAAGATAACATATTAATATAGTTTAAATTATCATCATCTAATTATCATCATCAACAGAAAACAGTACAAAATCTATGTGCCAAAGAGCAGTGTCCAGAAAGATTTCCGCTCTCCGACATTCCCTCCATGGCGTTCAATCCCTCTTCTAAACGTCACCGGCAGTTGGCGATGGCGACGCATTCAGGCTTCATTTTCTTTTTTACAGTATAAAGTTTTAAAAAATATATGTTATATAGTTTATAAATATCTGTATACTGCCTTAATATATTATTATAGCTATAGTTATTTGTAAATACAATACGTTATAGTGTAGATCGTCGATTATTGTGAAAGATGCCATTCTTTTATTTGGTTTACAGAATATGTATTTATCATTTTAAAAAGCTTTTAAAATTGTGTTGCCGATTTTATATCGAAATTCTATTATATATTTTTATATATTGCTCGTTTCAGCTCCCATTTGTTAATAAGTTCATCTGAATCTTTTATACTTTATACAAATTATGCATGTAAAAATAAAGTCGTTAATTTGTCAGTACATATAAAAAAAAGTGTTTATTCATTAGTTTTAGCTACATATAGGTATAATGTAAGTGAATCGTCATAATACATTGTTAATATTTAGTTATAAATTCTAAACTTCATTGAAGTGACTGATAATGTATTTTTTTTTAGAAATTTTACCAATAAAAATAAAATATTTTACACCTGTATATACGTGGGACGTGTAAATTTGTAAATAATATTGTATATTATTCTCTATTATCTCACTAAATATCGTCTTTGTAAATTTTTGCTAAATATCATAAAAATGTCGAGAAAAACAATGTGCGGAAAAGTGTTTATAAAATGGAATAAGTATGATATGCATTAATTTTATCTATATGCATCTCTGGCATTTTAAGGTACATACCAGCCAATGATAATATTCTATTTACATGTTCTATTCATTTGTGTATAAAGTTTGTGCGGAACACTGTACCATATACATTTTCAGCTTCACGCTTTATGCCGTATAGCATGCCCTGATAAGATAAAACCTATTGCCAAGATACTCCGTTCTCTACTTTTCACCAAAAATCGAGACAGCATGTTGAGTGTCGGAATTCAACGCCGTTTTGTGTCTTTATCAGAACGGCGAAATAAAAATCTAATGATTATTGACGGTCCCCACTCACAACCAATTGCGTTTACGCCATTCCCCTGGGCTTCGATGATCTCACACATATGTTTTAAATATATTGCCTGACGCCCGCCACTAACGTTCATTAACTGACGATGACGTCATTGATAATGTGAAACTATGTCTGATTGATCCCATTTTAATAAGAGTCCACTCACTATTATTTCAATAATAGTGAGTGGACTCTTATTACAGGCGATTACTAATATTTAATATTATTCTATAAATTTGTTCATAAACTTAGTTTTTAGTTTACCAATATATATATATTACACATAAATTTTATATCTGGTAGTTCTAAACTTAATTTGCGCTGAGTAATTTTTAAATTAATTCGGCATAAACGAATGATTGTTCATCACGCAATAAAATGATTAGTTACTCGTACAATATACATGAATGTATATAAAGTTGTAATATATCGTGTGAAGGATTTTACACTCTGTAAATTACACTCGTATGTAACGATAAAATATTTAAAGGATACCGAGGTAATAACAGTCACAAAAAAACTTTCAGTTAAAATTGTAAGTATAATATATTTATTATAATCAACAGTTTTGAAGTAATTAATATTATATACATATGTATGAGGCTAAGACCCTCATATGAATATAATTTTGTATGTAAATATTTTGTACAATCATGAGTGTCTGTAGAAGGCGCGGCGGGGCTATATACCATTTTTTTACCAAGCCCCTCGGAAATCAATTTTTGTAAAAGTGCAAATGTATGGACGGTATTAGACCACAATTTAGCATCTATAAGACAAAAATGTCTGACGAGAAATTCTCGTTTATTATTTTTAGCATAAATTTAAAATTGATTGAAATGTTATTTCAAAGACATGAGATATGTTTATTTTTATCTGTTATTAAGATAACTATCTGTACAGTCACTAGAATCCTTTAATACATTAAGCTGTTGAACATCTTATTTTATCTTTACCTAACGCCACTGTTATCACGGTTAATAAACTGGTTTAAGATATAATCATTTCTTAGATTTCTTATAATAAATTGTGACTAATCCAAAGCAATATTAATGGAATTGTTGCCTTCTATGATACGGTATTTATTGTCAATTTTTATTTATCTCTGATATCAGTGGCACCGTGTTGAATATTCAGTGTTCACAGTCTCAAAAAGTGTAATCCCTTGATTTTGACCAAACTGGTACAAGAATTTGTACAATACCAAACGTATATCCTTATTTTTCCAATCGAATACAATCATTGCGCCACAATATTTATGTATACTAATATACTAGCTATATGTATGTAATATGGTAAGTTTATGTTTTACGAGATTTCATTTAAGAACTAAGATTTTATAATATTTATTAAAGAAGTAAGTCATCGTTAAATACTATTTACTTATTTTTATCATACCTTATTTCTTTATTATTCTATTTTTAAGATTTGTTAATAAAAATGCATTTAGTTCGTCTCTCGTGTGTTAAGACATTCATTCAACAATCAATGTGGTGTGTCTATTAAATAAAAGTGTATATAAACCCATAAGTTTTTAACATATTACATCACGTTTTTTCTATATAGAAAACTTGGGGCAAAATTGATCTTTTTTTGACTTCATTATTCATTATTCATATGTATTTTATTAACATTTTTTAAAGTGTAATTCGCACACTTAAGAAATTGAAAAGACTTATTTAGAAAACGGTATAGTGTTTGATCTTGGCGGATTTCCAACCTTCGCGCCTCCCCTCTTGAAAACTGTTGCCGGCGCGGGTTTAAATCCCGCTGCGTTCAAAATTTTGTACGTTTTCTAAATATGGCTTTTCATTATTCCAACTTTTAATTAAGGCAAAAAATTTATTAACGTGTAAATTTCGTTTCGGTTAAGATTAGTTTTAGATAACTATTAATTTAAAAATGTATATAGAACCATGTTGGATATCGGATTTCAGTGATATTAATATATTATTCATAATTTTTTTTAAGTAAATAGGATTATATGTTATGCTTGTTGCCTAATAAAGTTTTTTAATAAAGTTCTTGCCTCATTTATTATTGTTATACGTTCCTTTAATTTAGTCGTAAGTAATATACTCGTGTATATTTTAAATGGAGCAAAAAAATAAAATAAACTTTAAAAGTTACAAACATATATTACACATTACACACACTATAGTATGCAAGAACAATATGACAGTATTTTAATTTTTTTTACTTTAGTCTCATTCGAAAGATTCGGATAATCTCATTTTTCCGTCTCCGTAGAAAGGGGTAGTACTCTCTTAATATTCCTTTGCACTCCCCAATGAAACTTACAAAAATTTTTAGCTTTCTGCGCCTAGTAGATGCGGCTGCACGTTGCTAGTGAGTCATGCCGCGAGCAACGGAAGATTTTTATTTTATGGAGGATTATAAAGCTCAAGAAGTCTTAAAATGTACATTTAATTTAATTGAATATAAAATTGCTTTCACCAAAAACATTTTGTATCGATGCACGAAATTAGTAACACTTTATTATGTTTGGAGTAATATAGCAATGTTTAGTAGATATTGAAATTTATCCGACAGCAATTGAAAATACTACATTGGCCTAAAAATAATATTTCTGACAGACTTTGTTTTGGGACAAGAGTTTCGCACGTTACTACATTTGATACTGATCTTTGCCAGTGAGAATTTTACCGTGTTGGAGAGTGAACGTGTTTCAAGTAAATAACACCTCGAACGCGCGCTCGTACTCGACGAATATAATGAAAAATATTAAATAATAAACTATAAATGCACTTATTTTCTGTAAATTTTAAGTGAATTATTGTTTATTTATCAAACTGTGAATATTAATATATTTTAAAACTGATGGTATAATAGCAAAAGTTCTCAATCTTGATTTTTAATTGTAAAAGTTATTAAAATTTTACTGTTAATATTTTCGAAAAAAAAAAAAAGATTTACAATGATGATGGCTAGTGCAAAAATGATAAGAGACTGTAGCTCAGAGCTCAGCTCCGATGTGCGATCCCTTTCTGTGGCTTCTTCTACTGAAGAACAGGACTCTACCACCACCGATTCAGAGTACTCTGAAGAGGAGAAAGAATATGAATTAGAAGACCTTCAAATTCTTAAAACTATTGGTATGTCTTTATATATTTTTGTTAGACTCTTTACACTTACATTTTTAATTTATTTATGTTTACAATAAGGAAAAATGCAAACAGATGTTGACTCTCCTTTCGTTTCGATCGGATTAATATTGTATGATTTATCTTGTTACTATTCGGTTAGATTTAGTTTCAATAATAAAATAATTCTAATATTAAAATTTATAATAGAACATAGTTTGTATAAAACTTATCTCAGAATCGGGCGGAAAGTGGAGAAGCGAGTGTCTTGCCATAGAAAAAAAAGCGGCTTGCTGAAAAAATATATATGAATATGAGAATGAGTAAAACTACTGTTATAATTAAAATAGCCAAAATACCATTCCCAAATTTATACATCATATATTTATACATCACTAACATACGAGTAAAACATAAAATTAAATTACATGAATTGTAAAAAATAATATATTGGAGAAACCGTTTATGTTATGACCCTTTCGCTTAGCGTCGAAAGTTCTTAGCACCTATCTGTAAGTTGACAGTGATAGATTGAAATTTAAATATTCAAGAATAACGAATATAATCATCGTTTTCTAGTCGTGATCGTTATTTATATAAGGATAAAAAAATTTAAACTTACGTCAAATATACACTTATCATATAAACAATATGAACATTAGTTATATCTATCCATTATATATTAATACAAGATAAAATTATATCAAATCCTTGATCTAAATATGTCATCGCGAAATGTTGCACAGCGAAAGGTGTAGGTAGCTAGCCCCCTTTGACCTAATTTTACTAGGGAGGTTCGAGCCAAGGCCAGTAACTGAGGTTAATCGTTCCTAGATAAATGTCGATTCAATAAGGGAAAGTGAAAGAGCATTTCAATTACTTTTAGAGTTTTATGATATTCATATTTCTTAATAAGGACAACCAATCAGCAAGTAGGTGCTTGCTCAATTTCAACTTATTACCGCCCTAATATGTATTACTATTTGGTGTAGACTCACTACTGCATAATGTCAATTTAAGTAAAAATCACGTATAATCCTTAATCGCTCATTATCTTACAATGAAAATTATGAGCTTATAAAGTTTTTTAAATTCAGGCACACATTATTTGACAGCTTAATTGAAACTAATTAAATCTAAATATAGACTCGCCAGAATAATTGACTAAAAACCATTACTTTTCATGGTTAAATAAATTATTTTTAAAATAAAGAACAATCACTGTTTATATTTAGAAATCCACAGTGGCAACTGAGGTCAAATTCTAAAATAAGATTAGAAAGACTTATAAATCGCTTTATAGAGTAGGGGACTTAACAGTGGGCGATGGTTTACGTGGAAACTAAGAGTCTTATGGCTTGCGGCACTATTTTAAACATTATATTTGGAAACAGAAAAAACAGCTTAATTGTAAACGTGATGGTTGTGGGTTCGCGATATTGGGGGAATTCGGGGAATTAATTATATTGAAATATTTTTTATTTCTCTGCCCTGGTACGGCAAAACGCGCACTGTCTGAAATTCGGGCGTTAAACGAATAACGAAGTGTTTTGAATTTGGTTCTTTCTGCCTAGTGCCTTCTCAGTTTCACGGAAAAAACCGAAAATAGTCTTCTAAGATCTAGAAAGTAGAACACATTCACACATTATAGCTTTATCTAAAACATATTTGAAACATACAGATAACTAGGTATCTAAATATGTTTATTAGTGAAATTCGATATGACTACAAATTCATAACATACGATAGTGAAATATTAATATTGAGAAGATTATTTATATAATGTTAAAATCATGCGTTCATTTCGAATTTATTCACGAATAAGAATAATGAAAATAACGGTTTAGGTGCACAGGTGCGATGCAAGCGACTGTGCTGGGGAAATAGAGCACAAAGCGTCTCGTAGTCAAATGTACCTGGGTTACCTATTATCCTCTCGGCGCCCCAGTTTAAACCGTAACGAGCGCATCACGATTCTACTTCGGTGACAGTAGTAAAAGCGATAGCAACAGATAAATGTACATTTCAAAATCCGTATTCGTACATTATGTACGGTACTTAGTTAGCTAAGGTTCATTTTAAAATGAAACTATTTTAACCGGATTAATCGCGTATAATGTTGGTATTCGAAAATACATTTCAGAACCCGACGTTTCGAACACTTTACAGTCAGCTCATTTTGCAAGAATCCAGGGCGAGGCAAGTAAGAAATCATTGGCGGTAGCTTGAGATAATAATTGTATCAAATGACAGACAAGTGCCAGTCTACCTGTCAGTCTACCTGTGACCACGGACTACTGTAAAGTATTCGAAACGGCCGGTTCTAAAATGTATTTTCGAATACCAAAATTATACGCGAATAATCCGGTTAAAATAGTTTCATTTCAAAATGTGTAATAATTGTGAAAATCAAAGAACTTATTAAGGTTAATTTAGTTCATTAATTTAAAATACGAAAGCTTAAAATAATATTTTGTTTTCATTACTTGCATTAAGTGGATATAACTTATTAATTTTATGAAGAGCAATACTACGAGCTGTGCATGTTTGTATTGTCACGCGTGATTTGCAGAGGAATGTGGGTCATCGTTCCACGCAAACTTGGAGATCTGAAACTGACGTACAACTGTCCAAAGTCGTTATGATTACATTTTATTAACTATTTACTTTATGAAACCGATTTCATTCCATCTAATTGAAGGCTTGAAGGCTTTTCGAATAATGCTATGCTAATAGTGACAACAATGAAAGTGCTCTTGGTATAAAAATGTTTTAAAGATTAGATGGATATTTTCGAGTACGTAAATAACCTGTATTAGGCTTGTTGCTATTTAAACTTAACAATTAACAGTAAAAGGCATGTCTGAACCACGTGTATTTATGACCAACTGACTGAGTGCAGCTGTGTTGCGGTTGTACGCAGCCACACGTGACTTCAGTATAAAAATCAATAGCTAGATGAAAACGTAATTATTTATATTGAAGTAACTATTGTATTGTAAAACTTAAATCAGTATTCATAATTTGAAGTAACTAATAAAATATTAACACCATTACTTGGAAACTGAGCTTACTCTATAGTGTATTCTTTCTTATTCGGGATATTTCAAATATTTTTGTTTCATCTACTTGTGTTGAATGTAAATGGGTAAAAGGGTAAATGTTAGTATTAGACAGTTTTGCCGTTTTTTTGCATAGCAGGATAAATAGCCCTCTGAGTACTTAGTGTTACAATACGGTATTCGGTATATTAGGTATTGAATTAGATGTTTAAGAGAGGTGTATATTTCTGACATAGATTTTCTACAATATTACCTAAACTAAAGTAGAATGCGGTTTGTTATATGATACACGTGGAATATAATGATATTAGATTCATATCATAATTCACACACTTTACTAGATTAAGGTTCGGTTGTATTAAGAAAGAAAGCGAGTTGAACAATGCTACGAGATCCGTTTGTCCACACAGAACACAGCGTATCTACATATTTCGGATGTGTGAATTTGTCTTTTGAATGTATACACGTTATGTTCTCTTAAGTTTCTCATCATCATTATTTTACCAGACCTAATACAAAAAAAGCAAAAAGCAGCTTCACGCTGTTTCCCGCATAGCAGGGGTTGGTAGTAGTCAGAGGGAACCTAGTGTCAAGACATTGCGTGTTGAGTGGCGGAACTCAGCGCCGCGCTTTGTCTTAGGTACCAGAGCGGAAAAATTTAAATATGTTAAATATAATCATATCCCCGAGTGCGAATCGAATCCACAACCAATTGCGTTTTGCAGTGAGACATTGTCCTACTGCACCACAATGTCCTCTTTGTTTAAATATTTAGGAAATACTAAATAACAGGCCTATTTTCTTTAAATATTTACGAAACACTAAATAATATCAAATTAATTTATATGTGGTTAATGAAATCACACTACTTGTTAGAAATCACAAGAAATATATGTGAATTTCTATAAGAATAAAGAATAGAAGAAAAAATGCAATTATATTTGTTTACAAAATGGAAAGACACTATATTTGTGCAACCGACAAAAAAAAATTACATTAACAACTGTTTTGTATACTAGGTTACGTAAGTAAAAAAAAACTTGTATTCAAATATATATATATATGTATATATGTAGGTAATATGTACGTACCTACTCAAAGGTAAGAGTGGTAAAGCAGCCTCTATCTTTTCTTCAAGTTATATATAACTTATAAGGTCAGGACAATGACAACTTTATAAATTAATAATAAACATAAATTACAACATATTTCGACGTGAACTAGATATATATTAAAATACAATAAGTTTGATCTCCATTTAGCTGTACAAATGTACAGGGACGAACTGTAGAGTTTTTTAATAATCAGCAGCACTCAAAGTGACCTGCATCATTGTTTTGTATCTTGGGTGGGTCGCCTTGCGTTTCGATGTATTACCCTTGGCCTGCTTGCGTAGCGTCTGTTTACTTCTCTCCATTATTATTAATAATAGATACAACAGGAATCGATTTCACCGCTGCCAAATATACGGGTGTTGAACTTGAAAATAAAATCAATATTATGACAGTTTCAATTAATTTGTATAAGTGTGTAAAGTTATTTACAATATGATGTAAAAATTGCGTTAGCAATGGACTAATTAATTAATAAACTATCATAACCCAATTGATATGAACAAGAGCCAATGAGCAAACATCTCAACTGCTATTCTAGCATATTATACGATAGCAGTGTTGTGTAACATGTTCGTGGACAAATTCAAGATGTGATTTATATTAACGACACTTTCTCCGACGTTTGATATTACCATGATGGTATGTCGTTTCTAGTTTTAGTTATAGATTTTTATTAAAAAGCGATGATATTCACCATTTCTTAATGGAATGTGTCCGTAATGCCGAAGCACGTCAAGATTTAATTCGTCGATATAATTTAAATTTAATAGATGTAGGTGTTTTCCAATGTTTATTGTCTGAACACGCCTTGTTCTGTGGTAGCTAAGATGCTGTATAAGTTTAAGCATAAATTACCGTTATCCTTCGAATTAATGCTATTAATGCTATATTTGTGTGTTTGAAGATTGTTTTACGGAAAGAAGCGGCTGACATTTTCTATTATTACGAAAAAATCCTAAATAAAATAAAATATAAATATATTTAACTCTATTCATCTTTCCTCAAGGAAGCAAGAAGAAGAAGAAGATTCGATTACTACTGAATCAATGATTATCTTCATCTTTATATTTTTCTGCTCTAGATAAAGATCAAAGCGCAGCAGATGAGTTCCAACTACACGCATGTCCGAATTAGAGTGTAGAGTGGAAATCTCTTACAATTCTGCTATGCTGGAAAAAGCATTAAGCTATGAGATAATCACAACACCCTTTGAATATTTTCATTTTCATAATAATGTTTAATACATAGATTCAATAAACAAGACCTACTAAAATTGCACAGAATCAAGTAACAATTGATTGAGATTATGGAGCAAGGTTGTGGCTATTTAAAGAGCCTTTGGTATATGTTCGTTAATTCAATCACCTCAAAACATTTCTTGTACCTATCTAAATTAGCTAAATTGATTACAATTTGGAATTTAAAAGACGTTCAATATTTTAAAATATTGTATATTTGAAAAAAATTAATTAAATGAGGCCCCCAAGTCTAGTAAGCTTGTCAAAAAATCTAGTAAATTAAAAAATATATATTTTTTGACATTTAGCCTTTTTCACTTAGAAATAAATAAATAAAACGAGCTCGCTATAGCAAAAGATGCATATAGTAAAATATCCTAGAACCCCATCATTATGTAAATTTTGGCACACGTTCAATATTTTTCAATTTGAAATATATAAGTATATTTATTCAGTAAAAAGAATCATAAAACGGTTCCAGACACGTTTGTTTATATAACTGAGTGACGGTAACTTAAGACGATTTTAGTCAAGACCGGTCACAAATGTGTTGTTGAATCAACAAAGTGGAAAGTGAAGCAAGACAAACCGAATTTTTAACACACCTTTCCTCTAAATGCGACGAATATCGTTAGAAAGTTTATACGCAGTTACACTTTACGCTTTGAAGTGCTTTAGCTGATTTGACACGCTTAAGGGTTGGTAACTGTATTTAACTCGTTATTACACTATTTTATATTTATACAAAAAAAATTGAAGTTTTAAAATGAATTATGAAATTATCATTAATGATGGCTTATAAGAGCTCCAATTGTGTGTTCAGTTTATCAAAATGTAAAAGTTTTCATAAAGAATAATTTAACCATAAATATATAACAAAATTGACTATAAAAAAGTCTACTTGATTGTTTAATGTAAAATGTATATAGCGAGATACGGAATACAAATATTAAAAAGTTTTTACGAAAAGGTCGAAATGAAATCATGTTCAAAATTAATAATATCAAGTGGAGTAATGGATCCAACTTTGAGTCTGTATATATATATATATATATATATATATATATATATATATATATAATCAATAATAAAAAAACCGATTTAAACGGTCTCAATGTATCTTTTCCGGTGAAATGACCTATTTCAGAATCTCTCGCGATCTTCCCACGCTTCTGGGAAGCACTCGTTAAAGTTTTGACATTTTATTTTAGTAAATTTAGAAGTACATCGAACCCTTAACATAATACATATATAAATTTATTATTTTTTATTTATTTTGACTAAATTAAAAAAAAAGAACTATTTATTGTTTACATTAAAAGTGATGTAGTTACATTAAAACATGATTTCATTATTTTTATGATGTTTTTGTTTATGACTATAGCAGGCACTTTGTAGTTTTTTTATGTTCCTCGATAAATTCGACTTACATAATACTTTATAGTATTTAAACTGAAAGACGATTAAAGTCACCGTATGGAACTTATAAAACGAACATTAACATCGAACACATATCTTATTGTAGCTATATATTTAAATTTAAGTATACGAAATCTAAAAGCACTTGCTTAAGAAATATATATATTTTTTTATTCCATCATAGTATTTATGTTCGTCTATTAATATTGCTTATACGAATAGCACGAATATAAGAACACATTTATCTATAGAAGTATTTACGTCAATACTTTTATGTTAAGAGAATATGAATTATATCTTTCGATATCTTTTACGATATGTATATTGTGACTGAAGTGTAGAAATCAGTAAATTTAACATTGTTATGAAAGTTTAGTGTATTGATAGCTGCCAACACGTGCCGTCTGCACAAGTTTGATGGAAATAATAATGTTCGCAACACTCACAAATATCTATTTATTTTAAGCAAACTAATTCTAATAAGAAAACATAAACAAGTTTTAACACTCCCATTACGCGTTCATCGCTGATAAGTCTAAGGCATTATATTAGTAAAAGTATTCAAAAATAAAAGTATTCAAAATAATCTATACAAAATTCACTTTTACATTAAGATTTATTACTCATAATTAATATTTGTAGATATGCAATTAATATAGTTTAGTGGATTATATTAGTGGATAGTAGATTCTTAGGTATCCAATACTGGTGCCGCCAGGGTTCATGGAAGATTGTAGTCCCCGTGGCCCTGGCCAGTGGCGGTGGAGGAGGAGCACCGTGAGGTTTAAGTGGGTAAACGGACGGCCCATATCTACCGGTCCGGAGTCCCACATAACCGCGTCCGAGTCCCCAATCGGGCGGGTATCCGTAAAGTATTTCCTCACGTAAAAAAAAAAGATATCCAATACTGGTGTTTACTATACTACTATTAGATGTACAAGATATACTTAAAGTAACATATAAGTGTCTAATTATTAACGCAACATTATACAATCACACACAATCTTTCTGGATTCTTACAATATTAATAAAACTTCAGAAAATGTCAGTAGGTGTAGTGTAGTAAGAGTAAAGACTGCTCATCGCGTGTTCTGTCAGTACAATAAATTATTTAACGTGTCAGTATTTAAGAACAATGTACTACTTGAGAGTCTTTACTTATAAAATACTTCACGTTTCCCAATACACATTATATATTGTTTACATTTAATTAAGCTGCATAATAAAACATTTTATCATTGTTATATGTTATCATTGCCAAAACGTGAGCAACATATTTATTGTGTTCATTTTTAGGAACAGGAAACAGGATTATTGAGCTGATTATAAAATCGCCGGCCTCACTAGTTCAGTTCAATTTATAATTTTTATTAAAAGTGTGTTAATTCAAGGAATCTAGATTTCTCTATTTTCGTTTTCGATATTGTAATATAAAATGAGGCTTTCAGGCGAGTTTACTTTATAGAGTAATATAATTTAACTTTGTGTTCGGGTACAGAGTAAGTAGTTTTAAAGAATTTATTATTATAATTTATGATAAATGATTAGTCTCTCATAACTTTTTTAATTTGAAATGTTATAATACTGAACCAAAATCGATAATAGTAATTATAACATAATTATGACGTGACGTGACGTAAGTATAAATGAAAAATTGCTAAAATTATACAATACTATAAATATATATATATATATATAATCATTTATAGGTTCAACTTAAAAATCTAATTTGAATATCATAGCACATTTATTGATAACCTATTTATGAAGCACGCGAGACGTGATGTGTTACACTACGGGGTGGGGGATTCAATTAGCACTGCGTTACATTTCGAGTAAAAAGTCTGAAGACTCATAAATTGTGGGAGCTTTCATATTAAACAATTTTATTGCACAATCCAAAAACGAGTTGCTTGAAATTTGTTCACATGGTAATAATCAACAAAATTTTTTGATTTCCGGACATAAATCGTTATATGTTGGTCTAGTTTCGCTCGTCGTTGCGATGACTACAATATTTCCTAAACATGCCAAAATTTTATTTTTAAAGCCTAATAGTAATTCGTTCATGTCAACGTTAGTTATAATTTAAAAGTAAATCAAACTTTTGTACTTATTAAGAAAGACATATTTAGAAAACGTATAAAAATTTGAACGCAGCGGGATTTGAACCCGCGCCTCTTGAAAACCGTTGAAGCGTTCTGACCGCTAACCCATGCGTTCTACATCCAGCTACGTTGAAATTCTTATACGCTTATTACAACTTATATTTGTTGTTAGCATCTCCGTAGATTTTTTTATACGTTTTCTAAATATGTCTTTTTCTATTTCCTTAGTGTGGGTACAACACCTTAAAAAATGTTAACAAAATATATTTTGTATTTATTGTTCGTAAAAGACGATTGTAAATTCAGTGTAAAATAATTAATTAAAGTGCACCTTCTTCTTCATTTTTATGAATTACATGCTTCTGTTATATACGAATTTAATATGTAGCACCAACTAGTACAGGTGTATTTTATACTACAGATCCTAAAATTAATGTTATCCCTGAAATAAACAACGCAGTGGCTAATATTGAAGCAAAATATAATCCGAGTTCCTTATCCTAACAGAGTGCAAATGGCGATTGTTATCCTTGAAGATTGCAATTGGTGTTGCTGGTTTCCTAACAGGTTTTAGATGAACTATTTCAACTAGAATATGATTGCAAAATTGCGCATATCAATATTCTAGTTTGAAGTAATTATTCCCAGGAATACGTAAATTATTACTAACTTTTAAGATTTAAATTGCTTTAGGTATAATTGTGTTTTAATACGGTTACGCTCAGACTTAAGACTTTAGGCGAGAAGTGTTTTGTAGAAATATTTTGGATTGTTTTATATTTTTCATTATTATCTTTTATATTTATTTTAGGGCTTATTATTTTTATTGCTGAAGTATCATAATAACACCTCTAACAGTCTACAAGGTCATAAAATATGTATATAAAAAAAGGGTGGAGTTATTTATACTTTCCTGTAAATTAAACTTTATTTATTTTAATTACTATTTATAGAAAAAAGACTACTGGAAACTACGTAAATGTTGATGTTCAGTTCGGTGAAGTGTCATATTAAATTGTGATTAGTTTTTCATTATGTCGTTCTCCGATCGGCGTTGATTTTAAAAACTATAATATTAATAAAATATAGACATTAAACAAAGCGTGCCATTGTTGTGTGTCTTTAAAAGTGCAAAGTTACAGACAAAATCCTTGCATTTTCTCAATCTGGTCTGAAAGTTTATCTTTCAGAATTTTATTTCAGAGAATTCTTGATGATTAAAAAAATATTATATTTTTGAAACACTTGCTCAGACCGACAGACCCTAGCCTAAGCCGCAAATGGACATGACACATTGGATCGGATCCAAATTTACAAGTTAAACTTCATTTCTTGACAAGAGATGAGGATGGCAACATTTATATCAACGTCGTTTGTAAATGTTACACGAGGACAGATTTATGCAGGTTAATAATAAAATGTTTGAAAAAAAATTAGACTTTAATGTGGAAACTTTATTCATTCAAAGTTTTGTTTTATATTTGTATTTTATAATAATAATTTCAATGCATTCAATGTATTGAATGAATTGACATATGAAATGATTATAATAACGATTTATTAATTATTTGATGTTACAAATCAAATTGAAAATTATTAATAATGGAACTAAAATAAGAACTAAAACATGCAAAGATACGTGTATTAACTGTCTCTGTAAATTAAAATAAAGAAATAAGAACTAATCAGTACATTAGACAGCTGAATTAATAATTTCGGTAATGGAATGCAATCAAGTCTTATAATCAATTTGTTCAGTTATCACTTTAATATATTTCTTTTACATTCTAGAAACATAATAAATTTGCATATATATTTTTAGCAATTAGGATCAGAAAGTTGTTAGAATCTGAATATAAATGAGGTAAAAGCTGTAGAATTAATGTTCAATAACAGAATTTGAATATCTTTTGTAATATAAAGATGAGGAATAATTCAATTTCAACTTTATTACTGTAAGTTTTTAATTTCGCTATTCGTATATTTGTAATAAATTATTTTTTATCTTCAGACTCATTTTGTATGTTGAGGGACCTAGTGACATATTGTGACGGATGGCGGCAAGCAATTCTACACTTGCACTCCTATGAGGAAAACACCTAAATAATAAATTAAATATTCTTGCAATGGTAATTTGAACACTAACTATGTTCTTACTACTTCTAGTTACTCTCAGATCAAGTTTTTGGCATGAATAAAAAGGATATTTTTTAATACATATGATATCCAAAATGTCACAACTGGCATTTTTTTTTTTAATCTTTTATACTCTGAATCTGGAACAAGGTTTGTTCAAAACGCACTTCATATGACACTAAACACGTTATAGCACATCCCGTCTCTCATCAACAGACGACTTTTACGCGCAATATCGAATTTTACGGCGACCATTAAAGTATCCGTAGTCACCACTTTTTAATTAAATATAATGCCCTTAGCGATTCAAATAGCTGTAAATATTGTTAATATTCGTGTCAGTTTACCTCTTAAACAAATAGATATAGTAATTTGTAGTAGCAGTAGTTCAGACTGGTGCAAATATATGTTAAATAAATTAATTTTACTCTTTAGTTCATCACATTTCTTTTTTCTTTTAATTTTATATTAAACATAAATTTATTATAGGTATATTATTGTATGTTGTCGTTAACAATTTTTTACACACACTATGTTTGAATCGACTCTGGAGACTCAATGCTATAACCCGACAGCTGTAATTGAATACAACAATGATTAGAAATCAATTATAGCGTATCGATATGTAATCGGTACGTGATATAATTTAACTGCAAAATTTCAATGTCAATAAAATAATAAGATACTTTAGTTTAGATATTGAAAGGCTGAAATTGTACCGCATGAACGCGCATATTCAATGCTGAGTGTTTTTTTTATTGTAAATACTTAATCACCAAAATAAGTTTATTGTAAATGAATTTGTTATTATATTTCTTTTCATTTTTCCTCACCACGCAATTCGAATTCGTACGGAAAGTGAATAACGAAGTGTTTTGGCACTACGTTCTCTCTGACTGCCGAGAGAGCTATATAACTAGCTATATATAGAGTTAAAAAATCTATTTTATTCATCAGCCTCCAACTTTATAACAATGCATTAGAAACTAATAAAGGTTACAAATAATACCATAGTATTATGTTCGTCATGTAACATTTTTATATTTAAAATATACGCGTCATCGTATCTATTAGTATTATTAAAATTATAAAAATTATTTATAGCTATAGAATCAGAATTAATGAATGAAATTCTTACAAAATATCATATTACATATTTTAAACTAGAAAGAAATAATATGAAGGTGTAAATGTTTTATTTCTTTAATTCAATGTTATCATTGTGCCGAGGACAACAAAACAGCAATGACGTAAAATGCTATAGCAAACTCGTTTACGTGCGTTATGCCCACAGTGAAAGTAGTCTTTCTAGTACCATCGCAGTTGGGCTTTTAATAAATTTTTTGTCCTTCCCATTTTCATAGTAACAGACAGAGACCCAACACTTTTAAAACAAGTCCACAGCTGTCAGTCAGTACCTTTCGCTAAATTGCCGATTTCAAGATGATATAAACCTGCGTTACATAAGGTTTAATTGAAATTGATTTACCATTGAACTAACATTAAAATTATGTAATAAAGTTGATTTTGGGTTAGGTAGTGAGTACGTCCAAATAAGTTCATTAAGAAAGTCATTTTTAGTTGCATAATTCTGTTGTTGATATGAAATTTATCAATTTTGGCAACCCAAAAGTAGTTAAAACAATTTGTAGGTTCATGTAACCTATAAACTTGTGCTATCTTTGCCCAGCTTGCGCAACATACGGCAGAAATAAAGTTATATGCAGACTTACGAAAGACTAAGACGTCACGGGCGTTCTGAAACTTTTAAACATTGCGCAAAAATCTTTTATGAATATAAAATATAGACTTATAAAGATATAGAGCGCCTATAAAGAGTAGGTTCTTGTCATAAATAACTTAATACATGAATGAACCGATAAATTACCAAAATTTAGCTATTTTTGTACCTGATTTGTCTATTATTATTAACTTTATGATACTATTAAGTATCGACATACGAAGAAATGTTCATAAAACTTGTTTATCACATAGTAAATCTGTTTTAATTTCAATTAAAACTTATTTTTCTAAGCTGCTTCGGTATATTGCGTTGCAATCAGAGAGTGACTGCAGTGAGCCACGAACCCACGTACTCCATTTTCCTTACATATATATATATATATATATATATATGTATATGTAAGGAAAATGGAGAGCGTCAGGTGACAACTTACTTTATCATGTAGGTAATAATAATAATAGAATACGTAATATCTTTGTACTATTTTGAGATAAGGCCAGGGCTGTGATAATTTTGAAACTCAGTGTTCGTACTTTTGGACTATAAATCATTTTTAAAATTAAAATTAAAATATAAGAGTCGGCATACGATGATATAATACTTATTCTAGCGTAAGACGATTTAAAGGTAGTAGAGAGGCGGCTGAGTCATAGAACATTATAGATAAAAAACCGATACTTACTTTACATAGAAATGTTTTCTTTTTCGTGTTTTGCTTCTTCACGTTTGTAACATGTTTTGTTAAGAATAATAATAATAATACAAATATATAAATCATAATTAATTTATATTTAATATAAATAACTTTATCCTAGCAGCTTTTATTAGGCACTTTATTAAATATTATTAAAAAATATTATATTACAAGAAATAAAAGGTACATAATTATACTTAATTATTTTGATTTATTAATAATGATATACAATGACGAGTACACGCGCTAGACGTGGATTCGATCTTGACTCGGCGTAATGTTTATTTAAAAACATATACGTTCGGTTTCTGGACTTGTGACACAAAGCACTGCAATGAGTTCAGCAGCCTCACAATAACAGTATATAACGGGTAGTATTGAAAAATGGGAATGTGTGTCGAGGCGGGAGATTTTGTAAATATAAATGAAATAAATGGGAAATACAATATAATAGCGACCCGCTCGCGGCGTCACCTGCGTAAACTACACGACTTTTTTTAGTTTTTGCGCCTGCCAGTGTTCTCACTTAAATCGCAAACTTTTAAATTTATAATTTAAATAGTTGTAACTTTTTTATTTATAAACAGATTACAATAAAATAAACACAAAATGTTCAAGGAAGTTTACCACAATACAGTAACCAAAATGTTGTATTTGGATTGCGTTGTTTGCATATATAAATCAATTATATAGTTTCTGAGATTAGTGTGACAAACGTACAGACAAACAGTTAAACAGACAGATTCATTAATTATTATATTAAACCTATATAAACGTTCTATATTTAATCCGTTTACATAGGTACATTATTTAATTTTTGAAAATTTATTTTGGCAGGTACCGGTACGTTTGGCCGCGTATGCCTTTGCAGAGACAAAGCGGCAGACGAATATCTAGCTATGAAGATTCTCTCCATGGCGGATGTCATCCGCTTGAAACAAGTCGATCATGTCATGAATGAGAAAAGCATCTTGGCAGAGATAAATCATCCTTTTATTGTTAATTTGTAAGTGAATATTAATTCAAGTTATATTCTTGTTGTTAGAGACACATTTTATTTAATGATAATGACCGTATTTTTGCTAAAGTCGCTAATGTTTAGAGTAATAAGGCTACGTAAAATGTGCATATGACGTAAGTTGAAAGGAGAAAAACATCGGCGCTGAGCCAATTATTCTAGTAGGCATTTCTAATTTGCTACTACTGCACGTCCTCGACGTGACAATGTTAGCGTTGTTTAATGTGAATTTATTAGATAAGACTTTCATATAAATTTGTATTGTTGCGAAGTCTCTGTCCTAAGAAATAAAATAGGAAAATTATAGCCGCCTAATTTCTACAAAGCTTAAAATGCCACGGATTTGATTCATATAATTTAGTAGTGTATGTATTTAAACTTTATAGAAATGCGAATTATTATTTTGTATCACGTAGATGCCGACATTAGAAATGCAAACGAAATAAACAGATGCCGTATCAAAGGCGAATCGAACTATGAAAGTCGCGCGTCGCGCCGAGCCGCGCACGTGAACTCGCGTGCTGCGAGTCTCACTTGCATATCTGGCAGTCATCACTGTCAATATTTTTACTGACAGCAACTGATCTATATCCCCAGCAATGTATTAACAAATGATATTGGTGGCTAATTAAGACGAATTATTATTGAAATCACGCAATAAATTTATTTTTATACTGTAATGTGTATTTTCTTTCCAATAAAAGACGTATATAAGTCAATACTTACAATTAATATTTTGTGATAAATTAATACAGTTGTCATGTTGAAAATTAATATTGTTTTGTGGCGTCAGTGGTAATTTTTAGGTGTAAGTAAGTTTATAAAATATAAAAATACTACGAGTATCTATTACTTGGTCGTTTTGATATGTGGATTTTGATATAGGTACCAAGATTATTACATACTGAGATAGAAAAATTATGTTTATAAAACATTTTTTAGTAGGGCTACTTTAATTTTTACTAATTGGTTTATAATTTGTTCCAGACGATGGTGGACTCACGATGATTCATGTATATACATGCTTTTCGACTACGTATGTGGTGGAGAGCTGTTTTCCTATTTAAGAAATGCAGGCCGTTTCAGCAACAGTATTGGTAATTAATAAAGTTTTTTTAATTTATTGTTTACTCTCTCCGCAATCAATTTATATTGAAAATAAAAATATAATTAGGACTAATTAAAACGCCATTCAAATGATTTGAAACAAACCATTAGATTAAAATGCATAAAAACTAAATTTGTTGATTGTGCTGCTTCAAGGTGGATATTTCCTTTGTGGCGAGCTACAGTGATTGATACAATGACGTCACATCACTCGATTTGTGCCAACTTTGTTTCATTATGGCGCATAAAATTTTATAATACAAGTACAAGGCACTTGTGTTTTATAATTTAAAATATGAAATCCACCTTGAATTATTACGCATTCAAGAAGACAGCTTCAAGATGAATTTGACCAGTATTAGCTCACAAAGATTTTCACGTCCAACTTTGTTTATTTTATACAATTAGTAATATTTTTAATATTATAATCATAGTAATCGATACGCTATTTTTAGTTTTATATAATTTGCACTCATAACTCTTGTACAAGAGTTATGAGTATGATATATATTATAAACAGAAACGTCAAACAGACGAAATGTGTTAAAAGCATAAAGAAAATAATATTTTAAATAGGTACGTGATATTGAAAAGCGTAATGTATTAATCAGATGTGAATAGGCGTGTATTTCTGGAGAAAGGACATGTACCAAAATAAGTGGTCAATGACGCGAGCGTCTACAAAACGTTTGTAGGAGTGTATCTTAGAATCATGCTTCTTATAAACGGACATTTTAATAAAAAACAAGAAATTTCTTAGCATTCCATGGGATCACCGTGAGGGATCCGGGCCCATCGAGTTGCAAGGAGAGAACCTCGGAGTACAGTGACTGGGATTTGTATCCGAGAGTAGGCTTAAGGGACCCTTTGTAATACTCATTAACGCTCACCTTAATCATCAGAGGTCCTGTCTTTAACAAACCAAATTTAAAAATATCTTACGTGGTCGAAATGAACTAATTTTTCAGACAGAACACTATTCTTTAGTTGACTATAGCGAGATTTCGCTGTTTAACCCGTTGCTCCTATTTCGTCCACGGACAAATTAGCTCTAAGCCTATCCTGGTCCTGGTCATTTCGTTGGTAAGATCAAAGTACTTGCTTCCCACGGATCTACTAATATTACCCAACGGGAAGACTTCTAGAGTAAAGAAATATGTCCGGTCTGGGTGAAGAGTCTAATCGCGAGCTGATTCTAAAATTATATAAGGCTATAATTAATTTAAAAATATATTTTGATATTTGTGGTACAATACTGGACTCTATTATTTTGTATGTAATAACGCGAGCGCTGTCTAATGACACTGGCAGACGTCGCGACGCCCTCGTCTCCTGCCTCATTCGCACCGTCCGCTTATAACCCAATTTACCTTTTCTTTTTATATTTTAAAAACTTTAGTCGTCCAATTACGTTAATATAATATATTATTTTTTAGTTTAATTTCGTTACAATATATAACGTCCATTAAGAAAACAATAAGCAAAAGTTACTATGGTTTGAGTGATTGTTCATATTGATTAGTGTATTATTCTATATGGACGTGCAGTCTTTCACGATATATATACCTTATTATGTTGGTATAGCAGAGAATACATTCCTAAAAAATTGTTTTTCTTTCAATTCATTAAGCGACGTGTAAATTGTATAATATATTCACTTGTAGACTTACAACACCAGTAAATAAATAAAGTTTTATCTAAATGTAAGTATATCTGTTTTATTCGTTTTAAATAGGTCGTTAATGTGTACGTAAAATGTGTTTTTGGGTTGCCACTTTAAAAAGCGGTGTTCCATTTCTATTTTAGTTTATGATAAATAACGTGTATCATTCGCTCAGGGGATGTTACTTCTTTGCTAGTTACTCAGAACTTACGTATTTGCTGGAGTTTCCGGTGGGCATTTCTAACACGGATGTTTTATGATAGGGTTTTATTTAAACTCCTGCACGATAAGACGCCAACAACAACAAGCAGAGCTTACAATGTTTCATAAAATTGTGCTATATAATTTATTTTTAAAACCAAAGTAGTAATTGATTTTCATTACGATAATGACAATTTTAATGACTTTGTGTAGATTTTACTTACTTACTATATCATTTTATGTAGATTATACAAAACATAAAAGTTTGCTAGGCTGAATTTGATGAGGAAGTGTGTTTTTAATGTAATTTCCATATAATTATGGTTGCGTTGTTAGGTATTCGGTTCGCGATATCACGATGCTTAATTTGACGATTGGAGTCCATGCAAGCCGGTCATGGGCATAGGATGATATCATACAACGGCACACGGCCATTAATAACACCGCTATCGCCCACTACAACCTGATTCATATGCCTCTATATCAAAATTTCACTAAAAGCTGGCGTTTTATTTGTCGTGTCATTAAAATTTGACAGCTTATAGCACAAAAAGCAGAATGTGGGCAGGTAGTAATTACTGAAATTTAAGATAGTTAAACATTAAGAGTATATTAGAGGACAAGCTTCGTGCGAGCTCCATCTTACTCTAATAATACACAAAATGACGCCGTAACCGTCCAGCCCTGGCAATCGTCATTGATTTTATGGACGCACAACATGGAGTTGGTTTTGTACTAATAATTAAAATTATTAAAATCTTATATGAATAAAAAAAAAATTCTGAATTCAGTATAAATATTGTAAAAATATATTAATTTTATAACAATAGCAAACCGAGTCAATGTGAATTTTGAATACGATGAAATTTATTCTTATTATAGCAGTACACTTTTCATTTTTAAACTTAGTGCATGGATTTTTTATTACCTTGTAATATAGAAATAGCGCAAAGAAATGCAAATCTGTTATTGAACAATTTTGACTAAAGTTTCAAAAGTATTATGATGATCGCTCTGGTAGTCTCTTCATTTTCACTAAAGCCCTTGGAAGTGACAATCTCAGCCTTGAGATGATTCTTCCTGTATTGGAAATCATTACACTGGTGATCACCCACATCATCAACTTCTCACTGTCACGCAATGACTTTCCTTCACAGTGGAAGAGTGCTTTCGTCATTCAAATGCCTAAAATCCCCAATCCCTCCGATGTAAGTAATTATCGTCCTATATTTATACTCTCTGTCCTATCTAAGGTCATTGAATGTATAGATTAATCACCAACAATCTTTTGTGTCCTTTCCACTCCTGCCAGTTTCCGTCCCTTCCACAGCAGAGTTGACGCGCTGTGGAATATTACGGAGGACATTCGGTGTTTTATGGATAACACCATGCTCACTGTTATGGTACTCCTTATTTCAGCAGTGCTTTTAACTCTGTTAATTTCGACATCCTTTTTGGCAATCTTCGGGCAGTCAATATTTCAAGCGAAGCTATAAGTTGGTTTTGTTTTTACCTTTTCAGTCGCCGGCAATGTGTGAAAGCAAAGGATACTACATCCAGTTAGTTGGCTTAAGCTTACTGCTGGCGTTCCTCAGGGCGGCATTCTTTCACCACTTCTTTTCTCTGTTTTTATCAATAATATCTCTAAAATAATTTCTTCTCCCTTCCATCTGTATGCATATGATTTGCAATTATACCGACACTGTTGCCTAAATGAATTGCCTGAAGCTATAGAGTATTTAAATAGCGATCTAGCTGCTATTAAACTTGGGCCGAGTCTTTTGGTCTATTAATAAATCCTAACAAATCACAGGCTATTATTATTGACAGTAACAGACTTATACATAAAATCAACTTAGATTTCGTACCATCAATTTTATACTCAGGTGTGTCAATTTCTTTTGTGATAAGGTAAGGAATTTAGGTCTCTTATTTGATAGTAACATGTCTTCGGTACCTCACCTTAACGAAATTACGCGCATGCATTTCTCTTTCCATTCTCTTACGCGTCTCCAATACTTCCTTCCTCGTAAAACCAAAATTATGCTCGCGCAATGTACTCCTCATCTTCTTCCAAATTTTGACTACGCCGACGTGTGCTATTTGGATGTGACCGAGGAGCTACTTACACAGATTACAGCCACTTCTAATCTCGCTATACGGTTTACATATTTTCTGGGTAAGTATGACCATATGTCTCAGTTTCATGCTCAATTTAATTGGCTCCCTATCCGCCTTTACTAATTATTACAATTTTCCTTCTTATCTACGTTCCCGATCTAACGTGCTATATATATAATATTTGTGTTTTATTGTAATTTAGTTTTTTTTTTTTACACAATTTACCCGCAAATTGTAACTCACACACTTCGACAGGTAAACTGGATGAGATCTATTCTAGAGATAAATCCACCCTTGTTAACTATAAAATATGATTGCTTTTACTTTGTAATTTTGTTTAAATACAATAAAGAATATAATAATAATAATAACAGTGTACAAGTAATAAAACAAGGCGTAGATTGTAATGTTTTATTTAAATTTACATATAAATTATAATAAGTATGTCATTTTTGACAGTAATTATTATCTAAAATACTTTTAACTAGAGCATCAGTCAAATTTAAAAAGTCACCTAATCTAACGTATTATTTAGATCAAATTAAGTGATGGTATTATTATCGATTACCTAATAAATTCTATGATATAGAAATAATATAATATACAATTGTTATTTAATGTAATTATACGTACATAATAGAAAATAATCGGTTCGCCAAATCTTGGGTATATATTATATGAGCTTGATTGATATCTAGATTTATTACCTTGGCTGTAGCATATGAATGCATTTTGCAAGCATCTTCTGCATTTTAAAAACTTATTGATTGACCTGTTCTTGAGTCATCATGAGATCAGCGTCTGACTGTAAAGCTGTAAGTGGGCGATTGGCTGTATGTTCCAGCCCCCTTGTACCTAAGACAAAACGCGGCGTTGAATTCCGCTTCTCAACACACAATATCTCGATGTCGGGACAGAACGTGGAGAACGGAATGTCATGGCTTCAGGTTCTCTCTATCTACCGTGCTATGCTGGAAAAAGCTTAAAGCTGAAACTGTCCTTTTCTTCAGTGACATTGTGTAATAAACGGCAGATGTAAAGTTATCCATTTGCTCGTGATTGTGAATCCACAACCATTGCACTGATCAGACATTCTCCATCTGTGCCATAATAGCCTCAGAAATCTAATACATACTAATCAAATTACTTGAAACATAAATCAGTTAGCATAAATGCTAATCAAGGTAATCTGTAAATAATCATTTAAAATTTATTGAATTCGTAGTTTGATATTTATTATTAGTTATACGGTACTGATTGTTTATATGAAATTTCCCTTCTAATATATGGTCTATGGTAAAATATTACTTACCTACCATATACGTGTATAATTAATATTATTTTATACATTTTTTTGTAGGAAACTTCTATGCGTCAGAAATTGTTTCGGCTTTAGAGTATCTTCACGCACGGAATATTGTTTACCGAGATTTAAAACCTGAGAACCTTCTCCTTGCTAAGGATGGTCACTTGAAAATAACTGATTTTGGTTTCGCGAAAAAACTAACGGATCGCACGTGGACTCTCTGCGGTACACCTGAATACCTCGCGCCCGAGATTATACAAAGCAAGGGCCATAACAAAGCTGTCGACTGGTGGGCTCTGGGTAAGTAATAAACCATTCAAACTATATACACATTTACTTTTGATTTACTATTTTACTAATTATCACTGATGTACAGAATTTCATAAATCATTCCGTTTATATAGCGTTATGATATCGTAAAGATAACCTAGATTGATATGCACCAAAACAAAACCGCTAATGTACCATGTACTAGCAAAAGATTGTGATATTATTTGCCATATATGCTATTATAGCTCAATCAAAAGAAATAATATTAGTAATATTTCTTTTAAATAAGAACGTATTGAAATCTATGACTATTGGCTAAGTTGTTTTTCGTTCGAGAGCTGTCGCCCGCGCCACCCGCACTCAGTGGCGTCCCAAACATTTCGCGTAATGTTTACGTTTTAATTATTTAATGCTGAAGTGATTTATCTTTCCATCTGTCTAATTCGAATCACTTCTTGGTGCCAGACTTGTAAATGCGTTTGGATAATTTATAGTACAAGTGCTTGCGTATGATTGTCTCTCGTTCAAACTTTGGCACAATAATAAAAACTTAATAACAATAAGAAATAAGCTTTACTATCTACTCGTATATATACCGTAACGTATTTTTTTTCGTATGAAGGCTATACTTGAAATGTTCTTATTACACATTTCTTGACTTATTCTGATATGTTGGTTTTAATTTAATTTTATCTAGCTTTACACTTTTTTCAAAATAGCACGGTAGTCAGGGAGAACCTAGTGTCGAGACACTCCGTTCTCCACTTTCCACCCGAAACATTGCGTAGGTATTGTAGGGGACTCAACGCCGTGCTTTGTCTCTCTTTTTTGTCGTACCAGAGCGTAGCGGAATATTTTTTTTGGGAATAGAACACACAACCAATCGTAACCAAGAGTTTAGAGTAATACACTGTCCCACTGCGCCACGATGGCCTTTAATTTTATTTCATTATAATTTCAGGTGTGCTCATCTATGAAATGCTAGTCGGCTATCCTCCATTCTATGATGACAATCCCTTCGGAATATATGAGAAAATTCTCAACGGTCGTATAGACTGGCCACGGCATCTAGATCCGATTGCTAAGGACATAATTAAAAAACTATTAGTTCAAGACAGAACTAAGAGGCTCGGCAACATGAAGGTAACAGTCACGATTTCTTTTCTTTTCTATTTGATATATGAATGTGTAGTAATTACGTATATCGTATATGTATTTTTCTATTTTTTTATGTTAGATATTATTCATAAATATATAATAGCCTTGAAAAAAGATTATATTTAAAATCCTGAATTGACAAATTGTATAAATAATTGTGGCGGGGACGCATACGAGAATCGAATAAATGACATCTGGCTTATTATCGAACTCACACACCGACTGTTAACATTCGCCCGTTTTAAGACTCTTATAAGTTTTTATTTATTTCAATAAAAATTAACATTATACGCAGCTTTCAATGTTATGTAACGATATTTAATCAGTCATCTGGTTTCATTAAAAAATATTTAGATATGCATTTTTACTGCTATTAAATATTAAATTCAATTAAAAGATTATAAAAAAAACTAGGCTTATATTACGAAAATAACTGTATTTATATATTTCATTATACACACTCGATGCCTATTAAATAAATAGACATAGGTATAATTGTAACCAAACCGTTTTGTTTTCTGATTTTAATTTCGAACTTCAGTAATTCCTATTAGCTGCATCGATACAGTTTTATTTGAATCTTTAATGCACAAAAAATACCGTACGTGTTTCGCTTTTAAAGTTGGCGGTTTTCCAGATGTTTCATATATAACTCCTAATCTAACACTTGACAATTTACAAACAGTTTTTAATTGCAAAATTTAAGCGAAATTTCATAATAGAAAAAAAATAACACTTTTAAAAAATTACAGCAAATTATTTCACATTGCTTTAAATTTACCTTTGACGATCCGCAACACATGTATTTAATGTTATTTATAGGGGTCATAAAATAAAACAATATTTTCAATTCCATTGAGCAAGCAAGTACCTCTTCGTTATATGATGCGTTTCAAATATTTTTTAGATACTTACTTGAAGTTACACCCCAGCAAGCTATTGTTTAATATTACTATATCGATATAATTTGAATGGATCAGCAGTTAATAAGGAAATAAGGTTATATTTCATTATTTATCTATTTATTAAATTCTATTTTAATTTATATAGAATACTCACAAATATTTTTTTGACCAATGTGAACGAGAGTTGTCATGACTTTCAAGTCTCGACTTTGTTATTCTCCTGGTAACAACACATAATATATTTAGACGTAACATATACACATAATATATTTATATCAAGGAAAATTTTGAATAGTTATTTCAAATAAACTAGACTAGAATAGTCATTTATATTAGAGAGAAAGCCCCTTCATTTTTATTTTAAGCAGATACAGAAATTATAAATATTTAGTAACTATAAACGTTTTGTTCGAATGAGATTCAAAATAATACTTATCATCTTCAGTTCATTTCTGTTCTTTCCAAGTGCAATAATTCCCAATGATGAAATCGAAAATTTGTGATAAAAGAACCTTTATGGGCAGCCTAGATACTACCGTATCAAAGCAAAATAGCTGACACAGTCAATGTCTTGTTTGATAAAATCGTATATATATAGTTTCGTTATTCGTTATAATAAAAATATAAATATTGTACAAGTATAAAGAGAAACGCAGCTTTGTTCGACACTGCGTAGATTTTACTTGAACAAATAATCTTAGAAAACTTTCAACGTTTTCTCCATAAAGCAGGTAGTTATGTGGTACTTTACTTTATAGAGTCATGTCTATGTGTCAGGAATGTGTTCAGACGGGAGTTTCTAGTAGTGTGACGTTTTCACCGAGCTTTTTGCTTCCATATCTCAGAACGGCTTAGAAAGTCATCAGTCAGCTGCCCAGCGGCGATATCAGAAGATCCACTACTTCACTCGTAGTTTAAATTTTTCACATTACCGTGATCCATTCAATAGAAACAAGTACAACTGAAATAAATATGTTTAGTGACGATCTGTATACAATATTTTTTTTATTAAAGACCTAATTGTTTCTCAGTACAATAATGAGATAAATTAGAATATTAATAATGTAAATAATTAGAATTTCATAAATTATCGATGATAAAGAGCTGGGGGCCGGATTAATATTTAATGAATGTTCTCGTATGTATTTAAAAAAAAAATACAATAATTTGTTATTATAATCAAATTGTCTTATTATCTTACATAATATCAATATTTTTATTTCTTAGCAATTAAAAATTATATATCTCATAAAGAGATTTGCGTAGGAGCCTCTGCGAGTGATTATGAGAATGTCGCGTCAAGTTTTAGAATTGACGTTAAATAAGTCAGAACGTCGCATTTGCCAATAATAACAAAGCTGCGTTAATTTTAAACCATTTATTGCTACTTAACGATGTTGATTGATGTATAAGAGAGTATGTTTACAAAAGCGATATTAGCTATTATGATGGATTTACGATAAAGTTTCTTGATCGAGATTTACGTATTAGAGTTTATTTCTGATGATTTGGTAATTACATATAGGTTGAATGTACGCTTTGCCAAAAAATACATATTATTTGCGGTTATTGATGTTTTTCTTGTGTATATTTTCAAATTTATAAATATTATGGATATGATTAAATTAATTATATCAACTTCTTTTTCAATCTTTTCAGTGTGGTGCGGAAGACGTCAAAAGACATAGGTGGTTTAAACACATTGACTGGGCCGATGTTTTTATGAAGAAACTACAGGTAATGTTCAAAACGGAACCTTAAATTTACAACGTTTTAAAAATCTCCACACTAAGAAAAAATCTATATTTACGTTATATTTACGGCTTGATTTACTTCTAATAGACAAAATTGAAATGAAATATTGTTTTAGTATAACATTAAAAACTAATGGGTTTTAGTATAACATTAAAAACTAATGAGTTTTAGTATAACATTAAAAACTAATAACTACACAATTTCTGCATATGAAGGGATTCGTAAATACTAATAAAACTAGTGTCCCATCCTCACTAGAGTCTTGCTGTCTGTCTACTGCCCCAATGACGTCATATATCTTTATTTTTATAATGTATTTTACATCACTGTTATGTTTTTTACAGCCTCCGATTGTACCGTCAGTGTCTTACGAAGGTGACACGTCAAACTTCGATGAGTATCCCGAGACAGACTGGAAGGCGGTGCGCTCCCTCGACCCTGACGAATTGAAATTATTTGCCAATTTTTGATGTACTTTATTATAAGATATATTTAAACGACACATGGTATATACAATATGTACATAAATTATAGATTACTATGAAATTTTACAATTATTGAGTCTTTCGTAGTATGAATACTGTAACATTATTTTAACTAGTTTATCACAAGGAATTATCTAATTCTGTTATTTTTCATCCTCTTTTTAGTAGTTATTTTTAAATAAAATTGTGGCACATGAAAGAGGATATTCGGCGTGCATTCATTCGTCAATAGCAAGATTAATTAAACATCATATATTTATTACATATGTATATATATAAAAGCAACTAGTATTCTCGGTATTCCCTGATACGTAAAATTTACCTAATTTTAGTAGTTTGAAACTTATAGAAAGATTGTAAATATTAATATATAGGAATAAGAAATATTAGCAAAAACGTATTAATTATCGACGCTTCTTTTAGACTAATCTTAATTAGATATTTAAGTAATGTTTATGTGATGTAGACTTTATTTAATAATTTATTTTTGTTGAAAAAAAAATAGTAAAAAAATAGAATGTTACATAGTTTTTCCAAGATCGAATAACTAATAAACGGTTCCTATGAATATTTTTTATTCAAACAGTAACTTTTATTATACTTACAGTAACGTATATACTTAGTTATTTCATTTTTAAAAATATTATTAAGACTTAGATTGTTTTCAATAGAGAACTTTCATGATTTTTGGGTACTTCTTTTTTTGTAGATGATGTTAGATACAATAAAGTATTATATTTATAAAAAAGTACTCAAATATATTTTGCTACTTTCATTGTTTTTAGCTTTTACAATAGATAAAAAAAAGTTTAATTTCATTTATGCCATTTTGAAAGTGATCTCTATAGTCTGATGTTGCATTGGCTACTAATATAAGTGGGGAAGTTACTTGAACTTTCATTGGATTAATGTAACGGGGAAGTAATTAAACAGGGTTTTATAAAATTAGCCAATAAAAAATGTAAATATGCACACACAATAAACGATTCACCAAGTATATTTTGTTTTTTTTTATCCAATTTTTTCTATAACTACCATAAATGTTTCCGTATAATCATATAATTTGTTCGGCAATGGCAATGCTTGGTATTTCATTAGAAATTAAGACATTCGTAGGAGAACGCTGAAGAAGAAAGAAATTGTATAAGTGCCAGTGGAAACAGCGAGGAGAACCAATGGCCATTGAGGCGGTAAGGTTCTCGAGTGGCGATTACGAACTGGACATACGAACTGGTCAATTGGCAGGTGAACCGATGAGCTGGTCAAGCTCGCCATAATCTCGAGCAAGCAAGACCGATCATTGTGGAGATTTTTAAGGGAGGCCTGCGTCCAGTGTTGGGCGTAGTAAAGCCGAGACGACGACGACGACAGACCGTTATAATTAATTTTAAAACGTATCTAAATGCAACTATACAGATGGAGCAAGCGAGAAAAGTAATTCAAATAAATAAACAATGGAAAACGTTAATGTTTTAAAAAAGATGTTGGGAGCTGTTAAATTTGATTAATGTTTCTTTAAAACAAACCGTATAAATAAATTCCACTGACGTTTCGTTTGAAATAAGATCGTACCGGAATAATTTTAAGGTAGAATTATTTTGGTTTTGGTGCTGCGGTGTCGGGCTGTAGTTTATTTACTCTACTTCATAGCAGACAGCGCGCCGCCGACAGCATTTTGTGGTTGCTCAACGGACCTGTTAATGTTATTTTTTTATTCAAAACATTTATGTAACGAAAACGTACTGTGTTACTTTAAACTCAAACTTATATTAAACATGCATCTGAGTAACACTTAAAAAGATTTCTTTAAAAGATTTGATTGTTTGTTATACTATTTCAAAGAGGATACTATTATTTTTGTTATTTAGTAGCGACCCGGCCTGGCTTCGCTCGGTTAGTACAGCTTACATTTTCCTATATTTCATGTTGGCGAGAAATTGGCGAGCAAGTTTCTTATTTCCCTCGTGGTAATTTTGATTTTTCAATAACTCCAGGAGATATTTAATGAAATTGTTTAATGTACCAATCACATATATAAGGCGCTTACCATAATTAATTTGATTAAGTTCCAGACTTAGTTATTGTACTGTATCCTTTTAAATGGTTTCACAATAAACGCATTATAAGTGTCTCTTTTTGTTAAAGTTAGAATGGATATAGCAAAGTAACCTTAAAAGATTTTTGTACACCTATAAAGGAAGTACAATCCCACCATATATAGTTTTGTTGTAATGTAAAAGGTTTTGGTACCGTTTTTTATGAAAGCTGCCAATCACCTTAAATTTGTGCCGTAGTGCCGAAAAATTAAAATCATTTCAAGCAATTCACGTAATACTTTACAAATTATATAACTAAACTTTTTTTAAGAGTTGTTTGAATTTTTTTTGTTAAAATTGATCGAAAATTCATTAAAGAGTTTTTGAGATTATTGTGAGAGACATACAGACATACATGGTGGGGGGTTTGTTTTTTAATACGTAGGTATTCAAGTTACCGTTATACCGCAACGATACCGTTTGTTGATAAAATCACTCATAACTTATGGAATACCCTCCACTGCCCTATCCACTGATAATCCTGAGATGTTCAATATAACTATTGTTCAATAATTATTTAATTAAGTCCTAGTTTGTATTCTATATAAATATTTTCTTACTTTCTTCCTACTTTCTGTTCTGTAATGAGTATGTAACAGGCAAAAAAACTGTTAAGGCTCTGCTCTGCCCCCTTATTTTAACTTTGATACTTCTAAGATATTCATTTTATTGATATGTTGTAAAGACAATATTGATCTACATTAAATACGCAACGTATTTAAATGGATAAAAAGCAATACCGTATTGTGGAAAATAGTTTATTTATTATATTATTATCTATACATCTACATCGTTACATATAATAAAAATGTAACTGATCTCTGTCTATACATGGAAGATACATAAAAAAAAATGTACTGGGGCCATTTATCAGTTGAATAGAACCCAAAACAATAAGTTTCAATTTTCTTTTCTGTGTATTTGTTGGTCTGTGCGTTTCTGGTCGCTATTGCTAATGCAGTTTTAACTAATTTATTTTGATAAACTATCCTTAACATTTAATGTTTATTTCATATTAATCGTTTCATAAATAAACAAGTTACAACCATTTAAATTATAAGTTTAAGCAGTTTGTGATTTGGTGAAGAAACAAAATAGTTTAGTCGTGTAGTTTATTAAGGAGAAGCCGCGAGCGCGTCGCTGGTTTTGTAATATGTAAAAGATAAACATGATTACTGTGGGTTATCCTTAATATAAGCAGCTATCGCAGATTTTTCTTATAGGCATTTCAAGATATACAATTCCATGGTGAATATATCTCATAAGGTTTAGGTTTGCTTAGGTCAGTTATATATCTTAAAAATTATCCGCTTTACATAAATATTAAAATAATAATTGATCACACTTGTAAATCCTAAAAAAATTGCCGAATATACGGTTATCAGTAATAATCAGATTACTGGCAAGTAATCATAGATAAGCGTACTTTGCCTGGCGTTAAATCGATACTAGGGGTTAGTAACGTTTGCCTTACGGGACAAACCGTTGGTACGTTTGTTTTATTTATTAGCAGGTCTTATATTTTTATAAAAATGACATTGCGACCTTTGGCGCCAGAATTAGAGGAAAAAGCTCGAAAAGAATTAAATGAAGATCCGAAAAGAATTGCAAGTGACTTACAGCATATTAAGGATTGGATATCGAAGCAGCCTCATTTGAGAGTTAGATTGGGTATGTTATTTCAATTTTAAATAAACCATTATACCAAATAACCAATAATAATTCCATTCAATGTAATAAAATTAAAAAAAAAAAATTGAAATGTTATCTAAAAACTAATACAAGAATAATCAGTGAAAATCGGTTTTAATTTTTCAGATGACCAGTGGATAGTTTCATTTTTAAGAGGCTGTAAGTACAGCCTAGAAAGAACAAAGGAAAAATTAGATTTATATTACTCACTGCGCACGCTTGCGCCTGAACTATATAATATAAAATATAATAATCCAATTTTTGATGAATTTTTAAATGTGGGGTGAGTATGTCTATATATTTTACAATTTATAAACACTACGGAAAGTATAATTTTACTACAGAAAAAGTTTTAATACATATTTTAATTTTAGCGCTTACATTATTTTGCCACAAACTTCGGCTCCTGACTCTCCGCGAACAGCGATTATTCGATCCGGTACTTTCAGTGCTGAAAAATTGTCTATGGCTGACTTCTTTTCTGTCACCGGGGTCATTCAAACGGTATAATCAGTTTCATTTAAAGAATTATTGAGTTTTTTTTAATTACTTTAATTTTCCCCCATATCGTTTTATATCATCTATCAAGATGTCAGAAGATAAATTAGTTATTAAAAAAAAAAAATTGTTATTTACACATTTATTAAATCGAAAAACATGTTTAAAAAACGTATGATTCTAAACATGTTTTTGAAATAAGTTATTATTTTCAGATTTTATTACACGAAGACGATACAATGATAATAGCGGGTATACAGTGGATTGTCGATTTAAAAGATGTAACAATCGGCCATCTCCTGCAAATAACGCCAAGGCTATTAAAGAGAATGACTGTTCATGCACAAGTAATGTTCTTTATTATTCTAGCTCCCATTCTAAATTCAGTAATTACCTTATAATATAGAGGACATATTATATGTTATATCCTAATATTAAGTGTAAATCAATGTTTGTAGGATGCTTCACCAATACGTATGAAAGGAGTCTATTTCGCAAACGCACCTGCACCTTTTGAAAACCTCTTAAGCACGATAAAGAGCTTTTTGAATGAAAAAAATAGGAACAGAGTAAGTTAATAATTTTGATTAATAATAACAACAAATATAAGTTGTAATAAGCGTATAAGAATTTCAACGTAGCTGGATGTAGAACTCATGGCTTAGCGATCAGAGCGCTTGAACGGTTTTCAAGAGGCGCGGGTTCAAATCCCGCTGCGTTCAAATTTTTATACGTTTTCTAAATATATCTTAATCGTACAAATATTGACTAAATATGGATGTAGTATTAAAATACAATTTAAACTTTTTACAGATATTTGTGTGTAAAAATAATGAAGAGTTATTTAAATATATACCTAAAGAAATATTACCAAAAGAATATGGTGGCGATAGTGTATCTATTAAAGAAATAACAGGTAAATCGAAAATCGAGTCTAATTATTTTTGTTGATAATAAGTACAAAGTGATTCTATATTTTACGCTCGACGCTTTTTTCTGCATGCAACCTAGTGTCAAGACACTTCATTCTCCATTTTCCCCAATTCGAAACATTGTATATTGGTTTATATATGATTGGCGGAGCTTACCAAAGCAGGGAAATAAAATGATATATAATTTACTCCACAGTCATCGTTCTTACATTCTGACGCACTTCTACTTAGTCACGTCATTACTTTATGATGTAGCTAAATGCTTTAAAATATTACGTTCCTTAAACGCAGATTCCTGGATTTCTAAGAAAAAAGAATATAGTTCCTGGCTGGAGGATGACATGAAATATGGGACTGATGAATCTAAACGACCGGGTCAACCAAAAACCGCTGAAAGCTTATTTGGAGTAGAAGGTTCTTTCAGACAGCTGGACTTTGACTAGTTGCTAATGTTATTTTATACAAATTCTAAATTTTCTTTTTTTCTTTTTTACAAGTGAATATGTCAAATTAAATAGAATACTCAATAAAATTTATTGAAAATATTTTCCTTAGTCAATTTATTTTATACTAGCGATCAACCCGTGGATTCACCCGTGTGAGCTACCCTAATATAGCTATTCCATATTGTCGCCGGCCCTATAATCCCACACTTTGTTTAAATTCATAATTTTATCGAATTATATATTTCACCATCATCATTTCAAATTCGAATTTAGTTAAGCTCTACTTATTGTTACTGATTGCCACATTTATAGTTTTATCTCTAAACTAATATTTATTTAGTACTCTGGAACAGGCAATGCAATCTTTTCGGGTCTTTCACTCTCCGGCCTGTGTATGTACGTTCGCGACGTACGGACTCGTTTAGCCCGACGCAACGGCCGCTCTTCCCCTTTAAACCTCTGATATCTTCTAAGATATTATTTTTAATTACATGTTGTAGTGGGCAATATATGTCTAAAGAGATTGTACCTTTGATTTTTTTAGGATATACAATTCCGTGGTACGTGGTACATTACAATTTGATCTATTTCGTACAGTTTAGCCTACGTTTTGTAACATAAAAGCATAATAATAAAATTAAATCAACTAGACCTGATTTAGCACTTGGTACATACCCGTGCTAGTTCACACTACCAGGTACTAAATGAGATATCTAAGTGATAAAAACTCAAAACAACAGAAAAAAAGACATGTTTAGAAAACGTATAAAAACTTGCGAATAATAAATAATGATTTTTTATAGGCAACATTTTGATACCATGAGTTACATTGTTCCAATTCAGGTGATATCCGATTTTTTTGAAAAGATAACATATAATATCTTGTTTTTGCAATTTTTACACATTTTGGAATAAAACTATTTTAACCGGATAAATTGCGTGTATTATTAGTATTCGAAAATATATTTAGTTTCGACTACTTTACAGTAGTCCGTGGTTACGGTCTACCAGAGACCACGAATACTAATAATATACGCGATTAATCGGGTTAAAAATAGTTTCATTTCAAAATAAAACATATATGATATTTGTTTAAACTAAATAAACTCAAGAGCAAAAATATTTTATACTAACTTTTCGTTCTAAGAAACACATTTACTTAGATATTATACTTAAGTGTACGAGTCAAATTTTTCTCTGTCACTTTCACTGTGTTAACACAGTGTTTCAAATGTTACGATTTGTCCAATGTCCGGTAATAAAAAGGAAGTGTGATTTTAGTATTAAAAATACTAAGAAAAAATGTATTCAATTATGCAAATTAATTTAAATATTACACATTATTCATCATAGCCACTTTTAAGTAAGTACTAATTTCATATTGACACATTTTTCTCCTTTCCACTTAAATTCTTGTATAGTAAAAATATTCTAGATTTAACCCACTGCATGGATTATATATATGAAATTTTATAGCATACATTTATAAGTAGAGAAATAATATCTTTGAAGCCTTTGGACAAAGCATTATATGTATCCATGGTTTTAATAAACGTAACCGTATTGATATATTCATTAATGTACTATAGTATATACTATACTTACAAAAAAAAGGTGAAGACTATTTCATGTCAGCTAGTAAGATACTTTCTGTCAAAACAGTGTCAGTATTTCTGTGTGAGTATCGAAACCCATAACCATTACCGGTTACAGGTAGACAGTCCCACTGTACAATGAGGGCCACTATAATAAAAAATGAATTATTTTATTCAATAAAATATGTGTTTTATATTATAAAATATTTTCAAATAAATGTTTTCAGTAAAGTATTTTAATGAATTATACTTAGCGTATTTAACTTTGTGTAGAAAACATTTCAATAATCGCTAAGTAAACGCGATATCTTGTTATAAAACTGATAAATACTATCAAAGATAATAATTATTAATTACGTTACGTGGATTGAACATTGGATTAGTAACAAAGTACTTTTAGACACGAAAATAGTTATTTTTAAGATTTTTTTAGATAAAGGAGACAATGCAAATTCGGTCTTTGTGTCCTGAGCTGGAGGCGAAGGCTCGGTCCGAGCTTTTTGAAGATCCACAGAGGATTGCGAGGGATGTGCAACATATTAAGGACTGGTTGGCAAAGCAGCCGCACCTACGGGCTAGATCAGGTTATTTAGAAGGGCATTTATATTATATTTCCATATATTTTGTATTATGCGAGCTAGTTTTAGTCATACATATATACCTGTCTAGACCATGCGCTCGGATGGTCTGCGTAGAATTTATATCTTATCGATGCAAAAAATAAGACACCAGGACCACAGCTAGAGTTAAACTTAAAGTTATCTAGGATATTGGTTGGATTCGTGTAGGGCAGAAGTAGCAGTTTTACTTGATTTGGTACAAGTCAATAGGGATGGCTTTTTCTACGGTGATTTTTCTATAAGTATTTCAAGATCGAAGATAACCCTCTTTCCACGAACTTTTAGCTTCCGTTATGTCCACGCATGTGATGATTTATTTAAAAATGAAATTCTATTGAAATTATAAAGACAAATACGATCTGTAAATTATTAAATACTTAACTAATTATTTATTTACTTGAAGTGGCATGCCTAAAAGTTATACAATAAAAAAACAATAATACAAACAGCGTTTACTTGAAGTAATTTAAGTTTGATTTTCATTTCAGATGACCAATGGCTAGTAGGGTTTTTACGTGGTTGCAAATACAGTCTCGAAAGGACAAAGGAGAAACTAGATTTGTATTATTCAATGCGAGGCTTAGCACCGGAGCTCTTTAATGTTAAGCCTAACGATCCTGTTTGCAACAATATTTTGGATATGGGGTAACTTTATTGAATATAAGTATTTTCATATATACAATTAGGATAATATTTTCTATGTGGATTCTTTGCATAATAATACTATTTGTGTTATATTTTGAAGAAAATTTCGTCCAGTTAATAAAAATTGAAATGACTGAAAGGTTTAGACTCGTTTAGGTGTCGCAATGGTTTATGAGCGCTCGGTAAAAGTAGTGGGGATGTTTGCACAGATGTACACTCGCAAACAACAATGCTTATACTCAGAATATTTAGAATATTAAGTGCCTTACTGCTTTAGCGTGTTTTATAGTCAATTTTGTGATTTGACTATATTACTATATGAACCATATACCCATACTATATGAATTACCAGTAAAGAAGTATATGTGTATATAATATGATGACAACATAAACTGTCAAATAAAAAAATATATTTTATTAATGTCTATATCCCTTTTTATGTTAATTTATATGTTTACGTCATTAATCATTTTCCTGGCCTTCCGGGTATAATACCTTATTGGCATTTTTACCAATACTTTTACATATAACCGCAAAACCTGATACAAGACCACAAATAGATAATAAATCAAATAGTGATACTTCAGGGACGCCAGACGTGAAAGGGGTGCGGTAATAGCAAACGGCTGATCAAACCAACAGAATGCGATGTCACGCTACCTTCCGCTTTGCGCCTGACTTCTCCTGCTAAACGGACCCAAAAAAATAATAGAGGGCCGTCAAGCGCTCATAAACCATTGCAAGGCATTTACTTTGACAACTTTTCGTTGCAAGATTAAACGTCTGACTTAGATCTTATTTTATGTACAAAATCCACCTTGTTTTTTTTTTATAAATTTTTTTTAAAAACTAATACAATTTGGTAAAAACTAATGTGATTATTTAATTAGTAATAATTTTGATTACTTAATTAGTCGCTTTTTTTACTTAGTCAGTTTTCCTAAAGACTTGTTGAAATTAACAGTAACCTGCACCTTCATTAATGGTGTGTGTAATTTTGTAATAAGTAATCATATACACTGAGATTAATAATATAATCAATATAAAATACAGTCTATAATTCTCTTTATATTAATAACTTTTGTTCCTGGTTTATTTTTATAAATTAAAATGGTTGATTATAACAATTTTCAGAGTTTATTTTGTATTGCCGAAATCCGCTACACCTGATGCACCGCGCATAGCAATTATCCGACCCGGTGTTTATGATCCCGATAAGTTTAAAATTACTGATATATTCTCTGTATCTATTTTGATGCAAAGAGTAAGTGTTATTATAATATATTTTTTTCTAACAAAATTATGAATATCAGTAAACATTATGTATATTTGTTTTTAATGCGCTTATATTTTTAAACAAAAGCTATATGCTTTTATTATTAAATTATTATATACTAAGTATTTTTTCAGATTTTAATGGCAGAAGATGACAATGTTATTGTATCTGGTATGCGAACCATACTAGATCTAGAAAGTGTCACCGTCGCGCACTACCTGCAAATGACACCCGCTGTTATGAAAAGAATGGCAGTTCTTTCACAGGTAACATCCTTTAATACTTCTATAACCATAACTAATATTTAAGCTAGTGTAAAAATCTACTGTACCTTCTCTATTTCCATATAAAAGTATCATTAATATGATAAATTATCAGATTAAATAAATATTTCATGTTATAGGATGCTTCGCCGATGCGCATGAAAGGAACTCATTACATAAACACTCCACCTGGATTTGAAACAATTTTTAACGCTATGAAGACTTTGCTCAACGAGAAAAATAGAAACAGGGTATCATTTTTTTCAATACCTAAAATATACTTACTTTACAAAAAATACTTACAAAAAATAATAACACTTCGAGAATGCTTACTGTCTAAAATAGGCAGAAAGGATATAATGTAAACTTGTACGTAGATTCTTTCTTCTAGCCCAGCAATAGCGGAAATAGAGTTAAAAAAAATTTCAAAAGCGCAAATGCCTTTTTATTATTTCAGATTTATTATTTATATATTTTTTATTAATTATATATTTTAGCTTTATGTTCACAATAAAAAATATGAGGAAATGTATCAAAGTATATGTAAAGATGAGCTGCCTGTGGAATATGGCGGAAACGGTGGAACTGTTAAAGAAATTATTGGTATGTAAAACCGGTATTTTTTTGTTATATTTATATATTTTTGAATGAAACGTAATAAGGTATGTGTAACTTTAAATAAAACGTGTTTCATAACTGAACGCTTGTCTTCCAATCCATGTTATTCGTTATTTGTCGTATAATATTGAAATACCTGGTGATAATATATAATTTTTTTAGAGTATTGGAAAAACAAATTAAACCAGTACAGTTCCTGGATCGAGGAAGACTCGAAGTATGGCACAGATGAGACCAAGCGGCCTGGGTCACCAAAGACTGCGGACAACTTATTTGGTGTCGAGGGATCCTTCCGGCAATTGAGCTTCGATTGATAATTTAATAGTATTTTTTTAATACTGATTGTTAACAATTTTGGAAATATATTTTGCTATGAATTAAAATTCCTTTGGTCTTTTTTTATTTAGTATTTTTGCGTTGATTATGATTCTCCTTTATTACATATTGTTTTATTGTATGTTTGTTGTTTTACCTGTTGCACACGTCAGAAGTAAATACTTATAAAGCTAACATAAGTAATTGCCATGCTGCTCAGTTACAATCACGTCAGTGGAGGATTTCGTACGTTCGTAAGCAGGTAATTCTTTTCATATTGATATTTCTTGTCTCTCTTATATATTATATTCTGAAGTTATTTCCGGATAAAAATATAAATATATTTTGTAATAATTTTAACCGAATTATTACAATTAGATAGAGAAAATTCCATGGAAAATAATAAAAAGGGTCGTGTTGGAAGAGTAGGTGAATCGTGTTGGAAGGACAAAAATTCTAATATGAAAACGCTCAGTAGTCTGATTGAAGAAATAATGGTTATTACTCGCATTTTTATTAAAATCATTACATTATTGAATATACTCGTACAAGCAACTGTCGTAGTTCAATAGGAACGCAATACTGATGAATGTATTAAAATAAGTATCAAGGTCAACCGGCCCATGGCGTAAAACATATGCTTGATACTTGTTATAACGACAAAGGCCACTCGAAATTGCTTTCGTAGTTATTTAGTTTAGCTGACAGTTTGCTGTGACAATTTAGTTTTTTACAACTGTAACTCGCTACAATGAAAAATTGTGCAGATAATATATTTCATGATTCATAGGAAGTTTTTTAGATTACAACACTACTTTACAGAATGTAGAGCTAGCTATCTTTAATCGTAGTTTTATTAGAGTGCGACAAGCATATGCGCGGTTATCAAAACTGTGTTAGTTTAAAAATATATAGATTCACGTGTAAGTGATAATATTAAATAAGTACAGTGAGGTCTTATTGAAGAATCTAAGTAAGTTGTTTAGTTAGATATATACAACAAATATTTATTAAAAACGTTTAGTAAATATGTCGTTTCAATAATAAGTTTATAATTTATTAACCTGTTTCATTAATTTAATTTTATTTACTATACAATATGAAAATATTAAAGCAAACGAATATGAAAATATTGTGAATTATAAATACAATTTTTATGCATTATATTTAAGAATGAAATGTTTTAAAAATATTTTTCAACGTTTAATTTGTGACCGACTTTATTACATCTGTACAATATGAACGTAAAAAGTTTAGAGCTCATGTTTCTTATTTAAAATTTACTGGACCGATAGCACAAAGATTACAATACTTTTACTAATTGACTTGAAAAAAAGAACCAAACACCCGCTGACTCTCTTTTGGCGGTTCTTTCTTAGGTCTAAGGCAACTATAGTGAATCCGTGGTAATCGTTCAAAAATAAAACATATAACTTTAATACGAGTTACAAATATTTTCACCACATTGGTTACAACATTGCCCCATTCTACAGAATTTCCAAAGTAATCAACTTTTAATTATATATTCAGTTTCAGTTTTTAATAGTATATATCATGCGTTCAAAATAAAATACAAAAACCTAATTTTCATAATTATATTGATCATCTCGTAGCTAGAAAATTAATATCATTAAAAAAATAAAAAAAAATATTAAAAAAGTATATTGTACTTTGGCCCCCATTATGATATATGGAAAACATGTGTTTTGCTTTGCAGTACAATTATTATTTTTTATTCTCAGGCAAAGATAATTTAATTGTTTTAACCTGTGTACACTTTATAATAACAGGTAAAAATTATACAATTGTTTATTAAGTTTTAATAAAAAATATATACCAAAACACATTTAGGATTTCGAATGTGTAATAATCGTAAAAATCAAAGAACTTATTATGTTCTTTTAAGATCTTTGATTATGCAAATTAAAGAAAATGAATTGCCTTGAATATTTAATTTGCTAAAGTTATAAGGGTATTTAGATTTACAAAAAGAAAATAATAACGAAGAGTCAATGAGGAGCCTAGACATAGTTGAGTTCCTTACGAAACTACCACAAATAGAAGGAAATACAACTGAAACAATTGGTTTTACACTAAAACAATTACTTCGACAAATGTAATAATCTCAGGAAATGTTAACTATTTAAAGATTTATTAACAAAAGATCTTTAAGAAGAATAATATATATTTTTTGTTTTGAAGTAGGTGCTGTCCCACATTACCACAATGGCCTCTAATAATAAAATTATTAGTTACAATCTCGTCACATAAAAAACCCATCCCGTAGTTAACTTATGTGAAAAAATACATAAGTTAAAATATCCCTTTTTTCACATTATTTTTTTATAGTAATGAAATAATATATATACAAAGATAAGAATATTTATATAATCTACGGATAAGAAGAGATTTTCGAAGGAAAAGTTATAATTACGCACGTGTATACGCTAGAAGATATTGCAACAATGTAATGTCTATTAGATGTCAATCACGATAACATAACCTTATTTGATAAATTACAAATAAGTTACTAATTACTATAATGACCTTCAAATGTAAGTGAAATAGGGAGTGGGGGATTTTTTTTTAAAGATTCATAGAAAAAGACTCAATATACAATATTGGAGGTAGTTCATTAATAATTGACATATTGTTGAGTTGATTTGTAACTTTGTTGCAAATGCGGTTGCGGTTACGGGTAATATTTAAAATTTTAATTTTAATAATAAATTTTAATACAATTTATTAAACTTAAAAAGTTCCCGTCCATATTACTTAATATCATTAAAATATTCTCGAAACATTAAGTTTTTATCAAAGCTGTTCACTTTGAAATGCTTCAATCAAACAAACAAATGTATTAAAAATTGCAAGCTAATTTTCGTTTAATTATAATTCGTTATCTCATATTATTTATTCATACGCATTTAATTCTGTTTCTTTATAACTTCTTTATAACATGCACGTATTCATGTAAATTCTAACAATATTAAATTCTAACAATATTAAGCAAATATTATTTTAGATCTTAAAACGAATCAAGAGTTTATTTTGTTATAAGAATTCTATTTGATTTACCTTTTAATATACTTAAATATATAAATATTAAGTACTAAATGCAACCTCACTTCTCATTGAGTCTGTAGCCGTCCTCTTTCTGATTCATATACTCGTATCGTCTTTTGCTCGGGTACCGTTTATGAAAGTTTTATAACGTCAGCATCAAGAGATACACAAAAGTGTTATTGGAACATTTTTAGATTTCACGACATGCCGCTTCGTCCGCTTACTCCAGCTCTGGCGGAGAAAGCCCGGCTGGAACTAAATGAAGACCCAAAGCGGCTTGAAGAATACATTCGTGAATTGAAGCAATGGATTCTAAAACAAACACATCTAAGAGCTAGAACAGGTACTTAATATTATTTTTGTTAGATAAGTTTTTATGCTTATTAAGCATTAGGTTGCAACAATCAGTTCAAATCAAAATTACATTTAAATTTTGTCTTATTTCTTCAGATGACCAATGGCTGGCAGCTTTTATACGAGGTTGTAAATTTCGTTTAGATCAGAGCAAATCAAAATTAGATCTTTACTTCTCCTTTAGAAGCAAATCGTCCTTTTTATATAGTGTTAAGTATTTTGAACCTAGAGTTATGGATATCGTTAATTTAGGGTAAGGCTCAGTATTGTATAGTTTTTGCTACTTTGAATTATCCTTTTATTAATCATGTTATTCTATTATTCTCATTAGTTTTACTTTATAATTTGTTTGAATCAAATATATCTTTACAGGGCAATACTAATGCTAAGCAAAATACAGAGACCTGATGATCCAAGAGTCATTTTATACAGAATCGGCCAGTATGATACGAAGGAATATACTATAATAGATTTAATGTCGGTCCTTGCTCTTCAGCAACAGGTATAATATTTTTAAACAGTTACTTCTCTTGTTTATATTATATTAAAATATAGCATAGCTGGTTTCGTCGTAGTTATATATTTTGTTCATGTGTATGGTGCCTACTGTACCGATACCGGTTACTGAAACTCGCAATATTTCGCTTTTAGGTTATAAATTGTACAAACATATTTAAATGCATATATTTTTATAAATAGATAGTATGATTTTCATCAGATTAGCTTCATGGAAGATGATAATTTGGTAGTAGCAGGCACAATCAATGTGGTCGACCTAGCAGGTACCAGGTTCGCTCATTACACGCAAACTTCATTAAAACAATTGCGGAGTTTAATCTCTGCAAATCAGGTAATTTGTAAATTTATATTGAGGGTTTTTGAAAGGAAAGTAAATTATTATTTAATATTCTATTTTTTTACTTTTTAGGATGCCGTGCCTATAAGAATCAAAGGCATACATTTTCTTAACTGTCCACCATTTTTCGAAACGTTTTTCAACATTGTTAGAAGATTTCTGCACGACAAAACTAAGAACAGAGTAAGTATTTTGGGATTCAGGCAAAAGTCAAGAATCAAAGCACCGGTGCTCCATGGTCTAGTATCAATACAATATACTTTTTAACTGAATTTTGTTGCTAACAGCCTAGACTTAAAATAACTAGAAAATTGTTTGATAAGTCAACTTGAATTATACTTTACAATATGTTGCAATATGCGGCCATCGTGGCGCAGTGGATTACTGTTTATTGTAAACTGTTATTACTGTTTCCTTTCTGGCTGGTTATTGTCTATCTGCTGCCTATTTTGTGATGCTCTTGATAAATAAATATGAAAAATAACAAATTCCTGTACATCATTTAAGAAGTCATAAATTTTCGAATATGACTATAAAATAGTTTCTCTGAGGACTAGCCATAAATTTATTAGTCAAAAACGCCCCCTAGATTTAGCTATTCTAGTTTAACCTGGCATCGGTGCTTCGACGATTTGTTTTATTACATGTCCTACAAGTATATATTTATTGAATATTTATATGCGTGAATTGATAAAATTGTAACATATGATTTTTAATAATTTCAGATCATGGTTCACGGTAAGAATATTGAATCATTACATAAACACGTTTCTAAGGATATCTTACCGGAAGAATATGGCGGAACGGGGGACAGTATTCAGGAATGCATAGGTATCTTATAAAAAAGTCTTTATTTTAGGAGTAACTCTAAAGTCACAATAGAATCGAATAGTACAGCTTTTCTCTTAATTTTACACAAACTTTACGAAAGGAAATCTGTAAATATTTAAAATATATCTTGTATCAGTGTTAATTTCTTATAGTTTTACGTCACAAGTTTTAAGTCACAAGACTGTTGTTTTTTTTTCATCCGTAACAGTATTACGTATATACAGACAATTAATTATTGTAATGTACTGCTATTGGCCTCTTTAAACAGAGCTTTATTTTTTAACTTTTCTTACAGATTATTGGAAGAAGAAGATGCGAGATTATAGTTCGTTCTATGAAGATGACCTCAAATATGGAAGTGATGAATCTAAACGAATCGACGTATCTCGATCTAGTACTATTGAAAAGTTAGGTCATTTAGAAATAGACTGATTTAAAAAAAACCTCCTTAGGAATAAATTATATTTGCTATAATATAAGTGTCAGAAAGTTTAGCCTTAGCCTAGGAAAGGCTTAGTAAATTAGATTCTATAAATGCATCACTAAAACTATTTGACCCATTTAAAGGAGAAATTATAATAAAAGGAAGGGAATAAGTATTTATAAATTAATAGTGAAAATTTCATTAAATAAAAAGACAAGTTATTTTGTGTTGTTGTTCTGTTTGTATGATACAATTTAATACAGAAATATTATTTAAATATAACAGTTTATATTACGTAGTGTTTATATATAACACTCTATTATTGTATGTTTGAATAATATACATAAACTCTAATGTAAGATATATCAAAAGGACCAGGATATTCAAGTGGCTGATATTCAAAGAGGCTTAATATAAAATTAACTTTTTATTTAGAAGTTTTTATATTCTACAAACACAGATAAAACTATTTTTTTTGTGTAATGAAATAAATTTCTTATTTATTTATTATATAATATAAAGTATAGAACAACTTAAAAGGAATTGTACAAGTTATGAAATATAATTATAATGTTACATATTGTAAATTTTTCGTATTTTTAATTCAAAATTTTCCTTTTATTTACTGGGTATTTTACTGTAATATAATATTGCAATGACTTTAAATATGTATAATTTGGCTTGTTTCGCTGACTATGAGACAAATACTATAAGTTTTATTTACAGAATGCTGAAATAATAATCATTTTCAAGTTTCGGTAGAATCCCACCATCATGGTTAAAGACGGCTTAGGTACCTGCCAAGTTAGGTATTAGGACCTTATTTTAAAATTTTATAGGTACCTATAAATAATGAATAGCATAAAAGGACCTTATTTTTTTGCCTAAATAAAAAAAAACTGTTTAAATTACAACACGCTATAAAATTGAATTATTTGTAATTTTTCCTTATCCGTACAGTTTTAGGTAGGATAGCAAGCATATTTTTTGGCTTTTATAAGAAATAATTTTTATAAAGAAAATACGGCTTTATTCAATACATTTGACCGGCTGTGTCAAATACTTTTTGGTAGTTCACATCTAGCTCAGCTATCGGAAACTATATGAAGATGAGAGAGGCTCAATTCTGCTAGTGTGTTCACAGCGGTACCAAAACATTACTGTTCATAGCTGGTTAGCTGGTTCGATTCCGCCAGGGTAGGAAGAGAGAACCTAGTATTCCAACAATCCATTCTATGCGTTCCGCCCGAATGAATACAAGACATTGCGTGTTGATTAGCGGAACACATTTGTTCTACCAGAGCAGGAGAATGAAAATAAAAAACATTTATTTGCCTGAACGAACCCATAACCCACTGTACCACAGCCTCAATTACTATAATAATATTATAAATAATAGCTTATACACTCACAGCCGTGGAAAAAATATTTTTTTAAAATTAAATTAACAGGATTTATTTGAAATAAAACGATGCTAAAACTAAGTTTAACTTCAGAACCAGGCCTTATCTCCGTATATGCGCTTTAGGGTGGTAAATTAGTTAAATGTGTAACACGGTAAAGTTTATATACAAAGAGGAAAGTTTATTTTCACCGGAGCTAACTGATTTGATTAATGCATTAATGTCGCCAGGTTATAAAAAATCCGTCCACTTATTTAAGAAGCTTAACAAAAATATGGAATTCATACACCGTTTAAATAAAACCTTATGTTATATTTAATTTATATTTATATAGTTATTTTTAATTACCTTCATATATTGTATATAAAATGTGTTCCCAATTTTAACGATAAGTCGGCACCAGAAGGTGGCCCTGCTGTGCAGTGAAAGCGGGACGAGCTCGACAATTTTACGTAGTGAAAAGTCTGCCATCTCAGTCTTGTTTCGACTAAGAAAGATAGAAAAAACGTTTCCACCTAAAATGGTACCTACAGCCAGAAGAAGCTTATTGTTTTTCAATAAACAAATCAATAAGAAAAAGTTAGTTAGTACATTAATCTGACACTACTATAACAAGTTTACAAAGTAGTGTAAAACTCAAAACATACTAAACATCAGATTAAAATATGTGCTCCTTTTAAAAACAATTACCGAGTTTCATATATTGTTGTTATTGATATTAATCTTTTTACTATGTGCCATGACTTAGCACGAAGTGAGTTGAGTTTGGATAGTGTTAAGAAATGTTTCAATAGGAGCATATAGATTAGATAAGTGTTCCGGTAGATTGAATATATTATGTGAGTTGTAGGTTCATGCCTCACCTCTATATGACCTTTTTGTAAGGAAAAAAAAATAATATATATATATATATATATATAAATACCACAGATAAATACCTTTTTGTTTAGTAATTTACTTAGTGATTGAATTTTCTGGAAAAGAAGTCCTATTGAGTTTTGAGAGCAATAATTATATTTTCATATTAAACTAAACATAAAGGACAGGCGGTAATGACTAATAAACGTAGTTGCTTATTAAAGAAAATGTATTGAGGATTGATATATATTTGTAAACTCTATGTACATGCTTAGTCTTAGTCTTAGCCATAAATATTGTTATAAAAAAAACATTATTATTTTATTGTAAGTAACATTTATAACTATTACAATATGTTAGTTTAATATATTGATGTTGTTTAAATTTTATTAAAAACCTTTAAAAATATATAAAGCTTGTTCGATGTGGTCGCAATTGGCTGCAATACAGTCCTTGAAACGTTCAGGCCAGTGATTAATAGCAGCACGCTAGAAAGATCCATGGGAAAATTCTTCACTGCCAATCGTATGGATTGTTTTTGTCGTTTGAGCCTGTCTACCCACTGTGGGTTACAGGACTCCCCCAAGGATCTCCATGTCGATCGGTCCTGCGCTTCCCGCATCCAGCGGTATCCGGTGACCTTGACCAGATAGTTGTGGATCGTCGGATCGTGGAGCACCGTCGACAGTGGAGCGTCGTCCGGTTCATCGTCGCCACTCCTAACCTTACTGTCCCAACGGCCATTAGTTATCCTGGCTATGTATAATACCCACTGCCACATAAACTGGGCAATTCTTCGAGCAATGTCATTATCATTAATTTTATCACGTAGGGAAATACCAAGCATTACACTGTCCATTGCCTGCTGGGTGACCTTGAGCCTTCTTATTAGACATATAATATGTCATGCCGTTTGTTAGTACTGGCAACACACACTGGTCAAAGACTTTGTCTTGAGGCACTGAGGTAATTTGGACGTGAAGATATTTCGTAGCTTCCCGAACGCTGCGCATCCGAGCTGAATGTGACGAGAAAGAGACGAGAGAAGAGCGTTTTATCACCCTTTTTGAAAAACAGAACATCCTGAATTTCACTCCATGCTTGCGGCGTTATGCCTTGTTGTTTTTAAGTCGGACTAGCCATACTAATTTCAAACAAGGTGACGTCTGGGATATTTTCGGTGTAGTGTCGGGTAAGCGCGGCTGTGGGATATGTAGTCAAACTTTAAACATGTGCGTGCGTGTACAATTGTCTAAAGTAACTCTCCATCTCCCTCAGGAATTCAGACTTAGTCTAAATGATATTACCGTCTTCAGTTTTCAGCTTTGCCCAATAGACAGATCTCTAGTGAACACTTTGGAGCCTTGCTTTTTTGAGCCGCCGAATTGCTTTTTTAATATACGTTTTATTATGTCGGCGAAGGTCGCATGTCAAAGACTTCGATATTTGTGTATTTAGCTGTCTATAACGACTACTATTCTCTGAGTTTCGTAGCCTCATTTCGTGTCTCTGTTCCATGAAGTGGAGTTTTTTTGTTTTGGAACGGCGGGTTTTAAAATACTTGTACGACAATCCACCACCATCACTTTGTTGTTGAGATCGTCCACATCTAAGCTGTTCTCAAGGGTTTCGAAGTGGTTTTGGAGTTCTAGCTGAAAGCTCTCGGGGCTTTGGACTTGTGCTGGTAATGGTCCTAGCGTAGACTTCATTAGCCGAGACCTTTTGAACTTAATGTTAATATTCAACGTGCCCCGTAATAATCGGTGATCACTGCCTGTTTTAACGGTATTCATCACTGATACATCATTCAATATTTGGTTTTTCTTCAACATGATAAAATGTATCTCATTTTTGACTATACCATCTAGTTCCACTTCCGTTGTTGAGGTTTCTTCAATGAAATCAACCAAATTTTAGTTCTTGCGTTTCGCTGCCCAAATCAAAATTGCACTACTCTTTAGAATGACCATAAATCATAATCTAGGGGATTAATGTAAGACACTCACAGGACGAGATGGGGTGGTGCTATTCTAAGCCGGCATCCACATTGAATGGAATGTCTTATAGACTTGAAATTAAAATGTCGTGTAAAGCAAGCCTTAATTTCTAAAACTGACTATACATCATAATCCAGTGGATTAAGATCAGGACTAGATGACGGCCAGGCTTAAGCGCTGATGAACTCTGGAACGTTCGTTTCTAACCAAGATTGGGTGGAACGAGCCTTATGACCCGGCGCCGAGTCTTGCTGAAAGGACTATTCTTGGTTATTGAACATGATGTTCTTAAGAGACTTAACTACCTTCTTAAAATCGGTATCTTGATACACTTGTGCCGATATTTTGATACCGTTTTACGCAAAAATATGGTTCAATCTCTCCTTTGTAGCTAACTTCCCACCATACAATCACTGAAGTCAGATAATGCCCCCGTTGTATGTTGTTTTTGCCTGTTGACTTATTGGGAGGCTTCTTTAGATTTTGACCATTAAAATACAGCGTTTGCGTACAGCTTAACTAGTTGTTTCAATTTTACCACCCTTTACTATACTACTCTTTTAAAAATTATCTGTTAAAAATGACCAGTGGGTCTCTTATACGCTAATTAGTAAAGTTAAAGTTTACGTAATAAATATTAAGTGTGTGTAAAAAAATTGTTTTTATTCACCTTAATATTGGTAAAATTCAACTCTTCAAGTAATTAATTATATTTGATAAGTACTTACCGTAGACCGCAAGAAATAGAACCAATATCTCATTTCCTAACTTAGTCACAAAATAAAACACACTGTACGAAAAGAGACCCCAGACTATTATTACTACATATAATATATATACAGTATACAATTCTATTACATAAAAAAAAAAAAAAATTATACGAACAATCGTTTGGCTTATATTAAATAATTTTTAGGTAGTATAAATTTGTAAAAATCTCTCTACACAGATGCTAACAACCTATATAAGTTGTAATAAGCGTATAAGTATTTCGACGTAGCCTGATGTAGAACGCATGGCTTAGCGGTCAGAGTGCTTGAACGGTTTTCAAGAGGCGCGGGTTCAAATCCTGCTGCGTACAAATTTTTATACGTTTCCTATATTTATATTATTTAATTTCCTAAGTGTACGAATAACACGTTAAAAAATGTCTAAAATATTATTTATTACTATAATACAAAGAACACATCACAATCAACAATTAATAATCTAAGCAACTCATATCCGTATATAACACGGTACATATTCGTATACTAGTCAACAGAAAAAAAATTATAATAATCAACTGAGGTTGAACTAATGATATTATTACTTTAAACAACCTCTGCGACCAAACAGGTGAGCATAATTTTGCATAACACAGTGGTGGTAGATTTTTAATCTGTGCTTTATCATTTACTATGACTTATCTTTTATTATGAAGATAAAAATATATCAACAGAACTTGGAAAAAGCAATATATATTATATAAAAATAAGGTACGTACGATTCCTTTGTTAAATACATTTATTACTTAATTCGTAGGTATACATAATGCCAATAAAGTTATAAGTTATTATCGAATTATTATTTCAATGTTTTAGTACTGTCACGAGCTTCTATCGATACTAATATCATAAATGCGAAAGGAAGTCTATCTGTCTATGACGTCACCACGGCCAAACCGTTGAACTGATTGTGATGAAATTTTATAGAGATACTTGTGAGTTGCGGGATGAACATAGATAACGTTATTCTACTATTTTTTTTTAATTTCTCCAGGAATATAATTGTACCAAACAGCTACAGTGTACGTAGCGAAGCCGCGAGCGGGTCGCTAGTTACCTTTATGTACGAATACTAAAAACATTGAAATAATAATACAATAATAACTTACAAATGCATTATATTTATGTAGAACTACGTATTAAGTAATAAATTAAATTAACAAAGGAATCGTACGTTCCTTATAATATATCTATTACCATGAATCATACAGTACTGCTGAAATATTTATATCTTCATTATAAAAGATCATTGCTTGCGTAAAATAGGATACACAAGACTGAACTAAATAGCAATGCAGTGTATTGAAAAATTATTCTTATTTATTGGAGAACGACTTATGTTATGCTAAGACAAATATATTGTAAATTAATATCTTAAAATTTAAGAAACATTTTATATTCACACAAATGTAACTTAAAATTTAAGAAACATTTTATATTCACACAATAATATGTACAGCAGATATAGGGGGGAAGGAGGAGAGGCCCCCCCCGGGGGGGGGGGTGTCTCTATAATAAAGACATGCTAAAGCGATACAACAACCGATAAGATTTAACTGATAAAATAATGTTAGTCGATACGCGGTCGATCTAGCTCTCGGGCAGACAATATCAAATACGGGTAACAGCGCCTTTATTTTGCTTGGTGAGTAATTCAAGTTTATGGCAATGATAAGTGTGCTGAAAACGAGTTAAAAGATAATTTGTGTTTTAAATTCTATATTATAACTAGTGTAGCTGTTTTAAAGCATCAACGTGTACTTATACTTATTTCATTGGATAATATATACATAACATACGTTACGGAAAAAGGTTTACAGGCAAATCATTACTACGATTTATTTCACATCACATCTGAAGGCTTTTTTCGTTATTTGTCAGTCCCTGTAATGCATTGCATGTAATACAATCTATGCTGACGTCGGTATTTTTGTAACTTTTCAGTTAATATTTCCATGAGCGCTTCATACTTTAAAGAAGGAAGAAAATTCACAGTTATTTCATATTAATAAGGTATGTTTATTTATTTAGATTTTATTTTAGTATCTTTATTTACATTAAAATATTTTTCATATCAGATTTAAGTTAATTAGATTAATAATATAATATAGTCACTTAGCAGCTCTTATCACTGAATACAAGCTTGTCTATTGACCTTTGTGTAATAAAAACTAGAGATGCAATTTTATCATAACCTTCATATGATTATGTGTGTGAAGTCAAAGGCAGCATATGTTAGTATAACATTGTAGTTTCGTTTTAAATGTTCACTGTTATTATAGTAGGAGTTCAATATGTTTATATTAATCATTCTAATTAAGATTAACTTTTAATTCTTAGAGCATTTCAATGATACGAGAATTGACCCCGGAGTTGGCGAAAATAGCCAAGAATGAGTTAAATGAAAACCCTAAACAAATAGAAGCTGATTTGCGGAATTTAAAGGAATGGATATTAAAACAGCCTCATTTAAAAGCAAGAACAGGTAAAATATATTTCGTTCTAACAATTATTATTTACATAAAAAAATATATATGAATACAGTTTGGGCAAAAAACAATATATATGATAATTATTTCTCAGTTTGTTTAATTGTTTTTTTTTGCTCATATTACAGCAGTAGACAAACCTGTAGAGCTCAACGAATTGTAAATTAGAAATAATAAAGTTTCCGAAAATATTTGTACCAATATGAGAATTAATGTGTCAGGTACTGTCACAAATTTTAGAGTTTTTTTTGATTAAATAAATTAAAGAAAATTTGTGATGATGAAAAAAGTACAATCAATAAAAATGTGATTTTAGTTTTTTATTCTGACTGATTGACTCATTACAATAAATTAATGTGAATTTCAATAAAGAATATTAAAATCTATTGTGAATTTTAATTAAATTTTAATTTATACAAAACTACGTCTACTCATTATTATATTTTTCATAATTATTTCTTATGCTATTTGGTACAATAAATATATATTTTCGTTCATTACAGAGGATCAGTGGCTGGTTGCGTTGCTAAGAGGTTGTAAATTTAGCCTAGAACGTGTGAAAGTAAAAGTTGAATTGTTTTATAGTTTACGCTCTGTTGCTCCTGAGGTGACTTTGCGTTTAAAGCCAACTGAGGAAGATTTTTTATATTTTTTAAGATTAGGGTAAGATGAGATTTTTATAATATGTTCTATGTGTTTTATTATTGCACACAATCTAAATAATAATAATAATTACAAAAAACGCGCATCAAAGTATTTTTTCATTACGTACGTGTGCAAACTTTTAAGCAAATCAGACGGCAAGAAGTAGTTCAAAATAGTTAGTGTTACATTTTTCTTACATTGATAAGATGCGGTACAATAATCCATACTAATATTATACTTACATAAATAATATTATGAACGCAAAAGTAACTCTGTCTGTCTGTCTGTGACGTCATCACGACCAAACCGCTTAACCGATTGTGATGAAATTCTATATAGAGATACTTGAGGATCCTGGAATGAACATAGGTACCTATGCCTATGCCTAATGAACAAAGTCACCTATGCCTATGCCTAATGAACAAAGGCACCTATGCCTAGTTCCTAAACTAGAAATATATCCTGAAATTTTATTGTTTTACGAAAAGTCTGCCGAAAATACTGAAATAGCTATTCACGCGGGCGAAGTCGCGAGCACGTGTTGTAGTTACAAATCATATACAATATTTTGTTTATGAAATTATATTTGATGTATGAAAGCATTATATGGAGCACTAAGTCGGTGTTTAAGTGTAATTTTGTATGATGTTTAGTATCAAGTTGCCTTGCTGTCCCGACATTAAAAAATACTATTTTCTTCCTAACGTTTCGAATCACATACGCATTTCTTATCAAAGAATTTTCGTAATATGTACCAGAATTTAAGAGAGTATATTAGAGGGCCATCTTCTTTTGTGCGAAATTAGAGTTTAAATAACGCTTATCCAAACTTGGCCATAGGACATATGAAAATAAACAAACAATTTGTCGCTGGTATATATAACTTACTTTTTCTAGTATTATCTAAAATTCACACAGGAAAATAACGTAACGAACGAGTCTCGATGATAATTCTGGCTGATTACGCAACTTTTGTTTGGAAATTTCGATTAATTGAATTGTAATAATTAATTAGGAATGAAAATGGTAAAGGTAAGGGCAAAAATTTAACAGCAACAAGTAATAATATTTGAAATTATGTAAATCTGCCACTGCTTGTCACGTTATAATACACCTCGTTAGTACGTCGTTAATCAATCTAATGGTCATAAGTACAATAAACGAACGACTTTGTGAGTATTCAATTATTCAACACACTTGAACTTTGAATTTATCTACTGGAGAAGAATAATAATGAATTTAAGAAAAAAAATCTCTTTTATGTACAATATATTGCAAAATTAAATGTGCAAAATTAAATATCGCGTTTTTCTATGTAATGTAGAATGAATTGTGCACAAATCTTCCATTTATATAGGTATTTATCATTTGTTAATGTCTTATAGTTAATCGTAGTGCAACAAAAAATTTAGGTTTTTTGGTATACGGATTTTTTATGTTTTTTATTCATTCCAGAACTTGTGTAATACTGCCGCAGTCTAAAACCAATCTCCAACCCTGTGCTATCCTCATAAGACCAGGTCTCTATGATCCTTCAAAATATAGTGTTGCAGATGTTATGTGTATTTTGTACTATTTAGTCCAGGTTAGTTTTAATTTTTTTTATCATGGTCAAATACTTAAAAATAATATTTTGTATACTTAGTCCATTGGCTGCAATACAGTCCTTCAAACGTTGAGGCCAGTTATCAATAGCAGCACGCACTCTTTCTATGGAACAATTCGGCACTGCCAGTCGTATGGATTGTTTTAAGGACTTCAAATTATCATGGAATTTAGAGCAAGCCTCATTCTCTAAAACTAACAAAAATCTTAATCCAGTGGATTTTTAGATCAGGACAAGATGACGGCCAGTCTTCAGCTCTGATGAAGTCCGGAACATTCGTTTCTAATCTTGGGTGGATCGAGCTTTATGACCCGTTACCGAGTAACGTTGAAAGGACCATTCTTGGTTATATCACAAAAGATTGATTGTATATAACATTTTTTTTAGAAAATGTATAATTTGATTAACGCAGCGGGATTCGAACCCGCGCCTCATGGCAACCGTACAAGCTCTCTGACCGCTAAGCCATGCATTCTACATCCGGCTACGTCGAAATTCTTATACACTTATTAAAACTTATTGTCGTTGGTAGCATCTCTGTAGATGGATTTTTACAAATTTCTGCTACCTAAACATTATTTTACCAATTAATAAAATATTTGTTTGGCAAGAGATAAAGCTATTTATTTAATATTTTTTACATTTTTAAAGTGTTATTCATAAACTTAGGAAAGTAAAAAATTTTTTTAGAATGCATTCTCAAGCTCTCTGACCTCTGACTGAGATGCTAACAACAAAAATAAGCGTACTCGAATTTCGACGTAGCCGGACGAAGAACGCACGACTTAGCGGTAACATTTTAAAAATATTTTGCAATATATTCAATCAATGAACAGACATAAAAATGACAGATTCCAAATTCAAAAGTAATATTTTGTTTATTTTTAATTATAACAGTATTTATGGCCAGACTAAGTATGCACATATTTTCACTATTTAGTTAAGTCTATCTTATTTTGACCCATTTGTATTTCCAAGTGATATATTTTTTTCAGGTTTTAGTAATTGAAAATGATGTCGCAACTGTAATGGGAACAAAAATTATTGTAGATTACCAAAATGTTACACTAAATCATTTAACGCAAGCAAATCCGAGCATGCTTAAGAAGTTAGTAGCTGTTAGTCAAGTTAGTATAAGAATTTTTTCTAGATTCGCTAAATAATTACTTAGTTTTTCTATTTTAAAAATACTGCACAACCTAGTTGTAGAAACATAAAGTGGTCTTAATGCGAATGTGCTTCAATGTACTATATTATATTCTATAATATATATACGTATAATACGTATAATATGCCTAAATTAATGAATTATAAATTCATTGTATAGTTAGATAGTAATTTGCTTGTCTTCTTACTTTTATTTATTAATAAAAAAAGGTTCGCTTTCAGAAAGTAACCTCTTGTATTTCCAACATATTTCGTCTTAAAGTTTATAGTGCAATTAAGTTAGTGTTCTTTGATTTTAGGATTCATTGCCGCTACGCTTAAAAGGGAGTCATCATGTAAATGTACCATCTGGTATTGAAGTTATTTTTAAACTGATTTCTGGATTTCTGAACGACAAAGCGAAAGAAAGGGTAAGTTTAGATTATAACAGAAGTAATATTAGAACAAAGAATTGATTGATGAAATTATTATTATATATTATATATCGATTTTATAAAATAATATGACTAGCTATTTTTACGCTAAAGATTGTAAGTCAAAATAAATTTTAATTTTCTATTGCAGAATACTAGTTTTTATTGCTTTTGAAATTTAAAATGTTTTTACAGCTTCACGCTTTTCCCGCATAGCAGGGCAGTCAGAGAGAATCTAATGTAGTGGAGAAATGATTTTTTCCCGAGCAGGATCAAACCCACAACCAATTGCGACGGTGTCTGAAAAAAATTATAATGTTTTAATTTTTACGATATTTCTTATTGATTATTTGGATATGTTAAATAAAAATGTTGATTTTGTTTTAAAGAAATAATAATGTGATGTGACGTCCAACCATTACACAAGCTCATACCTTTGCATTATTTCTAGCAAATTTAATTTAATTTTAGCTCAAAATACACAAATCTAATGACGAATTGCTGAAATTTATGCCAAAAGATGTAATTCCTAAGGAGTATGGCGGAGAAGGAGGTAGAATAGTGGATATAATAGGTATATTTATTTTATATTTGCTTAGCTTATGCTATTACATTAAATAAGAATTATATTGTCTTTAACAGTATCTCAAATGCTATAAAGAAAGAAAAAATTTATAGCCTCCACGGCACCGGTTCAAGGAGACACGACGCTCCTCGAATATATTTTTATGTTTGAACAAAAATTACATCAACCGTAACTTTGTAAGACTTCTTGGAACATTCATAATACTTGTATCCCTGATAAAATATTTAAGGCGTAAAAGATAATATAGAGATGTTAAATATTTCATCTAATAATAATCTACGAGCATAGTAAATTGTGGCACACTTCGCTGTTTATTGTGGATATAAACATTTTCTTATCAATTTGTGTATATTTTATTGAAATCTGCTTCGAGTCTAATATTAATTTGGTTGCTTGTATATGAACAAGGATCAATTTACCCTATATCCTTGGCTTCTCTGTCAGTATTATGATATTCTGTCAGCATTGTAATATTCTGATTACAAGCTATATAATTGCAAGCAATTCAATGGTTAATGATAATAAGTCTAAAGTTTCAAATTATTAATACAAGCCACTGAATTGTTTACATTTCGAATCACCCTCAGGGTATTTATATATTAAAAATATTTCCGTTGCACTGGATTCCAGCATTCTAAACGCAATGCCACGATTTTTGGGCAACTTCTGTGAATCTACAAAATACGCGTCTTGCTAGTTTAAATACGTTAGTAATATTAATTTAAAACTTTTATTGTTACAGAAAACTGGGCGAGTAAAATAAAAGAACATCGTCCAAGATTTGAAGATGAATTGCAATATGGAACTGATGAGTCTAAACGAATTAACAAAACTACGTTTGACTTCACGGATCAGGGCTCCTTCCGGAAATTGGACATTGATTAACTTTTCTTGAAATGAAGTCAAATCATACATTAAATAAATAATAATGAATCAATAAGTAATAAGGTTTTATGTACCTTATTTGCAATTTTTTATAATTGTTGTATTATTATAATACATTGTAATACGATAATTGTAGTTCTAAGAATATTATAAACTACTTATTACTTTCTGAAAGAGAACCTTTTTGTTTATGAACCGATTAAAATGAAATAAACACTAAATGTTAAGAGAAAAGTTGACCACAATACAATAGTCAAATTGTCAAAATTAAATCAGTTAAGCCGTTTCTGAGATTAGTGTGCACAAACAAACAGAAAAAGAAATAAAAAGTCATTGTTTTGGCTTCTCTTATATTGATAAATGCCCCTAATAATATTTTTTTTCATATATCTTCCATGTGCAGTACAACGTTCAGTTACTTTTAGCTTCAAGCTTTATCCGTAGCTAGTAGTAAATAATAATAAACTAAAAAAAAATATAAAATAAATAATATTTGAATTTCATTATCTTTTTCTCTTTGTAGTGTTACTTTACTTTATACCAGGCTGATTATCGCAAAAATTTACTTATAAGAGTAAGCCTAACATTATGTTCAATTATTTATTAATTGTAAGTTGGTACTAAAATTAATAAAATATTATTTTAATAATATTCTCCGATGCGAAAAAAAATACAAAGTTTCGGTTGAAATTGAGCCGAAGGTTCGGTTACGGCTGAAAACCTTGTTGGTTGCACACAAAAAATAAGTAAACGGAAAGTTTTACTTTAAAATACCTAAATAAATTTTAAAAAGCAAAATAAGAAAATAAAAAAAGTAAAAACATGCCTGATTTTTTATTTACTAACATACTTCAAAAAGTGGCACATTGATGCTACATTTTTTTAAATGGTTCTAGTACTTAAGGATATTAACCGAAAATTGACATCAAAATTATCGTTCTTAGTTCTACTTATAAGTACAAGAATTAAAAAAAAATTAAATGGCGGCCTTTCTGACAGGAGAGGGGGGGGGGGGTAGACCTGTTGTGTTATTGTCAATAAAATAAGGTATATTTTATAAGTTTAAATTATCCCTAGGCCATGACTGTAAACACTGTTTGTTACAAAAATTATAAAAAGAAATATGTTAAAAATTTTTAATTATTACTTATTACCTGCCTCATCTCTATGAACTACTGCAGTTTTTTTTTTATTAATATTATTAATGTCTCTTTATTGTTTTATATAACTGTACTTACTTTTTGTACTAAACAAAACCCAATTTCATATTGCAAAATTTTGTTTTACTTCTGATAGCCAAGTCAAGAACATTTTCTGTTTTAATTAATAATAAAATATAACTCAATTAGTACCTCAAGCTTATTAATAGTTCTCGTCTGACGCAATAAAAAAAATATGATATACGTATGAGCTTTCCTGTTCTTTCCTAATCCTGGTCTATTCAGTTGTGCTCTTATCATAAATTCTTGTATCGAGCTTTTGGAAGTGAAGTGACAATATGATCCTGTAATCCTGTGTGTGTGTGTGTGGGGAAAGTTCTCAGAATATCTTATGTTGACTCTTATGTGTTTATAGAGCTCCGATGGTTTCTTTTATTACAATACAAAACTATTTTTATCTCTAAATAGTATAGGGAGTATCCGCAGAACACCTAGCCAAAACTTCAAAGTTAGCATCAGCATCTTCACCAAGAGGATTTATTGATGTCGTATACGAGGAATGGCCAATTTGGGCGAGATGTAAGGAAATTGTCGTAATTGATTTACGCTTTTTTGATAATACTTATAAATTAATGATCTACCTATTGAAGATCATTTTAAAAGCTTTATACTATTGCGTCTAAGGATGAAATTTGGCGTAGTGTGGAAATACATTACCTATTTATTACTGAGAAAAATGTAAGTGTCATTAATGTAGGTGTCGCTTCAGATATTTTAGAAACGCTTTTGCCGCCACTTACAAGTCCCTGATCGTGTAAGGTGAATTAGGTATTTAGTCCTACTTCCTACTTCATCTGTCCACGTGCAATTCCTGTACCTGACATTGCTTTGGGTTTCGTGTGAGTATCGCAATCTGCATAATTTTGTCTAAGTAGCTATTGATAGACTTAACCGATAATATAATTTTTTCTCGTGACTAATAAGTTCGTTGGGATTTTAAATATTATGGGAGACAAACTACTACCCTGAAAAAGACCTACATTATAGCTTGAAGGTTTTCAATTGCAATCTTTTCAAGATATTGCAAATTTGAATATTACGAGAATAATACGACGTTATTATGTTTCTAAGATCCGACCCAAATTCGTTTTCTATATCTTTCCAACAAAACGTAATTTGCCTCTCGCTTTTTTTGGCATCTTTTAAAATTTATTAAGTAAAATTATGGTCCGAGCATCTATCCTAGTGATTTGCCCCATCAATGATCTCGATTTTCAGCGGAATTCCCTTAATCAGTATCAGAGTTGACCGTAATGTTGTCTACGACAACTGGTGACTAAAACGATTATCGTCTTAGTTTTTAACTCCCTTTTTTCCTTTTCATTTTAAATTTAAACGTGATTTCTTTATTTTTGTGAGCGTTATGATTTGGAGGTAGATAATGCTCATTGAAATAGTAGTGAATAGTATTCTGGATAGTTTTTACTTGTGTTTCGATCAGCTGCTTGTGTGTCCGGGTGACAATGGACTCCGGATACTTTTCACTTAATGGCTCACCTTGACTTTTACGTGAAGGTTAACTCTATCCTCAGATGGCTGTCAAAGCTGAAGCACGAGTCGTCGGTTAGCCACCGACCATCATGTGTTTTAAGATGTTTCATATGTTTTATGGTATTTCATATCTTTAAAATAAAGTTTGTCTTCGCACCGTTTTCGTTCCTAACAGAGAACATATCCTACATCTACATAATTAAGAAATTACGTTTTATTATGCTATGGAATTATAATATACTTTCATAGTCCGTTAAAGAAATGAGTTAGAATTATCTTGATTGATTGAATAATAGATCTAATATATTTTACTCTAGATGTCACCTATACATATAAATGAATAGACACAGGCGACGCCTAGAATAAAAAAAAGCATGTTAAAAGGAATACAATGTGTCTTCTCCATACTATAAACCACAGAGTACATTATATATACATTATAGATATATAATGGATGTATAATGTACTCTGTAACATAAGTAATATATATAAGTCGTTAACTGACAAGTCTGCATATGTATATGAAGTAGCTAAGCGACAGCACATATTTGCTAAAAATATTTTTATAATTAGTGAATACCGTCATTAAAGGTATAAATTTTTATTATAAGCTGCTGTTCATCCGTATAAATTATTGCATATAATAATTTAAACTTTAAGTAAGTATATTTATAAGATTTTTTTTAAGTATGGATTATGCAAAATTTATTAAAGGCAATTTTTTTATTTGATTGCCTTTTAATTTAATAGGTTTGTAGCTACTACTACGGCTTGCTTGTACAAATATATGTTTTTGTGGAGTGTGTTGTTGAATGTTTTTTCGATGATAAATAAATAAAGGCAATTGAGTTATAAAATAAAAATTAAATAAATATTCAAGGATAGATTTCATTTAAAAAACAATAAACTTCTAAATATTTATCTAACATATATTTTAAGTTACGTAGCTAACTTACAATTCGACACATAATTAACTAAATATATATATTTTTACATTTTAATAAGGTAATCAAAGTACAGTGTGTAGTGTTGGAGGATCGATGTTTAGTTCTGGCCTCTGGTAAAATAAAGCGTATTGGTAATTTTTCCATTCGGATCAGAAAAAGTGGAGAACTGAATGTCTTGACACTAAGTTCCCTCTGCCTTACCTGTTACTCGTAAAAAGAGGGAAGATACTTTCTTAAAAAAAATACTGTATCCATTTACAAAATCATTTTGTAGACTGTATTTTTATTATATTTGTTTTCAATAAAAATGTTTTATCAATGATCAATTCAATTTAATTCAAAATTCAATAAATGATTATTTTAATAACGACAAATGGTTAATAAATTGATTGTTACATACATATGAGTGTATCTAATAACAGTATATAAAGCTAAAATTTATTTGATTAGGTTAAGAAATATAGGTTTAATTTTACGTTTTATTGCTAACGGGTAGTCAGAGATAACTTGTGGACGTGCCCATACTCAGTTTTAGATGGAGCACGCTCTTCATCACCCATTCGTCAATATTAATAGAACAGTGTGTTTTGTCTTGATTTATTTTACATAATACAATTTAAAAAAATATATATAAATTTTGTTTTTATTCATTTCAACGAATCTCACAAAAGTCATAGACAGACGGTATATATTAATTTACATAAAAAAATACTATTGTATAAAAAAAATAGGCGACGACCAAGGCCGTTAAATTAAGAACTTTAAAATTATATTTAATTTTAGGCGTAACTAAAAAAATATAGTAAATGATTAAAGATAATGATGTTATTATCATTTACTAATTAATTAATATGGATTTTAATTTTTTTTATGTTAATGTATTTCTTGTTTCGTTTCAGTATAAAAAAATGATAAGACCCCTTCATCCAGCACTGCAGGAGATAGCTGAGAAAGAGTTAAATGAGAAACCAAATAGAATTGAGTCAGATATCCTGGCCCTCAGAGAATGGTTAGCAAAACAACCACACCTACAAGCAGCAAAGCCTTGTAAGCTTTCATTTCTAAATCATAAAAAAGTATTTCAGTCCTTATTTTAACCGTATTTATTTATATAATATTAGGAATAAAAAAGCATTACTAGAAAACATATAATAATTTGAACGCAGTGGGATTCAAACCCGCGCCTCTTGAAAATCGGCTCAAGCGCTCTGACCGCTAAGCCATGTTCTACATCCGGCAGCGTCGAAATTCTTATTCGCTTATTGGAACTTATTTTTGTTGTTATTATCTCTGCAGTTTTTCTGTTTTTCAATTTCCTAAGTGTGTGATTAAAACTTTAAAAATGTGAAAATATTTGAATATACTTTGTCCCATCTCCACTATATTGGTGTTATAATATAATATTACGACCTAGGTAATTACGTTTGCTGATTTATGTACATGCCATATTTTACAAAAAAATTAATATTCTGTTTTTTATACTCATTTTTTTTTATAAAAACCATTTTTTTATATTTATGATTAATCTACGTTCTGACAGACTTTGCAACTTGTTATTAATTTAACTGGCACAAATCAAATCTTTCGAATGCATGACTATTGGCATATATGCCTATTGCCTATCACAAAAAATTAAATGAAATTCATGAAGAATGTTCTCTAATATGTAGCTTAGCTGGCTTTTAATTGGTGGCATTATAAATTAAATTTTAAACTAAATGTACATGTATATTTTAATATAACAATGTCTGTGGTAATAACTATATAAAGTACCGCCTTTATATGTTATAAATCATACGCCTTATACACATATGTATAAGTATTGACAGCTTAAAATTATGATATATGAGTAATAAAAATTTATTAATTATACTTTTTAGCCGATCAGTTTCTCTTAGCTTTTTTAAGAGGAAACAAGCACAGTCTGGAAAGAAGTAAAGAAAAGTTAGACATGTTTTATACTTTACGAAGTGTAGTACCAGAGATCTTTAGGCATCGAGATCCCCTTGACCCTGCCTTGCAAGAGTTGCTTAAATCGGGGTATGTATTGATTTCTTATATTATCACATATTCTATTATATGTGAATATTATTAGTTCGTGGATATTTAATTCTGTCAATCAAAATTTTTAATAAATTTAAAACGGCATATTTAGAAAACGTATAAAAATTTGAACGCAGTGAGATTTGAAACCGCGCCGAGCGCTCTGACCGCTAAGCCATGCGTTCTACAACGCAACGCATGCAACGCATGGCTTAGCGGTCAGAGCGCATGAACGGTTTTCAAGAGGCGCGGGTTCAAATCCCACTGCGTTAAAATTTTTATACGTTTTCTAAATATATCTTTTTCAATTTTCTAAGTGTACGATTACTTTAAAAAATGTTAAAAAAAAATTATAAATTTCCTACCATATTAAAGTTGCGAAACGCTGTTATGTATGGCAATTTTAATATAAAGGAAGCTGTAATGAGGATATAATTTTAAGTGTCTTTTCAAGGTTGTTTGTATTTAGAAAACATGTAATTTTTTTATTTTTTTTATTAACTGTAATCAAAATAGCGTTAGTTTTACTTTAAATTGTTATACAGGTTAAGCTATATATATATAGGATTTATTTGCTTCATCAAAACAGGTTAAGTTTACAAAAACGTGCTATTAATGTAAACCGAGGACCGGAAAGTGTACGTACAATGCGTATTCAGCCTAGGTTAAACTAAAAAACTTTTTGTGACATAATTTTGGTCGTGTAGAATGAATTGATTGTTTAATTTAAAAAATATATACTGAATTCTTGTATTTTTATTTCAATATGCAAATATCACTATTGTTATATTATTATTTGTTATCGTTTCAGAACACTTATACCACTAAGAAAGGAAGGCTCGAGTACAATTATACTGTCTAGGTTTGGTCTTTTCAATACTTCAGAACATAAGCTGATTGATTTATTAAAATTGGTGTTCATGTCATTGGAAATACTCATGTTAGAAGATGACAGTTACCTTATTTGTGGAGAGGTGAGATATCAAATTGTGTTCATGCTTATTTTTTTTTGCTTAAAAGACAAGCCTACAGTATCAAGACACTCCGTTCTCCACTTTCCGTCTGAATTTTAGACATTGCTTGTTGATTGGCTGAAGCCTGAACTCAACACTGCGCTTACTCATACCAGGGCAGGGAAATAATTTTAATATAATCATTACCTCGAATGTCGCTTTTCCTAAGTTAAAATGGCTTCATGTTTTTACTTTAACTTCTATAAGTACTTATGGCTCTTTTTGCAGTGCTAAGTTATAAGCGAAGTTACAAATCTTAGATTTTTAAGGGTTATTATAAAAAAATAATATCTATTTTTATTTATTTCAATTTAGAGCGCCCTAACAGATATACATGGTGTTGGACTCAGTATTTTTTTACAATGGACTCCAGCGTTAGCCAAAAAAGTTGTTCTTAGTATCGAGAAATCCTTGCCTCTGCGAATGAAAAACAGCTATATATTGTTATCAAAGGAGTCACCACCTTTCGAAACGGCTTTCACTTTATTTAGGAGTTTATTATCACAAAAACTGAAGAGCCGAGTAAGTTTTTTCAAACAGATGTTTTTTATAATAAGTTTTCCTTTCAACTTTACGAAGGCAGACAAAGATAACCTAGAATCAGGTCACTTCATTTTTACTTCGAAATAAGTGATTTCCAAAAAATTTTGCCGGGGGAATTCTGAGTTACGCACAATTTGTCAGACTTGCATACAAAAATAATCCGTGTGCATAATTGCATACAAAAACAAATAATCCGTCCGTAATTTTTAACTGGACCTTATTGTCTATCTTAAGTTATTGTATATTTATGTGACCAATATTATTTTCCAGATCCATGTAATTTCCAAAAAAGATGCAGTATGTGATCTTTTATCTAAAGAAATGCTACCCCAAGAGTACGGTGGGGAGGGTGCTTCATTGGAAGAATTATGCGGTAAAGTACAATAAGCTAATAATAAAAATATTTCTTTTAGATAGGCAGTATTAAATTTATTTACATTTTTAAAAAAGTGTGGTAAAGTATTATTTCGTCAATTCAGCATTGTGTCTGAACTACGAGTATATTCTCACTGCTCACTAGTCAATTCAAGACAAGCAAAAAAAGCCGTAAAGGCTCTCTTTAAGGCAGTTTCTCTGTAAGTTTACGTTAAAATTCAAGGCCTATTGTTACAAATATCTAATATTTTGTTTTCCTACGTATTAGAAAGGTATTTTGTTTATTTTTCTCAAATCTATAATCCAAATGTCCAAATATTTAGTTAAATGAACTGGTATAAAAATTATGATTACATGAAATGAGTGTAAATGTAAAAACTAACTAAATTAAATAAGTTAATTTTATAACCATGAACTACAATAAAAGGAGCTTTTTCTTTTTTTCATACAAATAAATAAATACAATTTAAATAAACAATTAGATCAATTAAAAATTAAAAAAAAAGAATAATAAAATTATTTTTGACATTTGATGACATTTTTCAGTCTCCTGGAAAGCCAAGGTAGAAAGTTATAAAGATTGGTTCCTGCAACAAGAAGAGGAGCGCTCGAATGAGTCACTCAGACCAGGCGTACCAAAGACTAGTTCTACCCTATTTGGAGTGGAGGGATCTTTTAGGAAATTAGAAGTCGATTAGTATAATAAATTGTTTAGAAATTATGAGAGGGTTTTACATATATACTTGGTTCAATTTATTATGTCAGCACACAACACAATAATATTTTGTAATAAAATTATTATATTCTGTTTATAGAAATAAATAATAGTTATTTATGGTCCCAGTAAACTTCATCATTTTGTTTAAAAAAATTTAAATCCTGAAACGCTCTCCATGTACGTCGCTGACTTCTCTGAGGTTTTCAGGGAAGAAATCGAGGTGCGAATGTAGGAAATTAATTTTCAGTGTTGCTTGCTGACACCCATATGTTGAAAATTATATAAAAAATCAGCAATTAACTGTCATAAATTTTTCAGAACAAGCAAGCAAGAATTTTTTTTGTGGTCTAAAAAGTTCTAGTAAAGTCCAAGCCGAACTTTCATTATCCCAAAGACTGTTCTCAAACTCGTCATCTTTCAACATTTGTTTGATATGAGGTTCAATAAAAATACCTTCTTTCCGTTTCACTTGAAAGCCACGCTTGTTTTATCTAAAGCGGATTCTGTGTTAGTCATCAATGTTGTGCTGGAAGAACATGGAGATTCTGGACTTTGCTGCTTGTCTGAGCTGTACATAGGTTTTAGCCGATTTTTTTAGTAACAGTTATTTTCGTGGTTGGATTGTTCCCTCCATATCATTGGCAAATTAAAATTCAGATGTCATTTTGCACCTGCTCAGGAGTGTAGCGTTTTTATACATCTTTTACAAAAAACATCAGGAACCCATTTATTGTCCTGGTAAAAGATTGAAATTTTGAAATAACAATTCCGTTATGGAATATTTCTTAGATATGATAGGTTCACTGCAAACGAAACAAAAACGGTCAGGGTGTACTTTACACGACCTTTCGCTTTCACAACAATTGAGTACCAACTTGATGGTAGTCTTAAAATAAAATGTGTTGATAACTTAATTCTTTGACGTGATAAAAATTGACTCTACTACTCGCTGTTGATGGTCGAGACCATGCAGAACTGGGCAACCCAGTTCAGTGCGCTAAACTGTGATACTCCACCGACGCCACACCGTTCGGGAAGGGCGTAAAAATGAATACAGATCCAGCGCTAACTCACGTACCTGGAGGTCACTGAGAATATCGCCGGATGTCCTGCGGGGCAACTATCGGGCATGTGGACGAGCTGATGTGCATGTCCGGCTATAAAAAGTTTAATACTACTTATATATATATACTGCAATATTTTCCTTCATACGAGATTTAATTGATGTACCTTTAACCTACATACTTAAAAGTAATACAATGTATATATGATCTAAGATGATATTGAAAGACTTAAAAACAACAGTATCTATGAACTTTACTTTTCTAAGTAGTAGTAACTATGTATTTGTCAATCTCCAGCAAGAGCATAATATATATGAAAAAATGTTTGGAAAACCTAAGATTAATAGTCTTTATGAATTCTTTTAAAGATGTCTTTAATTTTTGTTCTTGAATATTTAACATATATTTGTCGAATACTGTTAGTATAGTGGGATATAGTGGGACAGGTATAATGAAACCTCCTCTGTTTGTGACTGAAAACGATCTGGCCGTCCACGTAGTGTTCGTACGAAAAAGGCGATCATAGCAGTAAGCGAAAGAATCCGAAGAAATCCTGTCCAAAAGCAAATGATTGTATCTCGGGAGATGAAGATAGCCCTTAGGCTTAGGCTTAGGCTTAGCCCTTAGGCTACGCTGTAATACGGGCTACGCTAAGGGCTGTAATTCGCGACATGCTCCTAAGGAAGCATGTCGCGTATTATAAAAGATCTTAGGACTTATAGTCTATAGGAGACGCACGGGTAATTCTTTTACTAATAATTTAAAATAGAATAGCGTGGTAAAATCAAAACAACTATTTAAGCGGTACACGATGGGAGGTCACAGAAAATGTTCACGGAAATTGTTTATGAATGTGAACATTTTGCAATGAAGGAATATAACAAACAAAATTACAGCACTTTTGCTGAAAGCTCCGAAGAAGCCTCTCAATTTGTTAACAGATTACGTGGGCATTATCCGAGTTAAGTTATTTTTTGGTTTGGTGTTAGTTATGAAGGAGTGACTGAGCCATATTTTTGTGAAAAAGGTATCAAAATAATATTCACTAAGAAGATAGTTAAGCTAACTAACCCCTTATGTTACGTACAATAAAAAATATAGTTTTTGTTATAAGTTTATTAATGGCAAGACTAAATATATAAGGTTTCCTCTTAAATTACTCTGTCTAATAATGAAAGTCGAATTAAAATTCGTTGCGTAGTTTGAAAGGTAAGCGCAAGGTACAGGTAGCGTAGGCGACTTTGTTTTATACTCTGTAAAGAAAAAGCAATTATAGCGCCATCTCTTTGCGAAATCAAAAACTACTAAATGTAACCTACTTACGCTAATATTTTGTTATGTAGTACTGTAAAAGTCTACGAGGTGGCGCTGGAATTCAAATGTTACAAGTAAATGTGTTTTTTCTTTAACTATTGTAACACACAATTAAATATATTTTTATTTATTTTGGTACCTTTTTAAAAAATATATTGTAATGTTCGTTTTGTACTGCACATGTTAAAATAATATACTACTCCCACCTCCCATTTTTTTATAATGTGAATAAAGGAAACAAAAAATCTAATATACGCCTTACATATGCATGGCCTTAGCAACGTGTGCGTCACTTCACAACGTCAATACTTTAGAATTCGACACTTCTCCATATACATGTTAATAGTCCTCGGTCCTCATTATTTTACTGAAAATACATCTATGTCTTTTTGACATCTTAATTTAAAAATATCAGCCATTTATCCATAAAAATAGCTAGTGCAAAATATCTGTTACATAGTATTTGAATTTTAAGTTTAATAAAAATATATTCCACTGTAGTTATTCAATGAAAGCGAATGAAATACCCTTATTGTTTATCATAAAAGAAAATTTGCAAGTCTCTCCACAAATAACCTCATAAGAAGAGAATATTTATTTTATTTTTAGAATTTTTATACCATTTACGGTAACTCGTGCATAATAATACAGCAATATACGCTTGCGACGGCTATATAAATTGAACGAATCGAAGTTTATAAATTTAACGATAATAAATATAATGAAAGCCATCGTGGCTCAGACGCATTTAATTGTATCCGATACCTATGTATTCAAATCTCATTCGGTGAATTAATGTCTCATATTTTTTTTACAGCTCCACACTTTTAGTCAGAAAGAACCTCGTGTCTCCGTTCTGCATTTTCTGCCCGAAATCGAGACTCTGTGTGTTGAGTGTACTTTGTCTACTTGTCGAGGTACTGGAGCGGAGAAATGAAAATGTTTTAAATATAATCATTCCTTCGACTTCCCAGTCGGCAAAATCCCAAACCCAAAATCAATCCCGTTTATAGTTAGACGCTGTACCACTGTGTCACAATGGCCTCAAACTTAATAAATGTTTATAAAATATAAATAAATAAAGTGTTATATATTTAAATAGGAGATTTGCTCATTGCATCAATAAGCGTATTGAGCAATGAGCATATTGATGAAATCTCTGCCCATTTAGCAAAATGTGGCAAATACGTGAAAGTGAATAAAAATACAAAGGTATTCTCCGAAAAACATTAAGGTTCTTATATGAAACATGATGCGATGCCATGTATGTGATGCCATGCGGAAATTTGCGTGTGGAATTTGTTGATTTGATTTCAGTCAAAACCAAATTTTATTAAATTGGCTTTTCTTTTGGCATTGCCGATGGAGGAAAATAAATGAAAAGTATTTAAATCCATATTATAATAATTATTCTAATATGTATTCTATTTTATATTAATAACAATAAATAAATAGTTATATAAATTCTTCGTCATCGAGGCGTACAAGGCCATCGTGGCGTACTGGGACAGCGTCTTACTGTAAACGCGATTGGTTGTGGGTTCGATTCCCACGCAGAGGAAATAATTGTTGTCGAATTATTTTCGTTTCTTCGCTCGGGTACCTAAGACAAAACGTGGTGTTGAGTTTCGCCATTCAACACGCAATAAAAGTACTAATATTATAATTGCGAAAGTAATTCTGTTTGTCTGTTTGTCTGTCTGTGATGTCATCACGGCCATACCGCTGAACCGATTGTGATCAAATTTAATATAGAGGTACTTGAGGGTCTTAGTATGAAGAAAGGCTATTTTTTTTTATCGCTATTTCTTATTTTTTTCTTTGACTATCCTGCTATGCAGGAAAAACGTGTCTCGGTTTGGTATCAAATCCATATCTTTCGTATAAAGACGTCCCAAAGATGCTTCCTAACCTAACTTTGGTACATTTTTATTTACTCTACTTTTTTTATAGAAAATTAATACACAAAATTTAAATCGAGGCTCGATCTTACAGCTAGCAAACACAGTATGTTTTAGTATGTGCTCTTTTAATTTATTTTTTAAATTTGTATTTTTTTCCATATGTTTTTCACTATTCTGTCACTCTCTTCAAAAAACTTTTGGCAAATAAACCATTGAAATGAAACGCTCGCATTTTCTATTATTACTATTTAATTTATTAATATTCACAAACGGTATTGCTTAGATATACCGCGGTTGAAGCTATTAAAGGATTATATAATTAGTTAATTGAGGGGTAACAATTAGTGGTATACGTAGTAGATCACACATAGAGTGTACGAGTGTACGTCACAAATTATGACGTGTTATTGTATTTGAACAATGCCTTATTGTAAATTGGTCTTTAATGACGTAAATTAATAAATTGCTTTTTATTGTTTAAATTGAATTTAATTCTATGTATTACACACCGGGATATGGCGGTAAAAATTGACTTTTGTCATCTTTGAGGCTAATGACAGTTGTCTTTATATTTTATATTGTGTTAATTATAGACAATATTATATTTTTGTTACCTTTCACTTGTGTCAAGTAAGTAAATTTACGGTTAAACTTTTTTGCGGTATTCACATCTTCGATTCGATTTGCCTAAAAGTTTCTGAGTTCTATGACAATACAATATTTAAACGAATTTGGACGACCAGGGTATTGAGATAATTCTGTATAGTGTATTCTTGTTAATTTAAAAAAAAAAATAACAAAAATACTAGCTTTATATGACAGCTTCATTTAAAAAATAACATTATTTTTTATAACATAAGCCGTAGCGTGCTGATTATTCATTAAATAAAAATTGATGTATCAATTAGAGTTTAATTGCAAACATATTATACAGTACAGTTGTGAGATAATATTTCGATTAAATAGATTAGTGTATGATTACTAAATGTAGATATTTTTGGATATCAGTTTTTGGTTTAATAATTACAGGGACTTTCAGAATATATATAAATTTACAAAACAGAAAATACAAAGTTATTATCGGAATAGCGTGTCTGTCCCGATGAGTCCCTTAGGCAGGATACATACAATACAGGCTTTACTGTTCGTCGTGGCGGCATTAGTGCGCTTGTCGAAAATTACAAAAAGGCTAAATGGAGACATAGTGTGTTGAGTGGAGGATCTCAACGCCGCGCACTGTCTTAGGTACCAGAGCGGACAAATGAAAAAAAAATTACATTTATAATTGTATCCATTAAAATTGTATCCATTAAAATTGTAAATATTAGTTCAAATGTATCTATTATAATGTAATGTAATGTAATGTATTTTGCTAACTAAGTAGTCAAAAGTTATTAGCAAATCACTGTACTTCCGCATTGCATCGGTTTCTTGATATTATATGTTGGGTAGTTGAAATAAATGCAACGTTTTGATATTTTTGTTTTAACCTTAAAAATTACCTTGAACGAAATTGAATACCAAGCCATCGTACTGTCAAACGCGTGCCAATGACTTATCCTAAAACAATATTAAAGTAGAATTGGTAGTATTACAAAAGCTATTAACAAAGAATTTATCATATTCCGTTTTAGATAACGCAATGCTTGTTCAGTCTCGAAAATTAATTATTGTAATATATCTTAGTACGATTTAATTTTATAATTCTTTTTCTAGGTGTTTTCTTTTTATTATTTTATGTATTATGAAAATATTTGTATTGATTTTAAAAATAAGTTCTATCAATCAATAATTAATGTGTGCATTTCTATGTTTTCAAGTAGTTGTAGTAGTTGTATCTCACGATCCTATGTCAATAAACTCATTGCAGCCATATGTGCCTGTAGATGGCTGCAGATACAGTTATTTATTTATTTAGAGATTATCTTTATCCCTTTCTCATTTATAAATTTAATTTCCTTAATTTATTTGTATAACAAATGATAAACATTTTTTTATATTGTAGAAACTTATACTCTTGTTAGAAGCCAGTTATTTTCTAATTGTTATCTAAAAAACTATATTATAATATATCTTATACAGAATAAATTTTTATATCAGGTAAGACACAATCTTTCTAGTGATAAAATAGTTTCCTTCACTTGCTTTATCATCAAGGCAACAAATATTCTATTAGCGTTACAATCGCTTATGATTATCACATTTCTTATTATTTTGGTAATGATTTACGATATTATACTTTAGCTCCTCAGAACGATGGACTGACGTAGCTGCGGTCTGCGGGCAGCGTGAAGGGGCGCGAGCGCCGCCGCTCTGTCAGTCGCGTTTAGTTATCAAAGTGAGCGTGTGTTGTCTGTGCGCAGTTACATTATGCGTTGATATGTGTACGTTTCCACAATTTTATTGGTGTCTGTGCAATACCTGAACGTGCAGTGCCAACAATGTCGCGTGAGGACCTCAGTAACCGTTTCATTGACGAGTCTACCTGTGGACACGTTTTAGATGACGACGAAGTTGAATTAAGAAAGGATAAAACTAGTGTTAAAGATATGATACTTCGTTTTGAAAAAACTGGTATCAGTCTCAATGGTTCCAGTGAATCCCTCGAGCGAACCAGGGATCCTGTGTTAGGTAGTTTAAATAACATTACAAATTGTTTACAACTTCCATTCCATCTTGCACCAGTGCCTAAATCTCAAGACAGGAATTCAAATGTGTCAGTGAATTCTATATTATCGAATGTATCTGAAATTAGTTGTGAATCAAATTCTTCGGGATTTGTGTCTGATAGAAAATCGTCATCCTTAAAACCCCATAGACGAGCGCCACCCCCACCAGAACCCTTTAATGATAACTCTTCTCCATGTAACAAGTCACCGGCTCCAGAGGAGCCAGTAATGCTTGAAAGGCGGTACTCTTTCACGACTCCTTCCTCATCACCTGTTGTCCTTCGTCGCTCAAGGCAACCTCCTGTGATACGAAGAAAATCGTCGATCGGGACACAAATACGAGTAGGAGAAACTCATTGGTCTTACGGTGTCAAACAAAGTGACTTAGAGAAATTGCTTAGATTGAAGTTATCTGAGCCCTCGGACAACGAAGAAGAAACTAAAACGAATATAAATACGGATTCTTCTTCTTCAAATGATAGTAGTAGCGATGATTCAACGGATAGTGACAAAATCGAGTCTGGTGAAGAATACATTGTTAATGTTGACGATGGCAGGGCCGATACGTTATCGACAGATCAATCGACAGACACTTTGATTAATGAATATGAGAGCGATGAAGGGGACAATTTATCCGGTGTGTCCGAGGAACAAAATAACTTTGACAATGTTAGCATCAAGTCGATATCCTCCCTCGACATGGTGCCATACCAGAAGTATGATAGTATTACAGTATCTTCAGACGAGTTCGGTTCGGAGGTATGCCACGCGCCAGATACCGAGTTTCTTACTGTTAGTGCAGTGAACGAATGGTGTATATCAAAGTCCACGGAACCGGTATTGATGCCAGTTGAATCTAAAAAGGAGAAATATCGCAGGTAAGGTCGACTTTTCTAATATCACTGGAAATATTTGCCATATCATTGCGAGGCTTTGTCACACATTTGTAGCTGATAAATTATCGCCCTACTATTGGAGGGTTGCGTATATCACATACATGATAATAAATTTGTGCGCCTTTGTTTAATATCTTATAAGCATAAGTATGAAGGCTGAATATTGCTATCTGGATCAAATTCTTGTTATAATTGAGTTTACAAATGCATAATATTGTGGAACCCATTAGTAACTTCATTTAGTAGTACACTGATCAGTATATTGAAACGCCATTATGCAATTCTATGATAAAGTGATTCACAATACATTAAAATAGTTGACAGGTGATTATTGCACACAAGCACACTCAGCTGTCGTGCTTGCTACGTATGAAGTTTCACCTTGATGTTTATTCATATGATTCGAGGCGAGTAGGTGTACTTAGCATGGTTGAATTTACCTCAATTATAAGCGGACTTAGTTATATTGAATACAGTATAATAGTAGCAACAACTAACTACAAGTTTATCTTAAATGGACCGTTGGAATAACATGGCTAACACTTAAATCACAGTTTATTAATTAAACAGTTTGCGAACTAAATACGTAGGTTTATCAAATATGCAGCTTACGGAATACAACTTGTAATTTATCGTAGAATATTAAATATCTACCACACTAAATACGGGTCCAGTTAAATAAGGCAGTATCGTATACTATCGCTAGATATGATTGTGTAAAGTAAACAAAACGTCCGTTTAGTGCTCAACCTTGAGTATTTTTAGTTTTTCTAACAAATAGAAGTAATACGAATTTAGACTGTTTACTTTGAGATTTACCTATTTATTGAACAAATTATGCTCTATATAATTATATAAAATTACATTTCAAATAGTTTCGTATTTTAAAAGGTATAACTTAAAATATTTTAATGAGTGGAATATTTATTAGCAATAGACAAAGTAAAATTAAAAAGTTATTGAAAGATGCACTTAACTTATCGAAACTAAATTGTATATCTTATAAAAAAATAAAGGCCGTCGTGGGGCAGTGTGACCGTGTCTGTCTGTATACGCGATGGTTGTGAGTCGGATTCCCACACAGAAGAATATTTAAGTTTATTTTCATATCTCCGTTTTGGTAAAAATACAAAACATGGAGTTGAGTACCATCACTCAATGCACAATTTCTTGTATTCGAGCAGAAAGTAGAGGACGGAGTGTCTCGACACTAGGTTCTCTCTGACTACATTGCTATGCGTGAAAAATGGGAAGCTATTAAAAATACATGAAAATATAGTTAGGAAAAAGTGAATTTATCAATATCCAATTTAAATTAGTTTGTTATAACACTCATGGCGACATGAATTGGATGCTATTCGGTTATTTGCAATTGTATAAAAACGGGCAATGCACAATTTAAAATAAATAAACATATATTCGGTAGTTTTAATAATAAATGTATTTAAATAAACATACATCAGGTCCTAACCTGATAGCCATAGCCAGTAGTACAAGTTCTACCGGAAGTGACTGTAATACCATTCTTTAGTAATTCTCTATTGAATGCAAATATTTCGAATATGACAGAATTCAAGATCTAGTAAGGGCAGGGAAATTTTCTATTTCATATATATTTTGTACGACTAATGAATACAACTTGTAATTAAATTATAAATTATTTAACAAATTGGACGTCGAGAATTACATGTGATAGGCCTAAGCAGACTTTTAATGTTGAAGTTATGAAAGCTATAGCTAAATAAACACTAATACAGCTTCACGCTTTTTCCCGCATATCAATAATAATAAGTGTATATTTAATGCTCTCGTAAAGCAGTTAAAAGTAACTGCGCAGTCGGTATGGACTAGGTTATCGCCGGTGCCAATGTGTAAAGGTGGTAAAAAATACTGTTCTAAGCTTCTTCAGGCTATTCCCGATCGGATGAATGAATATTATTTAATAACTTGAAATTCTCAGAAAGTGCGGTGTTGAATTACGCCACTTATTGAAAGTGGAGAACGGAGTGTCCCAACATTAGCTTCTCACTGCCTACCTATATATCGGAAAAAGTGTGAAGCTCAAAAAAAACCTTTTCTTTCATTGATCGATTTTCTTTGTGATTATAACTATTATCTAATATTTAAGCAGTTTATGTTATTGTAGACTATACAGGCATATTCAATAGCGTTGTGTAATATCTTACGTTGAGCATACCCAATACGTACATAACGCATATTTTGTTTATAAACACTAAAACAATCGTTTTGCTTTTTCAGGAATACATACACATGAGTGACTCGTGATCTACCTTTCATTGTTATTTTATGCAGTTTTGATTTATTTATTCACTCACTGACGTACGCATGCTACTATTGTATTTTAAATATTTGTGCAATTTTGATTTCAATGTTTTGTATGCAATATATTTTTAAATTTTTATATTAGGTCGTGTTCTATTTATTATTTTTTAAGATTCGATTCTCACTAGGGGATTCCTTTGATTACCGATTTAAACGCAGTTTTGACTATTGTATTTTGCTTAACTTTCAATTTTCCTTAGCATTTTGTGTTCGATTTATTTCAATCGGTTATATTCAATTCAAATTTTGTTCGACAAAATTGCTGTAAAGTAACTGTTTTATTAAATTAACTGAAACTTTAATTAGTTATAGCCGTGTAATTCACACAGGCGAAGCCGCGAGCGGGTCGCTAATATTTAATAACCTTATAATATAAGGCCATTGTTTCGCTGTGGGACACGTCTGACTATAAACGCGATTGGTTGTGGGTTCGAGTCCCAATCGGGATCATGATTATTTATAAGATATATATAAGATTTAGGACATTTATGTAGACATATCTGGCCTATTTTGTTAGAGAAGACGTAACATTTTCTTTGCTAACTGTAAATATAGAAAATAAAGAGTTGTTCTTGAATCACATATTTTTTAGAAATCTTTTTTTGCTATTTGCAAGTAAAAAATATTTTTGTGCAGTTCTCTTTACTTATACCGAAAAGTGGAGGAGAGACCTTATATTCAGTACAATTTTAACTATTTGAAATGTGAAATTAGTAGGAAAAAAAGAATTTTAACAATGCCAACCTTATTAAATATATAAAATAAGCTTTTTTTGCGGCCCGGTGTGACAACTTCTGATTGTATTTGCGACGATTGTGCGTTCGATTCCCATTTTTGGGAACGGTTATGTTTAATTTATTTTCATTTCTCCACTATATTGACAATTCAACATGCGTGTATTGACACGCAATTAGTCGGTTTCGGGACAGTGGAGAACAGTGGAGTGGACAGTGGAGAACAGTCTTGACATTAGACTCTCTTTTCCTGCCCTGTTAAAATGATAAAATAATAATCATTTTTATTATTGGTATTCAAGAATGAAATTTTAGATTTAATTATATGTTGTAAAACAAGCTATATGTAACAGATATAATATTAATAATATATATGTATATATACTTAAACGTTTGTATCCCGTAAATAGTTATAGGAATTTTGTAGTAATTTGAATACAACATATATCAATTATTGTGACAGTTCATTACAGCATTGAAACTTTCGGACATTAATTATAGCATATTACTGCATATTCGGTAGCTTTTCGGTGATAATCATGTTTTATTGTGAGTGAAAAGCTGCTTCTGTCCGCTATTCATAATTATTCCGCAATTTTATTGTATTTTATTGTACGCTTGCTTGGTGTATTTTAAAGATGCGTACGTAAAGGTTTACTAGACAATTTTTCCTATATATTTTTTTTAATTTTATATAAATATCAAAATTGCTATACACTGTAAAGGTATATTAGTCCTGAGGATTTACAAAGGTTAAAAGAGATAAAACTTTAAGCAAATAGTAGAAGCTCAGCGTTTTTATAAAAACTAATAAAATAATTTCTTACTTTTACTGCTTTTGAATAGAATTTGTCGTTTTATGCAGACATAACAGTAGCTATTTATAATAATTTTGTTCTCAGTTCAAGATCATGGTCATTGCCCTTGATGAACATTGTAAGGCTGCACAAATCCATTTTAAAAACTTATGTCACGGTTCCACTGTTTATCTACATACCTAGGCTATTCTTTTAATACTTTTTGTTTATATTTCATTTTACTATCAGCAGTTTTTTTAATATATCTTTTACGAAGGCGGAAATTCATATGTTGAATGCACTTACAAATCGAGACTTAAATTTTAATTGTATAGAATACACTAACTTGATATAATTTAGGTTATATTGCATCTTAAGGCCTTTACATATAGTGAATTATTTATGTGAAATATTTTAATAACTAATAAGGTAGAAAAAGATTAGTCAGATATAAGGTATAAGGTAACCTCTCCGAAGACTTTATAAACTAATTTGAACGAAAAATTTGTGAACAAAAAAGCTGGTGCAATGTTATTCTCTCGTTTTACAGATAAGCAGTTACACAGATAAGCTATTAAAATTACGAAACTTGTCCGGTGTTTCAATGCCAATACTTCAGTTCGTTCATTTCTATATTTAAATGTTACTCTAATTATTGCGTGCCAACTGTATAATTTAAATATACCTATTTATAATAATTTTCAAATAGCTATGATATTTCATATAATGAATCGGATTTCTGTCGACGGTAATTTGTTACATTATTTACCATTGGTTAAATATTTCAGGCAGCACAGGCCGTATTTGACACCGGCTTTACGTAATAGGGAGTAGCAGACCAGTTATAATACACTTTTATCGGTAATTAACGTGTTCAAAACGATTGTAGCCTGTATGTAAAATATTTCACGTATACTCGTATATAAATAATTTCTGTTTTTATACTCTTATATAATATAATTAAAAGTAAAATTTATATTTTGGTTTTTAAATTCACGTCTATTGTATTTCATACAAAATACAAAATGACTGACTAAATAACTTAATTTTTATTTTCCATTAATTGTGCGATTTTAATAGGTTAGATTATTATTAAATATATAGTTTGTTTGATCACAGCCAAGAATTCTATTTAAATATAAAATTTCTCACGAATAATATATCTTTGCAAAAGAAAAAGTCACAGTGTAGATTTCATATTAATCTATTTAAATAATAAATGTTTTAAAGTTAACTTTTTAATTTTATTGATTAATTAATGAAAGTCAACACATTTTACAGTAAATTACCATTTCAGAAACTTAATATCGTGTAGTTTCGAATGTAGTAAATAAATAATACAAATAAGTTAATAACCCACTACTGAAAACATTGTATGTCACATTATATGTAGTTACAAGTTTGCCGCAATTGCCGTCTCCTTAGCTTATAAATTCACTTTGCAACAAGACTTAATAACGTTACAATATGTTTTTTATTTTAAAAGTCCTTATGAATATTATTATTGTATATCACAATCAGAATACAATTTTACTAAAATTTTAACTATAAATTTCCTTACATTTGTGTATTAGTATTTACACTTTTGGCCCAATTGCATGATGAATGTCTTGAAAATAAATTAAATATAATCATTCCCCCGAGTGACTATCGAATTCACAACTACTCTTCCACTACCTCGAGAGGCTCACACAACCAATCGAGCTTACTGTACCACTGCGCCACAATAGCGTCAAAATTTTTGATGGCGTTTTAAATTATACTAAACTTCAAACCAATTGGCTATATTGAAATGGTCAATATTCCATTAATTGCAAGCAAATATTTACATATTCGATATCGTACGCTGAAGTTAGCATAAATGAAACGTATTTCAATGTGCTTGATAAATAAAATACTTAAATAACAACATACTCTATTGTAAAATTGTTATCTATGTGAAACAATGAAACATAATGCGTAGATACTGTCTAGGTATATGTAATTATAAATTAGTTATATATATAAAGTAATAACTTCGAATTGAACGTACGATTATTTATAGCTTTTGTTATTTGTACAATACGAGTGTTTGTAGTAAAATTATATATGTTTTATTTCAGAAAGTAGGGATATACAAAGATAGTTCTGCTTGGCAGTAGCGACTTGTCGATCGGATAATATTGAAGTGAATAGAGTTAAAAACAATACATTTTGCCCCCCGCTCTCTAATTATTTAAAAATTGACAGACAGAATTTTGTTAAGAATATCTTATTAAAGACAAAGTCATTAACTGAATTTATGCTATCAATATTTCCATGTCATAGTTGAACCCACGATGGTTACGACTGTTGCGACTGTTGGCGCACTTGCCCAGGATAGTCTATTATATAAATAAAATATGTCTCAATAATATTATTACCGATATTAATGAATAAATAATATTATTTACTGATAAATAATTATATTACCGGTGTTTGTTTTTTTTACCGTACAAAGTTAATTGAAATATTTTTTTACAAGTTACCTTAAAACATAATAAATCTTAATAAAAAATAATATTTCTGCCTCTGCTGCTTTTTTGATTCTTTAGCCATAAAGTGTTATTGGATTTAGAAAACAGCTAAATTTAGTGAATGTTAAAAATATTCTTGTAACAAACAGGTTGTTTGTTATACGATACTGAATTTCAAATGGTCCCTATTGTAACAAGGATATCTTTTAATATTTTGTTCCTGTTATTAAATGTGTAAACCAATTTTAACTAATTCACACACACCTGTCTGTCTCCTGTCAGTGTTTTCCATATACAGCATTCACTAATGCAGTATTAGCACTTATTTCAATGAAATTCTACCGTACTTGGTGAATATTTGATATCGTTATTCATGTGATAGTCAAAGCCGATTATTAATACTCAATCACCGAAAACATTCTTCTATAGAAATATATAGTAAGTGAATTTTGAGAATGATTGTTGTTTTTTTACACGTTTTAAAGTTCAAACTTATAAAATTGAAAAACATTCGAATTCCAATGTGTTCAAAATTTTTATAAATTTTTTTAAATTGTTTTTCAATGATCGTTATTGTTGCATTAATAAATGGTAATATTGCATATTATAATTCTTTATCTTTATTAATATTTTATTCATAAAGCTCGTCGGAGACCCTTATTTATATTATTATAATAACAGTTATTTATTTGAAAAAGACATATTTAGAAAACGTATAAAAATTTGAACGCAGCGGGATTTGAACCCGCGCCTCTTGAACGGTTTTCAAGTATGTTTTCAATATGTCTTTTTCAATTTCCTTAGTGTGGGAATAACACTTTAAAAAATGTTAACAAAATAGTTATTCTTTTATTACATCTAAACTGATATACATCTAAACTTTGATTTGATATATATAGAAGCTTCCGTAAATTCCGTTACTCATTGAGGTCATTAGATATTTTGAATCGACGCGTCAGCATCATCGGTCGGTGCCAAGGTTACTTTTGTATTTAATAATACTTGTTTTATTTAAATCTAAAACAGCTATCACGAACAAGAAAAGTGTTAGCGTGATTTCGTTAGAAAAATTAGTGGCTTCCAAAAAGTAAATGCCATATTTTTGTAATGAGATAATCGTTCTTACATACATACCTACCGAGTTTGAGCCGCAACTATTAGATAAAATATTTGTGTTTTTGTAGACGGCTGATGGAGCGCGTAAATGAATTGCTGCATACGGAAAACGTCTATGTGGAACGTTTGAGACACGTCGTTGAAGATTACATTCCAGAGATGATGAGGGAAGACATACCACCTACGCTTGAAGGCATGAAACCGGACATATTTGCCAATATTGAACGGATATGCCGCTTTCATGCGGAAGAGTTCTTACCATCATTAAGGGACTGTGAAAATGATCTCAGAAAACTTGGACAGTGTTTTCGGAGATTTGTAAGTATTTATAAATAGAATTCAAAATAATGATGAATCTTAAAACAGTTCAGAAGCATTGCGTTGTACATAAAATAAGAATTCCAGTGAGCGAAATAATCAATTACGACGATCGTTAAAAAAAATGGTGTCACGGACCGGTGTGGTGCGTGTTTCCATGCTTTGTTTACTTAGCGGCCAATGTTAGAGGAACTTGTCTTTCTCCAGCTGTTCATATTAAACAGACAATTTCACCTTATATTATAGATCTTCTGTAACTGGATTATTTTATATAATATTGTTAGAAATGCACGATTCTTTGGACAAAGTGTTTTATAGACTTTTGAAAAATGTAAAAAAATACGAGCATATCTATATTTTATTTTATTATTTTAATGTTTCCGTTTGTCTTTTATAGGAACAAAGGTTTAATATGTACGTAATGTACTCTAGAAATAATAAGAGAGCAACGAGACTGGTATTCGAAAATAAGCAATTTTTTCAGGTGAGTGATGCTATAATGGATGTTCTATGCGATTATGATGTTCTATATTATATTTATTAAAAACATGAAACTTCAGGGAATTTATTATTGTTTCTATATTTATCTTGGAATAACCGACATTTTGAGTATTTTTTTTTTATTAAAACTCATAATGATTACTAGTAGTAATACTGAAAATGACACATTACTTTATTATTTTGGTATTCCCCGTACACTGTGACAATTTCTTGCCACTAATATATTGATTTGTAAGCCTGTAGGTGAGCAAGTGAAAACTGTGGCCGTTGACACCATCGATATTCTGTGAATATGTTTACACCACGATAAAGCACGGTCGCTATTATTTCAACATTTGTACGTACGGTTAGTGTGTAAAGCAATTTCTGTTACACTCACGGTTTACCGTTGCATATACTTAAAGTACGGACACGTACTGTTGCGTACTTACGAATACTAGAATTTTAATTATTATATAGGAAATTATTTGTAATTTATACACCCTGTACAGTGAAAGTTAATGCGTTATTTTGTACCATTTCCATTCTAACTAACTTCTCAGTCTAGTTATTCGGATAAAATTCTGCTCCAATAATCGTACTGGATGTGATCACATATCATTCGACCCGAATTTGTACTAAAGCTGGTGAAAGGCAATTTATATTAAGCGATAATCAATACTCGTTTTATATGGCGCTACACATGGCACTCTTTTTATTGTGTATAATAGTTGCGGGTTCAAATCTCACTGTAAAACACTGGATTATTTTGATTTATTAGTTTATTAATCTCGTTTATCAGAGTGCATCATTAAATTTCGTCAGTCATCATACAATGCATAATGGGCGGAAAGTGGCCAACGGTTATTCCGTTCGACTATGTTACTTAGTTTTACGAGGAACTACTTATTCTCAAAAGTGACAAGTATGAAAAAACCACGAAATAAAGTAATAAATATATATATAAAAAAAAATTGACATAAGACAAAGCGCGACGTTGAGTTCCGCCACTCAACGCGCAATGTCTCGAATTCGAAGAACAGAGTGTCCTGACACTAGGTTCTCTCTGACCTTGCTATGCTGGAAAAATTGTGAGCTAAAAAAATAAATCTTTCACTTCCTTTTATCTATGAATGTTACGACATTACGACATTGTGTTAACATAAATTCCAGAATATGTAGCTCACAGACTCCCGATAACGCCACAAGAGTTATGAAACTTAATTTATATTCATTGTTTTATTTGTTTGGCAGGAACGACAATTACAACTAGGCGATAGATTAGACCTTTCAAGTTATTTATTAGAACCCGTCCAAAGGATACCGAGGTATAAATTGTTTTTGGACGATCTCGTGAAAACTTACACTAATTATGAGAACGAGAGGTGTGAGTCAGACTCTAGAATTTCTAAGTTAAGTGTGGACAGTGACGAAACGGGTGGTAGTAATGGAGAGTTATCCGATGCTGACGAAACGCCTTTGGAAAGTTTGAAGCTGGCAAAAACTATGATTGAGTGCGTCCTAACAGCCATCGATGGAATAATGGCGTTAGAAAACATAACAGATTGTCCGGTGAGTAAAACTTTATTACGCCATTAATTATCAATTTTAATTTAATTTTCTTATATACAAATATATAAATAAAAAACGTCATTGTAAATTAATCAGTAATAATTATAAAATATACGACGAATGTAAATTTAAATTACTGTTTGGTTTTTGTTTATAATATAGTTTTTTTCGAGACTTAAGGGTAAAGACTGTGTTAGTTAGTTCATTCGTACTTCACATGTATGTTATATAAGAGGTATGTGGCCACATGGCCAGAGGGCTGATTCGGCATTGAGTCTCCACTTAATTCTTAAGTGAATAAAAATGCTGAAACATATTTATGTTTAATAATTCATGATATTTCGCAGCTGTTTATTAATCGAAACTTTATCGAAACCTTATTAGGCAACTATAAAATTTCGATTAATGTTATTACATTCAAGATAATAAAATTACAATATACAAATAAATTTAATGAAACTCTTGTTTTTTGCCATATTCTATAATAAGCGAAAAAAATTGTAATCCATTTTCAATAATATATATTTGGTATGGTTGCAATGGCATGTTCGTATAGGTACAAAGAGCAGAAAGCCAACATCTTTCACTATAATGCATAACAAATATATCATATTAAAATTACACACAGACGTCGACAAATTCTTTTATATAAAGTGATATTAACGCTGCAAAAGCAACGCGTATTTTATGCGTCAATATGACTACAAGTTTACTTATTATTTCATAGACTTTAAACAAAAAAATATGCAACTCAATGCTAATTTCTACTAAGTGTTTCCAAGGATCATGTGTCTTGCTTCTTTACACGCGTATGTGCTCGCTCCAAGAGAGTTTTATCATTTTTAATCTGATATGAATATACGTTTCATCTTTTTATCGCCAGCGGAAAACTAATCTTTGTAGTACAGTACTTCTGGCATGTTTAGTACCGTACTTACGTGGACTATTTATATTTCAATTTTTGATATAGCGATTTGCTCAAAAATAGATGTCTCGTATTACAATACACGTTCTGATATAAGAGTTAATTTGTAAATTTTTCTAAAGATAGATTGTTCTGAAATTTTTTTTTACCTTTAAATATAATATGTTATGTCCGATTTCTATGTAAACATGTATATAAATTAATAAAAATAAAATTTATATAGTAAAATGTATGTTACATATAATGTATAATTATTACCTACTTAGTTACAAATATTATATAAATACAAATTAAATACTTCTAAGAAGTACAAAAATGTTAAAATTGGAAAAACGATTTAGATTTTTAACGTGTAATGCAAGACGATATAAAGCGATTTACATTATGAATACTATTAATATATTACAATATTATAAACTATAACCTCTTTCCTCTGAATAGAAATCTTTGAGATGGAGCATTTGGATGTGTTTACCAAATATGTAGATTAAAGTAAAAAAAACAGTGATACAACTTTTTAAAATGGGTTACTATATTTATAGGTGCATTTGAACCTACTAAATCAGGGGCGACTGCTACTTCAGAATGAATTTTATGCAATGGACAACGCACGGCGACGTCGACAGCTAATGCGCGTGTTTCTCTTCGACAAGCTCGTACTCATCACAGCAGTATATAGAAAAGTGAGTTAATCCTTTTTTGATTATTACCGATAATAATATTAATAAGTTTATTTATCACCAATTACAATTTTTACGATACTTCTCTTAGTCTTAAGTCAATATTATGCTTTGGTTAATGTCAAAGTCAATGACAGAACAATACATTTGTCTTTATTACTTTGTATGATACGACACGAGAAGAAGAGTTTTACAATCTCAAATGCCTTAGGTTCTGTAGACAAATCCTCGTAGTAGATTAGTGGTTGTAAAATTCAAAGATATCATTTATTAGAGAAAATTTGAAAACTCTTTGTAAAGTAACATTTATTTTTGTCGTACTTGAAATAATTTTAGTATCACATATTAGGTAAATGGAAAAGTAATACCATACTCGTACAATATATTTTTGCAGTGTTATTGGATCTTGGTGTCCTAGATTATCTCTTCGCGATTTGATATTATATATTTGATATTATAATTTTAATCCAATATATATTTTTAGTGTTCAGTGAGGCACAAAAAGTCTCTCTGAACTCAATTAATTTAAAAAATATGTAAAGTAATTTAAAATAGGCAAAAACTAGATAATATAAATAAACATTGCGGTGCCAGACATTAGTTACTAGAAAATTTATGTTTAAAACGTGATAATGTCTTTGACGTCTACAAGACTGTTAGTTTACAATGATAAAGGCGCATACACAGCCCTATATAAAATCCATACCAGGCGTGAATAAGTTAATAAATCGAAAACGCATATTTTCAGGGCAGGAATTTTTTAATTTAATTTTTATTGATAAGTTCTATTTTATGTTATTTAATTTAATTTGTTTACGTGAAATTGTTTTTGTTTAGCTTGAATTTTTTTGATTAATTATTTATTCGCATTATGAATAAAATAAATCCAAACGCTTATCAAGAATTTATCCTAACTATTTTAATAATTTAATGTTGGTATTATTTTTTTATTAAAAACATAACAATAGTCACGGGAAAAATATGAACTTCGCATCTTACATTCCTTTGTTTCTTTACTTTCATTTTCTATTTCTTATTAATTAATTATATTTAGAAAACATTATATGTTATAAAGTAATATTTATTTTACATTTATTCTATATATTAAATAAAATATTACTATTAAGTAATTCAAAAGGAAATCCATTGTAACAGAAGAGTTCATATTACACGAAGGTTTTACATACATATTTGAGTAGTTCTGAGTTTAGCTGTCATATGAATAAAATTATGTTAATTTGGCAATGAAGCGGGTGTTCCACGTTTTTGCCGTTTTACTTCATTTTGTAAGTAAATCAAAGCTAAATTACTGGCATGTTTAAAACATGATGTTTTCATCAAATTGAGACATAATCTTGTGTAAATATTTCTCAATCATTAATTTTGTGGACTTATACGATTAATATCGACAAAATTATAGTAAATAATTAAATTACATATTTTATCACTGGATATGAAAATGTTCATATAATGAGTCATATTACAATGAATCATAAATTATCATAATAAAAATTTACTTATTATTGTGGCCACTGATGCGCCCGCGTCGTCGCCACGCCGGCAATAATTCTGCAACAGATAACAGTATGAATTGAATTGTTTGTATATTATATTCATTAATATATAAAATTATATATTTATCAAATTAAAACATTTAATTATGACTGTTGACTTGGTGCTGACCGTTTTATTGTAAAACAGTGTTGCAAGTGACGAAATAGAAATCCATAATTGACTGCGACAACCTCTTTGTTGTTAATGTTACGATTTCGTCTATTTACAAATTAATGCACCTTTAAATATGAATAGTAACTAACTTGTTTTATACAAAAATAAAAAAAATTCGTAATTATATTAATAAATGAAAATCGTTTATTTCTTGCACATTTCATATTATACTTACTCATAATAAACCGAAACGAACGCTAGCAAAAGACGAGATTCTTTATTGAGTTGTTTACAAAAGTCTACCTGTACTAGAAAATCCAGCACTAATACTTATAACGCTTGTATAGCGAAACAGTTTTCTGTTTTAAGAGACGCGTCCGTTGAAATACTAGCTTTTGACTTTTGACCTCTCGTTTCCTGGCGTTCTTGGCACTTGAACAATATATACATACCGATGTTAATACGTAGGCTTGCAGCAATATATTCTATTTCTTAAAATATTGTATACGTTTTAATATTTTCTTTAGTAATATATTCTTGTAAATAAATAGAAAAACGTAGCATTTATTAAAGTTTCTTATTTTTGATAGTAGAGATGGAACTCTCATTAATGTGGGAGATGTGTAGGTAAAAAAATATATAACTGCGATAATAAAATCCCTCCGTTTCATTAAACGCCAATATTAATAATTTATCAGTAGAATTGTCAGGACGATTTCGTTTACGAACAAACAATTTACATAACTACGGACATTTATAAATTTATTTTTCGTAACATTTTTAATTGGTACAAATTTAAAGGATAAAGTAGTAATTTTATAAAAAGCACTTCCATTTAACGTGGCGTATAATAAGACACTGGGCAGATATTACAAAAATAGTTTATTACGCGGACGCGCCTCACTGGCGTCGGAAGCTGATTTTGTAGACGGAGAAATTACGTACGGCTAGCTTTTCTAGGTCTTATATGTTATATTTTATCTAGTGCTACATTCACTAAAATTGCCAAAATCCGACATCGTAATTGTACAATATATTCGCTATTCTCTCGCAATGTTTTATTTTTGTTTTATGTTATTTGCCAAAAACGGGCAGTATTTTGTAGTAGACCACTTTGCCGCAGTGGCTTTTTAACAAACATTGTTTGCGTATATGTATATGCAGATTGTTAGTTCAAATCTATAGACAGTTTATTTTGATGTTCAATCAAAATAAACATTGCTTTTGGGTTTTTGTCACTCAACAAAAATAGCTGAATATGAAAAGCTGCAAATCTGTAACTGATTTTTTAACTGTTATTGGCAGTTTCTTAGAAATCCAATTTTGTTAAATTATTAATATATTATATATAAATAGTTATTTTGCTGTTATGTGTGTCCTTGGTAATACTGCGGAACGGCTAATTGACCATGCGCGGTTGGTTCAGACGTTAGACGACACAGGAAACATTTTACGTACGCTTTGTTATATTTTAATCGTTCGATCGTTGATTTTAGTTATTTGCAACATAATTTTTAGATTCAAAATATCGAAGGTTGTAGTAATTTTATTAGATTCGAAAGTCTCCTTCAACAGACTGGTTCTTCTCTCTCACCCTGGGGGAGAGGGGAAACGGTGCCAAGGCTGAGCCCTTTGACCGTAGTTTTCTACTCAGTCCATAAACATGGACCGGTCCTTAGGGTGGGCCATAGACTCAAAATTAAAAGTGCCCCGAGAGGTGCTGGAGATGTGAGCTTAGGGGAGGGAGAAGCTATTGTTTCTTGGGTGGTCCAGTCTCCTTTAGTGAATAGTAGACATTTATTATATTAGTAGATGGTATTATTTGATCCACATCGTTATACCAAGATCAAACAAAGATTGTCATGGAATTTCTGTAATATTTTCGTTGGTAAATTGCGATTCAAAGACTTTTTATAGCAAAGCAAAGAATTATAGATTTCTAATATTAAAGTCTTACAATAGTAGTACTTGGATTGTTGTTACGAAACTCCCATTAACAGTTTATAGATTTAGATAATATTTTTCAATGTAAGTTTTTTTTGTCAGTTTCACGCTTTTTTCTTTTATGGTTATAGATACTAGGCAGAGATAACCAAGTGCTGAGACACTCCGTTCTCTACTTTCCGCCCGAATTTGATTGAGTGTTGAGTTGCGGATTTTAAGGCCTTTATACTGTCACCAGAATTAAAAAAATAATAAAAAAATTGAATATAACCATTCCCCAGAGAGGGAATCGAACATACAACCATCTTGTATCGGACACTGTCGGACACTGACACAGTGCGCCACGATGGCCTCAATTCCGTTAAGCATTTTAGATTAATAGAAAATATTTTGACTTTCAGCAATTGACAGTGGAGTTCTTCATATACAAGGACCATATCCCAGTAGATGATCTCGGCATTACTGCAAAAGAGCACGACCAATACAAATTCAGTATATGGTACAAGAATAGAAACTTGAAGTCTTACAAATTGGAGACAAGAGAGTCATCGATAAGAAACACATGGGTCGAAGATATTACATCTTTACTCTGGGAACAAGCCATGCAAAAGAAAGGTATTTTGATAGTTTGTTAATATAAAAAAAAATGTCATTCAAATAATACATGCGGTGAAATATATTCATAACTAATTTTCATATTTGGAAATTGAAACATCACTTTACGTTTATGAGAATACTAGCTGCTCTAGCGCTACGTTGTGGGCGTGAAATTGTTAAATAAAAGCTTAAGTTACTTATTATTACATCAACTATCTGCCAGTGAAAGTCTCGTCAAAATTGGTCTAGCCGTTCCAGAGATTAGACAGAACAAAAAGACAGACAGACGGGCAAAAATTTAAAAAGATGCTATTTTGCTTATTATGTACGGTACATATACATACATATACATTTGGTATTAAGCGCTTATTTTAATATTACAAACAGACACTCCAATTTTATTTCCTTTGTATAGATGTTTGTAATTCACATAAATATATGTATATCCGACTATGATATGTTTGAAGCTACAACTGTCGATTGTTAGAGGATGATCCACTTAAAACCGTCTCAACTGCCTCAAGATACTGTATAAGCAGAAAAAATAAATAAAAACATTTTTTTTTTATTATGATGCTCAAAATATGTAGTAACTAGTGAAGTAAACTAAGTCCGTGTTAAGTTACACAAAGGGGAAAAGTAGGTCAAAGTAGGTCATGAAAGGTAGGTGTTAATCATGTCAAAGAAATGTTCGACAAAGTTCTATACACTGTTGAAGTTTTTTTTTTATAATAACCTGAGTAAGAAAATAAAATATTTTAATTCAAATATCTACAATAAAATTACAATCATAATTAACAACATCAGCAGCTTCACGCTTTAGGACTATAGCGCCCTGCTGTAGTCGGAGAGAACCCAGTGTCCAAAACACTCCGTTCTCTATTAAATAATGATTTTCATGATAAAATAAAATCCTAAGCCTATAATAAAATCGTGTAAAAATTTGAGATCCATCAAAACTGAAGAAAGGATATTGTAACTTTATCCACACTTCACACACATAAAATATGCGCATTATTGACATGTTAGAGATATGAACCATTTTTTTTATTCAGTTCAAAAATGTTGCGTGTTGGTTGATGGAATTCAATCCCTTAAATTGTCCACGACCGTTGAGAAGAAAATTATTTATAATTAATGCGTTATGACAGAATGCTTTCTTAAGTATGAGAAAGCTTAAAGGAGAGGCCTTTTACTGCACTTTAATTCTATTTACATAGAAATATAACGTATTACTATAATAAAAAATTTTCTATTTTAGCATTTTATTATATATATATATACGCCCATATAAAAAGTTATCTCAGAATCATTAGTTAATTATTGTTTTCATTGATGTGTGGTAGAATTCAATACACTGTGCAGTAAATTGGAAATAATTAAATTGCTGTGAGTCTGTTTGTGTAATGAAAGGATAGCTTAATAGTTGTTACAAACAGGCTTACGTACTGTTATGAATGTAATTGGCGTTGAAGTTTTCATTTTATTTCGAGAATCTCGATAGAAGGAGCTATTGAATATATAACATATACACTTTATTACTGGCTTGTCTATTTTTCACCCATTTAGAGACATTGCTTGTTATGAATTAGGAAGGAAGGAAGGGCCAAATCAGGAAGTACGTGTATTTAAAAAAAATAATATACTATATATATATTGAGCTTCAATTCAGAAACATTTTCTACTTTTATACAAAATATGATATAAAACTCGATTTAATCAGTGCCACCATTCAAAAGTTTTACTAGTATTTTGAACTAAATGGATAGGTTGTCATTAATACCATTTAAGTGATTAATTCATATATTATAAATTTTGTTTATTATATGAAACTAATATTACTGATTCATTGATTCTTCTTGCCCTCAAATAGCTATCTAGCATATAAGATTTCAGTGTTTAAAACAATTTCGTAAATAAGTCATTGAAGTAGTATTTTATTAAAAGTAATTTAAAAAGTCATAACGTTGGGTTATTAATAAAGATGCACCAATGCGTGTTAATATCAAACGATATTAAACCGAAATGGCACCATACCAAAGATCCTTTTTTTTTAAAGTAAATTTACAAGAAAATTTAAAAAAATTTTATTAGTATTTAAAAGTTAAAACCATACAAAAATACATTTAATTACTAGAACTCGTATTTTATATACGTACAAACAACAACACGGATTTAAGTAAAACAAGAACGCGCGGGTGCTATTTATTTATGCGTACACTGTATTAAGTAACAGCGAGATGAATAGAACACTGGCCACGGCGGTGTCGCGTGTCCGATGGAATTATGTCACTTTTGAAATCATAGCGCACATTCACCAGATTCCATGTTTGCATTCGTTAGCCGCAGCTCATGATTAATTTGTCCAGTAATTATAACCAATTATACTCTATTTCACGGATCACCGAAGTAGCCGCAGGTTCGATATGTTAGTAAATAAACAGTGTTGTGTAATATACGTGTATTATGTGGTAGGGTTGGTATATATCAGGGCAGTGTTTTTTTTTTATAATAATATTAATTAATTATAATTAATTGAAACGGCACGCAAAAATTGTAAATCATTACATACAAAATAATAAGTGCTTATGCTTCCTTTTTTAAATTTATACTAAAATCTATAGATAGAAATCAAACTTATTAAAGATTAGAAAAAGTTAAAAAAGAAAAGAAAAATGAGATAGCCATATATTAATTTGGGTTATGAAATTACTTGGGCAAATTTATTACAATTAACTTTGGGCTACTGTTAGGTAACTGTACATATATAAAATATTGTATATATTCTAAGTTTATACAATATTTTTCAAATTATAATACGTCGTAAGCCCGATAAACAATTATTAATAGATCGATTTTATTGTATTAAGTAACAGACAGAGAACATAAATAATATATACGGAATGAATCAAGTGGAACAGAAATGTTTTCCTTACACGTGTCGGTTATCAACATGAATGAATTTGTTATTGGCCGGAGCCAGTTTCTCATAAAGAAACTTGTTAAGTCCATCTGGCACTCAATCCTGATGAGAGCTCGCATAGTTAATTCGAATAAACTTTTTAATTGACCGTCATCTGCTCTCTCCGTTATACGTGACGGAAGAAATGCAAGGCCCTTTATCGTTTCTGACGCACGCGGGGTCGATGACTGACTTTTTTATTGGGTCCCGACTTGCATGTGCATTCTGTGGGAACGTCAGGAAATGCATTTTTTGCTCTCATCAATCACTCTCGCTATCGTTTTTTATGGAACTGCGTATTAAATAAAGCTATCTGTTTTAATGCATAAATGTACAAACAAAAATATGTCAATATATTTTATTTTAAATATACATTTTTGTAATAACATTAGAGCCATTGACATGTGTTTTTTAGTGGTTTTGAATACCATCATATTGTGGATTTGCATAATAAGGAGTTAGTAAGAAAGCCATAACCGTTTTTAATATTTTTTTAAGTGTTATTCACACACTTAGGAAATTGAAAAACATATTTTTAGAAAATCTCCCGTGCCTCTTTTAAACCAATGCGCGGGTTCAAAACCGCTGTGTAGAATTTTTTATACGTTTTCTTAAAATAAACCATAACCGATTTCCTTTATAACATCAATATTGAAATACTTTTTAAAGCATGTAAGTTATAAAGAAAAAGAAAACATTCGTCGTTACGAGTAAGTTTGTCCTCGTACAATAGTACTTTTCAAACAGATTCTATCGATAAGCGTAAACTGGTGCAAGCGTTTCGCGTTTCTTTGTTACATACGATTCTAAGCGACAATTGCTATTTCCCCGTGTACAATAAGCTTTTGTCTAAAGTAAAATGTAGGTATGTAGATATGTATATCACGTATGTTTGTATGATTCATACATTGTGGATGACATTACCGATTCATTACAAAACGACATTGCACTGTTATTATCTTATATATAAATATAATCAACCTAAGTCAATGAATCTTTAGCTGTTGTTTCTAAATATTTAGATGCGCAAATTGTAAATAAATATTATGTATAGCCTCATACTACATACATATCATTTCTTTTATATAAATATTTTTGAAATTCTAAGTACTAATTTAAAAGAATTTACATATATATAGTTGAATATTCACAAATTATTTTTCTTTCTCGTTTACTCGTAAAAAAAACTATTTGAATATATTATGAAGGGAATGGCGTTCATCTGATTCACAATGCTTACTATCAAAGTTTAAAACTTGCTAACTTCAAATAAATTAGTTGTCAGTCTAGCGATTATTCTACTACTAACTAGAGTTTCCATTAACAATTAAGAAATCTTAGTATTAGGTGCCAGAGGGGACAAATAGAAATGTTTTAAATATTGTCGTTCCCCGAGTGGGCATCGAACAAATAGTGATTACAGCCAGACACCTTTCCCCGTCCCGTCAACGATGCCCTCAAGATTGATAACAATGAAAACTAATAAGTTTTTAAAATGTATCGGAAACTTTCATTAGCTTTACACCTGTATATTGAATGTATAAGTTAAAAAAGTATTTAAATCCAGGCAAAGTGAAGATGTTGTATGTATACTGATTAATAATACATCCTTAATAATGCCGTTATAGCGAATGCTGCTATCAGAAGCTATTCTCATCACCATATAGGTGATTCAACTACTAGTATTATATTATTGAGTAGGACAATATGATAAATTTTAATTTTATGTATTCCTGCTTTCGCGCTGAATAAGTTGCTCAATGCTATTTTATTCTTATTTAGTTTTAATAAAGCCTATCATAATTTATATTAAGCCTATATATTGTAATAATTTATCTTAGCAACACTTGTGTCACTGTATACAAAAGTATTTGTCGGTAGTGTGTGTAATAAATATTTTAAAAATAATTATTAAAAAACAATATATTTAAAAAAATATGAAATTTTGCATTTCTCTATATAAACTTTAAATATGCCAAATGTCATACTCATTGTCCATATAAAATTTTTGTAGACAGGAGTCCAATATTTTTCTGTCACGTATTAATAATAAATATATATGGTGTAAATGACACCAACGTAGCTCAGTGTTACAGCGACTGGGTTTAAACGCGATGGTTATGGGGTCAATTCCCACTCGGGGGAATTATTGTATTTAAATTATTTTCGCTTCTCTGCTCTGGTGACAAGACAAAGCGTGGCGTTGAGTTCCGCTACTCACCGCGCAATGTCTCGGTGTAAGGCGGAAAATGGAGAACGGGAGTTTCTTGACCCTAGGTTCTCTCTGACCCTGCTATGCGGGAAAAAACGTGAAGCTGAAAAATGCATTTAAAGGATTTCTCTTTTTTTTATATATTTATTGTAAACTGATTTCGGCCCCAAATTAAGAGACTGCGTCTGATTCAGAAGAATAATTATTGAAGAAATAGATTACTTTAGTAATTTCATTCCGTATTTCCATATGAATAGCTGTCGTGTAAATTAATATTGTACATTCTAGCATATAATAGTCCACATAATGTGGTCTAGAGATGCTAATAAAGCGATAGACTTGCAGTTCTAGGTTACTAGTTTATCGTATGTACACATTGACTCCGGTCGTCTTTAGTGGTCGGCCTTTGGCCAGCTTATTGTATTCTGACAATTGAATTTCTATACGTCCCTAGTATGACTAATGCAATTGAAGTTCATTTTGTAAGTATTGTTGTTATAACAAGTATATTACAACTTTGGAAGAGAGCGGTCATCATTTATTATTTTCATTTAAGTACACTTAAACCGATTCAACATTTTGTTTTTTTATATATATATTATTAATATCTTTAATTTTAATACATTAGAAATTATTATCTTTAAATATCGTCCTAACATTTGTTCAAATAATAAATAATAACACTCAAAATCGAGTTCTTATAACCAGTCCCGTTTCACTAAATCCGTTTTTTTTATATACATATTTGTAATTTTAAACAAGTGTTTACTTTTCTTGGGTTCTATTCGCAAGTAGTGGCGTATAGTATGCACCTATATATACTATGTGTACCTAACTGTAAGTAGTAAATTAACTTATAAAACTCTTTTTAGCAATTCAATATAAATTGTAGATTCCTGAGCGCCGTATCGCCTTATCTTTTCTTTTTATCAGGGCTTTCTATTCAGGTGCGGCTTCCTGATATCTTTAAATACCACAATTATCTTAAATATTTTGCAATTAAAGCATTGTTTTATTTTAGTTGTAGAAGCATAAAGTGTAGCCTAGTATAAAAAAAACGGATATAACTATTTTATTTTATATATTAACGACTATACGACCTAATATATATATATTTTTTTTTACCTTTTAATTATTATTATTACCTTTTGTTAGTTTTTCTTAGGTAGCTTAATTTTTTTGTTTAGAATTACTACTGCAACAGCGTACGAAAAGAATATCAATGGTCTCTATGGATAGTCAAGAATCGACCGAAGCCGACCGATGTGACGATAAATGTAAGTGACTCGTAAATAATTGCACACTGCTTCAGTAAATTAATAGATGTTTCGCAAGTATTGTTTCTTATAAGGAAAATCGATATTTATCGATATATATTTCTGCCTAATACGCGTGTAACTAGCAAACACTACTTATCGAACACCGAATCATATATCTACATAAACATTCAAAAATCCATTCAGCTTGCGAGGGTAACTTTCGCCATAGATTTCTTTCTAATGTACAAATTTTCTAATTTAATGTTTATTTTTAATGTGTTCCTAAATTCTCTTAAAAGCTTTGTGACTTTTAATAGTGAAATATATTACTTTGACATTAATTCACACACTTAGAATATAGAAAGACATTTCAAAAAAAACAGCGGGATTCGAACCTGCGCATCTTAGAAACCTTTTAGCGCTTAATCTTATCGTTCCATGCGGCCATGCTACAGCATACAGTTCTCTAAGTTAACAAAATTCTTATACGCTTATTACAATGTATTCTTGTTATTATTACTTTGTCTTGTTTATACGCCAAAGGCAATTTTGGCTTTAATTAAAGGAACAAGTATAACAATTTTTTTGTGCTGGATTTGAACCGGCAACACTTAGGGTTGTTTAGCTTATATCAGAAGATATATTCGGTGAAATAATGTAAATATCTTTCCCCCAGGTATATTAGATGGTTTCGTTTTGGTGAAGTTGCACCCATGAGTTGCTTTGTAGGTCAGTACTTTTAGGCACTCTTCCAGATTTGTTAATTTGGGTTTTTTATTGCTGCATTTCCTACCCTTCATAGGACAGAGTTGCATCCGAAAGCGCTATTGAAAAATGGAACTGTTTAAAAACTGTGCGACTACTTTGTAGAGTCGAGGAGGCTGTGTAGTTAAAATTCCTTCTAAACTAGTACTTCAGTCTTTCATATAATGCTTATTTGCATTTAAAATTTATCTAGCACTCGCTGCTAGAGTAAACTACCTTGAATTAATTCTGTAACATTGCAATTTTAAGTTACTTCAACGTAGCCATAGATCGGTTTTCAACTTTTTTTTGTTAATATTCAAGGCTGTTGTTAAAGTGACTTAATAAAACGCTTAATTAATATGTGATATTAACTATTAGATGATGCTTCTTTGAGCTATTTTAGCTAGCTTTTGCTTAGTGGGATCTTGTGATATTTCATAGTTTATGTGTGCACTGTTTTCTTTTTATATTTATTTCATTATTATTGTACATATTTTAATTGTAATTTGTATAATTTAATCCGCATTTAACAGCTTTACGTCAGCATTTCATTAATAAAGTTAGTGGCAATAAATAATGCGTTTCCGTTTATTGGACGGAATACTGTTTTGTAAAATCGTGATTGTGAATAACTGTCAATCTACAATAGTTACGTAAATGTCATGGTTGTTGAAACATTTAATTGGTATCGTTATATCAACGACCCGTAACTGATTTCATCGATGAACTGTCTATACATAGTACATTAGCACGTAATAACTTGTGTCATTTGTCGTCTTTCCAGACAACTCGCTGCGTGGCGTTCCAGGTGAAGTTCGAAGGTCAGGAGACAAGAAAGTCCGAAGAACTACTTGGTACTGCGAATGATGTCTTAGAATATTAATTTTCGGGCTCAAGCAATATTGAACAAATATAATATATAATTTCATTGGTACCTAAACTCTAGTTTATTGCATTGCATTTAAGCGGCTTCATATTAAAGCAGTGTTAAATAGATAACATAGATCGTTTGCTTTAAACAAATATAAGATATCTGTCGTTATTTTATTGAAGCATTAATTGATATCTAGATAGACAGACATACACTTCGATAAGCGGACGAGGCGAGACTAGATATAAAAAAAAACTTACGTTATGTTTTAACTTATTTATGATGAATTAGGAAAATTTTACAAAAGGTGATATCGTTTTCTATCCAAATATAGTGGTAAATGTAATTCCAAAGAAAAAAATATATTAATTTTAATAAAATTACTTGCTGTAAATGAGATGAGTGGAGTATCACAATAAGTATGGCTACGATATTTCTAAGAATGTGATATATTATGTCATTAGATGGTTTTAGTGTAACTTGAGTCATTATTTTATTGATCAAATTGTTATATTTGTTAATGTTTTGTAAATATTGATTGTAATATTAGCTACTAAAATACATCTGTAAGTCTAATTATGGTGTATTTAAGATTTTATAACTATATAAATAAAATGTAAAATATGCGTATAAAAGTCTATTATTGCATGATATAGCTTGTCGCCTAGTGTTAATAGTCGGTGCTAGTTTGCTAGAGTCTGCAATAAAAATTCCAGATAAAAAATCTGTTCAGTGAAAAATTTTCTAGTGAATCCAATAAGAGAAATAGTTCTACGTCGATAGCAAGCGATGACGCCCGAGTACTTTTGCCATTTGTATTTTAGGCTCAGCTGCTGGAATCTCACGTTTTACCTGTCGATGGCACTTGAATAAAGTTCTACTCTTTTGCTAGAACATTTTCCTGTCCTTATTTACTGTAGTGTATTTTAAACAGCTTTCTTATTTGTAAAGTATACGAAAGCTACTGCAGTCCAGTGTAGAATTTTTACAACAAAAGAATATACATATCTTTTTAGAAACATGGCGTATATTGTTTATTGTAGGAAGTATCTGGTCGAATAATTGTTAAAACAATAATTTTGCAAATGGGTCACAGATATAACTTTATATACATACATAGATTGTATCCGTTCTCCAGTTTTTGTCCGAAATGAGAATTGCGTGTTGAATGGCGGAAATCAACGTCACGCTTTGTCAAACGGTATCAGTGCGGTTAAAATCAGGTATTTTTAATTTTTTTTAAAGTATCAATTAAAATACGTATATAGAAAACGCATATTTTTTTAATGCAGCATTCTTCAGTGTTCCGAAGCTTTGCGATCATTGCTAAGGCTTAGCGGTCAGAGTGCCTGGACAGTTTCCAAGAAGCATGGGTTCGAATACCGCTCAATCAAATCTTTGTGTTGTTAAATATGTTAAATATGAGCCTACAATGAAACGCGTATAAAAACTTTCTTATAAAAATATAGTTTATATTATGTATATATGATTGTCATTGAACGCATTACATACAGCTCGGGTGTCAGTTCAAGTCTTCTTTTGTTATCAAAATTATATTTCAATTATGCAGCTTAAACTGGTACTTTTATACGTCCTAAACGATAAAGTTAAGGCTAAATCGACGTATGGTAAATCCCACTTATTTGTTACGAAAGAAATAACAAAATGTAAAATGTTTGTTAAAATCCGCAATGCGAAAAATTATAGCTGAGGGAGCGAAGTGGAGCGGAATATTCTACCTGAAGGCTAAATTTTATTGCCCCGCGTTGTTTTCGAACAATTGCATTAATAGTGTATCAAAAGAGCTCGTCGGTCTCTTTACGGTTATGGACTGGAACGCTGGGATACAATTAAAATTTTAATAATGTAAACCTGAGAAGGAACATCGGAATCCCAGATATCTAACCCAAATGAAAACCGAGTAAAATATTTTATTATTTAAGCTAAGCCGAATGTAAACGTTCATGGAGTACCTCTAATTTGAGAAATTAAAAACCTTAAGCATTTTGTAACAAAGAAAAACTACTACGCGTATTGATAAAGTATTTTTATTAGATTTCCTGACTGACTGACAAGAATATTATTATTAACTAGTCATAACACGGAAGCCCAGATGGCTTTTTACCAAAAAAATATTCCAAAGCAGGTCTTTTAAATGATAATCACAGATTATGATGCCAGTCTCAAAATATGTGAAAGTTTTTAACTTTTCTCTACGTTATATCATATATGATGTTATCTATATTATAACTGCTCATATCTCTTTATGTAAGCAGCCTACTTTAGTGTCAACAGTGACGGAGGCGTTTGCAGTTCTTGGGTGTGGATGGTACGAACATATTTATTTTATGTGAGTCATATTAATTGCTGACTTTTCAATCATAAATGAGTATTATTCCTACGTTTACATAAAAATTGTATATATTCTCTTTTTATAAAAAATACCATAAGGCTTAAACCTTATAACATTTTATATCTGATTATATTATCTGTATCGTAAATTATAAGATAAGTCTGTTTTAATTTGGCACGTTTTATAATACTTAAAATCCATTTTATATTTGTAAAAAAATATAGGTAAGATAGAAAAAAAAAACATAATGTATTGATATTCAATATATACAAATTAATTTATTTTTAAACGATGTAGTAGATATAAAATGATCGCGAATTGCCTAATTTTGGCTATCGTCAGTCAAAAATATCTTCTTCTATACAGAAAGTAGAAAGCGGAATAACATGTCACTAGGTTCTTTCAATGTATCTCGCAAAATATATAATATCGCATATAGAACACGAGGGCCGAAACTACACAAAATAGACTTAAGTTGTCTTTGATATTAAGATAAGTCGTCGTTTCAGCTACGTACGTCCACTGCTGAACATAGACCTCCCCTAAAGATTTCGACGACGATCAGTCTTGTGCTATATATATATATATATATATATATATATATATATATATATATATATACTTATCTAATAAAAAAAGAATAAAAAATTAAAGGAAACGAAAATTATAATAAAAAGAATAAAATCCTACACCAGTTACATTCGATATTATAACGAATTTTGAAGATATTCAAACGATTCATTTTGCTTAATTAATATCCTAAAATTTGTTTGGAGAAAATTTCAAAGAGGGATGAAAGTTGTAAGCTTGTAAGCTTTATCTACTTAACTCAACTCGTTAATGAATACAATCGATGCCTAAGTTAATTGTAAGAATTGAACATCATACTCCTGGTTTGTTTTTATTTTTTATTATATTTAACATCCTGTAGATGCACATTCGGGGGAATTATTAAAGTGTTGTTCGCACACTTAGGAAATTGAAAAATACATATTTAGAAAACGTATAAAAATTTGCTCCCGCTGCGTTCAAATTTTTATACGTTTTCTAAATATGTCTTTTTCCATTTCCTAACTATGCGAATAACACTGAAAAAAATGTTAAAAATAAGAATTTTTAATAAATAGCATTCTCTCTTGACAAACGATGGTCGAATAATCTTGTTCGTAGAATAATCTTTGGGTAGCAGAAATTTGTAAAAATCTCTATACAGAGTAGCTAAATGCAACAAATATAAGTTGTAATAGTTGTAATAATTTCGACGCAGCTGGATGTAGAACCCATGGCTTAGCGGTCAGAGCGCTTTAACGGTTTTAAAGAGGCGCGGGTTCATATACTGCTGCGTTCAAATTTTTATACGTTTTCTAAATATGTATTTTTCAATTTCCTAAGTGTGGGAATAATTATATTTAAAAAATATTTTCATTTCTACGCTCTGGTACCTAACCCACTCAACACGCTTTGACTCGATTTCGGGTGGAAATTGGAGAACGCAGTGTCTTGACACTAGGTTCTCTTTGACTACACTGCTATGCGGGAAGATGCGTGAAGTGGTAAAAAACTCTTGTCTCAGTACTGCTATGGTTTTGTTTCATATATATTTTGTTGGGCTGAAAGCATTGCGAATATAAATAACGGATAATGCAATCCTTCAAAATTATTTTACCATAGTATCTAAAGTTTCATGTAGCTGAAATGAGAAAATACTGACAATTTTGTAATATCACAAAATGTTATATTAACTAAGTACTATAAATAAGTATTATAAATTTATTAGATTTTCGATAAAAGTCATTTTTTAAATATATCAAAGTTTAAATCTTTATCTATCTCTGCTTCTTGGTTAGGACATCCAAATATTTTTAAGGAAATGTCTCTAGTCTTAACACGTTTATGAATTCAATAGCTTGATCTTTAGATTAATATTTAAATAACCATTTATTAACTTCCTAAGAAAGTTTCTGAACGAGCTATAAATATATGACAATAAATATGTCATTCATTTTTATCAAATCTTAAATGATTAAAATTATAATACTAGGTCCCGGGATAGCTCCTTTCATTATCAGTTAGCACAGATAAAAACCAGGATGACGTAATCAGCTATCCCATACAGTTCTTGAATTCGGTAGGATTACTGGAGTTCTACTTACGTTCTATATCCAGCTGCGTCGAAATTCTTATACGCTAATTACAACTTATTTTTGCTGTTGGCATTTCTGTAGAGAGATTTTTACAAATGTCTGCTACCCAATGATTATTCTACGAATCGTTTGGCTAGAGAGGATGGCTAGAGGGAAAATTAAAAACATATTTAGAAAACGTATAAAAATTTGAACGCATTGGGATCGGAACTCGCACCTCTTGGAAACCGTCCTAAGTGTGTGTGTAATTTACTGAATGTATGATTACCACTTTGAATTGTAAAAAAAATAGATCAGTTATCATCTCATCAACTGTGCAATGAAACAAGACTGTAAAAAACAGCTTTTTTACTGACTGTAAAAAAGCTGTCGTCCAGGCAACGAACATCAGGAGAAAATACAAAGAAGAAAATGTCTCAATTTCGTGTATATTGATGATTTCAATGAAATTACCATTCGATTTTAAGCGTCTACAATTTCCCCTGCATTTGCGATGACAATCAGTAAAAAGCAAGTCCAATGGTTGAAATTATGGAATAAAGTTTCCCTGTCCTGCCCCGACCAATCTCTATGAAAATTGTGATTATATATTTTTCACAGAGAATGAAGAAGATTTTCTGTTATTTTTTGTTGATTTTTGACCCATTATTTAATTCTGAGGCGTACGAAAACGTACGAACTAAATGTAGTTTATATAGTATATTTAAATATAATAATGTTAGCCCAATTATTATTACAACCATAACCGTAGTTAAATATGATGAAATGTAATTTTAATGTAATTGCAAAAAAAAAAAACTCAAAACTAGTAGGTACTCTAGTTACTATTTAAGAAAAACACTTTGAACTAAACATATTATTTTCTATTTCTTTTTCAACTAGCAATATTGTATACGATGTAAAGTGACGTCTTGCGGATGGGAAGCTTTACGGCGCCATTTCTCTGAGCCCGACTTGTTTAGACAGGAGTTCTTTGGCGGCATCTTTAACACTCCCTAGAGAATTAATTTATGTATTCGCAACACGGAGGCGGCAATAAAACTGCGTTATCCCAGTCATTATTTAGTCATCGCCCGGCCGCTATACCTTGGCTATAAAAATAAAATGCAACTGAATTACTCTTACATTTGTAGAGTACTGCACTTTTATATAGATGCATTAAGACAACGCAACAATCACATAGTAAGGAATGTATTTTTCTTAAAGTATTCAACCTAGTTTCATTTATTTTCACATGAAAAAACATGCCAATCATCAATAATCTGTAAAAAGAGGCTATTGTGGTACAGTGAGATAGCGTCTGACTGTAACGCGATTGGTTGTGGGTTCGATTCCCGTTCGCAGTTAATTATTTTAATTTCTCTGCTCAGGTGAACAAGACAAAGTGTGGCGTGGAGGTGACCACCACTCAACACGCAATGTCTCGAATCCTTGTGTCTTGACACTAGTCTTAGTCAGAGACTACCCTGCTATGCGGGAAGCTGTAAAATCAAGAACAATTATCAATTAAACAAACATACTACAATTTTTTTATAAAACTTCGAAGCTGATAAATCCACAAATCGAAATCCTTATTTACAAGTACCATTGTTTAGTTACCATTGAAGAGGTTAATAATATAAATGAAACCAAAATGAATTTCGTAATAATCCTGTTATAAGTTTGCTTTCGGTTTTCGAGTTTTGAAACATCGCGAAACGTTAGTAAATGTCTCGGTCAGAGCCGGTTACGAGCTAGCCATTTTATGAGGCGGCCCCGGGCGCCGTTGCTAAATCTTCTTATTTATCCGGGAAAACATAAAGCGGAGTCTCAGCAAAAATTAATTGGCTTCTACGCTCTTTCTTGTCGCACATTACGTTTGCGGGCTTATTGTTTTCGCCTTACCTATCCATTTCCAGTTTTTATTGAGATAAAAGGTGTATAAAGGTGATACGATACAAGTTAATTAGAGCTTTTATGACATTTATTGCCTTTTACTGACTATTTGTGTTATATTGCTTTTAGTAGAGTAAGAAATATATTATACCCGTGCATGATCTGTTTGTCTGTCTGTTTTAAGTTGAATATGGTACTAATCTTGTCTGTTATGTTCATAGTAAGGAAAGTTATGGAAAATACGGGTTATGGTTTCAAATATCTTTAAGAAACAACTAATGTAATGATAGAAAAAATAAAGCGGAATGTTTGTTGTATGAGCTTCTATTTGTTAGTTTACTAGGCAAGCAAGTAGTCCACCATGATTTTATTTTAACCTAATCTTGTATCTGGCATTTTTCAGCATAGCATATTTGTTTAAAAATGTACTTCATTTATACCGTGATATTTATTTTATTTGATTAATTAAAGTTAATGAAATACGAATAAACGAAATTTGCCTGTTTTTTACATACAATTATTAATGTTAAGCAATATATAGATTTGGATTAAAAAAGCACATTATATTAATTTTTATTTAAATGCATGCTGTATCCATCTTAAAGGATAATGCATTTAGTTGAAAGTTATTATCACTGACGGATGTAAAGAAATAAATAAATAAACAACAATATGAAGGTACCACTATTGTTATTTACTTTTTTTTATGAAATTGTTTATTTTAAAAAAAGTATAAAGATTTACCTAATTTTGTTTTTATTCTGTGCATTTATTTTTGTTCCTCTTAATTAAGACCTGTTGGCTTCTATTTTATTAGCATGGACTACGTAATGACGAACCCTCATATTCTTTTTGTTAAAGTTCGGTATATCCTCTTCTAGTGCTCCCTTACACTATCCTAAAAACCCACATGCCAAATTCCACTTTTCTACGTTCAATAGTTTCGGCTGCGCATTTTCAGTCGCTCGGAATACTTATATAAATAACGGAATACTTTATTATATTATAAATTATAAATGCCTGTAGCCCTATGCCCAAAGCAAAGTTAAATACACTATGAAACCTGGTTGTTTAACAAGTTTTAATAAATTGAAAAAGTAATTGTTACCAAAACAATCGTGAATAAATTATGATACTATCAAATGAATATATATAACAATAAAATATCAGAAGGTTTTGTCCCGCTTACATTTTCATATACAGCGCTAAGTTAGTAAATACATTAGTCGAACGCTGCAGGTAAGTTTAGTTGAATTATGTTCTAGGCTACTAATTATTCATAATAACACAAAGTTGAGATTTTAGATGTTCGAAAATGCTATAGTTATAATATTATAAGGAATTATCGAGCGTGGATTTAGTTTCTATTGATAATGATTCTTGAAATCATTAGGACATCAAAGTAGGTTTTGGTCATTATTTATGAAATTGATTGAAATGATTTTTTGGGTCAATTCTAAATTTTATTTATCAGCCGTTTTAACATTTTTAAAGTGAACACGCACTTAGGATATATAAAAAATATTTAGAAAACGTATAAAAATGTAAGTGTTTGGTGTGATAACATTTTAAGATATGAAAATATTAACTAAATAACATTATCTCTTGCCAAACGATTATATTTTGTAATAATCTTTGGAATCATTAGAATATGTAATCAGTTTTAGTAATTGTTCCTCAAACTGTTTACATGACTTTGTAAATTCAGTTTAAATTTCAACAAATGGTTTCAACTGACCAAATTACTGCCTTATCTAAATCCAAATAAAACTAATATTGTATTCGCTTTGCTTTTAACTTAATTAATAATTAAATTATTTTTCCTAACAATAAAGAAACTTTTGAAACTGTAAAGTTTAATACTTGACCCTCTTTGGTACGTTTAGATATTTTATACAAAATACGTAGCTACAGTACACACTCCACGGAGTATTTTTAACATTCTGTTTTGTTTTATTTTTATGAGCAGACCAAATTTGGCGTGATGCTCAAACGACGGATCATAACCGTCGGACACGGCAAATGTTTGCAGTCCCATCCGTAAACCTGGCATTGTTTTACCCTAAGAAAGTGTTATTTTATATTGTTACTCCACTGTGTGCCCTTTGTTTACGTTACATTTTATATGGCCAATTTAAACTATATTTACAGAAATTTTAAAAGTATGCATACAAAAATATTTCATTATTTCTCCGTGTTGGTAAAATAAAGTGCAGCATGAAGTCAGACAAGTTGAAAGAAAAAGTATCAAATAATATGAAAACATGCTTAAGTTGGGATTCACGTAGAGCGTATTATGCGAGAAATCATATGGAGTAGAATCGTATTAGCCGGGTTTTTTGTTTTAATTTACTCAACAAATCAAAATGACGATGTCTGAATTAACCAAGTTAAGAAAAGTCAAGTATGACATACGATATTGTCGAATGAAATTAAACACAAATTGTTAGTATGTGATTTTTGCATACATTACGAGCAAAATACTATTCACTAAATAACCTACTTTCAAATTCTATTACGACGTAATAGAAGTAAATAAGCGGTAATTCTTTTAAAGAACGTGTTATTTCTGGCAGCTATAGATAAACTGGCTAAAAATCTTTGCAGTCTTATTGTCTAATTGGCAAACACTAAAACAAAGACAGTGGTTAAAATAAACGAACGGCTTTATTTACTTTAACGAAACGGTACACTTGTGCTTACACAACACGTTTCGTATAGGAAACAGTAGAACAATGAGTCTGCAGCGAAGATCACACATGCGGCTTTCTTTGCGAAATTGCCAACAATGAAATAAATATATTCGTATTACATTTGATATCAATAATGCAATTTTTATATAAAAAAAAAAAATTCAGGACATCTATCAAGCTATCAATCTACCTTTGTACTATAATAAAACTATTAAAAGACAGTGTATCTCTATATTGATTATATATTTACGAGAAAATAATTTATGGAGACAAACAGACAGTAATATTAAAAGAAATCAATAATTCTTAAGCTTTTTGTGCGTTTGTTTTTGTTTGTACACGCATATATTCGTAGTTCGTAGTAGATTTGAATAAAGCTTTATTTTGTTCAGCTTTTAAACCGAAACTAGGACTTGGGGTATAATTGATTTCGAGGAGCGAAACCCGATGTGGAACCACTTACTAAAAATTGTTCAACGCGATTGGCATTTTTGATTGACATATAATAATTAAATATCTAATGAATATGACAAAGGACCACAGTTGACCAGCTAATATATAGCTTAGTCACCCATTTCCTATAGCTAGCTATAAGAAACGAGTAAACACAGCATTAGCATATTTTTTTTAAAATAACAAATGACATGCTTCAATTTCTGAAATTCAATTAATTTACCACCGGTTCAATAAAAGTTAATGCCTCAGAAAAATCAGAATAAAATCCGCCGAAACATCTCAGCTATGACTTTTATTAAAATCAATAATAACAGTTTTACAATTATTTATTACTGAAATTTCATGCAGACCGGGGTGAGCATTTCGTTCCCAAGGCGTATTATATTATATTACACGTTAGTGTACAAATATACACAACTTTTAAAAATTATGATATAGAAAGTTTTATGACATTTTCTGGGTTCCTGTTGAACACATTGACCCAAAAATAGAATTTGGAGACAAAAATTGAATTAATAGGGACTGCGTTACCTCAATACCATAGAACACAATACTATGAAAGTAGTTAAATTATACAAGACGAGCCAATCAATTTTTTTTGACCGTATATCGTCGTGTCGTGCATCGCCAGTAAACTCTAAGTATAAAAAGAGAAAAGGTCAAAGAATAGATCCCTGTGACACCCCTATACTGATTTGTGACCCAGCTTATAGAATGTATCCGAAATACGCATTTTCATACACGTACAAAAACGTAACTTGGCCACAATAGGCATTTAATTTTACAGTTCTGTTAATGTGCAAGGTAAATTACGAGTTCAGTTAGTAACATACTGGTGTTTAGACACCATATCACGAGCTGCAGTGATCCATTGCGATGGTTGCGTAATCCCGGCTAGAGGCTTTGTCTCACGTCCAGCTTACTTTTATTACCGTGCCTGCATGGCGAAATAAAACAAAATTGGCGGGAATTTATGGGCCACAGTCCTAGTATGGCTAGTGGGGTGGAAAGTTTTCAATTTGAAACGAATAACCTGTTTGTCCCGTGTAATAAGGAGGGTTTTGTAGCGGGTAATAAGGGGCTGCAATGGCTGTCGCGGGCTTACTTAAAACTACTTTCTTGGTTTTATTACCTGAGCGCTGTGGGCGGGAAGTGGGTAGAGCTCGTCACTCGTCACAACGTGTCATTACATTCTCGGCGCAAAGTAATGCCACGTAGTGCCTACACATGCATATATAATAATAATCACTTTTAAAATATATTTAATTATAAATAAAAATAAAGATATTATAGGATTTTTATATATTCAAACTAATTAGAAGTAGATATATTTAGAAAACGTACAAAAATTCGAACGCAACGGGATTTGAACCTGCGCCTCTTGAAAACCGTTTAAGCGCTCTGACCGCTAAGCCATGTGTTCTGCATCCAGCTACGTCGAAAATTGTGCGATTAACACTTTAAATTTTTTTAATAACCGTACAAGTTTGGGTTCAAATCCCGATGCGTTCAAATATTTATACATTTTCTAAATATGTCTTTTTCAATTTCCTTAGTGTGCAATAACACTTTAAAAAATGTTAAAAAAATATATAATTAGAAGTAAATTGAAAATCATTGGAACAGGAATGAGAGCATTTGTAGTCGCCATGTTTACATCGCCATAACGCTTCTTCGAGTAGCAAATTGAATGTTAAAACGCGAAAACGCGTTACCTGGCTTGGCCTTAACTGAATAAGTTACGAGGTTGGAGCTATTGGTAATGAAACTTGAATGACCCCAGGCGTGTAAACCGTCTGGATGGAATTTCCCTGTTTACGTTGCTTTGGTGTAGCTTAAGACTGGATTTCCACTGCTAAAATAATACAGCTTATAATAGATTAATAAATAGGTAGCTACTAGTTGCATAAATTGTTTATTTATTATCAAAAGAAATATAAACACTAAATAGAAAAATAATTAATATTAAAGAAAATGTAAGTATAAGTATAATAAGTTCTTTGGTTTTCGCGATTATAACACATTTTTGAAATGAAACTATTTTACAGGTAGTCTACCTGTGACCACGGACTACTGTAAAGTGTTCGAAACGTCGGGTTCTAAAAATGTATTTTCGAATACCGAAATTATACGCGATTAATCCGTTTAAAATAGTTTCATTTCAAAAAAGTATAAGTATATTGAAATAAAAAGATTAGTATTTAGTGCACTCACAAAAAATCTGGTGGTCAATAGAGGCCATTATTTTGGAGAACAGGAATATACTAAAGAACAAATTAATATATACAAATTTGAACCCGCAACTGTCAGGCATGTACAGTAAAATTATATAAGAGTCATAGTAAAACTGTCAGATCTAGTTGATTAAGTGATTTTTTTTTTAAAACGCGCTTTAGCAGTGAATAACCGGTGGAAGGTAAGTTTATTTTTTGCTACGCTAAGAGGCATTTCATAGTAGGCTTTAAAAGACACGGAGCAAACTAATGTTCATTTGAAAGTTTCATGTTACAATCAAGTGTTAGTAGCAATTAGCTCTAATTGTTTTAGAGCTGTAGAGGTTATTTGACCAGAATTAAACAATATAATTACTTGAACATGAAGTTCGCTTGTTGTGTTTATTAAAATTAATAATAGCAGCCACTAATAATTCTTGGTGACTCGACTAACACAACTTTTTATATTAGTAATAATATTTTTTCACTTGTCTCTCAATTTTAGTTTTCCTTTTTATGCGAAATCTCCATTAAACAAGTAATAACCTTGTACTAGGCCCGTTGACACATAAAATACGCGTTTCCCTAGCAACGTGTATGTCACTTTATACAAAAGTGTTTGATAAACACATTATACTCGTAGTGCAGGTAATATTTAATGTACTGTATTTTTTAATACAGTAATATTCGTTCTTTTTAACATTGGCGCTCTGCACAATTACATGCGCCAAATAATATATTTATTTATATCTTCCATGTACAGACAGCGATATACATACATACGTACATAATTATTTTAAAGTATGTAAATATAAATGTAATAAATAACCATTACTTAGACACTGTCATATTACTTTGCTTTGCAAAAATGATAAAAATACATTATCCTAATGGAAGTCTTAAACAACTAACAGTACGTTTTCTAACTCCACATTAACTCCAGTTAAACTCGCGGTTGTATATAAACCAAATAAATTCCTGGCGCGGCTCACACCTAAGTACTTGAAGAATGCCAGTTACACAGTTAGTCTCGGTGCTAGACTGGGAACTTTCTATTTTTCGATTGCCCGTGTTAGTAAGTTCGAAAATGTAGTTTAGACGCCAGTTCACACGGCAGCCGTTTCCCGGCAACTCATTTTTGTAACTTATTTTGCATTATGGGAATTTCCTTATGTTTGGACACTAGCTGTTTGTTAGATTGCATTTGAATAGAATAGAATACTTCAATATTCACTTGTAATATTTAGAAAAGTTTTCACGTTACAAATTGTGTTAAAGCGCATACCTGTAAAATATTCTATATTATTGCCTATTTCAGCTAGAAACTAGAAAGAACAGATTTATATCGATAACTGTATGCATAATTTACAAATAATGGAACTCAACTTTTACAAGTTCTTTTATTTACGTCAATATTACGTTATGTATATCAATTATTACTAAGTACCTTCGAAACCAAGGGGTTATTGAACTTGACTACGTAAATATATAGCTAGCTAGATACAAGATTAACTCCTAATGCGCTTAGTCTACAATCTGCTTAATAAATTTCTATACAGTGACTGACTGGCATACAACGAAGGCAAAGGAAAATCAGAAACGCCGAAATTGTTTACGAACAGACTACGACGTATTTTTGAATTAAATTTCAAAATTACTTTCTTCCAGAAACTTGAAAAACTTATTTTGTTTATAAGTTAACACTGACGTAAGTTTATATTTATTTTTGATTTACCCAGAGATTTAAGTGACATATTAGTTTTTTTATAATATAACACACACACACACACACACACACAAAGATCCAGAATGTTTTCATAAAAGTCCACAGTTTTTAATTATAAATGATTTTTGAATACATATTTGTCTCTTAAACTGAGCTTTTCTAATTTGTACGACCATTTATTACATAAACATATTTCCTTGTTCAGTTAACTAAAGTTTCAAACGCTCTTACGGTGAGGCGGGAAATTAAATATCTCCCACAAGGCGCTTTGTATAATTAAGATAGAGCCTTACTTAGACTGTATTTGTATAATTATTGTATATAAACACCAAATTATGTTTCATATTATACTTTTAATAGCTTATTACTTTTATAGCAAAAGATAAATTACTGATGTTGCATTACTCAAAATAAAAATAATTTCGTCATATATTACGTAAATTTAAAAGTATATTGATTTTTGAATTAAATATGCATAAATAATACATTTTTTGACACATATATTACTCACATACTCGTAGTTCACACAAAAAACTTAGTAAGCCATCACGTCTTTCTATCTAATTCCGTCTATGTACGTCGGAGTTTTATCGCAAACCCGTGATTTTAAAGTATCAGTGGAGTCAAATCTTTTGTTTGTTTTCTTCGAGACACAAACTCAAGTTTTTCAGCTTAGTAGGCAGTACCATCCATATGCACCAGACTTTATATATAGACGCTATGGTTTATAATGGAAAAGTATTTATTTAAACATTAATTCTAAATACATATAATATTTAATAGGATGTTAAATATGACAGGTTGCTTGTGACAGGTATGGCAATAACAAGCAATGTTATCCGTTTTCATAATATACGACTTATCTCACCATATGTGTTACATTATACAAAATAATATGTCAAGTACATTAGTAGTATATGTAAAAAAAAATTACATATACTAAGAGAAATATACTTAATGTCTCATATGTCTATTTATTATTCCTAAAAATATTGGTATATAACGATTGGAGTGAATCGATGATAATGAAAACGATAGTCAATTAGACAATCAATTCCTAATAAAAAAATCTATCGATATTTTATAACATACATCTCTAAAGCAATTGAGGACTGTTTGCTCGAGTTTGAGAGGCTTGCTTCGGAAGTGGCCGGCTGCTAGTTAACTGTTGCGCTGATTGTCGCCGGCAATGCTCAACTCGGACACAAGCCGGTTTTCATGCGTTTAACAATCTATTAAGAGTTTTGCTCCATGTGAACTACGACGCAACTAGCCACAATTAAATCAATTTACCCCATATAGTATACGTAATACCAAAATATCTTTAACTAAAAGAAAAAATCCCATGTGTCCCATGGTGGGACGCATGGCTTAGCGGTGAGAGCGCTTGAACGGTTTTCAAGAGGCGCGGGTTAAAATCCCGCTGCGTTCCAATTTTTATACGTTTTCTAAATATGTCTTTTTCAATTTCCTAAGTGTGTGAATAACACTTTAAAAAATGTTAACAAAATATAAATCTTTAACTGTTAATCATAATTTGTCATATAATATATTTTATTTTTATTGTTCCTAAGTAAATAAATGTTTCAAGATTAAACTTTTAAGTGCAGAATATCGGGACAGTAAAGGTGATTTAGATTAAACCAAGATCTTCCACGAATATTTATTTCGAATTACCAAAGCAATTCGGTGCTTAATTCGTAGGCCGAGTAAGAAGGATGGGCGCGGGCGGGCACTGCTTCGTAGCACCCAGTTTTAATTACAACACGGTTTATTCATTCTAATTTCAGAACTTTTACATTCTCCGCATGAACCGCAGAAGGGTCAGGGCAAAAGAAAATGACATTTTGTTATTCTATTACGTCGAGCAAAGGAGTGGAGAAGAGGTGCGCTTAATTACTTTTGTGCGGGACCAAAGATGCTTTTCAACAATAGTAGCTCGAGCAGGGCTATAGGGTTCTAAACTCTAGGGTTCTAGGCTACGTAGGAATTAACCGAAAATTAATATTAAAGTTTTTATTTAAGCTTTAATAGCAAGTTTTGTTTTTCAAATATAATTTAATCTATCAAAAAATGTGGCAATATAATGTACTTTTTTCTATATTATTTACTACTTTAGTACGTAAGTTTGTACTTGTTTGTTCACTTAGTATGAATATATTGCATTTTTTCACATACATCTTATTATATTTCAGACGTATGAATTGTATGGTCCCGCGACTTGGAAGTCCACAGAGTGTCCTTTTTAATATTTTATGTTCATTTAAAAACAAACAGCATTGTTCGTTAAGTTTAAAACACAATATAATGTAACAATTCTAGATTATAATTAAATTATTATTATATAAATACTGTTATTCGGTACAATATGATTTTAAAACAAATTATAACTGGACAGAAGCTTCTTCGTTTGGACGTATACTTGAAAGTAAATTTTACATAAAGAAATAAATACTGTTCTGGTGAGACTGGAAAAGTTTATTCCGAATTAGATGAATGTGGAACGTCTGAGCTATAAAGCGCATGGCTGAGGCAATGAAGCAATGAGAGGACAACGTTTGCCCTCGGCCCGGCTATCCTACTTACAAACTGGCGAAGTTTTCTCTCCTCGGTCGTTATGAGGCGCGAATTGCTCGCGTTACAATTACAGCGCGGCCCGCCATATTTATGCCCGCGGTAACCAAATTGCCTGATATTATTCCATCCCATTGAGTGCGAAAAGCGCAAATTAAACCGATTTTATATTGGATGATTTTCCTCGAGAGCGGGGGCGAGATATGTTCGTTGTAAGATAAGAAGCCGGGAAGATTGCGTTATGAAATAAGAAAGGAATTGCATATTCTAAAGAGTTGCTTCTCGTTTTCCGCTTTGGGATAAATATTTTAATTCTGTTGGCCTTGATTGACCTTCTATTTTTTTATTTATTTGAGCTTACATAGATTTGTTTTTGTAATTTATTTTTATTGTGTACATGAGTTTTAACTGTTAGGTGGTTGTGCAATTAGAATATGTATGTATATTCATGTACATTATGGGCTTTATATATAGCAAATATATTGTGTAAGCTCACTGGCATACAATTTCTAATTGAAATAGATAACAAAAACAAATAATTATTCATACATTTAGGAAATTGCAAATATTTTTAGACAATGTATATATTTTTTGACGCAGCGGGATTCAAATCCACGCTTCTTGGAAACCGTAACCGATAAAAATAATATATAATATGCGTAGAAGAATGCATAAATGAAAAAAAAGTGTTAATCGCACACTTAGGAAATTAAAATAAGTTTATAGAAAACGCATACATTTTTTACCGCAGCGTTATTCAGCCATGCGTTCATTGCTAAGGCTTAGCGATCTGAGCTTCCAAGAGCCGCGGGTTTGAATCCCACTTGCGTTCTAATTTTAAACGTTCTATTGAAATATTTTATTGTTAGTCTATTTTATAAAATGAAAGTGTAATATAAGAATTTAAGCCAACCGCAAGACAGCACTAAAATTTTAACACATTTGTTAACGCTTCTAGCAGCGATCTTGAAAGAAAGTGGGAAGAAAGCAAAAGATATATCTTTAAGGGGTCCAGATATTTGGGAAACTATATAGCCTAATGAAAGCGAACGAGGGCGGCCGGGCGCTAACAACTAATTGGCTATTCCGAAAACTCATTTCAACACAAAATGGTTTCTGTATTTAAATTTCGGAATATCGTAAAACAATGGCGAAAGTTAAATGCATCAGACGTTTTGGTTTGGTTTTTAAAATTCTAATACCTTTTATATTCACTAAATACTTAAATAAATTCAAAGTTGCCATACAGGTCATTATATACACTTGCCTTATAATTTTGTAAATAAGATACCTATTGCTGTCACTTGAGCCCTATGCAATTTAGTCATTATTCAGTTGGACTGGGGTGGATACAATCGAACTGCTTCTGGGGATTCTAACGTCTGGGTCGGCTAATGACGACTACGCTCTGAATACTGAACGACTGGTCTTGCGAATACTACATGCGAATATCTCCTTTAAAACATTTTTATTTCTTATTATTTTCGTAGTCTCATGAGGAACGTGAAGGACTATTTTAGATTGCAATTTAAATTTCCTATTATCTAATATCATTATGATTTTTATTCTGTTTTTGTACGTACGTTTACATATTATATTGTACTAATAAAAAATGTTAAAATAAAAAGATATTACTATTTCTTGTTTATATAAAATAGATATTTCAGATTTTTAGTTTTTGTTTTTACCTAAAAGATCATTGGGATGTTATTTTTATATAAAATTCAAATAATATTGTCTAGTAAAAAGGTTTTTATTTAAATTGATTGCACATAAAAAGTGTAAGATTAAATAATGATCTCAAATAAAATAAAGGCTCACTTTCTTTGTTGTGCTAAATTGTGTTTTGTTTAAGTTGGGCATACGATGGGTCTTACAATTGGTGGCACACGACATATTGTGCGAACTCCACCGTCGCCTCTCCAATACGTAAGCAGGTCACATATTGAAAGGGGTGAAGGGGGAATACAATTGTAACTTTCGTAGCCCCAGCTTAAGCGGAGACAAAAGTTTAAAAAAGTTTTCTTTTCCCATACTTACGGGCACGCATCGGTAACGTTCACACATAAACGAAATGAGGGCCGCTGGGACCCAGACGCTTGTTGGCTCCTTTTTTACTATTTTAAATCGATAAAACGAAAAACTTTAATTATGTTATAACAAAAGTTTATTCTCGCAATCTACATCTAAATTTAAATGTGAAAAGATGTTTATTTATTATTAACTGGTGTTTAAATAAAAAATATGTCATATTTGCATCTTAGTCTTCTTATCTCATAGTGTTTTGCTATAAAACGTACAATAAATTGCATTCTTCATATAATACTTTAACAATTTAGTTGTCAAAATATTAATTCCAAACATATTACACAATATACCAGTCGTGCATAAATAACAAGAGCTTTTTAAAAGATCTTTTAAGTTTGCAAATCGAATAAGAAAGGCCTTATCATATTATATAAAATTAAAAAGAAAAGTATTTTGGGATGCCAAAAAGTGGTGATTATTATTTCCAATCCATTATTCAAGTCAGTACAGTGATCTGACTCGGAATAAGAATGAGACTCCATTAAGTTTCTGAAGATGTAGTGCATAACAAGCAGCTATGCTTGACTTATGTTATTTAGATGCGAACTTGCCAGTACTTTGACGTCGCTTTTCATTATTTCGTAATATGTTAGCACGCTTAGGAATTTAGGCATAAAAACAATGTTTGAATTTGAATAATCTAATCGATGAAGAGTAAAACTTGATAATGTCGTTTCAAGTCCGCCAAAGTTTGGCCGCAAAATTTACTAACACCAGAGAAAACACAACAAATAATTGGTATTCAGCGTAATTGTTGGACATTTTTTTAAATTATGCTAAGTCTCGAAGAAAAGTGAACAGTTCGGGGGAAAGGGAGACACTCCAGCGATTTCCAATAATTCATTAGAGCTGCCGTCACAGGCTACGAATTAAAATTAATGATTCGCGAAGACGTTGTCGCTTCCCAAGGATTGCGCTCATTGTGTTATCCCGTCAATTTTTATTCATTGGCGTAATGTTAGACGTATTATGGCATTAATTTACAGGTGATTCGATGACTTCTCATTCTTGCTGTTTTATTTGGCTTTGCACCCGGTCTTTGTTAGGGATTCAATTTCAATGTTATCTTGACAAATTGTTCGTAATGGTTTTCTATATTAGATTTCGTTTCTATTACCTTAACTTTTTATTACGTGTAAAGTATTTTCAATGTACAATGAAGCGAAGTAAATGTGTATATAATATTAATCTAGTAAAACAAATTTTGACATGTTTTTAAGTGTTATAAGACGCTTAGGAAATTGTAAATCGTTTTTAGAAAAAGGTATAAATGTTTTTTTTAACATAACGGGATTTAAACCCGCTTCTCTTGTAAATCGTCCAAGTGCTCTGATCGCTAAGCCATGCGCTCTACCTCCGGCTGCGTCGAAATTCTTATACACCTATTACAATTTATTTTTGTTATTAGCTAACGCTAACACTAATGTGTTAGTATTTTTCTAAAAATGTTCTAGGAAAACTAGTTTGTATGTATATTACAGCCATATCCTTTAGATTCCGAATAATATCAATATTATATTTGTAATATTTTAAAACCTAACTTTAAATTCTGCCTCAATATCTAATTTATGGGAGATATGTACCCGTTTCCTTAGCTTCAATTTGGCTATAATACTGTTGATCCCGCGCTGGGATTTGCAGCGACATTGTCGCGGGATGATTTGATGAGAATTCGGGCGGCGACATACAAGACGTGTTTCCAGTTTCCCGTCACGCGCGCGGCTCAAATAAGGCTTACTACTCCGCTGTCGTCTCGCCTCCACTAACGCCCTGCGTTTCTCAAGTAAACTCTGGAATACCTAATGCCTCCATATGTTATTAATGTTTGAAAAATTGTCAAAGCATGTTTTAACGTAAAATTAACGTTTTTTTATAGGTATAATCAAACTATTATCTATTTTAAAATATAATATTAAATTATAAATAATAATAATTTAATATGTAATCTATATCAAAATATAGAGCAATATTTGCATTTAATAAGTAAGATGGTAAATATATTGTAACTCGATGTGATAGCGTGAGTCGGCGCTAATCGGCTGACAACTTAGTTGTTCTTATTGGTGACTGGTCCATAAGTCGGGCCAGGCCACGTTGTGAATCCTAAGCAGTCCCGTCTTGCAAGTAACTAAACAAATTGATGACAATATCTGTCGGTCCTGTCACATTTACTAAAGTTATTACTCGGGACACAATGTGTATTTATCTAGAATGAATTTGGTATGTAATATGTTCTTGCGTCACCATATATTTATTATATTACACCATTGACCTGCTTTCAAAAACTCCTTGAAAAAAACTTAGGTGCTTTGCTTAGCTTTGCGTGTTATTAGAGGTGTAAAGAATCTTTTCTGTGACGTAATTTTAATTATTTTTTGTTTCATAATGCATGTTTGAATAAAAAACAGCTTTTTGCGAACCCGCGTAAGCGTATAAGAATTTCAACGTAGCTGGATGTAGAACGCAAGGCTTACTTGAACGGTTCCAAGAGGCACGGGTTCAAATCTCGCTGCGTACAAATTTTTATAAATAAAAAAATATATTTTCCAATCTCCTAAGTGTGTAAATAACACTTTAAAAATAATCAATAACTTATACGTATCAAATCGTATTTAACATGAGTTAACAAACAAAAATTAGTTAAAAATATTTGAGTACTTTTCCTTGTAGACCAGTGTAATTTATATTAATCTATAGTGAAATAAAAATACTATTTTGATTTTAAAACATATAGAGTGGGTGGTTTGTTAAGGAATCGTTGCTCGTTGCATCACGAAACGACGGTGTCTACACGAATGAAAAATGGTCAGTAAAACTTAACTTCATTTTAAAAAGCTTTCTAACAGCGTCGATATATCTCACATACTTAATACTAGAAGCTGAAAATGTTTCTTTCATCATATAAAAACAGACACATAATAAATCAAATATGGGCTTATTTACATATACAATAATACAATGAAATTTATATACTTATAAATACATTTATAATAATGATATTGTGGATATATATGTACGTAAAATTTTGCCGTTAATTAATTATTCAGGCCGAGAAAACCTAGTAGCATTGCGTATCGTGTGGTGTAGCCTTGGAAAACTTCAATATTGTTTTCTTTAGTGGAATTTGAACCTGAACTTATCGTAATATTAGGTGCATGCCCTCGTTATAACAGCGTAAAGTTAAAAACAATAAATTGAATACTATACCGAAACTACTAAATTTAACACAGGAATTGAGCCAACCATTAATTACAGGGTAAACCTTTAAGCAATAATAAACTTTGCTACAAGATTGTTTGTAATTAAGAGATAAAACCAATAATTTGTAACTAGATACTTATTCTACTTATATACACAAAAAGTCAAGTGAATTTATTAAGCTTATGAAAAGATGATTAGTCTATCATCTATCAAAGCATGGTATCCATATAGGCTATAATTAATTTTCATAAATTCTATTCTTTACAAATTCATATATAGGTTATTTTAAAGTTATTTAATTCGTATTGATTGATACGTAAAACTACGGTGAGTTTCTGTTACGCATATTAGTAATACGATTGCAAACTATATATATATAATGGTAAAAAGTATATAGTAGTAAAAAGTGTACACTCATTTTATATTTGTCTGCTTTTAAGATAAATTACGAAGCAGTATTGAATTATTATTATTATATTGTGTAAATTTAACTGATTCTGTGATATTCATGCCGTGTTGATTCGTTCAATTTCAGCGGATTTTCCAATTTATGTCGTTGCAATTGGTATAGTATTTTGTCACGACAGTGCACCATCAATTTCACCTATCTTTCATATCCACATTGATTGGACTGAATAAAGTCACGATAAGCTAAATATGTAGCTCGGTCCCATTTTACAATCGCATTTCTGTCTACCTCGTTAACGTATATAAGTTTCGGTATCACAATATAATATATAATAAAGAATTTTAAATAATATTTAAAAACACCCTTACGTTTTCTTTATCAAATAAATGAGAAAGTAAAAGAAATATATTTTAAGGTTTTAAAAAAACTACATGTGCGTGATTCAGCAGGCGCCGCGAGGTCGCCTCGTCGTACAATTGTGTGGGTGGTCCTAGATGAGCCGACTTGTTTACGGTGGCCCTTAAGAACTTTACTTATCTTCGTATAACAGAGTTTGATAAGCAGAAGTAAGAGGCCTTTCTATATTGGTGAGTGCCTACGTGGCTAATACGAGTAGAGCACGCGTATGGAAATTACACGGGAATCAATCACGAACCACCCAAATATGGCTTACAGATAGCACAAACAAAGCTTTACTTACTTAATGGCTTTTCCATAAAAATATAATCAATAACATATTTCATATTCTTAGAACTTTTGTAATTAGATTTTTCATTTTCATTCATAACACATTTATTTTGTTTGACATTCATATCGGGAAATGGTAAAAAATACGTGAAATTATATATGTGGCCGCAATATTTTTATGGTAATCAGTACATATATTCAGTATACATAAAATCAGATAATAAAATACACATCAGAAAATTCAAAATCACTTACGTTATAGGACGAAGCCGGCAGACGGTGGTCCTAGGATGCCAATAAAAATGTAAATGCTTCCAATAAAATTTTGCTTTGAAGCTGTAGCAGCGGCGGTCGGCTTTGATCTCATCTGTTATAATCGGGACGGCTTTTGTTTGACTAACGTGACTGTAAGCCAATTATCGTAAATAGGTTTTTTACCCCCAATAGGATTTTATCTAAGTGTGCCTCAAAATTATATGACAATGGGCATATATTATTTTTTAGGCCCTTTTTATATATTTCTAATATGTAAATACAAATTAAGCAACAAGTACCTATTTAAAATGTAATAATAAAATTAGTAAGTTTCGTGTTTGTGGATAGATCATGATATTATAACTTAGAACTATTATTTCTTTTAAGTTTCTTTAATCTAAGTTATACCAATTATACCGAGTGGAGTGGTTCTGAGAACGAGCTGCATTTCAGCACTAAAACTTCAACTTTTCCTGTAATTACTATTGAGTTAATAGAAATATATAAAGTATAAAATTAAGGGCATTGTGGCTCAGAGGAATGGTGTTCAATCGCGATTGGTTGTGGGTTCGTTTTCATAATCATCATTTAATTATTTTAATAATATTTTCTCCGGTCTGGCCAACAAAACAATGCAAAGCAAAACGCAAAGTCTTGAATTCGGGCGGAAAGCGGTGAATGGAATGTCATTACACTACGTTCTTAATAAATATATATTTTTTAATCTTTCGTTTAAAACCAATGTATTAAATTCTCTCATATTTGTATAATAATAATAAAACGAATAAAGGGAAATTCAATATGTATAATACTATTCAGGATGATTCCTTGAGGTCGGGTCGGACACGAAGCATTTGAATAAACCGATATCACGGCATCCGAACAAAATATTGTCCGTATGTTGCTGTGTTTAGTATAATGGGGAAGATATGTAAGTCCTTCTTTTGACTAATATTATAATATGCAAATAAAGCACAATAAATAATCTTATATTAATTTTTTTATACGTATGTATGTTATATTTTATAATATAATTTTATTAAATTTTACATACTAATACAATTTATTATTTAGATTTTTTTCTACTTTTCCAACTCGTTTAGTTAAAGAATACTTGATTTCGAACTTAAAGCCATTTTCCTTTCATTGCTTGAACTTTGTAGAATAGTGGAATATTAAGTTATTTGTCGTAGCAGAATAAAATTTAAAAATTCAATACACAACTTTCGTTTATAATGTAACACTATTGTTACAGCAATATTGGGGCTATGCTAATAGTCTATCGCTGGCTTAGAGTGTAAGCTTGCTAACAGCATATTAAGTGAATTATAAGAAGAGACAAGAAACATTCATAAAAAAGTAATAGAATATATTTGATATATTTTATGAGAAGGCTTCTACTTTAGGTTTACGACTTATTTAGATTAGCTGTAAGCTTTTAAAGTCATGGATTTAACTGTTTTTTTGTCTCACCACAAGTCTATATATTTTAAAAGAAAATTAATAGCTGCTTTTTTTTCATGTTTTTTCCCCGCTCGCACGTCGCCCTCGTGCTATATAGCCTTTTCGTATTTTCATATAAAACAATGAATTTTTCGGAAAACCAAAAAAATGGAAGAAAAAGTGCATACTTTTTTTGTAGACACTCTTGTATTTCTTTATAAAATTTCATCACAATCAGTACAGCGGTTGGTCGTGTTGACGTCACAGGCTTGTTATTCTCCAGTTGCATTGGATCTTTGATTTTGTTATGTGGTACACAGAGAAAGTGCGCATCACGCTGAACAAATTGGCTTAAGGCAGATATTACTCATGTCTTATAGTTTAAAGATGAAAAAACGTTTTGTTTTCGGTATACATAGTCGAAAAAATATCATTAGTTATATCTGGGAGGCAATACCACCGCTATTGCTTTCGCTTCCGTTCCCGCTCCAGCTATCGCTTCCGCTCACGCTACCGCTGCAGCTATCGCTTCCGCTATTGCCTCATCTGTCGCTTCCGCTGTCGCTTTCGCTGTCGCTCCCGCCGTCGCTCCCGCTATCACTCCACTCCCGCTTCCGCTATCACTCGACTGCTACTTCAGCCCCCGCTTCTGCTACCATTTCCGCTCCCGCTTCATCCCCTGCCTACTAACGCAGCATTTACTTATTTCTTATAGTTTAGCTGGTACTTTGTCAGATTTGCCAGATATATAAGTATTTTATGACAATGGAAAATGCCTATAACGTTGAATATTTCTTAAATTTTTATAATACCACGGCAAATGGTATTTGTCATAGTTTCTACCGGGCTTTTCATCAGATGTTCTGGGACTTTTATTTTTATGTGTCTACGGATAATGTTCATCAAGCCACTAAGGTGTTGGTTTTAAAAAAATACACTGGTAGCCTATGTTTGATCTTGCGTCATCACCTATTTTCCTGAGAAAATTCAACAAAATGAATGAAGCAAATAAGATTTTTTATATAAACTTTCACCCCTTAAATCAAGCTTTTAGAGGTTTATTTTTTAAAAAAAGCATCAATTCACAAACAGTCACCAACAGACAAACAGACACGCCTACTTTCACATTTATAACATAGTATCGATAGATATATATAACCAAAGCTGACGATATGTAATATTAGTTCTATAACATATCTAAATGTATTGTGGACATCATAGTTTGCATTATACGTAGCGTGAAGCTGATTTATTATTCACGCATAATATGATACTGAATACGTTATCAGGTATCGCGATTTGTCGTGAATAGGGGAGAGTGCTAATCTCTGATTACGCGGCCTCAGCAGACCTGTCGGCCGACCGTCCTGCCATTACACGCTGTACTCACACTTATACTAACGCCCAGATGAAAGATAAACATTTGACGTGAGGACGGAGTAAATCTGTATTCTTGTCGCACCGACCGGGCTAATTCAATAGTTGATTGGATTTTGGGGCGCAGATCTCAAGGGTTATTTACACGAGACTGCGAATGTCTTGCAAGTTTGTCGCGGGCTTTGTGTAGCTTCCATTTTTATATTATAATTTACATTTGTTGATCCATGAGGCCAACGCGATTGGCCCTGGGTTCGATTACCATTCGGGGTAGCGATTATTTTAAAATATTTTCACTCTACGCTCTGGTATCTAAGAAAAAACACGCCGTTGGGTTTGGCGGCGGGCGGAAAGTGGACAACGGAGTGTCTAATAACTTTTAACGCTGAAATATATTTTACCTAAAAGCCGGCAGAAAACAATTTATAATGGTTTTGCTTAATGAGATAGAAAAGCAAAATGGTTAAAATAGTAATTGACAATTCACCGCAATTGTAGCCGTGACCGCGTTTTTGTTACAATTAGCATTTTAGCATTATAAATATCATGTATAATAATATCCCTCAATAAATTATATATACTTATTGTTAAAGACATATTTAGAAAACGTATAAAAATTTTGAACGCAGCGGTATTTGAACCCGCGCCTCTTGAAAACCGTTCAAACCGTTCTTGAACGATTTTCAAGAGGTGCGGGTTCAAATGCCACTGCGTTCAAAATTAATATACGTTTTCTAAATATGTCTTTTTTTATTTCCTTAGTGTGGGAATAACACTTTAAAAAATGTGAAAAACATACTTATTGTTTCTATTTACTCTATTTATACTATGAAATCTAGTTTCACAGATACAAGCTTAGTTAATTAATATACATTTCTATATTTTTCTCGCTTACACAACGCGTGCATGTAACGGAATCCGAAATAAAAACCTTTGCGAAACAAAAAACACCTTGTAGAAGCAAAACATATACTGTGAAAATATTTATTTAAATAACTATTCATTTTTCTCAATATACACTAAGCTCAAAGCGTCAATGAACAAATAAAATAACTCCAGTGTATTGTAATTTTAATGTGTAGATAGCCTTATTATAAATATAAAGCATCTCGTTGACATTGCATTGTTGTGGCATTCTATTTATTGAGCTGATTTGTTTGTGTCGCATCGCCTTTGAGTCGCCGCAGAGGGGAGGGCTTGGAGTGGCGGAGTGTAATTGAGAGAACTGCGTAACTGCTAAATTGTGCTCACTTCGGTGATTGTGGTTCGATAGAGCTTTATTATGCTTTGTATTGCGGGTGTTTTAGTTATGCTAGCTATTCGGATATTTTACGTAAAAATGTTTCAGTTATTCAAATTGTATATTTTTATTTAATCACCTCAAAAGGATTCTTTTCACAAGTGTCAGTGCTTAAGACAGCTGACTTTTTATATGCAGATACATAGGCATATTAAATTATATGTATATAAATAAACAGATAAAAACAGGTGTATATAATATGTAGTATATATTCATGAGAAGCCTTGAAATCCTTAAATTGGTTATTTCTTTTCTATTTACAAAAGCAAATAAAGAAATACTTGGTGTTGTGTGTTTTATACTACTATCAAATTCCTTTACCTATTCCTAACCATAAAGATATAATAAACTCGGCTGAGCGGGCAACAAAATGGATACATTTTTCATTCGTACCCACCTTTAGAGTGAATACCTATGTGCGAGTACGGCGCGTGTTTTACGACTGACCTATTTCTTAAGGACAGATGAACTTAGAGTTTTTTTGCGATATCTAAATAACACCGACATTCCTGAGAATATGGAAATTCGTAAAATTACGTACATTTACATTATATTACTACTACTACACTTTGTGATACTGTTAAAGAAATTAGGCTTTTTATAGCTAAACGGCTTCGTAATAAAGTGTCGATTTTAATAGATTTTGAATATGACTGCAATTGTTTTGCAGGCATATAATAAATGCTTATGGATATAATATAATCACGAATATTCAAAGTTATAAATAAAATAAATATTACTTAATATATTACTTATAAAAAAAAAATTTCTTTAAGTAGTACCTTTATGAATCTCGGTGAACTCATCAGCGTACTTGAGTCATAATACGCGCACCTTAGAAAGCTGTGTCGTATAAAAAACCTCTAATCTAGTAAACAGGGCCAAATAGCTCTCTTCAGGGGCGCCACGTATTTGGTAAAATTTGGGGAACTTAATCTTTACGGGATAAAGTAAAAGGAGACATGACCCAGGTGGCACCACCAACACGCGTAAATTGTAGACCCTTTGTCTTTCTGGAGCGCTACCGGCTTTATCGTTAATTATGAAAGTGATGCTACTTTAAGTAATATAGACCTTTACTTTCGGTAATTACATTTTGGTTGTAGAGGCTCTACGCAGCGTATCATGACAGGTTTTATTTATATGAAATGATTTGCCCTTGTATTTATGATAATTACTACTCTACATTATTATAGGTTTGTTGAGTTATCTTCATTTATTTGTATACACCTTACGTTCTTCATTTACATATCATGCTAATATATTTTAAAGTAGCTTTTCAGATTACATAATATCGATCTGTGTCTTAAGTTTAAGCTTACAATGACTCCAATATAGACATTTAAAGTTACTTTAATATAATACACTTTTGCTTCAATTTAATTTCTTCATTCATTCATTCTAAGGTTAGTTTATCTAGATCCTTATTCCTTGAACTGAAAGCTATAAACGTAAGCTTAGGGATAATAAGTTTTAAACCAAAAGGGCATAAATGGAAGCACTGAGAGTGCAAAATCACCGGAACGCTTTTTCATGTTTATAACACAACATTAGCTAGTGGTCCGTTCAGCTCGGGCCGGCGTGTAAAAGCGTAGTCGCTACGTGCGGCGTAATCGCCGGCAGTGGACGTCTGTGAAACACGGAAAACCGTTCAGACAACCCCATTCCCCACCCCCCACGCCCACCACTTTTACGATGAATCTTCGTTTCTCCGCATCAAGAAGTAATTTTAGTGTTCCTTTGCCGATTCAATGATAGCACTCGGCCTGATTGGTTAAACCCCTCTCTGATTTAATTTCGGGCTAAGTTGCTCTACGGTAAGCCTCGTGGGATTTTGGTTTCGGCTTAACCGATATTTTTATCAGTTCCAGCCGTGTTAATGCAAGTGGGCCTGCAATTACTTCCCAAAGAGTTTTCTTATTATCTTACCTGGTTAGAATTTGCAACTGCGATTGCTATTTTTAAACTAGATTTCATTTTTATTTGTATATAGTTTATGTTGTAGTAATATTATATTGAATAACAAATGACTTTTCAAAATTATTATATGTCAAAATATCTTCAAATTTATTAATATTGAATTTTCTTTCTCGATTCACCCTATTTTTTTTACAGCCGCTTCGTAACTCACGATATGGTCCTATATAAGACGGGTAGTGGTCCTTTTACATCAAGCAAAACATGGTAAATGTGTGATAAAGAGAGGCAACATCTTTTTTAATAAATCGCATTCAACTATGCTATTGTTCTATGTATGCATACGAATCTAATTCGATTTCCAGCTTCAGCTTTTAGATTGATATACGCACCATACTAACATTTATAAAGTGAACCGTTTCCTACATTCCAGAATTGTAACAGCTGTCTCGTATGCATGTCAGTGTCCTGTATCGTGTCCACGGGCCAGTCGTCATGAATACGTAATACAAGGGCAGGACGCGAATTCTTTCGTTTATTATTCAATCATTCGTTCGGCGCGAGTCGGCTTTAATTTCATGGCGGGTGGGCACGGCGCCCCGAGCGACGGAGGGCCACAGGCGTATGGAGAATATTATGGATTATAAGAAATTACAACGAAATAAATATACCGTTCTTTATTATTAAGTATCTAAATATTATGAAATGTTTATATTTTTTAATAAATCATCTCTATAATACTGAATGCTGACATTATTATCAATTTAAATACATCGATGCTATATCCGTTGTTCCTCAGCATTGGCTATTGATTTATTTGTTATAAAAATGGGAATATATATGAATTATTCAGGAAAGCCCTTTCCATACTTGTAGAGCTGCAGCAACTGAATACTGCGAAAAAGACAATTCTTATTCTAAAAGGCGAGGCTGGTGAGGATGTGGAACGAGTGCGTGCCTGTTTTGATTGAAACCGCCCGCACACCGCAGCAGCCGTGCGACCGACTCCGAATTGAAAACGCAAATTTAGTGACACATCTATTAACGAAAATGTGAAGAAGGCACAACCAGAAAATAGGATCGAAAAGAAAAGCTGTATAACGTAGCAATATTTCACTTAAGAAACGAGTATATTCTCTATGGAATAGGTGTACATATATAATATTTCTATGAAGATATACGATTGAGTCTCACGTAGTATGCGGTTTTATAATGCTCGTAAGATGTGGCTCATTGTCGTCCCTCTTCGCATACAAAGATTTTTTATTACTTTAAACTCGGAACAAAGTGTATAAGCCCCGAGATATTGTTCGCAGCAAAAATCTTTGTAAAACTACGGCAAAGTAACCAAAAGATATTCTTATACATGCGGTAGAAGTGCATGCATGCGGTATGAACGTGAACGGGGAGTTTTACATGGAGCTGTCTTGTGAAATCATTTTTACAACTATCAAAGGGAGGATAACATTAAAATTCAAGAGACAGTCAAGCGACCTTCTACTGTCATATACCTTCATGTTTTCGTCCTAGGGCTCGTATAAAAGTACTTTCTAAATAAAACATGAAAACCTCTCATGAAATGTAAGTATGTAAATTTGGTTCTGAATTTGTCTTACAAAAGAAAACTTATTTGGTGTACGGGTAAGTGTCGTACTAAGGATTTCATTAGGGTTTATATTGTATTGTTTTTTTCTTTTTCTGTTGCCGTTTTCTGTGACAAAGTATCGGAATTGAGTAACATTATTACTTTAACAGTATTTAAATATATTTCAATGTTAAAATGAGGTTATTGTATTTCTTTGATCAGTCGTTTCTCTTACAGTATTAAATGTGTTATAAATGTTATTCCTAAAAAAAAAGTTATCTTTTGAATATTTGAATGCCGTAACACTCTAAACTTGATTAGTTAAATATTTAGAATAACATAATGAAATAATCTTGAAAATGTTGTAAAAAATGTAACGTTCATATCATTTTTATATTCATAATATGTACTTACCGGGTATTGGCAATGTCTGAGGGTGACCGGCGACGGCTCGCATTCGCACACGATTCAAATAAAAAAGTCCACCATCATTCAAGTATGCGTCGCCATTCAATCGCTTGTCTAGAAATTTGCTCTCTCACTTGTAATGCTATGTGGATATAGCTATTATAAAATAATAATAAAAGAAAACAAAAATCTCTCACAAATTATTCGATTCTAACATATTATTCGAATAGACGAAAATGTGCAGTTACAATGGTTGAGATTTAAGTTATTGAAGTTTTTTTTACAACTCATTTAATTTCACACTATACTAACAACACATTAGTTATAAACTATTTAGTTATTTTTATTTAAAAAATATGTATACTAAGTTAAGAAATAATAATTTATATAAAACTCTTGAAATACAAAATAAGCGTAGTAGCGTAGTAGCGTCTGGTATTAATTTAAAATCAATATATAGTTTCAGTTTTTTTTTATTGAAAAAAATGGATGCGTTGCCGGTCTTGAGGGTAAAGGTCTGTACACCCGATGCTTGAAGGCCCCCAAATCGTAGCTCAGGGTTCTTCCTGATTGTCATTCCACAATTTGCATATCCATGGAAAAAATGAGCTTGAGGCCGCACATTAGATGCAAGCCATGCGTCTAGGTGGTGCAGATGGTATCTTCTCCTATGGCGACAGGTGCGATGGTAAAAATGTTGGCACCAAATCAAATAACTCCTTGGGCTCCATTCCCATTTTACAGAAGGTAGAATACCGACAGAGAATTAACATCTCTCCGTATGCATAAGGATTCTAATCCGTCTGTGAGCTTAACATCATCGACAATTCATATTCAGCTATAATATTTCTTCACAAACAAAATAATAACTGCAAAATTTATAATATGTCGTATCCATACAAAGCCTGTAGAGCTCAGAGAAGTTAGAAGCGAGATGTGACCCCGGTTCCTACACGGTCTTTGCAAATGGACAGGAAAAAGATGCGAGAGGAATGCGTGGGTGCTTTTAATTTAATATGGTCTGACAACGAATTGGAATAGAAAGTTTGTCGATGTATTTCAGCGCTAAATCTCACATGAGCTGACTTATGTATTACCTTTTTTATAGTTACAGCGAACTTTAATGAATAACGTTAAATTTATTTATATAATGACTTTTTTATTTTAATTTGTTTATAAATGTTTAAGATTACCTTTCTAACGTTTACGTAATTTATCACTATACCTTGCTATTGCTACAACACTGTTAAAAAGTGTGTCTGTACAATAAATATATTTACGTAAAAAATATTTAGAGCAAATCAATAATAGAATAAATATATGATTTTTAAATGATTTGTCTGTATGTATGTTTGAATGCGCATTTCATTGGAACAACTGGACGGATTTGAATAAAACTTTTTTTGTTGTATAGATAGATACCCTGGGCAGTACTTAGGGTATAATTCATTGAAATATCATTGAAAGTACATCGTAGTACAGTGGAACTGCATCTGATTTTAAACGTGATCGTTGTGGATTCAATTACCACTCGAGCAAATATTTTATTTAGGCATATTGTTTTCATTTTTGCCTCTAATAATTTAATGTCAACAGGTAAAAATCATAAAGTTGTAAGATAAGTTTGTATCAACTAGTTCCTAACTATTTAACTATGTAAAATTTACTACGAACAATTTTTATAATGTTCCGAATTTAGGAATCCATTGTTCATTCAATATAAAATTTACAATTTGTTAATATCATTAGCTCTACGACCATTCAATACCAAAATGCAGCGCATTCATACAATTATAGTTAGTCAAAACACGAATAAATTATAATATAAACTATTATTGTTTTCTCTTCATTAATTATAACATTGTTACTTATAAAAAATAATAAAATTACGAAGCAGTGAAGCCTTTCTCTTCGAGAATACACTCGTTTATTTAAAAAAAAAAGTTTATTGTAAAAATATAGTATTGTTACGTCCAGTGTAAATATTTCTTTCAAGTTAAAATTAATTGTTCACTTGGTACATTCAGTTTTAACAGTTGTTTTTCATCAATCAGCGATTTAAAATAACATATTCGAAGCTTTACAGAACGTTTATTGTAAATAAAATATTGTGATGTATTAAATTCGAACTATTGAAAGTGATACCTTTGTATTTTCAAGTTTTAAAGAAAATAACTTAGACCATTCTCAAAGATTATATAAATATAAATATAGTAATAAAGCTACAGCAGACAATGCAACTGCTACGCATATATAAGAAGATACTTTAATAGTCATATTACCCACCTTCATTCTGATATTCATCAAGTCTGGTCCATTGTATTCTAAACAGGACTATTTCATTTAAAATACAACGTTTTCTTTTAACGATGAGACAGTTCTCAATGAATTTTCGCGAAGCCCTCGAGCGTGCCTGTTAGCGGCGCGTGACGACGCAATAACCTTTAAAGCACATGCACACCGATTCTCTTGCATCGATAGAGTCGCGATAAACTCGAAAATATCCATGTAAATTGGATAAACTCACCGTTGACGTTTTTGCATATTCACTAAACCCAGATATGATCAAAGCATTTCGTTAGTTCGCTGCTTATGTATCTGTGCAACAAGCGCGGATATAATATGAAGAATATACACGTATAAGTTATATTTAATTGCTAAATATACTAATACAGAAATAAATAAATATTTTGAAATGAAACTATTTTAACCGGTTTAATCGCGTATAATTTTGGTATTCGAAAATACATTTTAGAACCCTAGGTTGATATTCGAAAATACAACTAAAATGTATTTTTATTATTTTTTCGGTTAAAATATTGTTTCATTTCAAAATTACTTATTAAATAAATAAATATACTAATTACAATACTTTAGAAGGCCAACGTGATTGGTTGTGTGTTCAATTCCTACTCGGAGGACTGGTTATATTTAAAATATATTTATAACATTTTTTTAACGTGCTATTCGCACACTTAGTAATTTGAAAAAGACATATTTAGAATACGTATAAAAATTTGAACCCGCGCCCGCTTGAAAACCGTTCAAGCGCTCTGACCGCTGAGCCATGCGTTCTACATCCAGCTACTTCGAAATTCTTATACGCTTATTACAACTTATATTTGTTGTTAGCAAGTATTAAAATATATGCATTTCTCCGCTCTGGTACCTGATACAAAGAGCGGCTTTGAGTTTCGCCACTCAACACGCTGTCTCGATTAGGGAGGAAAATGTCTTGACACTAGGTTCTCTCTACCCTGCTATATGAAGTTGTTAAAAAAATCTTAAAAATTCAAGTCGATGAATTTAAATTTAAATTGGTGAATGAATGAATGAATAAGAACGCGATAATGGATAGTCGCGAAATTTGTAAGTAGTTTTTGCTTGCATAGCACTAGTATATAGTACAAGTGATATACAGATTTTGAACAAATTCATCGTTTTCGTTTTCATTTTTTTTTCTTAATGAAATGCATCAATTTCTTTTTTTTTATTCATTTGAATTAAACATTTACCGTAAAATGTGAGCGCACATAGATACGTTGCATAGTTACATTGTACTATTATTATGACAGGTACACGTTACGGCCAATTTACCTAAAAACAATAATTTGATATTTTAATTACTAACAACGCAGCATGTTTTATTTATAAAATGTTAGTTTTCACAAAATTTAATTCAAACACGTACATAATTGGTGTTATGATTGTGTTGCAATATTCAACTATACAAATTAAATATTTCAAGTAAAAAATTGATTGAACAATTTGTTATTATTTTTCCTTTATATACAAACGTCATAATATTATATAATTCCCAATAAAGCAAAATTCGCAGAAGCAATATAGAAAGAAAAGATAAGATTTACTTGGCAAGTTCTAACTGTCATTGTTAAAACAATAAAGGCCACCTGTTTCTAGAGTACTTAGATACTTTCCGCCTCCGGGGGCGGACCAGGGTCAGTATGGCAAATTTCATTTGAACCGGATAGAGGCTCCATAAAGTTTATCCGAACTCCGAAACACGTGTTTACGCGACTCATCTTTGAAAAACTGGATAAGGACCTTATTTGTATGGGGTTGGTGTACGCCGTACAAAGGAGCATGATGCTATTACTGCTAGCTGGCACCCATTAATGTGATGTGCGCACATAATGTTATTTGATAAAGCCTCATTACCATTAAATATAAAAAGGCTGCCACAAAAAACGTTAAGAAGCAAACAGTATACCATTCAACGTGATGCTGATGTAATAACATGTGTTTGTTTCGTTGAATATAAAGTAAATTGGTTAATGTACAGTTCTATGGGTCTTTTGTTCGTATATTATTTCTTTATGTTATGAAATTTTGCTCATGTTGACGCCGTCTTGTTGCAGTGGCGACATCTGTACGCAATAAGTGTAGGTTCAAATGGTGAATCTTTATATCTAAAATACTGTAGTTAGTTATCGTTCTTTCTTTCATTACCGTCTGTGTACATACTTACTAATACATGATATGTTTTAATTTATTTACTTCTCTTAATTTAACACAAATATGTTTCCAAGTCCTTGCGGCACTAATTAAGTGAGTCACTAAATATTGTAAACGACTTTATGCGCGCCATATTTTATCTGTTATGGCATGGTGATAATCGTTATACATAAGGTAATGTTATTTTACTACTTTTTTAATATCCTATACTGGCTTGTAAGAAGATAGCAACGTAACCGAATCAAAGCCAAGGGATTCAATTCTTACAAGACTGTATTCTTTTTTAAAATATGATATTTTCAATATGCAATGTCTTGAATTCGGGCGGCAAGCTGAAAATGGAGTGACGTATCACTCCATTTTCAGCAGGCAGAGAAAACCTAGTATCGTAATACTAGGTTTTCTCTGCCTAGGCTGTTATACGGGATAAAACATAAAATTGAAAAGAATCCTTTAACATATCAAAATTAAAGATCTGGAACAACTGAACTGATGAACAACCATAGTCTAGCTTAACTATAAGAAACAAGTCATTGCCATTTTAATTCAAGGTTTTTAATGCCAAAACTGTTCAATGTTATAGGCCATGTCCATTGGCCAACATAACATTTAAATATCTGGCAATTCTAATAAAGAACCATATCAGACCAGCTAAACTAAAATAAATAAGTAAATGCCACATCAGTAGACATTTGATGTGATGTGTGATGGGCAGTTTTCGTTGACAAGTAAAAATCATTGAAATTCGCGGCCATCGTAGTGTAGGGGTAGTAGTTTCGGAACAGTTATAATTAGATTGCTTAAATAAAAAAAAAAATCTCTCCGATTAGACAATGACTCGATATGCAACGTTTTCACTCGTTATTCGGGTGGAAAGCGGAGTCTGTTGAATGAAAAAAAATATTTTTATTTTGGATATATTAAGTAGTACGTCACAAAGTTACAAAGTCCACCCAAACAAAATTGTGGGCATCAAATTAGTTATATACTTAGTATGTTTCATAAATGTATGAAGTCTCTTTATTAATATTGTATGCTTTACTAGCGTATTACCTATACGCTTTGCATAAATTTATTACTCTGTAAACTAAATAAGCTGTACTTACATATTTACTTAAAATTCTCGTGATCAAGAGAAACTAATGGTAATCTAGAAGATTTTTAAATAAACTATTTATACAAAATCCGAAACTTATGTGTTGTTATAAGTGTACCTAGCCAACACATTTCGAAATAAATAAAATACAATAAAGAAAGAATCTTGTTATTGGAAAATTGACAGGTTTTTTGTTGGCTAAAAACATAAAGAATTATTTTCGTTTGGAAACAGCCTGTTAGTTATATATTTGATTTATTTTATTTACCCAGTGGGTTGGTTTTCTCCTCGCACGTACTAAACGATATTTGGCGATCCCTAAGACGAGCCGTTTGTCACGTACGTGACAAAGCGGACAAAATGGAAACTTCACTATTGGCGTAACGGACAAATAAATACGTTACCGTTTAGTGTTTTCATATACTTACCTTCCCGACAACTTTGAAAAGGCAATGCCTTTGTATTTATTTATTAAAACTGGCAGCTCTTACGCTTTTATAAAATGTAAAATTTTATTTAGTAAAATTAAATATAAATATGATGTAAACTATTTTGAAACCATTGTGATGCAGTGAGATAGCATCTCATTTCGTTAAAACAAAGCGCTGCGTTAAGTTGCGCCAGATGGCAAGCAATTGCCATATATTCAAGCGGAAATTGGAGAACAGAATGTTTTGACATTAGGTACTTTCCTACTATTATTCGAAAAACAAACAAGCAGCCGATTTTTATATGTATTTTATTTCAAAATAAATGCACAGATATCCTCTTTTAAGTATAAGTGTATAGGGATCCTAAACCCTAATAAAATCCGGAATTAATAGCTAATATATAAAAGAACTTGTTTTTGCAATTTATTTTACACCAAAATTCCTTAAGTTGCATATCTCACACAAGAATCTCAAATGTTCTTTAAAATAGAATATTAATGTTCATATATATATATATATATAAAATAATTATTATTGCCGGTATAATAAAAATGTTAGTTTTAAAACACTAGTAATCTCACATGATCTCTCTCGGTTCTCGTCAGTGTGTCTTCCATTTAAAGATGTTGAGGGACAAAACTGAACGCCTTCTGAAAAATATTGGAGGTACCCAAACTAAATGTTATATATAGGTAAACCAAAGAATATATTACAATTTGAAGAAAACATACATGTCTTAGAGCGACCCTTTTATTTTTGCGTCATACTGGCGTTGTTATGTTTTATGGCATTTCTCTCCAATTGGTCGTAGTGTTTGTTGAGGAGAGCACAAAGTATGATTGGATTCTCTCGTATAGTGTATCTTAGTAACGCTATGTACTCATGCTCGTAAAGTTCGAGTAGCTTTAATAAAGTCACTAAGCACAGTTTAACAAATAAATAAGATTGGGAGTGTCTGTTTGTAATATTAAAATATAAAATAAAAATAAAAAGCTTACTAAATGCACATATATACACCGTGTATACATATATCAAAATCAGGTTTATTACAATTTTTGTCTGTTTCTCTGTTTGTCTGACGGAATTTTCACTGGAAGATAGCTGATGTAATAAGGAGTAACTTTTGTTTTAGAATTCCACGCGGACGAAGTCGCGGGAACAACTAGTATTTGTATACAGCATTAGTTATTCGAGAACTAAGCTTTTGTCGTCACACAGCAATATTGTCGATCTTGCTTTAATGATAACGATTCATGAGAAGCCTCTAAAAATCTAATAACTGACAATTTATAAGGTTAAAGGTAAAAATGTGTTTAGCAATGGTAAGAAGTTGCGTCGTTTATGTGATATAACAGTTTTATTTGTGTTTAACTCAGTTTTATTCAACTCAATAAAATATGTTATGAAATACATTTGTCATATTGCTGTTATTTTCTGAGGTACCTTGCTGCAGTATTGACAAGGGGTAAAGTGTCTTTGAACGATTCTTTATATTTCAATAACTTTTGGTGTAATTTAGAAGGTTGAAAAGATATATCAACGTCGAGTGTTTACAAATAGAACGAGGTGAAAATGATAGCCACTTTCGATATGGCCCTATATAAATAACTCTTCGATAATCTCCGATGCGATTGCAGCGTTCGATACGGCGCTAGGCGAGCGTGTTTGCTCTGAGATTAATGATGCGATACCGGCGCTACGGCGCGGAGGCACTCGACAAAAGGACCTCTTACTTTCTCTTTGGTGCCTACTGGAAAGTAAAATGTAAAAAACAGCCACTTGCAACGTCTGCTTAATGTTTTTACGCAACGACGTTTTTTTATTGTATTGTTAGATCGCACATAATGTTTTGGTGTTTTTTTCTCGAGCGATTTAAACTTTAATTTCATGTGATTAAATATAAGGTTTCTTTCTACGTTTAAGAATAAGGGTAAAGCTCAACGAAATTATGATATGATAATTTGCCTGATCATAGATACGCAAGCGTTAGCGAAAACATACGTCTAGTAAAAACGTTAATCACCGCATACTTATTGGCTAATGGAATTTTCAGGTTTAATATAAGGTCATAATTAATTATTCAATTAAGTAATATGAATTAACTTTACGTAGTACGTACGTACGTACTTTAGTAACTAAAATTTAATGTTACGAGTATGGCCTAAAAAAATAAATTTCATTGTTAGTCTTTAAACGATACATATTAGGTATTAGTATAAGCAATATTACAAATGTTGAAACAAACGTGTTTTATTGGAGAATGAGCTCTTAAATAACAAAGGAAATAATAAGGAAGCCAGACAATCTTATGATTTATTCAAATTATGAACATGAAACGTTAAATAGGAAAGAGGAATCGGCAATCGAGAAATAAATCATAAGTAAGTGAGATATTGTTCCGCGTCCCCTGATCTCTGACAGAAATGGATGCGATGACAGTGTAACAAAAAGAGAATTAAATACACCTTTTTAAAATTTTCCGCCTTTCTGCCAGATAAATGGATCATTATTTTTGTTTATCGCTTTCGTTTTTAATAATTTTAAGCCATTTTTATCTGTTAATTTCAGAATGCCGTATACTTTGTTTACTTTATAAAAATATTGGTAGAAATCTTTATCAAAATGAGAGTTTGTATTTACTTATATATATTATGTTATTAAGAGCTTAAGGTAAAATCGCTATTCGTACGTAATGCTACACTCAAGTTACGTTGACATAAAATATTAATAACCCAAGACAACAAACTATTTGCTAAACTGTCTGTATTTAAAGTGCATCTTGTAGCTTTTGGGTGCACTAGATTTTCAATATTCGCCTGTTGGTCGCATCATAAATCTTGTGAGCGCAAACGCTTCCACGACAACCTGCATTCCCGTTCGTTCCGCCTTCATATTTAATGAAAACGCGGGGTAATTTCAATTTTGTTTAAAGCAGTATATATTAGCAATTTTCTTAGACGGAACATTATTAACTTATTACGCTTTAGACATATGCCAAGGCTAATGCCACAGAAAGTGATGATACAATTATAATTTGCGCCCTGTAAAGGCTTTTCCTATGAATAGACTTAATCAAAGAAGAGAATACTCATTTGTGCAATAACTTAGAAAAACCCTTTGAAATTCATTTACTTGATTTGAGCGCCCAGCGCTTCGAGTTCCTGATTTGACGCGCGGTGACCGATCGTAATAATGGAGCGAGCGGCGTCAATGTTTAATCCAGCGCGCGAAACGGGCCGTTTATCAATCGGCCCAAAAAACAACATATTTCAATATCCGCTGATTAATATTCGCTGCCAGTTCGCCGGCAGAGGCAAACATGTAATTTATGAACTTCGACCGAGCGGTTTATTTCATTTTGCTTTTAAAATTACGAATGTTTGGCGCGACAATTGGCGCGTCGCGTCGCTGCCATCTGTTGCGGCGCTCAATTAACATTTGCATTAGGAATCCTCTTCGGCCTCTCAATTTTGTGTCCAGCTTCACGTATTCTCCGTATAGATAAATTAGCAATTTAATCGAGGTTTACTCTTTAGAAAGCTAAATTGTAGTATCAAATAAGCAATGTTTCATAGAAATATATATACATCGTTTTAGCTTATAAAATATAAAAAAATTACTTTCAAAATAAGTTGTAATAAGCGTATAACAATTTGGACGCAGCTGGATGTAGAACGCATGGCTTAGCGGTGAGAGCACTTGGACGGTTTCCAAAAGGCGTGGGTTCCCGCTGCTTTCAAATTTTTTTATAGGTTTTCAAAAAAGTATGTTTTTAAAATTAAACGTTGTTTTTTTTATAAATGCTTCTAGAGAGATTAGTCATTCTAATTTACTTTACAGCAATATTCATTATAATACATATTAAGTCATATATTCGATAACTCCCAAGAAAAACGCTGCCATCGAGCGTAACCAACGAACGTTTAATAAATTTACGGTTACTAGTATTATAAGTTATTGAATTTCATATACAAAATATAATATTAAATTATCAGGCTTCAAGTTGTAACACCATGCATGAAATACATTTAAGCGAGACACTAAGTCCCGTATCTATTCGCATAAGAACGTTATTTATGGGTGAACTAATTTTAATGTAACAGCAATTATGCTAAGACGGCCATGGTTTACAACGACATGGAACGTAGTCGGTTCCGAAACTGCAGAGAAGTAATAAGCATTGCAATACTCGCGACCGTAAATTAGAATAAGGAGTTTCTCGAGGTGATATTGCCTTCCCTATGCGCCCAATCTAAAAATTATTTCCAAATCACTTAAAATAATTATTTGCACATTTATAATTGTTAATCTAAATAGGAGGTTTGAACACTATAATAAAAATAGAGTTACGATTTTTTCATTCTGAAAGAAATGCACGTTTTGAAAAAATGTCATATATTTTAATAAGTTCTTTGATTTTGGCGATTATTACACATTTTTCCTTATCCGTATTTAGACATTTTTACAGTAGTCCGTGGTCACAGGTAGACCATGGACTACTGTAAAGTATTCGAAACGTCGGGTTCTAAAATTTCTATTTTCGAATACCAAAATTATATGCGATTAATCCGGTTAAAATAGTTTCATTTCAAAATATATCATATATTTTGATTGAATGCCCTTGAGTAATATTTGAAAACATAAACAGTACCACAACAGCAAAGGTTAGTCGTAAAAATGGAACTCCGGTGAAACTTAACAAGCAACTTTTATTAAAATAACAAAATTAAGTCGTTAATTTGTTTGTAAAATTGCGCAGACGGTGAAAATTACTTATTCAGAATGGTGAGACCGCGGCGGAGTGGCAACTTGGCTCCTTGGCAAGTGTCGCGCCGCCTTTCTATAATTCAAGCACCATGCTCGAACTCTGTCGGCAACCCAGCTATTTACCAATTGTCAAAATTGTGCATGCAATTATATATGCAAATACATCTCATTAGGAACTAAATTGCTATACACAATTAGTTAAGTGTTACGGTTCGATAGTTACAAATGTAGCCTACAATGCGCAACTCTTTGCCGAATTGCTCTTAATCACGCCGAGACAACTCTACATGGAATAATTAAATTTGTCGTTTTCATAATTTAGTGTAAGAGTCTTGCTACAAATAACTTTCATATATTACATTTTACGTAAATATGCATTTCTTGTAGGAGGTACATAAATGATTACCAACAGTTAAGTTTATGTAGTATACACATACTTTTTATATTTGTCTAACATTAAAAAAAAATGAAGCTATAAGCTAAGAAAAAAAGCTAAGCTGAGAAAAGAAGCTAAGCTTTTAACACGAATTTAAAACAAATACGAGCAAAGAGCATGTTTTCCATGTATAAAAAAGAAGCCGTAAACATCAATTTCTTAGAAAAAACTATGTATTTCCACCGACTCATTTCTAATAGTATAAGATGAAGTAATAAATTTATTATATTTCACCTTACCGTAATTGGTATTCTAGGAGAACTAATAGGTTTCCCATCTTATAGAAAATCTACTTTCAACGAAGCAATGGAGAAGGATGGGATGGTGTGCCGGCACCGTTGGGCTAACAAATGAAATTAATGCATTTCTCCAGAGAAATAAAATGTCATTAGTTCCACTCGATGAGCTTGCTCCGGCAAAGAATGAACTTTCTTATAAAAACATAGTTTATTAACTGAGACGGCGGTCGATGATATATTTTTTAAGCGGTCCGTCAGTCTGTAGTAGGTACTTGTCGCTTTCTATATTTAATTTTCGCTTTGTAACTTTTAAAGGAGGTTTCAAGCTTTTTTTATAAGATATATTATGTGGTAGACAAAATACCTAGCTCTATTGGCGCATAAAATTTGCATTGTATTAGTAACGTGTATGCCAGTTTATAGAAATAAGAAATTAACACACATGACGTTGTGTGCATAATATTTATTTTATTGTATTTTTAATGTGTTATTATTAACTAGCTGATGGACATTCGTTTGCGTGGACTTCCACGTCTTTATGGTATTGTTTTTTTTGGTGTTTTTTACTTCACGCGTTTCTCCTTCGGCACGCAAAAACGACTTATTTCCAAGTATATTTCGTTTTCCAGTTTACACTCTCGGATTAGAGATATTGCGTATTCAATGCCGGAGCTCAGCGCACCGCTGTCAAAATCCATTCCATCATAAATGGAAATCGAACCCACATTTGAAGTAATTAGACTCTAAGTCCTGGGCAGGTTTAAAAGCTATATTAAAAAAAATCTTATTGAAATCGGTTTAGTAATTGCGAAGGTGTGCACGTACAAACATACAAACAGATAGTCAAAAATAAAAAAAAATCGTGGATTTATATTCTATTATTCCTTACTACGTCCATACTACAATAATATTTAAGGATATTATGAATTAAGGATTTATTTCATCATTTCCTTAAATATTTATTCGTAAACATATACAATACACAGACACATTTTTTACTGTTTTATTACAGTATAGACAATATTAGACATATTTTAAGAAAACGTATAAAAATTTGAAAGCAAAGAGATTTGAAGCCATGCGTTTACATCCGGAAATCCGGTCGCAATACTCTACAGAGATCCTAACAACAAACATAAGTTATAATAAGCGTATAATAATTTCGACGTAATCGGATGTAGACACACAGAACACAAATCAATGGAATACAATTCAATGAAATACAAATATATCCAATACCTTACGCATAAAAGCACTATCCGAGAGCATCTGCTAAGTAACTGTTAGGTTTTCTTCTTTTTAAAAAAGAAATGGATCTTGTTTTTGTGTAGAAAATCTATTTAAATATATTATTTTACAATAACAACAAATAAATAATGATTTATTTTTTAACTTCAAATAAAATAAAAAAAAATATCATTTTGTTTCTATAATAAATATGCCTACTTCAAATTTCTTTATAAATCAAGTACACAGTACCCAAAATGACTATAAACTGTGGCATACAATGGTCTTAGCACAAATACGTATATGGACGACAGTGGCATATTGTTAGAAAACGTGTAAATTATGAGTTGAGCCGGCTTACTACATCGAGTCCGGCTACATCTTATACTACATACATATACCCTTTCTTAGTCGTCGTTTTTATAAACCAAGTCGTCTCATAAAGCCTATAAAATATTTACACTTTCACAAAGTCAGTTTTTTTTAGTTAGTAGGAACCTAGGATCAGGACCTACTAGGCTCCTCCTTCTGTCCAATTCGATTTCGATAGATATTGAGTATTGAGTAGCGAAACCATGGATGGCCCCAATACCGTTATATTATATCGTACAGAAATATTCTAAATGTATGTTTAAGCTGACTGTTTAAAAGGAAAAGTGCTAACTGAGATTAAGCTCAGATCATAAATTTCACGCCTCAATTATTATGTTAACGAACTTTGGTTAACTTATAACATTTAATTTTCTTATTATGTCTGATAAGTAGTTTTAAGTTGAACGGTCTGTTGATATTATACGATGTCGTCCGTCACTCTTCGTCTCCGCCTAGTTAGAGGTCACATGACTTTGTGTGAATAATTACTTTAGAATAAATTCCGAAGTATTAGGTAAGTTTTGATGTAAAACAATAATATCTAATATTTCACAATCTTCAAATTTTTTGACGCCATAGTCAGGGAGAAGCTAATGTCAAATGACAATCCGTACTTCCGCCCGAATTCGAGATATTGCGTGTCGAGTGTCAAAACCCAATGCCGTGCTTTGTCTTGCACCAGAGCGGAGAAATTAAAATAATTTTAATATAACCATTACTTCGAGTGGGAATTGAACGCAATTGCAATTTGCAGGTAAACGTTGTCGCGTATTCACGAAATTTCGACTTAGATTCATAAAAAATTGGCCCTACGAGACTCTACTTTAATAAATATATAAGAAATATATAAAAGCTTTTTTAACAATTTATTGCAACTGGACAATATATGTTAGTACGTAATATGTACGTTTGTCGCCGAAATCAGAACACATATCACAATGTTCTCAGTGATAAATAATAATTAACCTTCTGCGGTGAATAGTCGCGATTAAAAGCTCATTACACTAATTGATGTCCTGTATTACCACCCATTCATTTGTTATGTGGAATCAATAATTTGGCAATTAATAAGTTTTAATTACTTGTACTTAAAATAATTAGTAGCCGTCCAAGACTTAGACAACAATGGTTTACATGTGGGCAGGGTTCGAGACGCAGTACGTTAAAAAAAAATATACGTTTCTAAATATTTTTTATATATGGCATATCATTTGTGAAATTTACTTATAAAAATGTTAGCACATAATCCTTAGATATTTTAGAGACGCCATTGTAGGGTAGTAGTAATCGCTGAGGTCTCTTTGTTTACAACTATAAAAGCGGATAATACTTGAAGGAAAAAAAAAACTACTAATTAATAAAATAATCTATGTTTTATAATACTTTTTCTAAACTGTGAACTTGTACAGCAATATTTTATGATGCGTGACATAAGGTGCATTAAACGAAAAAAAAACCATATTTTCGAAGTGGATAGATTTTCAGATTGGCCCATTGCCATTGCAGTAAAAGTGGAAATAAATCGCTTCGGACACTTTGTCGGCAAATGACCTAGATCAAAAAGAAGACGGGTCAGTACGCCTGGGATTTGATTCTAAATCTTTATATTAGTAAGATCCAAATGGACTAAACGAAACTTTGTTCTATCAAGTCGACATCTTTACGTCTAAAGTAAAGTGGAATTTAGATATTAATGTGTTTTTGTTAGTCAAAATTATATTATAATCGTAATTTATCAATAATATAAATTTTATTTTTAAAATAAACCTCAATGAACGACAGCCTCTGTATGAATCAATATCTGGTGCCAATATAGCGAAATGGTATTAGCTTTCATATTGTAAGTATAGATACGTTTTACGATTGAAGATTCTTCTAATCCATTAGGTTGTCTTATGTTCTATTTTTATATCCACCTTAGTACCAAATGTCTTGAGAAAAATGAGTAATAACGCTTAAATTATTTCTATTAAGTAATGGCAGGTTTATGATTGTAATATCTTTTTACACGCACATTAAGTATGCGCAGTAGAGTTGTGCACTTTGTGATTCAAAGAAGACTCCGTCCCATAAATTATAATAGTGCCTTGAATTATGTATTTAGCTTAAGAATATGTTATATATAATCCTATATTTAGAAAACGTATAAAATAATTCAAACTCTTGAAAACCGTTCAAGCGCTCTGACCGCTAAGCCATGCGTTCTACATCCAGCTACGTTAAAATTCTTTTACGCTTATTACAACTTATATTTGTTGTTAGCATCATGTAGAGAGATTTTTACAAATTTCTGCTAAGCAAGAGAGAATGCTATTTATTAAATATATTTTTTGAACATTTTTTAAAGTGTTATTCCCACACTAAGGAAATAATAAGGAAAAGACATACTTAGAAAACGTATAAAAATTTGAACGCAGCGGGATTTGAACCTGCGCATCTTGAAAACCGTTCAAGCGCTTTGACCGCTAAGCCATGTGTTCTACATCCTGCTACGTTAAAATTCTTATACGTTGTAATGAGCAGTTTAATTTACTTAGTGTGGGAATAACACTTTAAAAAATGTTAAAAAAATATCTTATAATCCTATTTACTATTCGAATAGTTAAAATATAACTTAAATAAGCTGTTAGTACACATACAGTTATTAAAGTTAATTGGTTTATTATTGAATATGGGATGTCAAATGGTTTTTTTTTGTAATAAAAGATTATTTATTTCTTTTAAATTATATAAACATATCGTATTATATAAATAATAATATTTTATAGTTTAATACTATTATAATAAATATTTGATCGATTTTCCAAACATATTATACATTGAACTATATGCAGCCTTTTCTACTTGACGTTGAAGTTATTTGTAAGTTCACGTATTTCCCACATTTGGCTAGAGAAACCGTGAGGACCTCTTAATTCACTAATTGTGACGCAAATAGATGTATTTTATTAGGACATCAGAAATAATTTGAATATAATTACCACCCCTTTCTCTTACCTCAGCGGAATTCGAACCTATAAATGCACTTCAGCACTCATGTCTTAACTGTAACACAGGCGCTATATTAGATGACTGCGGCCGCGTGTAATATGCAGGTTTTAATTTGAACATACAATGTTTGTGAAAACCATAAACTTTCTTTGAATTGTTACATTGAATAATGTTCTGAAAATATTTCTAGTATTTTGTTAACAATATTTTAAAGTGTTATTCCCACACTAAGGAAGTGAAAAAGACATATTTAGAAAACGTATAAAAACTTGAACGCAGCGGGATTTGAACCCGCGTCTCTTGAACGGTTTTCAATATTTCCAGTAGTCTTACTGTGTAGTCTTACCAGTAGTACTGTCGGAAACTTCCTTCCAAATAGAGCTACTGATTGTAGAACAACAAAATTCGCTGGTGTTTCGTTTTATAATTTTTTCAGGATCTAAATTAATATCTATAACGAGCAAGGATAATATTAATAAAATTTTGTCGATTGGGATCAATAATGTTAAGTTAGTAAGTCTATTGTAAGGAAAACTCCCAGTAATACCACTGGTAAGGCTACACAGTAAGGCTACTGGGAGTTGATGTTAATATTTAACAAATTGACTTAATTTTTAAAATTATATATCTTCAAATAAATTATTTTGATCGCAATATGTACATACATTAGCAAATGTTTCGCTTCATATAAATTTCTTTAAATCAAATTATGCAAGGCATGTAACTACTTAGATGTTTGAAGATTTCTTAAAAAATGTTCAATGGTATATTAAATAGTTTGAGAATCGATATCAAAGTTGTAGTAATATAGAGCGCTGCATTCGAATAATTCTCTTGAAAAGTTGTGCGCAATCCTATGGTTATTTTCTACTTAGCATATTATGTAAATTAGGTTTCGCAATATTGTGAGGCTAGGAATTGTTTAAATAGCTCAACAATGAGATATTACAGAGAGCAATTGTGCAATTATGAAAACGCCTAACTTTATTATAAAAGTACTATTTATGTGGATTGCACTTACAAAGGAGCTTTTGTTACCGGTAATAGAATTTAGGTAGCTTCAGCATAAAGTTTAAATATTATAGAATATGGTAATATGATCTTATTTGGTCTATTTTGTAGTCGTTCTCTATTTAAAGTCTTTTGATAAAACAGAGATGTTTGATTCATTGAAAAATAAAATATAATAATCTGAATAACATCTCAATTGTATACGTTATAAAAAGAGTGTTTATGAGATAGATATATTTTTAAATTGTAAGCATGTGGAATTAACTGAAGCTAATTAGTTCTTTGGAATCAGATAAAAACTTAAATTATATTTTATTTAATTTATTTTATAACTATAATCTTGAAATTATGAATTTATTTATTTTATCAAACATATATCTTACATAAATTTTGTTGGATACGTCATATGTGTGGGAAGTGATCAAAAACCTGAACAAGGAATAGTTTTAAAATACAATTTGAGACTTTCCCTTACCTTAGCAATTGTCAAGCTTTGACTACCATAACTTTAAGCATTTTATCACATTGTATACATCCGATGATGTATCTTTCAACTTAAAAAGAAATCTACTCAAATGGAAATACTCGGGAAACTTACAAGTGAATGGACAAGCTTATGTTCGCTAATATTGTTATAGTTCATTGAAAAGAAAGTGAAAAAGGGCAACATTTTGTATAGGCACTCATATTTTTTGGTAGAGCTACTCTTAAAATTAAGTATAACATTTTATTTCACATCGTTATATGAAAGTTGTTCACTTATCTTGGCCTGAAGTGTTTATATTTTTGCACAATGCAACCAAATATCAAATTTTATAGGAACGACTTTGGCATATCACAAGAGGGAATGTAAATTACGAGTCTTTACGTATTATTGTAGAGACCCAGTTACGCCTTATTTTATCTAAATCCCATTCTGTGTCCCGCGCATAAATCGCGCGCTAAGACGCACACTGCGTGAACATTTTCTTATTTCTTTGTAAACGTGCCGAGAACTGTAAATAGAGTTGACCTGTTTATTATAAATTGGACTAAAATAAGTTACTTAGTAAAACATATATTTATGAAACGTATAAAAATTAGAACGCAGCGTGATTTGAAGCTGCGCCTCTTGAAACCCGTTTTAGCGCTCTGACTATTAAGCCATGCATCGTGCTACGTCGAAATTCTTATACGCTTATTACAACTTATGTTTGTTTTTAGCATCTCTGTAGACAGATTGTTTTTTTTTTTTTGAGTTCTAATCCCGCACACACTTAGGATATTGTTTTTCAATATCCTAAGTGTGTGAATAACACTTTAAAAACAATGTTAAAAAAGTAACTAAGTAATCACAATAAATTGAACTTTCGGACAGTTTTTTCTAAAACATACTTTTTTTCTACATTGCCACTTTATTTAGTCAGAAATCTCTCATGGGTCACGTTTACTACAAAAGATCTTATTCTTAAAAATAACGATAAGGATATAAAAAGTAATGGAATTGAAATAATTTGAACATAAAAAATGAACTTCATTTGGTTTCACATCAAAAACATAAATTAGCTGTGTAAACAAATAACTTACTACATCACTTTTGTAACTAGCAAAATTATAGTTTTTTATAATATCGATTCACATTACTTTAAGTAAATATATACAAGCAATAAATTAAAAAAAAAACAATATAAAGGCGTGTGTCTTTTCTTTAATCGTTTGGCTTTAATCATTTTTCGTTATCTTTGTCGTCCTGGCAAGGATATTAGGCTTATAATATGAAAATATTTTAACAAAATTTACTGCTACACCTCTTTCGTGTTTTCTCTACTATATGTGAGACTGGCAAATTATTTTGCGCCTGTCATCGCAAAATCAGGCCATTAATTTATAAAATTAAACAAAAAAATATTCTAATTCCATCAAATCAAATCAGGACACGTGTGAAAATTATGTTTCACTCATAAGGTTTTTTTACCTTGATAGTACAGAAATAATTATAATAATTATAAAAACTTGTTTTAATTCAATATTTTGTAATTTGTAACATGTACTCTGTTAAATGAGGCACATCTAATGGGTTCTTTAATGACAGTATTAGTGTATAAGAAGTAGTTCGTTATACGTCGTGGACAAAGCTGATTTTATTATTTATATTAGTGAATTTTTTATTAATTTAAATTAATGCCATCGTAGCTCAAAAAACACACACATATACGTATCACTCTTCATTACCATAATATTTTTATTTTATTTAATTCCATTTGGCTGTAGAGCGCCCAGCAGCGGTATTCAATTCTGCAGAGTCCTCACATCCGGCAGCGCCGGGCTCCACAATGGAGTCTAGTCTGGCTGCGTTTGGGTGACGTCACGTTCCATATTTCACACACTTAAACCTTGTCGTGTTCTACCATTATACGCCATGTAAGGCCCGGACTTATGGAGTTAAAATAACTTACGTTAAATTATTTTCGGGTTAAGGTCCGCTTTATTACACTATACTTGAACGCATTTTTAGTTCAATGCCATAAATTTCAACAGTATTAAGTGCCATTAATTATTGGGATAAAATTTTGCCAATAGCTAGATAATACATTGTTGTAATGTTAAACATTCTTATGAGTAACATATTTTTATAAAACGTATAAAAATTTGAACGCAGCGGGATTCAAACCTGCATCTCTTTTAAACCGTCCAAGCACTCTGACCTAGCGGTCATGCGTTCAAACGATTTTTTTGAATTGTTTGTGTGATTAACATTTAAAAAATTTTTTTTAGACGTTCTTATTTGTGTTTTATAATTAAATAATAGTTACAATTTTTTTAATAAAACTCCAACATTTTAAGTATTCCTTCCAGAACACCCGCTGCCTCGATGACTTACAGGAGAATCACCATGACCCTCCTGCAGTAGCTCCTCTAGGCTAGGTGGAGTTGAAGATGGTAAAGGTGAAAGGTATTTTCTGCTGAAAGGTACTTTCAACGAAACAAATGTTAGCCCAACATTACCAAATTTTCCTTTAACTACGTACTTATGAATAGTTTTGTTTACTAACTATATACTACACTATACTAGTACTACTACAGTAAGTAACGTATAAAGTAAACATTGATATATATTTTACTAGTGTTGAAATTGGTTTTACCAAACGATAACTCAACAAAAGATGAGCCATAGGTTTTCCCTAATAGTCCCGCAATGCATGAATTATATGCAATTGAAAAAGTAAATATCTACAATATATATTGATGTATTCTTCACGTCTATGTATGGAAATGGCGAGATCTGAATGGCACTTTCTTTTCTGAGCTCGAACATAATATGTTAATATAATAACTTTACAAGTATCGCGTGAAGTAAGTTGGCGTGCTAATCCAAAGTAACACCTATTATATATTGCCGTATATTTACGATACGGAGACTGGATACGATAACTCTAGGTTCAAATCAGTACTTGGAGGAATATTTTTGTCAATACATGTATAGCTATTTTTCTGATTTGGATAGACAAAGTAGCCCGGTGCTTTTTAATGAGTGAATCGGCCTTAATATATGATATTTTTTTAATGAACTCTATGAAATGCACGAGGTAGAACAAGTTAAATGGAATAACAATTTTTCCTAATTACTTACTGACATTTAAGCTCTATACAAGATTTTATTCGAAAATGTAATATTTTAAAAATAAAAATTTAAAAAGGAAATTATACGATTTGGCTCGAACACAACTGGAATCTGGATGAGGCTTAAATTGAAAAGTGGGATAAGGATACAAGGCCATATATATATATATATAATGTACTATTTTTGATGTACAATGCCTGAAATTAAGTGGTAAGTATGTTTTTGGCAAAGCCAGAGCTTTTGAGGAAATTACACATAATTTTCTTTGTTTACTTTATGTTCTTTAAATATTAAGATGATGTCAAATACCGTAGCAATGCAGCTGTACTAAACATAAATCTGGGAATATCGTAAATATAGAATTTAATTCCTGAAAGGGTTGTAGTTATGAATAAAGGTTTATTGCTGCAACAATTGAACGTGATATAGCTTTGTGGCAAATATCGTCTATCAGTTACAAAAGTTACAGGTGTCTTAATAGTTTATATATACAAATTATTGTGATGGCCCTTATTAAAATATGGTATTAATTTAATATGTCGGATGAAAACAAATAAAAAGAACGTTAATAAAAGAAAACATAAAGATGTTGAAATTTTAAGTCCTAAGGGTAATTCGCCACCATTCCCAACAAATAAACCGTATCCACAGACGTGCGTACTCAGATGCTAAACATTTACGAGAGAAACGGAGTCGTTGAAGAGGAACTTTACTGCAGCCCGGTTTTATGTTATGAACACACAAACGTGGCGGGGCATCTTATTTACGAATAATAAAAACACGGAAGAGCAATGAATCTCTGGCCACTTCATTTCGTCTCTTTAATATTATACGTGACCCCTAAAATTTTGGATACACCCGCGCGACGGCTGAGCACTTTTCATTAACTTATGATTACCTGACGAGACCTCTGTGCCATCTTGCTGGGAGATGGAAGAAATTTAAGCGAAGTGCAAAAGTTTTATGATGTTATGATTACTTGCATGAGCCGAGGCGCGAACGTGTCATCTCCTTCTCCTAGTGTCCGGCTGACACTTGTAAAACGTGCATTTTAATATATTTGAATATTTCTAACTATATTTATGACAGTCATACTTAAAAACTTACTAAAAAACATGCGCTAATTCCTACTTCTTACTACCAATACTAAATTCAAATAGACTAAATACTTTCTACTACAATTAACTACCTTACTAAATTAAAATAGACAAGATACTTAGATACTTACTAATACTAAATTAAAATAGATAGGATGCCTTTAAAATATAATAGCTAAGCTTTTGATACTTATTCAAAGCTAGCGAATAATAGTAAAGCAAACTGGATACTTAACAAAGATACTACAATTCCATTTTAAAAAACTACTCGTATTCAGTAAAAGAATCGCTGGATCTCGATTCTGGAAAATGAATCCAGCGAGATTGGAAAAGAAATGCAAAGCAGGCGAACTATCGTCTGATCAGCGCGGTGCGGTACCCACGGAAAGAATCGTATGACATAGTTTTCTATCGATTTCAAATATATTTTGAAATTTACAATATACAATCTGCAGTGCAAATAAATGACTGTTTCTATAAAAAATTGTTATTGTTTGATTTAGATTTTGTTAGAGCATACAACTTTGAATTATCAATCTTTTTATACAATAGCCTTATGAAGTTATTCTAAAATAAAATAATACAGTTACTGTAATCTACAATGATATGTTTATATTTATTACTGTCACGAATATAATGATTTATCAAATATAAAATGTAAATAAAACAAATTAGATTTTCTCTTGATGAAATTATACATAATCCGGTCACAAATGAACAGTATTTCAAGAAATCGCTATGCAAAATTCTTTAAAAATGTATAGAAAAAGAATTTCAATTCGTTATTAATAATTCACCAGTGCAACGTCCAGACAAAGACTGCATTCACATTCACCCCACGAAAACAAGTAGATAAAAATGCAAACATGCGCAATTGTGTTTCATACAAACAGAGGCTGGCGTTTTGGAGGCAAAAGCGTTCCGGACCAAATGTTTTCCCAGTCATATGAATTTAGATCGGCGTTCGTAGGTATTAGGAGCAAGTGGAGGCATTGGGAGACAGGTGAATCGAACTATCGTAGGGGGAAGTTAAAGTTAAGCTGGGCATCGAAGCGGTATGCCGTTGCGTGCACGCGGCATCGCCTCACCATCGTATCATAATGACACTCAGGACAATTGGAACAACAAAATGTAGAATACTCCGACATCCGACCTCTTTAAGATCCCTCCAGCTAGGCATGAGCTGCACTGTCTGTAAATAATTCATGCCGCATATTATTACTTCCAAGCGCCTTGTGTCTTACCCCTAATAAATAATTTAAACAGTTCTATTTTAGATTGTTTAAATTTTCCTTTGCAAAGAAAAGTTTTAAAAATGTGAACTATTAATTGCTAGTTTCATAGCAATGCATCTATTAACATGTAGGCCACTACGGCACAGTGGGACTGCGTCGGACGCTAACCCACAATGAGTTCGATTCCCATTCAGGGGAATTATACTTAAATTATTTGAATTTCACCGCTCTGGTTCTAAAACAAAGGACGGCGTTGAATTCCGCCACTCAACACGCAATCTCTTGAATTTTCGCAGAAAGAGAACGGAGTGTATTGATGCTATACGCTGCGGTGCTAGCTGAAAAATAAAAGAAAAAAATATATCGTTAAGCAAAACAACAAAAGTAAATGAATATATTTTTGACGTACTTGTTCCTTTTTTTAAAAAAAATATTAAGTATTACTGAATTACCTACTAACATAAATAAATAGTCATACAACAAAAACTGCACCTTAATAGTTAATACAAAAGTATTTATGTTAAAACTTACTTACGCGGTATCCGCAAAGAGCCTTGATGCGATTTCCGGAGCACTTTTAACGACGCTTCCTGCACGATATAAATCCGAGTTAGAACACGGTTCTCCGGATGCCGGCGTCCGAAGGCCGTCAATTTTATAAAATAAAGTACTGAGCAAAATGCGCTTGCCTCCTCAGCACGAACATATGCTTACGTGGGATTAAACTAATAAGCTCCATACTTCCAACTTGCTCAACTAACTTTGGCTGAGCGACTTATGAGAAAAGTCCGCTAAAATAAGACTAGGAAAGTATTATTTTAAACTTGATTAATTTTCTTTATTTGATTCATATTTATCATTTTGGTCTTGTAAATTTGTATTCAAATATACTACTGGCTGTTGTTTTGGCGAATAAGCTGCGCTCAGGGAGGCAACGAACCCTCTAAAATGAAATTTTCGTGACATAAAGTAGCTGAGACGATATAATGACACTGGGGCTAACTAAACGCGGGATCTGCTCGCCCTCATGTTTCTAAATAAATTATGAATATTTACCGTCACGTTACGCTTTACTGAAACATAATTATTTTAATCTGACTCCAAGACCGCAATTTTACGGAATTGATGTCAAGAGTGGTCCTTCTTATAAGGCTTTTATATTGCCCTTGTACTCGTAAAGGAGCCTTCAGACAAAATAAGGTACTCGCTTTGCCTACTTACTTGCTTATCTTAAATATATTTAAAAGAGGTTTTCATTGTTACCGTAATTTAGAATTCGGTTTAGAATCCTATTTTATCATTTAAATATCCATGCACAATCACATTGTAATAGGATTTTATATGGCGGCTCTCGGTATTTTGTTAATCACATTTGGACTGAATGAAACACGATGCGTATTTTCAGTTGTGTTTTGTATGCCCAAATTTATTACTGCACTTAAACTTGATTGTTAGTTCCACGTCACGGAGCGGAAACAATTTTATTTTGCACACATGTATGTACCATCCCCGTCTAGTGTAGAAGTAGCTTGCGATTGCTCTACCTCGCTGGTATGAACATTTTTCCGTATTAATTTAACGCTCGTGGGCATGCGGCTTATGAGTATATTATTTCAATTAGGAATGTCAGTCATAACGCATTTCTTTCAAAGCTACCTCAGAGGATGAAAATATTTTGAGACTAATAATTTTGTAAGTTCAACATTTAATTTGAAAATGAAATAAAACACTGTGATAGAAGCTAGCAACAATTTGTACAGAAGCCGTTCATAATTAAACGTACTGCCTGGGCCGGAGCGAGAAATTGAGTTCCATCAAATATGTAAGGCGGTCTACGATGAAAACCTTTTTACGTCCACCGCGGACAGTTTACGCAGGGCCGGTCTAGCTGTGGCTTAGCAGCCTAATAAATTAGTGAAACTCTATTAACAGGAATTTGCGTTATCGCCACTGCTGGCAAATCGCGACTCGCATACTAATGCTGTTGCTTCACAATCACTCGAACTTCTCGTAACGCCCCTGCCTCTTTCCATAATTAGTTCTTTAAATTAAGCTTAAGCAAAATGAAAAAATAAAATCACTGTAAATTCAACAGCGGAATTCATTAACTCATACATCTATTCAAATTATGAAGCTTAAAGAAAACTAGAGTACAACAATGTAAAAAAAATATTTTTCATCAAAAACTTTAGAAAACGTCATTAATCATACTCTTGTAACACGTACTTCTCTACGCTAAAGTAAGCCGTGCCAAGGATAAGCCGAGTTGTTTAACCATTTTAAAAATACAAAGTAAGTAGCTTCAGTATTTCTTTCAGCTGCGAGACTCGTGTAACTTTAGAAGAGATTTGTGGAATAAATTAGTTTACGCATGCTCGTCTAAAAATTTTTTGCAAAAGTAAAACATTGAAAACGGTAGAAATATAGAAAGTGCTTATTCGAATAAATATCAAAAATATTTTCTTGCCGTCTTATATCTCTTGGCCCAAGCAGTGAGTGTCGTAAAGTCAGAAGCACGGTCGTAAACTTATACAACGTTCTTTGTAGCGTCTGGCATACGGTTGACCCTGTCGGTCTAACTACTGTGCGATACACATTGTTAGCAAAACTCATATTGTGCGAGAGTATGCTGGTTTTTGTAGTCCAGCCCTTATGAATTTCTAGTTTTATTTAAATGTGTACAATGTGCATTGCAATACTGACATATGTATATCGACTAACCTTTTACATTGTTATAATTTTCAATTAATTTTTTCTTAAAAACTCTCCTCAGAGATATTTTTATTCAACCGAGCTAACCATTAAAAACATTACCATTAGTGATACTGTTATATTAATAAAAACATTTTTTCATGATTTCTTAAGAAACAATGTTGACAACAAGTTACAAGACCTGTACGCTGAGAGATTTTTTTTAGTATCTTTTTTACATCACTCACCCGGGGTACTCGGGACGGGACACTCAAAAGAGGTAAAATATTTGAAATTTCATGATTTCAAAGTAAAAAAAGAAAACAGGCATCACGCTATTCTTTGTATCCACCCAAATTCGAAACATTGAGTGTTGGGTGGTGGAACTCAACGCCGCGCTTTATCTTATCACAGCGGAAAAATTCAAATAATTTAAATATAATCATTACCGCGAGTGAGAATCGAACTCGATAAGGTCATCGACCTTATCGATGAATCGATATGATATCGATAACGATGAATCCTTAATGTTAAGTGAGTGCCAATTTTTTTATTTTGAATATGTATTTTGCTTACGTGGAAATAAAATAACTGTTAAATTATCTTTAAGTATAGTAAATTCTATATAAACTAAGTATTAGGAACTTAGATCGCATTAGTCAGAATAAGTGGATTAAAGAATATCCGGTACATCTGTGGGCACAACTCATCCAAAGGTCTCCCGCTGAAACCGTATTAAGTTGGTTTCTAATAATTGTATTTTCCTCTTCAGCTTGTATTTCAAATAGGGAAATGATCTAATAAAATAAACAAGATAATTTTCTATATTTACATATAAAATAGTCATTTTTTAAAACTATCATACTAGTATTACATATTTAAAAAGTACACAACAAAATATGCCTAACTCTAGCAACATTTTAATATAGATCTAAGCGTTTGTCTTATTTATAACCGTGTAAATGAAAAAATATATATGCTTTTGGATGTCAATTTGAAGTTTAGGGTCGACTTGATTAAATAAATAATAAAGTTTTATATTGCTTACTCTCATAAAATCAGGTAAACTCAACTAAGTTTTACGTCTTATACGTAAAAGTTTTAAGAAGCTAGTTTAAATCGGTGCTTCCATTAAAAGTTATACCCGAAAAAGCATAAAAGTGCTTATGTGCAACATTTTCCAAAAGGAAAATATTAGTTTAGTAATGAGAGCGCAAATGGCAGTACATATCTCACTGGGGATTATTAAAAAGTAGTAAAGCCGTCGTAACACCTTGAATATATTTCAGACACTGTAAAAAGAAAATATTTTGTTTTCAAAGAAATTGCGCGCACATCATCATTACGCTGCGTAATTTTTTCGTATGTGCCATTCCCGTGCCAGTACTTTTATGCCTTCCTTCCATAAAGACAAAAGGGACTTTGAAGTAAAATCACGTACATTTTTTGCAACTTACTTAGGAGAGATTCAGCCCCTTGCCTTCTATGTTAATATTTTCTGGGAAAACATTGCGGGGACAACGCATGGAAATTACATTTAGGTATTTGCTCGCAACGTGTACACTGAGTGTGGGTAGCTATATTATATTTTACGTGCAAAGAATATAATAAAATGCTTAGGACGTCACTCCGGCTACTCGTGCAGCCCGCCCTTCGCACTGTTTAATTAACACGACTCGAAAATACCCGTATCGAAGCCATGCTTCAAAACAATTCCAAAGGTTCAAAATAATCAGAATAATGAATGTAATTGCTGTTCAGATTTGAAATGTAATCTTATTATCCGCTTTACATTCCTTCCTGCGAATATATCATCTCAATAATATTTAAATACGATGTATTTTTATATGTTATGTCAGCGAAATGGTAATATGATAGAAGCGAAATGAAAACATATAAATTATTCACTTATATGTTTTATTTAGCTACTATTTTGTAATATTTTGATCGGAAAATGCATATGTTTTTTTTACTACAAGTACTTTTAATATCTAAGTTTATTGAAACTAATAGATGCCTTGTGGAGAATTATTTTTCAAGTTTATTCCCCATAGTCTTCAAGCCATAGTCTTAATTATTTCATCACTTACTTAAATTACATATTAATACTATAGCCCATATATTGTAGCAAAATTTTATATCATCATATAAAAACGTTATACTTTATTCGTTTAATGTATTTCTAATGTTATTAGAAAATATTGAAATACAAACTTTTAGTATATCAAATGTGTGCCCCTTCCGCATAATTTTCATAAATAGGGGTTGAAAGCATTAATATGAAGATTTCTTTTTAATGCTATGTATTTTTTACGTTTTATAATCGAATACTTCTAACCATTTACTTTCGTAATTTATTTTACCATATTTTAGTACTAATACAAGTATATGTACATTACCTTATATTTAAATTGTTATTTCATTAATTAAATAACAAATTATTTTGTACAAACCTAGATCTAATGTAATTTCAATTACCAAAATCATTTCTATTGTTTGTAAAATATATTAGTCTCTAGTGGAGATCGGAGTGTTTGGAATCTAAGTTCACTCTGACGGGTAGTCAGAAAGCTATGCGGGGAAAAGCGTGAAGCTGAATAAAATACAAAATAATATAAGGGTTTAAAAAGATAGTGTATATTTAAATAATAATAAGCCCAGTAATATAAACATCATCTTTCTTTTTTTTACCTACAACATTATAATTAACTAATAAGTGTATCAATTTCCATATATCTAAATTTAGTTTAATTAACAGAAAAACTTCCTTCCATCCGTCTGTTTCAATTTGTGTACTTGTATTAACATATTTTAAGCAAAATACAATGTTTTTTAATGAGCATAACGCAGGAAACGGTATGCTATATTTCACTTCAATAACACAAGTTTTTTGTCAGTATATATTAATATAGCTTGTATAAACAGCTTCATGCTTTGGCCCATGGGTTAGACAGAGATAATCTAATGTCAAGACAATCTAGTCTCCGCTTGCCACCGTGTAGTGTCGCGCTTTATCAGGAAATGAAAATAGTTTAAATATTTTTAAGTAAATAATTTAAATAGATTGCCATCAATGTCCCAATAATGCACCCCAAACTTAAAGAAAAAACAGAAAAAAGTAACACTAAAAGATGGGTTATAATTAACCATTTGAATATTCTATATTTTTGTAATTATCTATGCTATAATAAATTTATGTCTGTACAGTGAATATATCTTCGAAAAAAAAAACAATTTAGGTAGTGTGAAAACTGTAAGAGAATATATACGAATCTATAAGTTTTACAATATTTCTGTATGTCTGTATCTGTTACATTTTCGTAGTTACTGGATCGATTTGAATAGTATTTTTTTTGTTGTACACCTATTAAGCCTGAACAGACTATAGTTGAGGAAATAAATAGGGTATAGTTGAGTAAATGCGCTGAAAAACGTTATAGTTTATTCGTAATGTATTTCTAATGTTATTAGAAAATATTAAAAAACAAACTTTAAGTATGTCAATGCAATAGTCTGATATGGAAGACTAAGAGACAATAAAATACCACTATAATGAATTTTATTATAATTTGGGGTCAGTTGCATGGACAACATGTAGTTTATGAGGGTCTAGGGATGAACATAGGGTACATTCTTCTGGTATTCTTTAGTTTTACCAGGAATAAAGTTAGTGTACAAGGTCGCTGAAAATACGCAATAGCTATAGTTCACGCTGGCGAAGCCTTGAGCGGATCGCTAGTAAATCTATATTTACAAAAATAACGGTGCTACTATTCGTATACTATATATGTTTCATGGTTAATTGATTATGCTATCCTTAGTGAAGCCAAGAGTAAAATTGTTATCGGTTCTAAATATAAGATTAAATGACAAATCCAGTTAGCGAATTTGTGTTTTCCTATAAATAAGTTATTTAATAATTGCTTTATTTGATCATAGGGGTCCAGTATCCGGACGCTGGGCAAAACGGTTGGCGGGCGGTAGCGGCAAGAGCGGTCGGCATGGGCGGTCGGCAACGGCGGAAGATAAGTAATAATGCAGTTAAGTGCCAGTCTGCCGCACATTCGGTCTCCCGGCGGCCTATCAAACTGCAATATCGTTTTATGAGCTGAGTCATTCCGCCAACAAACATTAGTGACTCCTTGCTCAATGCTCGAGTCTATGAAACATCCTGGTACTTCGGTGATTGCTAATGTAAAATAAATGAGTTACAAATTTGAAGTGCTTCATTTATTTCACTAACTTGTTTGTAGATAAGACATTATTAATTGCGAAAACTAACCAGACAGTAATTTTAAGAAATATAACAAATTTCGTGCATAGTAAATTTTTCATTGCAAGGATATTGCGCTTAATAGACAGTTCAGGATACAAGTGGCCAATAACTGGCGAAATGGAGGCGAGTTCATTTTGTTCTAGTCGGTCAGCTTGCAGGCTAAGATTTTTTATGTATATATGTATGTATATAAAACATTTTAAAACACTTTTTAATTAAACGCAGCAATGTTTTACAGAGCGGCTTCAGATAACACTGCGTAATGAGATCTTGGCCGTGAATCATAGCTCTCTGGGGCGGTTCTGGCGTCATACTTCCAAGGATCACGACCATTGGGATATATATATATATATATATATGTATATATATATATAAATTTATGTATATTTATGTATCTTTATAGACTGTTATGTCACTATAACAAAATGAGAGCTTTCTGTAATTTTCCTTTAATAAATGAAAAGTCGAATAATATTTACAAAGATACTGTTACTAGTTACGTTTATAGAAATCTGTTATTAAAAAAAAACAAAGTATATCCATATCCGTTCAAAATTCAATACAAGTGACTTTAGTGCAATAAAAATATACTTATTTAAAAAAGACATATTTAGAAAACGAATATAAATTTGAACGCAGCGGGATTTGAACCCGCGCCTCTTGAAAACCGTTCAAGAACGGTTGAACGGCTGTTGCGTTCAAATTTTTATACGTTTTCTAAATAGGTATTTTTCAATTTCCTTAGTGTGGGAATAACACTTTAAAAAATGTTAACAAAATATATATACTTATTTTTCATATTGTATCCTTATATGTGTATTTGCACTAAATACAAAATGTCCAACGTCTAAAGTAGAAAAATTGCGAAATTAATGTGTAGATTTAAACACTAATAGAACTAGACTTAATCGACTCGAACTGTAAACTGTAAAACTATATAGAAAAACATTTTGAGCTATGGATCTGTTTTCACTAATAGGCTTCGCAAATTAACATTCGTACCGTGTACATTACGGGGTGACGTTTTTGGCGGAATATTTTAGTGTTACAGGAAGTTAGGAGTTCGTAATTAGTTAGCAACCAGCAGGTGGCAGTGTCTTTGCAGTATCATCACGTTCCATAACTTTTTCATTTGACGGGTACACGAACAACTTTTCCATTTCTTTTTATTAACATTGTAACGAAAATGAGAGTAGGCTTTATGAGAAACGGATACCTGATGGGTTTTCATAAAATATTACTGTCGCCAAAACATTTCTCTACGTGAAACTAATACATTTAAACAACGCTAACTTGTTATTTGACTTTGTTTAGGTAATCATATAAATTTAACGATTTTATATAAATTTATTTAAATGCTGCAACCGATATTTCATAATGCAGGCTGCAATTTTTTTAAAAACAACCCGTAAATACATATCATCACAGTACAGACTAAATTAATATTATTAAAATCACACTTTTTGCTAACATTTCTTTCAATTCGATATTATAGCTACTTTTTTTTACTAAAGTAAAAATAAAAAATGTGTATAAAATTGTATGGTGGAGCAGGGTTACAGAGTCTGACTATATATGCAATAAATCGATTCCCACCCGGGGAAACAATTATACGGGCATATGACGAATTAAGGCAGAAGGATCGAAGAACGGAGTGTCTTGGCACTACATAGGTTTATCTCTGCCTACCCTGATATGCGGGAAAAAGCGTGAAGCTGAAATATATCTAATTAACCTATTACTTAGTTAATGCTTTTATCCAGCCACGATTATACTTGTAAATCACAAACTTCTCAACCTTTAATGAGACGTTCAGAAAAATACAAAACCATGTTTAGAATAAAATCATTTTGCTCTTTTGACTGCTGTTGTAGAAATTATCTCGGTAATATAATTTTATGTGAACGCAACGAAAAGGAACATTAAAGCAGCGATGAAAAGTATAAATTTGGGTATTCTGTACGCCAAACGAAATAGCCCCTCATTTTTTACCTCTCACCTTATTTTTGCAAATTGTCTGAGATGAAAACCGTTTAACTTAGGTTATCGCGTTAAGATTACAATGAATCTTTAAGTTACTAAGTCCTCTTGATTTCAATTCGAATAATATTCAAGAATAATTGAGTTACACTTCTTAAATTTATCCATTGATTTTAAAATATTTTATTTATATTGTGATTCTAAAACTGACCATTTATGTGTGGTGATACTTTTAATCGATATTTTAATCTAGATCAAGATCTTTTTAATCTTATATAATTTTATGAAACTTATGTAATTTTCAATAGGCTTGTAACCTATGTACTTTTAAAATTATGTCAAAGACAGTAAGATATAGATTAGTTATTTTACCGTCTATAATATGCTAGAAATATATAAATACGCTACAAGGTAACAATAAAAATATAATTAATCTAAAACAGTGAAAGTCGGCATCGGAAATTAGTAAATAAGTAAATAGACAAGGCGATACGAAACTATAAAACGAATGTTAGCACTTTGCTAATTTTAAACTGCCGTCATCACAAATTACAATCTCATCGGCCTGGCAGCGTCGCGATAAGCATCTTTTTATTCCTACAAAAGGGACTTGCGTTGCAATCGAATATCCTTGGGTTGATTAGTAAGTGCCCTAGAGGCCAGATTTCATGAAACCAATTGCCATTCATGCGTAGGCGAAAGTAATCGCTAGGGCGATATTATTTAAATGTTATCTTTTTTCGATACTTTTCCCCGCGTTAATACATTTACGTAATGTTATTAAAACTGAGCTTAACTATTCGGAAAGTTCAGATTCAATCTTATAAAACTTCATTACATACATAGTTTTAAAATTTTTAATTAAGAAATTGCTTTTATTCAGTTCAACAACTAATATGTAATATATAAGTGTTTTAATTTATTATTCTAAGTCAAATTGAGCATAAAGTTTTTTTTTTTTCAAATAAATATAGTCAATCAAACTTGAAGTATTTTACAATGTTTTTAATTATCAATTTATAGAAAAATGAATAATTCCCATTGGCTTCGAGAATAAAATGTTTTTGTTTTGCTATGCAGTTTTTTGGCACGCCATGGTTTTCGTCGATACTTAAGCGTAGTTAAAATTCCGCTGCACTGGGTTAGTGGGGCGGTGGTAGAAATATGCGAGTGGTATTAAATAATTGGTCGCGTGCCGACCCCGCGGCGCCGACAGTGTCAACGGCACTGCATGAGGCGCACTGCGGTACTATTTGAGCGTTAGTCTTTCTATCAGCTCTTGCGAATGTTAAACGACACATTTACATTTAAGACTGTCATATAAATAACAAATACTAAAACTACATACATGTTTACTTTTAAACTTAGCAGTATTAGTTTCATTTTTATTCAAATCTTTAGAAATGATAGCTGTGTGTGTAGGTACAGTTTTATCTGCATCCTATCGATTAAAGTACGGGAAAGAACTTTTATGTACATATATTAGGCACTCTAAGTCTAAGGTTTTTTTAGTCGCTCTGTAAACAGTTATAATAATTAAGACATTTAATATTAAGTTTTAAAAACAAATTGTGAAATAAATATGTGTATGGAGAAGACTGTAACCGTCTTAAGTATTTACAATATAACATTTTTATAAGATTACCTGCTTGTATCACACAACACATTCACTTCACGTAAAAAATAAAATCTATCCTCCATCCCGACGGTGTACGGGAAACAGCCGTGGCTTATCCGTAATTCCGAGACCGGTGAGCGGTCTCAAGAAATTATTAATGCACAAAATGATACGAAGACCGGATTGTAAGAGAATAAACTTTGTTGGGGCGCGTGATTTTACTTCAAAGTGTTTTTTTTTATTTGGCTCCTCAAATAAGAATGCGAAAACAATTTTGTTCATATCGTGTACATAACTTATTTAGAATACAAGAAACAGTCGTTCATAGCTCGCGGCGTGCAATAAAATCGTCTAAGCTAATAGACTGCTCTTTGTTTGCATCGAGTTGCTGGAACTGAGGATGTTTCTATAATATGCCAACGTAGTATTTTGTACAAAAATATCTATCTTATACTGTATACCTAATATTGTATAAATATCGTAAAGATTTTGGAAGCTTTCCTTTAATAATTATTTTTTTGCTGAAAAATAATAAATTATTTGAAAAAGACATTTAGAAAAAGTATAAAAATTTGAACGCAACGGGATTTGAACCTGCGCCTCTTGAAAACCGTTCAAGCGCTCTGACCGCTAAGCCATGTGTTCTGCATCATGCTACGTCGAAATTCTTAAATTTAAAAATTTCCTAATTGTGCAATTAACTCTTTAAATTTTTTTAAAAATTTTTAAATATATAGCATTCTCTTTTGCCAATCGATTGTTCGTAGAATAATCTTTGGGTAGCAGAAATTTGTAAAAATCTCTCTACAGACATGATAACAACAAATATAAGTAGTAATAATCGTATAAGAATTTCGACGTAGCTGGATGTAGAACCCATGGCTCAGCGGGCAGGGCGCTTGAACGGTTTTCAAGAGGCACGGGTTCAAATCCCGCTGTGTTAAATTTTTTATACGTTTGCTAAATATGTCTTTTTCAAATTCCTAGGTGTGCGATTAACACATTAAAAAATGTTAAAAAATAAAATATTGAAAATTATAGAGAATAAACTGTACACTTTGTTTTAAACTGACTCGCAGAGCAGAAAATTTTAAAGACTTTAAATATATACATTGTCCCGAATGAGAATCGAACCAACAACCACTGCGTTAAGTCAGACACTGTCTCACTACGTCACAATGCAATATCACAAAACCGCTTTTCGTTTAAAAGATAAGAAATAAATATACTTAACATCAGACCAAAAGTTCCCTTAGCAATATAAAAAGTAAAACTGTCAGTTCATATTAAATAAATACTGTATAATGCTATTTTAATTAAATACAATAAATAAGCGGTGATGTGCGTGTAGTATAATTAACCGCTTAACGGGGATATCGCACGTTATGGAAATTAGCAGCATCGCATTTATTATACTAGTTGATGCCGGCTATTCCGTTTGCGTGGGCTTTACGACTTTATGGCATACTACTTCCATTTACCACGTTGCCACGATGACGTTTGGGCCCAAAATTATAATAACGTCCTATAAAGTGATAATTTTCTTGTTTCTATAATTTCAAATTTCAAAATTAATTATGCCCTAAGACTTGCCGAGATTTAAAATTTATCAAACAAAGAAGTTTTATTCTAATCTGTCCAGTTGCTACGGAGATGTGCGCGTACAAACAGACAAAGGGACACACGAAATTTTAAAAATTATATATTCATATTCTATTACTGTTTTTTCATCCGCCTATATGAATTTTACGTTTTACTAATGAAAAAAGATAGAAATGGAAACAGTAAAGGAAGAGTCATAAACTCTTACCGATATTTCAAACGAAATCTAGTGAAGCATAATTTTATTAACATTTTCAATTTTTATTGAAATGATATTGCTGAGAAGGAAAAAAGCCATGCTTTGTTAAATATTTTAAGCATTTATATAAATAAAATTTAAACATTGTATTAATAATGTACGTTAAATCACAATGCACTCAGTCCATTTATACAATATGAATATTACTTTCCTGCAACGAGTTCAATGTTTGTAATAAGATCTATTTACTACCTTGTAAATTTATATAAAACGGATATAAAATATATTAATTGAACAATATCAAACAAAATTATATATATTCTCATAAATCTAGAAAACATTAGTCAGCCTGAGTCAAGAAATGGCGTCTTAAGCAAACAAATCTGGGTATAGGGTAACATAATTTCATAATCTTAACGACCTGCTGGCCGCGTAAATTGAGGATTTTAGGGTGTTCCTCCCCCGAGGGTAAACACTTAGCTGACCAAATCTTTACATCTTCGTAGCAGCGGGAAATAATATACCCAATGATGCCTAAATGGCTTTTGACCATTCCAACTTAGTTGTCAGTAAATGGAATGTGTTCGGGCGATAACTTGCACATCTGTGTTGTGATTGTACAGATTTCAGTTACATTTATAAGCTAAGAAGTAAGTCTTGTGTTCGTTTCTTGTTTTTATTAAAGAAATTTGCAAAGAATTTTTCGTTTGAAATTTCTCCTAATTAAGCTCTTTACGAGGTGGATAGAAAATACACGAAAGATACATCATTCAGTCGTAATAGGTATTTGCAATTTGGCTGCAGCCTCTGAAATTTATTAATAATTTATTGTACACGGAAGCTGTCGCGTACAAAGTAATGCGTGCTCAATGTCACTTAACTCAATATATCTACAACCACAATTGAAGCTTCAATCCTTATAATCCAATAGAATAATGAAGATATTAATGGATAATATCAAAGTTTAAACCGTTGTTCACATCGGCTCGAGCGCAGTCATTAATTTAATTAACGTACGACTCCACTCGCTCTGATGTACTCTGCGAGACAGATAATCATACTAAATGACTTTTCGATCCCGCTCAATGATTTTATTCTCTATGATCGATGTTATTAACGTATATTTTCTCAACAATTTTATAAATGCTTTTGAGCATAGAGCATTTATAGGCGTAATAAATAAAATGAATATTGCAAATATCGTGATGAACTTAAGAAACTCATTTATAATTTAATATACTAGTACTTTAATACTCTTGTGATGAAAGCGAAATAAATAGCACTCAAAATACTAAGTTATAAATACGGTTACGTTGTGTTCAATATACATTGAAATACGAATACGCGAAAAGTTTTAAGTATTTTTTACCGGAATGGCTGATGAAAGTTTGCCAATAATGGGTAAAGAAGGCAGGTTAGAGTTAAGTACAAAATATATGCATTATACAGTGATAAATAGGTTTGAAGATTTAAAGCACGAGTAGAAGAACGACTTTGGAAGAGGTGGAAAGGGTGAAAGTGTCAAGACCGTAACTTTTTGGTGACATTAAAGTCCTAGTCCAGTCTCAGTTATGTAAGGTAGGCAAAGTTTATGTAAAGTGTATGTTTTGTATTGTACTGGACAACTATCTTAAGCACCTTATTGTACTTTGACTTGGTCGTTTCTCTAATTTCATTTATTATTTTGTTAATTTTAAAAAAAGAAAAAAATAATAATATATATAGAAATCTTGAATAATACAGAGCTGATAGAGCTATAAGATACAAAAGAGTATAGGTTTTCAATTCTATAAGTTTTTTTTCTGTAAATGAAAGAAGTTTTTCAAATTAGATCCCACCAAAACACTATATACTTTATGAAATATAAACATTTATCGAAATGTTTACAAGTCGTAAATATACTAATTTGAAATTTTCCACATAAATAATTTACTTTACGTAGAATTTGTGGACTAAATGAGACCATAGAGTATAGACAGTGGCTAAATTGAACGAAAACATTGAAGTTTCGTTTTCATTCATTTAATTAGCCGGAGTTTTAACGGCGCCGCCGTGTCGCTTCACAATTTACTCGCCCATCCATTTAAATTTTTCACAACATTTTCAGATTTCGATAATATTTGGACTGCCTTTGTTTCAATACACAGTTTCGTAAAAAATATTTTTCAGCTTGTGTCACTGACGCCGTCATACGGGACATATAGTATAATAGAATGCAAAATAATTGACAAGACCAAAAATGTTTTATTTGACATCGAATTTGGTATTTTTTATTAATTTGTACATTAATTTAACTTTTAATCAATTTGTGTATGAATAATAATTTTTGCTAAACAATTTTGTGTGCAAAAATATTTCAAATAAAAACAAGCGTTGTTAAAAATTTCCTGTTTATCCTAAACGAATTAAAAAAGAGCTAGGAGTTGAATCCTATGAGAATTTAAGTGTGAACGAGTTTTCACCTAGTTACAGTTTTCATCAGAAATTTATAGTGGTCGCAATTTTAAATTAAATTTTATCGCTTGTTGCTAAGTGCTTTCTGTAAGTGCCTCTGATACTTTATGCTTCCGAGTGTGTATCTTAAATTACACTTATTACGGGAATGAATTTGAAAGTGAAAATTGAAATCTATCGTTACTATAGTTTTAACATTGATATATGTATATGTATAAATTTTTATCTTATTATTGGACGTCGCTTGGCGCAGACCGTTCAGACATTTTGGATGCTGATTGAATGTATTGCATACAGTAGTTGTAAAGTAAAACGTACTGAGAAATTAGAGATAGCAGAGAGTTCTCCACTTTCCACCCGAATCCGAGACATTACATGTTGAGACGTGGAACTCAACATCTCGCTTTGTCTTGACACTATATAATTTAAATATAATGATTTGCCCAAGTGTAATTGGAACCCACCACCATATTGTATAAACGTAGCGCCACGATGGCCTCAATATGGTTATATATTTTAATTGCTAAGTTTTACTTCGGGTCTTCAAGGAAGCTATTAAAGTTCAACACATTTTTAATTCATCATCGCAGATAATTTAATATATTTCAGTGAAGGTTTTAGGTAATATTCTCATTGCCTACTCTTTCCTCCACTCCTTGCGCGATATAAACGGACGACCATTGCGAACATTTCATTCCGTCACAACTGCGGTGCGATAACGAATTATTTGTTCAATAAATAATCAAAAGTCAAGCGTGGTGGGACAGCATCTGATGTGGAATGAAATTATATTTTTATTGTCTTTATTTTCCCGCGGTGGTAAAACTAGCCCTTAACGTTTTGCCTTTCTTAGCGTTTGGGAAAATCGAAGCAACTGCACACTTTTTCCATAGTCCTTATACAGAGTCCTATATTCATCTATAGATGTAAGAATTTAAACAAGTGAACTTTGCAAAAAAATAATTAAAATTAAATGAATGTTAAAACACTTTTTTTTTTACTTTTTTTAAAGTGTTAATCGCACACTTACGAAATTGAAAAAGACATATTTAGAAAACGTATAAAAATTGAAAACCGTTCAATGTAGCGCCTCTTAAACGGTTTTCTAGAGGCGCGGGTTCAAATCCCGCTGCGTTCAAATTTTTATACGTTTTCTAAATATGTCTTTGTTAAAAGATTCGTTGATATACTAATGTTGAAAATATTTCGTCATATATACGTAGTTTTAAAATTAAGTAAAAAATGTTCAAAGATTCGTAGCCCAGCCTAGCCTAGATTTGTGCGCTTACAAAGTGTGTACATTTCGATTTCATATAAAGGAACCTAATTTATAGAAAATTCGCTTACATTTTCATGTTAAGTAAGAGTAAATACTACTAATAAACGGAGAAGATAGATCTAATTGTCTATCTATCGTATATAAATGTTTTTATACCGGTAACACAAATATTGTTTCCAAATAATTTCAGATTGGTTGTGAGTTGGATTCATGCTCGTAGGAATGATTATATTCGAAAATTATTTTTATTTCTTCGCTCTGGTACAATACAAAGCGCGGCGTTGAGTAACGTGTCTCGAATCTGGGATGAAATGTGGAGAACGGAGTTTCTTGACACTAGTTTCTCTACCTTATGCGTGAAAAAATGTGAAACTGATTTGCTTTTCTTTTTTGTTAATACAGCCACTGAAATAAAGTATATATAATGCATAGGTTGTAAAATATATGTACTGGTACTACATGAATTCCCTTTTTAACATGTAATATGTAATGAATATTCTATAAGAAGCCCGAAGCAATAGATAATGTAGAATTTTACTACACTAAAGCAGCGGAACGAGAAGTTGGTGAAAAGATGAAAATATTTTGACCTCCAATACTCGGATGCTGAATATTTAAAAAGTCCACAGCTACAAAACGGAAATTCTTTTACAACATTAATTTCATATTGCGATTGCCTTCAAATCGTATCATTTTCTACTGCTTATCATAATATAAATCATTTTGTAAAATGTATTATTATATTTTAATACTTTTACACCTTTATTCCTGTTTTATACTGTAAAAGCATCAAATTACCTAATTCATAAGGTAAAAGAAAAATTCAATTTAAGTAATACCTAAACTACAATTTTACTTTGTAATTGACTATTATTATCTAAATTAAATTATATATAATATTATTTATTTATCACACCCAATGCGTTATAATCATCTTCGAAAGCAAAACAAAAGTAGAAGTAATACAAACTGAAAAACATATATTTAGAAAACATATACACCGCTGGGCTATGGAACGCATGGCTTGGCGGTCAGAGCGCTTGAACGGTTTTCAGGAGACGTGGGTTCAAATCCCGCTGCGTACAATTTTTTATACGTTTTCTAAATATATGTTTTTCAATTTCCTAAATGTGTAAATAACACTTTAAAAACAAATATTAAAAAAATAATATAAACGGAACCTACGACATCTCTAAATATTATCACTAATTTATTAATCAAGTGCAGTTTTCACTATTGTATTTTGGACTATTCTTAATATTTAGCGTTTATTTTATTTCAATCGGTTCATAAATAAAAGTGTTACAACAATTTAACATATAAATTTAAGCAAAGTATGCTATTTAAGTAAGAACAAGGGTGGGCGAAAAATCGATAAGTCGTGTAGTTTACACAGACAAAGTTGCTGGCGGGTCACTAGTTGTATAAATATAAAATACAAGTCTTTTGTATTATAATCCTACCAAAATGAACCTACAGTCCTGACAACGTCGTAGATATAATACAAAATCCTTATTTTTTCTTTGAAAATTTGAAAAGGCTTGCAATAATTTCATTATAAAAAGGTACGCAATAACTTCAATTACATAAAAGAGAAACAAATAAAAATGATAAAAAAAAACACTTCTGGGCCGAATACAGGTACAAACAAAGCAATATTGGATATTGTACCCTTCTGCCTTCAATTTCTAAATTTAATAATCTATGTATTTGGGCTGTAGTCGACTGTGCGCGTGGCACAGTGGTCGTAAACCATCGTAGGTTTACTAAATGTCAATGTACAAGGTCGAGTATTGATTGGAGATATCATTTTTTTTAGCTTTACACTTTTTCCCCTATAGCAAGGTTAAGAACCTCAGCTCAACGCCGCGCTTTGTGTGTTAGGTACCAGAGCGGTGGAATAGAAATATTTTTAATACAATCATTCACTCGAGTAGGAATCGAACCCTCCACCAATCGCGTTTACAATCGGATGCCGTCCCACTGGACTAGACTTTAGATAACATTATTATCATTATGAATACGTGAAGGAAATACTGTGTACCTTTTTCTAAGAAAATTATGCGGACGGAAGTATTGCTTGATATTTATATGGATATGGCGAGTAAAAAGTCAATATTTTTTATACAAATTTTATATTGAAAAATATATATAACACACACTACTCTGTGTTCGAAATACACTTTTGTCTAAAGTGAGATACACGTTACTAGAGTAACGCGGCTGATACGAGTCAATGGGTATTGTAATCACTTGTTTTAATATATGATAATATTTATAAACTTTTGTTTTGGCACTTTATTGTTAAGTTTTGCTAAAATGAGAAAGATTGGAAATCATAACTATATGCCAGGATTCTGTTGAAGTATTTTTAAAAGACACATTTCTGCATTTTGATTGAAATCATTTGATTTGAACGAGTTCATTGAGTTTATTGTTCGTAACTTAACCATTAAATATCATTCTTTGTCTGTTACAAGACATTATATTTTACATTATTATTACATATTATTATTATATTATATTATTATATTATTACATATTATTACATTATATTTTTGGTACCATTTTGGGAATAATTTCGGCACATAATTTAACATGTAAGGGTTAATCTAAAATGCTCAAGTAGAATTCACTTGTTGCTATTATGCATATGCATATATGAATATTTATGTAGGTAATAGAATAGGGAAGATTCTACAAGAACCTCAGCCAATTACTTTATAATATAATACTAAAGCAATTTGTTGTAGTATTGTATATTTTAGGTTATTTAAAGTTTTAATTGATTTGTATCAGTAGGTTCCGTAGAGAATTAAAGAACTGATTACAAAATCTTATAGTAAACAAATCAGTTAAAATAAATTATGTACTAAATATCATTAAAAAGTGATATATATTGATTCAATAAATGTAAAACATTGTCAATTTCCATTAAAAAACTGTAAATCGCACACAGACTGTGGGTAGAGGGCGTGTACGAACAATTGATATACACCATGATGCTCCACCGCTCCTAACAACATCAAATTTTATGACCGCGAATATTTATTATTTATAGTTTTATAGTCCTACATCGAATTTTACACTGTACCTGCCAAATATAACACAATTTTCAAAGGTTACGTGTTGGTATTTCTTAATGTATTGCTTAGAATTGAAATTTTATCGATTCAGTACATCTAAGATGAAATTTCAAACTTTACGAAATACTTAATGCATAATGCAATTTTATAACTCAATAGAAAATATTATATAAATGCTTTCAATTCCATTTGAGGCGACATCGTTTCATTTTATATTTCATTCAGTAAAACGCTTAATAAAATTTTTAATTGCAATCACAAAATAGTAGCGAGCTATGTTCGGACTGTTAGAAAAAATGGTGTTTAATCTATCCGTAATTTCCGGGTAGTGCTGGATAATCCCTGTACTTCAATATAAATATATTTTTCTACAAAACTTTTTGCTACGTTATTATGTAAAGCTATTCTCTAAAAAGTAACGTTCATAGGTCGATCGAATGTTTCATTCAAGCTTTAAGCGCTGAAAACTTAAGAGCCTCATTAGACTTTTTGTTGTCTACAGTGCGAGGCTTAATGTGAAACATATCTGTCTTCACAGGTAAGAATTGGATGGTTGCCAACTACCTGTAGACTCGTTTTGAGAAACATACTGTATGTATTTTTTTAACAGTTTTTAAAGTGTTATTCGGACACTTAGGAAAAGATGTATTTAGAATACGTATAAAAATTTGAACATAGTGGGATTTGAACCCGCGCCTCTTGAGAACCATTCAAACGCTCTGACCGCTAAGCCATGCGTTCTACATCCAGCTGCGTCGAAATTCTTAGACGCTTATTACAACTTATATTTGTTGTTAGCATTTCAGTAGAGAGATTTATATTCGTTTTCTAAATATGTCTTTTTCAATTTCCTAAGTGTGCGAATAACACTTTAAAAAATGTTAAAATTATATTTAATAAATAGCATTCTTTCTCGCCAAACGATTATTCGTAGAATAATCTTTGGGTAGCAGATATTTGTAAAAATCTCTCTACAGACTGCTAACAACAAATATAAGTTGTAATAAACGTATAAGAATTTCGACGCAAATGGTTGTATGGCTTAGCGGTCAGAGCACTAACGGTTAACGGTTTATTAAAAGGCGCGGGTTCAAATCCCGCCGCATTTAAATTTTTATACGTTTTCTAAATATGTCATGAACATACTGTAAGGCTTTATTGGGTGAATTTATTTTTGACTTGGTAGACTAGAATTAACTATAAATCGGGAAGGGTAACAAGAGAACTTTTGCGGTGAAATTTCGAGGAACTTTAATAGTTTTTCGTACGTTAATCCTCACCTGTCACTAGCTGAGAGTATATTGAATTTATAAGAGCGCAGGGTAAATAAGCTATTGATGATCGCCGCCACGTCACCGGGAAACCCAACCCTCTCTTGGTAAGCGAAATGTTAAACCGATTCCCGGTATCGCAGCCATTTTATAAGCTTGTATGCGGCGATTGATTCGTTTATATTCATCTTTTACGAATAACATTTTATGTGATAAAAATTCGTACCAGAATTCAACATTAGCCTAACAACATACTGCAGAGTTTAATAGATCGCTAACTTTGTGTTTTAAACAATAAATAATAAACTATAGACCGTCAGATATAGTTTGATCGTAACATTATCGATGCCACGAAGACGCGTGCGTTCAACTTTACAATCTTGTTCGTATTTAATAAATATATCGGTCTTTCCGACCCCAAATTTTACGACTGTACAATAAAACATGTCTCGACATCCAAATTTATATGCGTACATAAAGTTTTATATCTGCGACTTGCACTGCCGGAGCTTTTCCTAATTGTTGCCGGTCATGGACAATGAAAACTAGGCACGGTTTTGTGAAACGCGAGTTCATAGCTAGAATATCGTGAGTTTTGTGTTGAATCTGCAATCTTTTTTTAAGAATAAAAATAACTTTACGGTTGTATTATACGAGTATAACATATAGATATAATTTGTTACGGTACATAAATATTACAGTTTAAATTCATCCCTCATTAAAAAACTTATTTTTAGAAATCATACATCTCTCTATCTCTCATCTTTCTACAGAGATGCTAACAACAAAAATAAATTGTAATAAACGTATAAGAATTTCAATGCAGTTAAATGTAGAACGCATGGCTTAGCGGTCAGGTCACTTGTACGGTTTCCAAGAGGCGCGGGTTCGAATCCGCTGCATTCAAATTTTTATACGTTTTCTAAAAATATGTTTTTTAATTTCCTAAGTGTGTGATTAACACTTGAAATAATATTTTAAAAAATCTTCCTCCATATTAAACAGAAAAATATTAAAAACATAATAAATTGTAAATATACTCTTCATTTATGTCACAGATAAAATAAAAACATATCAAATACTCGTTACAAACTAACAATGCAGTGAAAAATATTAAAGTGCTAACCGATAAATAACAAAATTAATTTCCCTAACCCAACTCGCATTTGGAATGTGCATACAAAAGCCAAATTAACGTCGAACAAATGCGTTAATGATGCAATGAGTCATATGTACTAACCTTCCGTTAGTTTAATCACTCACTGTTGCTATAAATCTTTCATGCATAAAATTTCATTTGGCTAATAGAGTTTCTCTAATTACGTTTGTAGTAATTATATAGTGGACATAGTTGAAGGTCCAATTATAGGTCGAGGCAATGAAGCGCCGGTTAGTGGCCAGTTTCAAGTGCCCTTGATTCATCTGCGGCTGCCTACAAAACTTCTTATCTTAGTATCTTCATATCTTACAATACTATTTTCCATTGATTTTTTCTAATAGACACGCTACGAATAACAATTTTTCAAATAAAAGAAATAAAGTACTCAGTACTTTTTGCATTGTATTAAAATTTTATGGAAGATTGCAAAGTAATAAAAAAGAAATTTAAGCTCTTAAAAACTTTCTGCGACCGGATGTAGTACTACTGATCTAAAGAAAATATTATTTTCACTGTTATATTACAAAATTACAATTGTACGTCTTAATTTCGAGCACATTGTCCAAAAATATACTTACGTAAAAACTAATAACTATATATTATCAAATATTTAAAAAATAAAGCAATAAACAAAACTATTTCAAAACATTTTAAATAGCTTAAAATACGTCGATTTAAAGTCAATGTACAATAATTGTCTGTTATTTCCATTAGGGAAAGGGGAGGGGTGCAGGCCTTTTCTAGGAACATTGTTCATGTACTCCAGGCTATGGCGCCAGACGTTGACTCACATTCTGTCTAGAAATACAAGCAATTTAACTTTGAACTACACAAATCTACTATCATGAAGCAAAACATAGGGTATGCCAAATAGATTTCTAATTTACAACCAAATTAATAAATTATATTAATTACGCTTTTTCTTTATAAAGTTTTAGGAAGGAAGGAAATCCAATACTTATAAATGAATTATTTGATTCAAAAATATATGATCTTTTTAAAACATATATTCATGAATGAAAATGGAAAACAAATCCCTTTTGACATAATACAAAATCAATTTATTTTTAAGTTCTTGACTTTACGTACAGCATCACTGAAATTCGTGTCAGAGGTATAGATAATCTATTTATTCCCCTAATCTTATCTCGACTCACGAAGATATTTCGTAGACGTCATTTAGTGCTAATGTTTGTTGTGGGACGAGTCGCCTGCGAATTGCTACATTTACTGCTGTCGGCCTTCCGAACCTTAAATCCTATGTCTCGAATGGGCCAATGCATCTTAAGCGAGAAAATGTGACTTTAAATTGTTTCGTGGAGGAACTGTAAAATAATGTACAAGAATGTTCTGCTAAATGTTGGCGTTTGTGATTTCGGATTTTTAACTTTTAACGTTCTATTATTTTCTCTAGACGTTTCACACATAATACAATTTATAAATGTGTGTTGTGATATACTGTTGGAAAGAAATATGTGATTGCTGCGATTTTCAATAGTTCGGCTCACTCCTTTAGTAAACTTTCTATCCAATCGATGTAACTGATTTGTCTGAACAAGAAACTGTTTTCATATAATACTGTACTGTACTGTACTGTAATATACAATATTATACTTATATACGTTAACAAGCATAAGCACGTTAAGTATATGTTTATAATTTTGTTCCATCCACATTATTCTACAGTTTAATATGACTCCTGTTTGCATATTAAGTAGCAGTGTTAAAGCCAAGCTAAAATAACGTTCTCCAGTTAATTAACTATGTACCTACTGACGATTAAACGGTGCATGCTGCGACTATCGGGATCAAAGGCTTATGTTGCCACTCAAAATCAAAACGGCTTATTATGTAAATTTCTAACCTATTCAATCAATTTATAACGTATTCAAACGTGCATAATTAATATATTTAATCTAGATCTGTCAATAGATATCTGTCCATAAACTTGATACTTGAGGCCACCGTGTCGCAGTGGTACAGCGCGTGACTTTACATTCTTTTGCGGGCATCTACCGACTAGGGGAGATGATTATATTTAAAATAATTTCATTTCGCTGCTGTAGTACCTAAGCCAAAGCGTGGCGTTTAGTTCCGCAAATTGACACGCAATGACTGGAATTCGGGCTGAAAGTGGACAACGGAATGTCTTAACACTAGCTTCTCTCTGAACATGCTATGCGGGAAAAGGGTTTAAACTGTAAAAAACGAGAACTTTGTACTAGCGGGACTAGAACCTGGGTCTCTTGGAAATCGAAGAGATGGGGCTTCTAGTTAGCTACAAATTTTTGTTTCTTTACTAGGCTGACTATAGAAAATATATTAAAGTAATAAAATATACAAAAGTAAAGAAAATATATGTTTTTTATTACCTACTGGTTTAAATAAATATATTCCTATGTAATATTCAAGGTATAAATTTTGTTTGCATTTATTTTAAATTTGCAATAACAGCGGCAGCACTTCGCCTATATTTCCAGTGAGGCCTGTTTATAGCGACGGTCACATGTTTGTATTTAACAATAATGGATACGGTAGATGCAATTTACATATTATGTATGGCAGTCTATTTATTTATATGAATAAATGAAATATTTCATTGTATTAAAATAAGTTATTTTAAATTGTATGTAAAAACAATATACCTCGAACGAATAACTAGATAAGCTATTCGTCTGTTATTGGAACAAAACAATGCATTCGAATACTTTTAACGTACTGCTTTCTGGACAAGTCTTTCAAACGGCTTAACCAAATCTATTAATGTAGACAAAATTTTCAATTTGATGAAACTTTTAAGATTGCTTTTGTTTCTCAATGTCTTTATCTTAGCTACTACCATTTTTTCATCGTAACGATTTCTCCCACATAGCAGGATAGTCAGAAAGAACCTTGTGTCAAGACACTCCGTTTTCCACTATCCGTCTGAATTCGAATCACATAAAACAATTACAATTCAAATTCTATCGATCTACATATACCTACTACCAATAAAAGGGAAAGTCGATGAGAAATCGATATTAGTGTCCTTTTACCAATGCTATAGATATACCTGCTGAAATCTAATGCTTCATTGAAACATACATCTGTATAATGACGTCACTATACACATTTCCCCTTGCATAATTTGAATATGTAATCAACGTGTGCAGTAGAATTCCTTTATAATCTCAGCAATAATCAGATTTCAGGAATGTGTGATATTAAAATTAATTAATTATGCATGTATTTATGTATGAAATAGAAAGGTATTCTTTTGGCCTTTCCAAATGAATGTTTCTTAAGTGGCTTGAATATAATTTTATTTAAGACTATAATATATAAGTTTACATTAATTGTCATGTTTGTCATCGCAACGCATAAAGTCTTCAGTGAAGAAGAATTGTTTTGTAGTTTTAGTTCCTGGATAAAATTGGATGTACGTCTTCAATATTAAAATAACCGCTTTTTACTAAATGCATATGTATGTATGTATGTATACTCGATACGTATACTAACATATATTTTTATACCTTATCTGGCGGAACGGCTGGACCGATTTTGATAGAAGTTTCACTGGCTGATAACAGCGATATCACAGCTGATGTAATATCGCTGTTGTATAGTTATTTAGTCTACTATTATTGGACGTGGACGAAATCGCGGGCACAGCTAGTGAAAGTAAAACAGTCTATTAAAATCTATAGACTGATATCAAATATGACAGCAGACAGTCATTATAAGAAATATAACGTCCCGGCGTTTAAATGTTCTACAATAAATTTCGGCATAACAAACTAGCTTTTTCAACATTATATGAACCGACGGTGTTTAATTTAAAAGTATTTATTATTTTATTTTTAAAATTTTAAACCAAAACTTTGTGGCCACTAACTACAATGATGTGCTAAATGTTAAAGATCGCTATTACTAACTTTCCAAGAGACTAATACTAGTAATGGCCTCATTTGTCGCTGCACTACAACCGTGCCAGCTCTTTCACATCTTCATTAAGAGGCCGAGTGTCCAGAACTTGCGAACTGCCCTCGACACGAGTCGGCGTAGGCCGGTGCCAAATTTGCAATTTAATTGTTCACGTTTCAAATGTAACAATTGTTACGTAAATTCATTTAGGAGATTTCAGTGACATTGTTAAGGTAATGCGTAATTAACGGCTCTTCATATATGGTATGGTCTAAAAAATTTTAAATTATGAAAAAGATTTTTAGTTTAATGAAAAGCTTGATATTAAATATTAGGTGCAGTGGAATGGAGTGTCTTGGCACTATCATCTCCCAACCTATACAGCTATGCGAGAAAAACTATGAACCTGCTTTATTTTCCCACATTTTCCCTACTTGGCGCGAAAGATAGAAAGTATCAAGTCAATTTCAGCCAAGATATTGTGTGCTAAAGGAAATATATGTATGTATTCAAATTACAACTGATTATATTACATATTACATTGAAGCCTCAACATCTCTTCAGGCGTGTTCTATCTGTTTATCTTAATTTATATACATATTGTATACATAATATATACACATATTAAAAAATATTGATTTATTGCTGTATTTTAAATTTCGAAACATCTAATATATTATTATTTCACTAGAAAATTTCTAGTTTCAAAATGAAAATGTAGATAACTTGAAAAGTCTTTTGAGTGCCATCTTTCCTTCAACAGTCTGTCAAAGCCTTTAAATAAATTTACCGCATCCCACAAAGTGAATGCATTTTACGATTGCCGGTTTATATCCGTGCATACGAGTTTTATTTGCTGATATAGGCTTTTAATGGGTCGTACGTATCAGTAACATCAGTAGTAAATGACGCACTGTAACTTTTAAAAGACAAGCTTGCTGTATCTCTTCACGATTCGTTCGATGTTCATTTTAAATGATTACGACATTCGACGTGCCCTTTATGGCAATGCAGGTATTTAATTTAAAACAATGGCGAAGTTGTGTTTCGCATGAAAAGGAAAATTGACGTTGGTAGTTTATACTATAACAGAAATTTGCTATCAGAAAGCTGTTTCATTGGGCGCCGAGCGGATCGGTGTACAGGCGCCCGCTCGCTTAACGGCCTGTAATTGCAGTGTCGGGGTACAAGAGTACGTGTTATAACGAACGAATTCGGCGAACTATTATTACAACGATAATCGTTTACCTGGCGACTATTTCAATTCGGCAAACAATCCCCGCCCGCGTCGACGCAATTGGATATTCCCCATTTTGGGTGACAAATAGCATATTCCACTACGGAATATACAGTTTGGTGGACACGGACCATAAAATACTGATTAGTTTCTACCGGTCTAGTATTTTTTTATATATTACTGAGTTAGCTAATATTTCGTAAATATATTCTGATTGGTTTTTATGTAATGTGCCCTGTTGATTGGATTGGTTCAATTTAATATTAAACATTGTTACCGGAACTAATATCCATCTTAGAATAACATTTCTTATTTAGTTGTGTTTGACACATGACAACAAAGCTATATTTATATCAAATTGTTGTTTGTAAAAACCTTTCAAACGACCATTAACGGACATGGGTGATGTATGTGTATTATAGAACACAAGCTGAGCCCTAAGTGGTCGCTGCGGGGCCGCTAGACACGCCATGCGCCCGATTCTCGGAAACAGTGTCGATGAACTGAACGCGCTGCAAACATTCACTCTATTAATAAATAAAATCTTTGGATTTTCCAATCATTAAGTATGACTTGTTAATGTCTACTTCCCACTAAATTACTCCGTTCTAAGTTTCTTCGAATTCCTTGGACGTTTCTTCGAATTACATTGGATGTTAGGTGTAATTAGTTTTACATTTAATCATAAATATTCCTTGTAGTAATCATAGAATATGATGCTGTGATGAATATCTGAGTAACTCATCATCTGTCCTATGATGAATTACTTAGATTTTTTACAGCTGCACGCTTTCAAGCTCATATCGTTTCCACTTACTTCGAGACATTATGTGTTGGGTGGCGAAACTCAACGCCGCGTTTCATCTTGGTTAAGTGGGAAAATTTTAGTAATTTAAATATAATCACTTAGTTGAGTCAAAATCAATCCCCCAACCATCAGTTTCACAGTCTCATTGCAATAGAGTGGCCACACCACAGTGGCTTTTTGAGCTTTTAAAATAAATCCAATTAAAATGAGGTTATGGTCATTATTAAAAAAATATACAATGCATATCACAACATAATAATATACTATAATATATTGTAAAACTATTTAAATATTCAACTTTACAAACGTTAAATTTTATCTTTGTAAATTCTTAGTAGTCAAATTTTTGGGAATTTGGTACTCTGAGAGCGTACACGTGCCTGCGTAGCGCATACCAGCTACGTATCATAATTCACTTTGACAGACTGAATCTATGAATATTATCATTGCACTAACGATTATATAATGGCGCATTCGATAGGTTGAATGTGAAATCAATTGCGTTTTAATTTGGAAAATGTGTGCTTACTATGTTTCATTGTAGAGTAATAAATGTTTTATTAAATAGGATTTAAGCTCTTGTGAAGCTCGATGCGGTGAAGTTAGAGCGGGAAAAATTAGGTTTTTGAATACGATAATCTTAACTTAGGTGTATACAAATAACTGGTTGGTTTAAAATTTTTAAATAAACATGGAAGGATGCCATGTCATTCACATTAATGGCTCTTAAGAAAAACATCATACGACTTAAGAGTTATGATATTAAAGTTTAATTACTCATAGACGTTACATTCGAGTATTAAAGTAGCTTGATCAATTATAAGTCTAGCATACTTCTAGAGAAATAAATGAATATCTCTGCTACGCCAGGACCAGCAAAGGATATTTTATAAGGATTAGTTTCGATAAACTTGAAACAATCAATAGTGCCCTTGTGAAAAATAAATTAAAACTGTATACATTGAAACTGCAAACACATTCGTTGTAAATGATAAATTAATAATTTTTTATTTCCTTTCTGAAATGAGAAAAAGTTCATACAGTTGTCACTATAAATTCAGATAATCTACTTTCATGTACGTATTTCATATACATATGTATATATTTACATCCGGATGCATCAATCTTGATCAGAAATCACGCGGGACCCCACCTGTAATAATATAAGCGAATGCTCTCTGAATAGAATTCCATTACTATATAATAGTAGTTTTATTCAGTATGTTTTATAATGTACTAGTTTATTTCAAAAGCTAAATATTACATTAATTTATTTGGCTGTTCTATCGATTTAGTGGATAAAAACACAGTTTTATAAATACAGGTTTAATCTGTCAGGAAATTCTAATGTCGATAAACGGAAAAAATTCAAAGTTTTTAAATGAGCATCCCAATTCAGAGACTTAAGTCTCCTTTCTGTCCCTTTTCGTGACATAGGACCAGAATTGTATTGCGAGATAGTAACTGTAAAGGATTGGTTTAAAGATATGAGAAAAACTTTTTACTTGTTTGTATGTTAGTAATGCTATGGTAAACTTATTGTAAAAAAAATCTTATATAATAAAATTTTACTAAACTAAAATAAAAGTGTTTTTTTATCTAATAGAAATTACGATCAGTTGTTAATGATGGAACAAATAAAAATCGTTTTAATCAAGCTGTTATAATTACTCAGTACTCAATGTGAGAGTAACTTAATAACAAAATGCAGGTAAAAAAAATCTTTATTTAATTTAAAAGAGACGCCATAGCATAGAAAGGGTCTGTTACATAATCATCCAACGCTACGATTAAGCTATGAATATGAATAAAATCGGCTCAAAGGATAAATCATTTAATTAAGTTCGTTAAAACTATTCAAAAGCGGGCGCGTTCAACAAGTAGCTCTGAGTTTGAAATTCCTCAATACTTTTATGTGGGACCGACGTACAAAGTAATGAAGAGGGATTTTCCTGGGAAAAGAGATTACTTTTTTTGCATCGGGCGTCAAAGAGTGGCGATCTACTTGAAGATTTTTCTTTCCGCCGATGGTCTCTGAATACGGCACCACAATGCTAGGGGTTCAAAAGAGCTTGATGAATTCCCAGCGCTTTGTTTCCGCTCGCTCTGTCTCGACAAGGCATTGCTTTTTAATTTAGACCATTTCGCCTCCTCTTTTTATTCTGGTAATAAATCTGGGTATCTAGTAGCTTTTTATGTTGACTCGTCCGTATGTTTTCATATTATTATAATCGCACTGTGTTTACGGGACAAACGCTACAGAGCCATCTGGGACGTGGTGACTCTATTGTATTTTACAATTGCAATTTTGGTTTAGGTTACGGTATTATGGGAAATTATAAAATGATACAAAAGCACCTTAACCTGATGCTAGACCGAGAGTTTTCTTTTCAAGTAAAGTACAATATGGTGAAGCATTACAGTTTTTAATAATCGTAATAACTAAATATATTTTATTATACTAATTCATATTAGACTAATTAATTGAAGCCATATGAGTTGTAAGACTAAAGTAATTATTTATTTATTGTACGAAAGATTGGCTTAATTAGACTTGGTGGAAAAATTATCTAGAAAATTATGATTTTATAAATTAGACGGGTATTTTGTAAAATATAATTTACAAGAAAATTACTTACGCTGGAGGGTAATAAAAGCTTACAAGGACCCTGCACTTACTGCCTTATAATGTACTTTTTTAATATATTACTTATCAGAAAACTTATTTATTTTCGTGAGTTATCTTCTAAGATAAAGGTTATTCGACTAACAATCGAAGCTCGAACAAGAAAATGGTATCTAAATGCATTCGCTTAAAAAAACGCTTCTGAATGCACGCGCTCAGTAAGACAGCAATCCGAAAATCTGCTTTACCTCCGTCCAGTACAAATATTTCCGAGTATAAATTTTCGCTTCATGACTTTAGTAGCTCGTTTTTGTGACTATACGGATACATAAAAATATTTTAGTGAAAACGCAGTTTAAATATTTTGTACTCTATAGGATTTTTAGTTTAAGATAAATTTGCTTGCGTACAGCTACCGCCGCCCCAAGCCGAACAAATAATATGAAGTTTACACAAATATTTATTTTGGAGTTTGCATGAAAGATAAACACACCGTGCAATGGTATTTCTATATGGGGTATTGGGCAAAATTATATTTTCATATATTATTCTACTCGAGAATTGATTTTTATAACAAATAAACGAATTAAGGAAGATTTCATATTTACAGACGATTCTTTCCTTGGGCTAGTTCAAATAATATTACACAGTTAATCACTTATTGAAACTAAAGAGGCAGTGCAGTAGTGGCGCAGTGGGACAACTTTAGAGACAAGAGGGTAATTATAGGTTAGGTTCAAGGTTGCCTACCGTGATATGTGGAAAAATGTAAGAGCTGAAATAAAAACTTAAACTACGATATGATCCTCCAAACAAGCCTTTGAAACCTTACAACATCTCAGATTGACTGTTTTTATTGTAGGTTCAAATCTCACTAGAATAAGTATTTAAGTTTACTAGTACCTCCGTTGACGCGTAAAGACGCGTTGCTTTAGTTGCGTGTATGAAAATTTATATGAACGTGTATATGAAATATACAGTATTGTGTGTTACATTTACTTTATCAAGTTAATGTGTTTTATGCATTATATTTAAAAAATATTACTGCACTCCTTTCCTATATGAACTATAACAGTGCCAAATTTTTTACTCTTCTGTCCGCGTGATTTTCGAAAAATAGGCCACAAAGTTTTTCTTTCACGTACTAATATAACAATAATATACACATAAATATCTAGACAGCCAATTGTTTAAGTTATAAAATTGAGTTCGATTTCGTTCGCAGTATAAAATGCTTCAAGATGGAAAATTTAAAAATAGAAAGGAGTTTCTAAATAGTCTCTAAGTGAAAAAAGAAACATATTATACTACTAGCGACCACCTCACGGCTTCGCTTGCGTAAATTACACGCAACAACTATTTAGATTTTTCGCCCGCCCGCGTTCTCACTTAGATCACAAACATTGCTTAAATTTATAAGTTAAATGGTTGTACCTTTTTTATTTATGAGAAGATTAAAAACAAAGAAACACTAAATGTTAAATGCATTTAAATTGGTTAAGCCGTTTCTTAGATTAGCGTGCACAAACGCACAGATAAACAAACAAACAGAAAAGAAAATTAAAAATCATTGTTTTGGGTTCTTTTGTATTAATAAATGCCCCCGATAATATATTTTTTTCATATATCTTTCATGTACAGACAGCGATCAGTTACATTTTTGTTACATGTATAGATTAGCCATTAATATAAAATACTATTGGTTTTGTCACTAATGCATGTTATGTATATAGGCATCCGAATTAATTATTTCATAAGTTAATATTTGTAATACACCCTATCCTAATAGTAACTAGCTATTTCCTTTATTTTAAAGTTACCGGCGGAGGTCGCTATTTAAGCGATAACGGCACCTTTTGTATGTATAATATTTTGTTGACTTCTGTATCCTTCTTTTTTTTGTGGTAGACAATGTTAAGTAATTATTATACCTATGTATTTCATTAAGCAGTCGCAGGTTCACAAGAACTCGGTCCGATGGAATGCTTGCGAGGGGGCCTGGGTCCACCGCCAGGCCACTTTGAGATAATAATTTATTTTACTGTGCTTTCATCCATCTCAGAGTAGCTACAGATAACCTTCTAGATATGTTCACCAGCTATTACGTAAAAACTATGGAATATATGGAAAACTAATTTAGTACTATTGAATGGAATTATTAATAATATATTTTAAGAAACTGTGGTAAGGCGCATTGTACCCATAGGTACTCATAAGTAACAGCTTATTATAATATAATGGCAATAGTATCTTACTTGTGCTATTAAAAATAGATTTCAGGGTGGTGTTAAAAATAAGGAATTTACTATTAATTTTTACTGCCTGCCAACTGTAAGTTGTCACATAACCAATTATAGTGAAATAACTAACGCACTTTAAAACACCATTCTATTATAGAATAAGTGAAATGAAAACTAATGACTAACTCATAATGCATTGTATTTCTTTTCTATGCCGTTTTATTATTTTAATTTAAAATTTTCCGTTTTAATAAACATACTGGTAACATTGACACATATAATAATATGAAAGGAAACACTATCGGAGTATATTCATTTAAGTGGCTCTACATTAACTAGGATAAGTTTTCATTGATGACGAGTGCGAACATATGCCAGTGCCATTGTCAGTATGAGTTAATCAATAGTAATGTTCAGCACAATGAATGCCATTTCCATACTGTTTTCTCGAATTGCTAATTAAAATGTGTGACTCTAACAGAGCATATTTAATAATGAATGCTCTGACAAGCTCAACCACGTCCTTTATTTAAAATGTTGAATAAGAAATTTTAAATATAATCCCGGGGAAATGACGTAGCCGGCGGGAATACCAATATGGAAGGTAACCGTTAAATGGTTTCTTTAAAATAAAAATGCTAGAGAATAATGTAATTCGCTGGGTGAGAGAAGTGGAATAATAAGTTTTTTCGAGTAACAAAGCAAATAAAAGCGTTAATGCGGCTGCATCGAAATTTTCCAACTAGGAAATTTTCAAATTGCTCTTTTATGTGAGGTTGTTGTAAAGAAGGTTTAATGAAAAGACGTTACCTAGTCTCTTCTTATATTACTAACTTGTTTAATAAAACACTATCACGGCCAGCGTAATGTAACGTTTCTAAAGTGTTAGATTTTGTTTATGACTCCTTTTTACTTTTATAGGATATATATTTTTTTAACATTTTTTAAAGTGTTATTCGCACACTAAGGAAATTAAAAAAGGCATATTTAGAAAATGTATAAAAATTTGAACGCAGCGGAAAGCAAGAGGTGCGGGTTCAAATCCCACTGCGTTCAAATTTTTATACGTTTTCTAAATATGTCTTTTTATAAGATATTTTTACAGCATCACGCTTTTTTCTTAATAGCCAAGTAGTCCCAGAGTACCTATTGTTAAGCCACTTAATTCTCCACTTTCTACTTACATTTGAGACATTGCGCCCAACACTGTGAAAGCGCAGTCAAAGTCGAAAGTCGAGGCAAAGGTCAAATAATTTACTGATTTATAATTGATCCAACGACTAATCGCGTTTACAGTCAAACGCCTACTTACATAAATTACAGGATATCTAAAATACTTTTCACTTTGTGCTCAGCCTATAATAACTAACTAGAAAGAACAATGTATTATTTAGTTATTATACCGTCCTCTTAATAATAATTCTCATTATAAGCATATAAATGATAAACTCTTAGAGTAAGTCAGTGATCTTTTAATATTATAGCATTTTACATATTATAATATTTCCTATATCTTTATTTCTAAAATATGTAATATAATCTTCAAGGGGTTGTTTGCTAACAAAGAAACTACACATTTTGCTGATATACAAGCAAGTCGTGTCATATTTATTTTGCTTATCCAACTTCTATAATAAACTTGCTACAATGTTTTCTGATGAAAACATATGAGAGTGGTTGTCATCACGAGATTCAGCTTTGCAGTCGTTGTTAAGGTGTCCTAGTTACAAATAAGGATAAATCGAGTTTGTTTACTTAATAACTGTTTAATCTTATTATTTAAGCTGATGTCTGTAGAAATCATTTCCTTACTTAATTTTTAGTATTGTTTTAACTTAATTTTTTTCCTAAACTGCTGGATAATGCAGCGTAAAAGCCACATAAATATATACTTCCGATACCTAATGAGGAAGTAAAGTCCTATTTAATAATAAAAAGTACAAACTGTCACAACTGCTAAAAACTCACGTATGATGAAAAACCCCAAAAGATAAAAATATATTTATTTTTTATAAAATATATTTATATGCGCAACGTAGTTTAATACGGTTTTAAGCCCTGTTTGACTTTTAAAAATGATTTTTCTCAATTCAAACAGATAAGCAAGCAAAATGGTGAATGCATCGCAGTTCAATATAAGCGCAGACAATACGCGGCGACAGTGACAAGGGTTGGAAGCTGTGCGTCCCCGTGAAAATACATGCTGCACCTAGTTTATCAGTATCACAATATTTAGAAGACACATTTTTCCATGAATTTCTCTTCATATATGCGAAAGTCTATTTTATGTTTGACTTTGTTGATTTACTTTTTATATTTTTTTCCATTTCTTGGAACACTAAAGGATTGATATAAATGTTATTTGTATCGCAAAATAGTTAGCTTTATAAAAATATAAGAGAAAAAGTATTTTACATAATAAAGTGGAAGTCAAAATTGTTGTTGTCAATAAACATAGCAACAAATTGCAGTAGCAATGGATTTTCTTAAGAATTGGAGCCAATATAAGTGAAAAAATAAGGCATTGCAATAGAAAAGTGACGTAGAAAGCGAAAAGGTCGCCAATCTTGTCAATCCTACCTCTACAGATTTTATTTTCTACAAGTGTTTCACTAAGAGCATCTCGATTGTACGGAAATTCACCTGAATCGCTTCTTGTTAAACATGCTTCAAGACGGTTCCCTTGCATACTGTTCATTGTTGCCCGACTTGCCAACCCTCGTCAAAGTCATGCCTCATTGACCCTTCCCGAATATCGACTCAGAGGCAATTTATTTCATATGAATCTTGGATCGCATGATACCGTCAGAAAGTAAGCTTGTTGATGTTTTCTTATGTCACACACAATAAAAGAAACAAAAATAAGATTAAACAATTTTTCCATCCAGTTTTTAATACTTATATTATAAGTACTGGTTTAAATAATGATTATCTCACAAAGCCGATAACCTGTTATATTATTATTAATATTGTTTGAAAAATGCAAACGTCAATTTAATAAATACAGTTAAATAAGCTTAAAGTTTATTTAATTTTACGATGGTGTGACTTCATAAAGTCATAGCTAGTGCTGTTATCGTTGGCCGGCGGAAGATTGTTTTACTTGGAGGGATGCCATAACGACGTAAGGAAGTACAAAGTATAAATACATTTTGCATGCCACTTAACAGTACGCGCGATATATCATCGAAGCAGACAGTGCAAAACTACCGCGTAAAACAGTCTAAAGTAAGATCACAGTTTGGGAACTTTTAAATTTACACGGAATGGAATTTCAAAGAACTCTCGCACCATCTCAGCAAAACAAGTTTCTATGTGCAGCTTTTTTAAAAATAATCGTAACAATATTTTATACTTCCTACTTTTTCAATCTTTTGTCCGCATAGCAGTCACAGAAAACCTAGCGTCAAGTCACTCAGACATTTACCACATTTCGCCCAAATTTAATATCGGAACTCCACGCCGCGGTTTATCTTTGATAGGGGGATGAAATAAATGAAATAAAAATATTTTAAATAATCATTTCTCGGAGTAGGAATCGAACCTACGACCAATAGCTTCTTTGTACTGAAATGTAAAGTTTGTTAGGAAAAGTGGTGGTCTCTTTTAAGTCTTGAATAAATGTGTGTATTAGGTCCTATTAAGCAGTATTAGCTTAGATGCAATCTTAGCGTCGTATCTTCAGTTAATGCAAGCTCAAGCATATTGAGTTAAAATGTAAGTGATGTCCGCCATTGAAGCTATGGTGTGGTGAATATTGCGATACTTCATTATATACTAATTGCACTTACACTTGATACAATAGAACATACACTAGCATGTTTATAAATCAATGTTTTACAATACTTGCTTCTGAAATATACCAGCTTATTCGCGCATTTTATTTATTATCATATATTTCATAAATGATTCTGTGTGCAATTTTTTTTCTAATTCTCTAATGATAGCTTTCGAGGCCAATTCCGCAGGTGATGCCTATAGCCAACCGACGCGACCAGTGGGAAATCAGGCGCGGGGCTGTCGGCTTAACGTGTTCCTTGATACTATGCCAAGTTTTTCATTGAACGTATCTGCGTTATGTACCTACTATCTAGTCATAATAGAAAAACTTAATAGTTCTAGGCGCGACCCGAGATTTGTATCTTAAAATCAAAAACTAAAAAACCTGGAGCCGGAACCTACGGTGGACTTTTGATAATCGAGTTTTTTTTAATAAACTAGATATTAAAATATAACTAATATTCTTTTATTAGGTACAGGATTCCAAAGACAATATGTTTTATTGCATAATAATAAACTTAGTGACTTAAAAAAGTTTTAGTACAAAATGGTTTGTATTAATAAAATACTAATTCGAATAATTCATTAAAATAATAAATTAAACAAATACTTTTCTTAAAATGCATTAAAGTTTTGTTGAGAATTTGATAAAAAAAAATATCTTAATATATTCAGCGAGTTTATCTTTTAATTAACTATATGGGCTTTAGAAAGCTTACGTAAAACCACACAGTTTCTAGTATCAAAATATGTTAGACCTAAACTATAGGAGAATTTCCAGCACGCTCCATAAAACTGCACAAAGTTGCCCAGATAATCTGATTATATTTGTTAGAAAACCGAACAATTTGGGTCCAATGCTGATGCAGGCCTGAGCTAGGCTAAAGTTACTTTGTATCTGCACGTGAGCGAATTACTTAAACCCAGTGCGCTCGTGCACTCGTTCGAATTCCCGCATCGTAGCCTCATTTCCGACGTTAATAGACCTTTGTGCGATGATGATCTTGGATTAAATGTTCGACGATTTTTTTCAATTTAAAAAGTTTTAGTATGACAATGGCTCGGTGTACAATTTTATACGTTTTTATGTGTTTTTGAAAATATTAACTTTCGCTTATAAATATAAGAGTAAATATGTATTCTTGACGTATTTCGAGTGTCATTAGCACAATACATAAGAAATGTTGTCAACAAAAATGGACAAATTTCAAAAAGAAAAAGAATATATACAATTTATATGGAACATTTTAATAATATCTACTTCGATTATTTTTTGAGTGTCTACTAAATCGGCTATGTTGAAGTGTAGTTAGCAGGCAGGCAAGTGTATGAGTGACGGGAGATGTGGTGCAGTCGGTGGCGGGTGCCGCGCGGCGGCGGCGTCGGCGGCGTCGGTGGCGGCAGCGCCGTCGTCGGAGGCGTGCCCCGGCGGGCCAATGGCGCGCCCCCGCCCGCCGCCCCGCCTGCGTACCAACACCCAGCTCGCCAGTAGGTTTGTGTCCTTTTGCCTGACCGCATGACTCCGTATCTCGCTTCGTCGCCGTTCTCGTTGTAACTCGTCAGCGCGCTTCACGAGCTTGCGCCGGTTGTGAACACTTGCAGTGAGCAGTGCTGGTGTAGCGACAGTGCCAGGTACAATGTCCACGCCGCCCCTTCCCGCGCCCTCCGCCGGCCGCGTCGCCGCCTCCAAGGCGACCGGCACGTGCTCCTTCCTTGTCAATGACTCGACGTTCGCCCAAAAGTGTCCTTATTCCCACTTTATTTACCATCCATAATGGCATAAGAACTCATATCTGTCAGTCATAACATTGTTTTTGAAGCATAACAAGTCAACATCTTTATAAAATTGGATTTTTTTTGCTAACTGTATTATACCGTTACAATCATATTTAATTAAAATTTAGCATCATTTTTTTTTTTATTGAATATATACATATATTATTTTCTAATATAGTTATAATTAAGGATTTATTAATTAGCTAATTTTATTATACATTAACAATAAAAATAAGATTTGTGGTGGATTCAGTATTATACATACCCTACGATACGATACATATATTATACACTTAATTCAGCTAAAATATGATTTCGTATTCATAAATTTATTTTTCCAATATTCTAAAAGCTAAGGGCAAAGTGGAGGTTAGCGTAGAATGAGGCTAAATTACACATATTCGATGTGATCGCTACGAGTATCTACGGAAATCCAATCGCATTAAAACGGCGCAAATAAAATAAAAGGGTATCTGTTGATAGAAGACTTTTGCAAGTAAATATATACCTAACAATTTCCGTTTGATCGCCTCTATACGCGGCACACAAATTAAAGAACGTTTTTCCGAGCTCTCGTTCCCGCTTAGAGACACCACGGGCTCCATAAAACTTAACAATACGCCGTAACCGCGACTAATTATTAGGGTGGGTTTACATAACGTATTTATGAGCTTGAGATTTTACGCTAGTCCGCTCTCGGGTGGTCTGTTATAGCGCCATTATAAAGTTGTCCTCTGCGGAACAGTAAATAACATAATATGAACCATCCTCGCTGTACAGGCTCGCTCGCTGTATTGGACGGCGCCGGCGACCGACCGCTAATGCGCGTACGCTAATTACTTTTATCTTGTAATTAAGAACTAATTTTAGATTTGTATAAACCGCTTTATAGGAATAAATAGCTTATTATATTTTTTTATTATTCCAATTAAAATACTCTTAATTAATTATTTGATTATGCTCTAGTAAAAAAAAAATAACGATAGTACCATACGTAAAACATTTTCTTTATCATAGCTATTTACGAATTTTGAATATAAAACGTTCGAAGCATCACATGAGCGCTACTTGATGTTTCCAAACTACACATTATTCGGTCTCAGATTCTTTTTTTAGCATTAGAGGTCAACTTTGATAGAAATATCTAATATACTGGAAATATAGACACAAATGTCAGTGGTATTATGGTATTTTATTCATTATTGTATCTGATGATATGATATAGCTTATTTTAGTCAGCGTTGAATTAGTGGTTGTAACTATAGATATTTTAAAAGGGCTCTGGCATCTCACCTCCTAGATCCATCTAGTAACACTATTTGTAAACTCATGGTTAAGCCAAATGAATAAAGGCTTTTGGTTGAAATCGACTTAATGCATTCTTGTCTGAATGGACTAAACACTAGCATTATTACATACGAAGGAATACTTCAATATATACTTCGAACACTCCAAATATGACAATAATAACCAAGCAGAAACAGAATTATCCAAAAGCTGCCTTATCACAGCTACTCTACGTTTGATGATAACCTTTATAAATCATATTATGCAAGATACCGTCAGCTCATTTTGCAAGAATCCAGGGCAGTACGCGTGGCAACTAAGAAATCGTTGGTGGTAGTTTGATATAATAATTGTATCAAATGACAAACAAATGCCACCTCAGTGTACCTGTGACCACGGACTACTGTAAAGTGTTCGAAACGTCGGGTTCTAAAATGTATTTTTGAATACCAATATTATACGCGATTAATCCGGTTAAAAATAGTTTCATTTCAAAATGTGTAAAAATCGTGAAAATCAAAGAACTTATACTATGTTATTTATAGCAGTTGCATTGATTTTGTACTACAATACAACGCTCTACTCAATGTCTGTTACATTCTAAGGTAGGCCTTTATTGATTATGAGATCTTTTGTCGAATTTATGTGGTAGCACTAGCACCATATATTTATATCTTAATGAGAAAGGAGAATAATTGTCGGTGTGGTAAGGGTTGAAGCTAAATTATGGGAATTAAATTAAAATTGGCTTTAAGACCATCTATGATGGTGCTTTAAGAATAAAATAAGTATACTTAAGTATTTAATTTTCAGTCACAAATGATTCATTTTAAAAGTAGCGAGAGATCGACTCTTGTGCCATCTTTGTATGAAAAAATACTACAAAGTCAAACAAACGATCGAAGGGCACTGAATAAATGACAAATGATGTGGGTGTACTTAACATGATTACGAAATTGACGTTGTTATTCAAAAATGTTATTTTTGTCGACATTAGAAATAGTATTAAAATTTCCTTTTTTTATTTCCATTTACATTCATTTTAAAATGAATTATTTTTTTTATAATGCGAGTATGAGACCACGGCGCAGTGGAATAGCGCCTGACTCTAAACGCAATTGGCTGTAGGTTCGATTCCTACTCGGGGGAAAGATTATATTAAAATAATAATGTAACTTTATAATGTATCGTTTAAATTGCCTATCAACGATACTTTTTCTAAAATCCGTACATAGCTTGTGACACGTGGATTATATTATCACAGCATGTAGGAAATTGGTCACTTTAAGTTTTGAAGCAAAATTAATATAACTTAAGTTTATATAACGGGCTAATATAAGGAAGCAACTTACACGTTGCGGGTCGACAAGATTGCCCGACGGTACGGCGACGCGACGCTACTTTCAAACTTTAGATGTTTACACACTGCTCCAGCGATGATACTCTCGCTAATTTCTGTATTTACTACAGTTCCTTGGATACTTAATAAGAAAAACTTTCTTATCTCCCTGATATAAACTCCTTCGATGAAGATTAGCCTGCTTATGTTAGATAAAATTAGTTTGAGTTTTCTATATATTCTATACGTACAATGTACATATGTATACACATTTGTACGTAGCATGTATGTACTAAAATATAAGATTACTTATATACAGCAGATTGTAAAAATACAATAAACATAACACTATTATAATACTTACTAAAAGTTACTAAAAGTTTGTAGAATTCAGAATTAAAGAACATTAATAAAATTAGCTCCACTGACTATCTCTGACCCTGTATAATACCAAAGGTGCTACAGAGGTGTTGCCAGCCTTTAAGGTGGAAATAGACGCGCCTTTTGAAGATACCCATGTCATACCTGGAAACACTGCCGCACTGGAGCACGTGGAAGAAAGTTTCTACAAAACAGCACAGTAGTAGAGTGCCATGTATACAGTTAGTGAGGATGGTATTTCAGTCTGTTACGTACTGTGCAGTTTGAAAAATACTGCGGCAGGTCAAACAGTTCCCCAGAAGACTCCCTGTGATAAATGCGGTGGAAAAAACAGCGCAAACTTGTGTCATCTGAACTGGTCTTGATTTTGAACTTTTGATCTGAATTGGACCAGGTCTATTTCATCCGGCATTCCATATTTTTACGGCACTCGGTGACGTTTTACCGAGGAAGACCTGCATGGCCATACAGCGTCCACCGTGCTATCTTCTGCATAGCAATTAATGCTAGGATTCTCCAATATGTCGTTGATATGCAGCTTCCACCTTGATACTAGGCCCAGTGAGAAAGCTGGCGACTCACATGCATAAACTCTCGGGAAGCCCGTTTAATGGAATTTTCACAAGGAGCGCCCCGTGCCATACTCAATCGAAAGTCTCCGCCATGTCCAAACTAACTGCCAGACCCTCTCTCTTGCTTTCGAAAATCACCAGTTGAGGAACCATTGCGGAAGTCATATTGGCGGTCGTTAATCAACTCATAATCCTCCAGGTAAACCAGGAGTTGGATGTTTATTATGCACTCCATTACTTTGGAGATCAGAAAGGTGATTGCGATAGGCCTGTACTTAAATAAACCAATCAGGACCATCGCCTTTCTTTGCGATCGAATAGATCAGAGTGCTCTCCCACAAATCATGAACTATGCTGACTGAATAATAGTGCTGAAATAATTGCGTTAGCACCGGTGTCAACTCAGGAGCACATGTTTGGAGCACTAAAGGAGAGATGCCATCCGGCCCACTCTACTTGTGGATGGCCAAATAAAACAGGTCGTTGACCAGCTTTTTGGCTAAACTTAATGTCGGCCAATTGTTTCTAGAAATATAATAATTATCAATATATTATAACTTTCTTTCGATTTGTAAAATTGCTTGATAAGTTTAATAACTTTTTTTTTGTCAGCGCGAAACCAGTAAAAACACACTCCGTTTCCCACTTTCCGCCCAAATGTGAAACATTGCGTATTTAGTAGCGGGACACCCCGCTTTTTCTTGCGACCAGAGAGGAAAAATGGAAATAATTTAAATATAACAGTTTCTCGGACTGGGAATCGAACCCACAACCGTGACGTTTACAGGCAGACACTCTTTCACTGCGCCACGTAGGCCTTTATTACGCCACATGCCCTCTGCTTATTAACGAGCTAAACTTTTTTTGGTACCAATTTGCCCTGCTCATTATAACTCAGTAGTTAATCTAACTAATCAACAATCATTGAATTTACAAATTATTAAATAAAGATTTCGGATTGTCTTTATTATATTTTAATTCTATATTATTAAAAATATAGTTTATAATTTAAATTATAAAATGTTGGAGTCAGCGGTAACATTTGTAATATATTTTAACATTATTATTTGTACTAAAACTACTTAGTCTCCTAAAGAACTCACGATGAAATCGTTTTATTTATAGCTAGTTGTCTACTATATCTAATTCAATCTTCTGTAGTTTCGACTGCAATATTTTAAATATGTTTTTTCCCGTTCCCTTAGGAATTTCTCAAAATCCTCTCGTAGTGCTAAAGTCCCCGAAGCACTAACATGTCAAAACATACATAACCTATACTAAAAATGTAACAAATATAACCTAACATTAAGTAGTGTATGTAATATACTGAGCATTTGCACATTGTTCGAAAGTTGCCAATAATAAGATGATAGACTGTTTTTTTTATGAAATTCCTTATGAAACCAAAATTTTCCACTCGATATAACTAGGACGGCGCCAGTCAGTCTGCCTAATCTACATATCTGGCAAATAAGCTAATTTCTGTGAAATATAGAGTCGATAGATTTCTGGGCCGTCTTGTTTGATCATTAATGAATTATCTTTTATTCACGATACTATAAAGGCTTCTCCGATATTACTAAAGAATAGCTCCGTTTCCATTGTCTTTGTGACTGCGCAACTGATTCTTTTCAGCTGGTAGACCGTATTAATAAAACGTTAATATTTTATTTTTCACTAATATCTGCCTGTGGTAGATTTGTGTACAATGTTCTTATTCGTTAATTATCTTGTTATTTTAAAGATTGAACAAGTAATATTTTATATCTAATTAAAATGGTTAATGCAAATTAAATTAATATTAACGTTTTAGACAATATTATCGACTAGTTGATGCCGCAATTTCATTTGCGTGGACTGTTAATATACCACTATAATAACTTTCGTTGAAAATCATGTATTTAGATAACGTATACAAATTTCAACACAGCGGGATTTGAACCCGCGTCGCTTGAAAACCGTTCAAGCGCTTTGACCGCTAAGCCATGCGTTCTACATCCAAAGAACAAGAATTTCGACGTAGCTGGATGTAGAACGCATGGCTTATTATTCATTTATAACAAACCAAAAAAACCGTACATACTCGTATTATCATATTAAAAAGAATAAAAATAAAATTATATACGTTTGTTTCAAGAATGGACATTGTGCGTTAAATATTTCATTAACATAATACAGAAAACAGTATGAACAGAACAGAACTTAATAGTAACTTAATAGTAGTAATGTATTAATAACTTAGTAGAACAGTATGTATTAATGCTCAATTTTCACTGAAATATCAATTGTCACAAGTCAATGGAAAATGTCAATTTTCCAACATTTCCTAATTTCTTATACTTTAGCTATACTTAGGGTTAGGGTTCTTCCCCAGATAATCCAGATCTTTAGTTTTTATATTTCAACAGATAGTGTTCATCACGTTGAATAACCTTTGGTGCCATTTCTGTTTTTTGTTATAGTTAAGCTGATCTATTACGGCACTACATCAGGTGTCCCAGTCTTCGAAATCGCTTATACCCTATGCCAGGTTTAAAAGACTAAAAATCCGTCCTATATTTCCAAATATATACGCGTACAGACAAACAAACAGACAAATAATCAGATAGACAAACAGACAGACAAAAATTATAAAAATGATAGGTTAATATTCTATTATCGTATCTTCTTCTTTCTTCTTCGTTCTTTATCTCCTTAAATATATTATTTTGTAAATATATTTAGTATACGAAGTTTTTTAATGTTTTATAGTAGTATATATAATAGATGTTGGGTATTAAATCTAGATTATTACATTTCATTCACATTAAACTCTTTAGATGTAAAAACATTAAGTATGCGCAGTAAAAAGCTATATAATATTCATAATGTTAATAAATTATATTCGTTTCACATCAATCCTAAGTAAATGAAAGATTACGAGTGTCATAAAATATTTGTCTAAACATATATTATTATTTAATTTCACACATAATATACAAGTTACTACCTGTTTTATTAGATCAAAGCTTCATTAAAAGTAATATAAAAAAATAGGGACACGTTCGCAGCTTCGCCTGCTTAAACTACACGACTATAATTTAAATTGTAAATATATCTAAAAAATTTTTAAACTCAGAAAATTGAAAAAGACATATTTAGAAAACATATAAAAATTTGAACGCAGCGGGATTTGAAACCGCGCCTCTTGAAAACTGTTCTAACGCTCTGACCACTAAGCCATGCATTCTACATCCAGCTACGTCGAAATTCTTATACGCTTATTACAACTTATATTTGTAGTTTTCGCTGCATTAAAATTTTTATACGTTTTCTAATTATGTCTTTTTCATAAACACTAAATGTTAAGGGAAACCAAAATACATAGTTACAACATTCAACTCGGCTTAGCTATTTCTGAGAAAAGCGTGCACAAACGCGAAGGCAAACAGAAAAAAAATAAAACAATATTATTTTGGGTTCATTTTGATTAATAAATGCTTCCAATAATATTTTTTGTTATATATACAGCGGTCAGTTATTTTTTTATTATACTTTAAAACAAACACGGTTTAAAAATTTCAAATGGTTATTCTGGTCATACTGGCTCAATCAAGCTATAATATTTTTTGTCACCAACTATTGTCATCGGATCCAGACGCGTGTGCAACGTGTACTTTTTAAACAAATCGGATGGCGACAAGTGACTACTCAAAATAACGTTTTAAGGTTTTTTTACTTTGATACATAGTTTACATATCAAGCTAATAAAAGTTCTCGAGCTATGTACACACAAGTATACATGCATATCTACATTATATAAATTCTAATATCTATAGGTCTATTACGAATTTTCTTAAAAAATATACTGGACGAAAACAAAAAAGCTGGACTAATTCAAGCAGAAATATAAAGCTTCTTTGACGGCATATTGTATCGGCTTAGTTTTGTTATTAGTTTCGCTTGGGTCAGTTAACACGTCTAATTTAGCTAGGGGAATAGGACGGGTTATTTTAATTCACTTAATTTGCTTTTTGTATGATTAGATCGCATTAGGTTGAAGTATAATATAGTTTTTTATAATTGGGTATTGTTTTTGTTAAGTGAACTGAGTGACAGTATAATGGCAAATAGCTTTAATGGCTTTTTAACAAAATATTTTTATACTTAAATTATACAAACTAAACTCAACAGACAGAGTAACGAATATCCGCAATGTAATATAAGGGCTGGTTTTAAAGTTGAAAACTTTAATATGTACACAAAATAATTGCATAGTGGACCAGCGCCTGATTGGTTGTGAGTTTGATTACCACTCGGTAGAAAAAGACTACAGCTGTAAAAAAGTAAGTACAAAAAAACGATAAGTATGCATGTTTTTAATATGAAATAAATATACTTAACAAAAATAATCTAGTGGAGGCATCTTTTTGTAAATAATTGTGTCATTTTCTTATTATTGGAATAAATTGAATTTGAGAATGCGTTAAAGTCAATTTTTGTACGGAGTGTAAAATAAAAGGCTCAAGTCTCCAGACTCATACTTTGCTACGCTTGACTTTCAGCAAACTCTTAGAGCCTTTTGTGTGTCGATATAAGCTTGTACATAAGACATCTCAAATATCGACTTGAAAATAAAATATTAATTTTGTCAGTTCTCTCTTGTCTTTTTAGAGAGTTAGTATAATATATACGGTACCGGAAATGTTATATAAATAACTTAATAATCGTATTTAAACAATAAAAATAGTTTATTTTTTAATCGAATTTAAACCAGAGGAGGTTAGACCACGTTGTACCTTTCCATAGAGTTGACCATGTTTTTTAAATGAATAGAGTATACTCCAAATTTGGTCGAAAAATTTCAAAAAAATTTGAAACAAAAACTCTAACTCTAAAGTTAAAAAAATTAGAGGTGATGCATACTTAGTTACTCGTTAGTTTAATAATAACATTAAGTTATAAATGAAACTGTTTAATTAAATTTAAAATTAATATAACACACAGGTACTCATAAATAAATGTGCAATTCAATTATAGTAATCACGTCAATCATTGAAATTCCAATGTTGTTTATTGCATAAAGCACGTCATATGACACGTCCCTTTGAAGCATTTATGTCCGGGTCAAGCTCGACGTTTTGGGATAAAGAGTGTGAAAAATTTCGATTTGTTTTCTTGCAGCGATTGACAGGGACAAAAAGCATTTTCATTTACAAGCCAAGCCACGTCAGCTAATGGACGAATGGTGCTCTGCAGGCCGGTTTATCACGATCACAATAAATCGAGGCTTAAGCGAAAATGTTCTTACTCTGCCCGGGTGGGCAATTTCATACCGTTTGTAGACAATAATGACAACGGTGGTGCCATTGCATTACTTCCGTTGTACATTATGGAATACCATTTTTACTTTCATATAAAATCCTAAATTTTATTATTATTTCTGGAAGGAAGGGAAATTAATTTCAATATGGCTCTTGCAACTCGTCTGCGTATATGTATATCAAAATCTATTTAAAGCTTAGTGAGGTTCGCAAAATAGGTACTTGAGTTAAAAGCTACTTAGAGCTTAGAGCTGCATCAAGCTTTATAAAAACATTGTTACCATGTGGCATTTTGATATCCGGATAGCTTATTACGTATTCAATATATTAAAAAAATGTTAATTAATCAAAAGACAATGAAATACTTTATATAGTTAATCAGAATAAATTTGTTTTATTAAATTACGGTTCGCAGTTAACAGTTATTGCTAATACATTTAAGATATTTACATAAATATTAGCTGTATAACAGATATGTATTTAATTCCAGCAGTCACAAAATTATATTAAACTAATCTTATTTAAACAAAGAACCGCCGCACGCTATTATTGGCAAATGAAATACGAAAATCTAATATTAATTAAGGGAGTTCCACTCGTGAAATAACTTTTCATAACTGCTATACCAGACACAATTCCCACGTGCCTGCGATCTATTTCAATCTTTCCACATTAATAGAATTTTAATTTCAATTTCACACACAGCGGCGTACGCGGATTACGACACCGCTTTCGAGTGGAGTCGAGTGAATTTTTCCGATCGGCCCGACAACTCTAGCGTGGCAATTTTGATGGGCCATTATTACACAGTCCGTTTGAACGGTATTGTGTGCCATATTCCTGTAAATACACGAATTGACGTGTAAATTCCCCGCAACGTTCAAGCTGCAAGCAGTGCGTCGTGCACGCTTCGCTTAACTACGTCACAAGCTAACGTTTTCAGATCATCACTTGTCACTTCAGCAAAATTTCCGCATACCGTAGCCGGTAACTCTGTTAAGCAAACGTCAAGATAACGAGACGGGACGCGTTACGTCCCCTACAGCCGGAATAATGGGTCTGCAGCCAGCTGGAATCGCGTTCATCCTGTTTTATATTTCATAGCTGTGCCCCGCTGTGGCCAGCGCATCCAATTAACTTCAGTTGTCCGCCGCACCGTTTGTAATGCACGGTGAAATATCGAGAGCTTGATGAGTGTTTCCTGCCATGCCACTACACCGCGCTCACTCTATCTTTATGACCCACACACTTATTAACTGTCATTATATGAATAATACAGCGCTCGGCTTTACTCGTTTATTAAGCGGAAGTGTTTTAATATTTTTTAAATACAATGCGTCGCGTCGTTTATTTTTTAATTAAGGAAAAATGTTAAAGGGAAATGTTTTTGTAAATAAAACGACAATATGTTGTTATAAAGCTTACAAGTCAACAGACCTAAATTAATCTACACCAATTATTATTTTGTTATATTATGAAACGTACAATAATATTTGGTAATTTAATATTCCTTTATTTAACTTAAAAATGACTTAATAAATTTTTATTACATTTTTATTTTCACACTTCGAAATATTTTAAAAAAAAGTATAAGTTGTATACTTTTTTTTTTAATAAGCGTATAAGAATTTTGACAAGCCGCATGTAGAATGCATGATACTGAGCAGGTCCAGGTCATCGCAATTTTCATACGTTTACTAAAAATATTTACAAATTTTAAATTTTTCAAACAAAATTATCACACTTCCATTTTCATCAAAAAATTGTTACACTTTAATAATTATTCCTTATTTTATACAAAACAGAAATAATTAAATTTTCAATACGAGAGGCCATCTATCCTCTATTGATCTATGCCAAGTACGTTGAAGCTTCATCTAACATCACCTGGCGATATCGTTTGTACCTGTCCAGTGAGGATTAGGGCCATACGAGCACGACAACCGATAAAATAAATTCATGCCTACCGAAATTTAAACTACGGAATCTACATAAATTTATTTAGTAAATAACATACTAGTACTAAAATATTGATGAACACTAATAACAAAATTGTTCTCATCACATTTTTAACTTAGGCCTTTAGGCAGTAGACATAACCTATTGTTACAACACTACGTTCTCCAGTTTCCGCCCAATTTTTATAAACATTCTAAATTTAGTGGCGGTATTTAACGCTGCGCTTCATCTTTCTAGGTAAAGCCTAGCCTAGCCTAGCCTAAATATTAAAACTATTTTGACTTTCCTAGAGATTAAAAACTCTTTTGAGTGAGCAACTCCCACTACACCTACATACCGCATTATACATCAGGTATTGCTCCAATGCTCCGAGATGGTGTCAATATATTAATTATATAATTTAGTAATTATATATACATAATTTGCCATACTCAGTTATTATACATTTTTATCACAAGATACGTTTCTTCAAATAATTCCATACAAACGATACATGACTTTAGTCTACCTTTTACAGACTGAAAAATACAGCCCGTTGAATAGACAGATAGACTACTAAGCTGATGGACGCCGAAGGCTAGTAGTAAATTTTAGTTCCTGCACCATTTATGCTATACGAGCACATTACACTCGTCCTAATTAAAACAGAAAAAGAAATTCAAATTTATGATATGAGCTGATTATCTATTAAATGATAACTTGAGCACTAAAATAATATATTTTGACAATTTACTTATGATAATAACTGAACAATACCATATTATATTGTTACTAATAAAACTTAAATCTCTTGGAGAAGATTCTGGATCGTCAACCGTGTCCGAGTCTTAAGCTTGATGATCCAATTCTATCAAACTTTCCCTTTGTCTGTGAATTGAAAGCGGATTGAAGTCGTACAGCTCCCGATTCGACGTGTAGTGTTTTATTAGATTTAGTTTAGTACAAATAACCTTTATAGTTCTATTATTTTATTATTATATAATAAATTATTGCGACAGTATGAATATAACCGTTAGAGAAGATAGCATACTGAAATTGTCTTTTCAAGACGGGCAGCGGTAATAATCTTAAAATTTCCAAATATTTTGTTTGAATAGTAATTTAGGTGCTTTCTGTAACAGTCTCTATGCAAACTGTGAAATGATATAAATCTAATATTTTAAACAGAATATTTAATTAAAATTCTTATACATTTGTTAATAAAATTGAATTCAGATCAATTAAGTACCTATATACTTTTAGTACAGCATGTAATGCTGCAACAACAAGCATTTCTTTAGCATCGTAGCTTTAGACAGTCTGTAAGTTCAGTTAAAAGTTCTTTCAATTTCAAATCACATTCGATAATGGCTCTCTAACCTCCCTATATAAGTCTACGATACGTAAAAGAAAGTTGAATATATACATACTTTTATGTATGTGCATTTTGCATACATAGGTAAAATGAAATTGGTGGATATATGATATTTATGAATAGTACATTGTTCGTTTATGACTTATTTTTACCTCCCTCATATTAAAAAAATCAAAATTATATAAAATTTAATAATAACTTCATTATTTTAAATGTAATATTAAATTCTAAAATTAAATCATATTCAAAGTTAACTATTAAATTTAGATTTAGATATTAAATTTTGAGTTGACACTAGAGCTGTATGATCGTTAAGCCTGTGGTTGTGGGTTTTGTACTCGCTGAAAAAAAAATATTTGTAAAATATATATTATTAATATATATTTCACGTTTAGAACGGTTTTTAAGAGGCGCGGGTTCAAATCCCGCTGCGTTCATATTTTTATACGTTTTTACACTTTAAAAAAACGTTAAAAAAAAGATTATTGTGTGAAAAACATAACAAGTGTCTGTTTTGTACCTTCTTAGTAACGTATTAGAAAGCAATTCGAAACATTTGATTACAATATATTAGTGGCTATATGACTTAGTGTAGACTAGTAGCATTTAGAAAAGTTATATAATTTAAACTTTTTTAGTTAAACACATTTCGATGAAACTTTAACGTCTTAAGAATAACATACATCAACTTAAATTACAAGAGCTTTATATAATTCTTTGTGTAAGCCTGTAGGACGTAGGTAGGTACAAACACCGTGGGACGGCAGAGTTTCTAAGCAGGCGGAAAACCTAGCGCAAACATTTTTCATAAAGCATCTATACATACTTGATACGTAATTTATGGAGACAGCGCCTCAGCCGTCGCTCCTTGAATGTTGATTAGAAAATGTTCAACAGAGTAGCTTTTCGAATCTAACGTGACTGCCTCAATATATTTTCATGTAAGGTTTTAAAATATTTAAAAGATAAAGCAATGAATCGTTCACAATCCCTATTTAGAACTTATGGCTGTTTGATTTACTTGAAAGTCTACTGTATTTAAAAGTGTTTTTAACATACAAAATATATTTCCGACTAGCGACCCGCTCGCGGGTTCGCCTGCGTAAGCTATATGGCTACACCATATCGTTTTTAAGGCCTGCCCTCGTTCTCACTCATAAACTTTGCTTAAATTTATAATTTAAATGGTGATAACTTTTTTGTTTCTAAACCGATTGAAAAAAAATAAACACTAAATGATAAGGAAAGTTTACCATAATACAATAAGTTAATATTGCATTAAAATCACTTAATTTTTTTTTGAAATTAGCCTGCACAATTAACAGAAAAACAGAAAAGAAAATTAAGGTTCTATTATATTGATGAATGCACTAATAATATTTTTTTTCATATATCTTGTATGTACAGACAGCGATCAGTTACATTTGTATTATATGTACATATAATTTAACTTGTCATATACTGACAAAATCAATTTATTGATAAATCACTTTGTTCTGCCATACGGAAACGTTACGTGAAAGGTGGTATCGTAATCATAGTCTTCGAAATGTACAAAAAGGAACAATAAAATAATTCTTGATCAGATTTAAATTAAAATTAAAACATTTACTCCAACATTAGCCTCTTACAAATACTTATCTAGATTCATAGCTAGATAGAAGTAGTCTGCAATCCGATTACAGAACTCCCTATAACTGAAGTTCTAAGGCAAGCGAAAGACAGGGAGGCATGGAAGCTGCAGGTCAGCTCTTCTATCGATACTTACCAGAGTGGTTATGACTGAGTCTTTATGTTTAAAATTTAGTCATTCCATTGTTTGATCAAAATATACTTTGTAGGGTGGGTGGTAAATACCCTAACGAGGAGTCCATCTCACATAAATCGAGAAATGCGCGAAATAAAAGATTTACCACACGGCCACTGAGTCAAATTATTGACTGCTCTTAATATTATTCATAATAGTAAAGTAACAGTGAATACGTTCAATTCAAATTCTGTGAAACGTCTGTTAAAGCTCGTCCGGCTCTTTAAGCTGCCTTGGAAGCCGGTGGTAGCTTCCTGTCAGCTTGACATTGTCAGTTCTGTGTACTGTATATGTCATATTGAATAGAATGTTCGATTTGGACTCAATAAAAGTTAAAAAGGTTGAAATAATATCAATTTAAATTTAAGTTCTTATGTAACTTCTATAGAATATTGAATAACTATACCATATGAAATATACCTATGCCAGGTAGAAGAATTGAATAACTGTGTGTGTGTGTGCATTAATACCATTAGGTATTAATTCACCAAATTGATAAACAAAGACAATTATTGATGGTATTGTACTAGCGTAGGTAATGGATTTCTAACTTAGTTGATCCGGCGTGTTTTAATTGGCACATCAGCTCAACTGTACTAATCCAACTGCATAAATCGATAATGATTTTGCTAAGCGCATCCAGCTAATACAAAATACATATAACATATTGGGCGAATGGGGCTGAGAAATGTCGGTGGCATATCACTCCGCTCTCCACTACTTTTAATAAACATATAAAGTTCTTATAATATCGGAGGTTACAGAGCAAGCAGCACTTATACTATTATTAAATTTATATTCTAGTATATGTCTCATATTTTTTAAAATAACAATAGCAATTTTATGCGCAGTGAAGTGGAATCCACTGCGTGCGGTATACCACATTAATTTTGTGTCTCTGACCGTAGAATATAAAACAAAAAATATAACTTTTTCAAAAAACAACAAACTAAACGTTCTTTTTATACAAATTTTCTTATTTTTTCGTTAATTTAACATTCTAACTATACCTGAGTCTAAAAGAATGGCTTTCGAATTTGTATTATATTTCACTTTCATAGACAAGGTGTAGGATTAAATAAAAGGACATACGAAGTAACGCAAGACATATAATTGCTGCATATACTTTAACTTAAGTATACAATACAAATTCACAATTGCAGGTATTTTGGTCAAATTCTCATCATTGTGAGAGTAAAACTTCCCTATGTTCCGTAATAAACATAGTTTTGGTTCAGGTAGCACATGTGACACACGGATTACTTTTGTAACGAGCGAACAATATTATTGCTATTCTACATAAAATATAATGAACCAGTTTTTATTTTAAGCTGGGTTCGATCTCTCTCTCTCTCCTTCTGATATATCGATATATATCAATACAAGAAAGGTCGTACCAGCTTGGGTCCAATTTTCGATGACAAAGGCTGGTAATTACAAACGATTCGAAATATAAAGTCAACGGCGAGTGAAGTTGCAGGCACCGGCTAGTTATAGTATACTTTTATGTTTTTTTTTAGCTATTGAATATTTTTACTTATACTCCATTACTCTCATTTAAATTAAAATGTCGCAATCAATTTTACAAGACACCCACTACAATTTAAATAAGCTTTGAGCAGCGGTGTTAGGCAAAAATGTAACTAAAAATGTTGTGGTCGAACAATACCGAAAAGGCATTATTTATTTTTAATTTAATGATAATAAGATAGACGAAAAAAATTAATTTCTACTTATTTAATTTATTAATTTGACTGGTTTCGTGAAAATACGACCTCGTGCAAATACCCACGAAAATTCGAAACGTTGGATTTTCTACAATACAGTTTCAAATATTTAATGATGTTAGACAATATTAATTCACGTGTATCACGAATGCAATGTCCATATGGAATATTTGGATATCCCCAGCGGTCCGTGAACTGAAATGCAGAGATGTTCATAACATTAGCACATTACTGAGCTGGTATAATATTTGAAATAAACGTTTTGTTAATTAAAACTGTTGTTGTTTCTTTTGATAATATTTGCATACCTGTTGTAAGTACTCGTTCAAATGTAAATCGCATTAATATCTAATAATCTCGTAGAAAATGAAATATTGGTTTATTGAAAAATACATATTTAGAAAACGTATAAAAATTTGAACACAGCGGGATTTGAACCCGCGCCTCTTGAAAACCGTTCAAGCGCTCTGACTTCTAAGTCATGTGTTCTAAATCCAGCTACGTTGAAATTCTTATACGCTTATTACAACTTGTATTTGTTGTCAGCATCTCTGTAGAGAATTTTTTACAAATTTCTGCTACTTCTAAATTTCTACTACTTTCTGTTATTTCTGTTTTCTGAATATGTCTTTTTCAATTTCCTTAGTGTGGGAATAACACTTTAAAAAATGTTAAAAAAATATATATTGGCTTATGTTGGGGGTAAATGAACATGAACTTACACTCATACATGCATGTATACTGGCAAAGACTGTAAGCAAACTCACCCCGAACAAGGTTTAAAGCCACAAGCACATCACAACCGCTAGATAGATAGACGTCCCAACTACACCGAAATTGTATTTAACATAATGCTCTTGATATAGTTTCTTTGTATTTTTTCTAAGTTATTCATATTTATTTATACGCATATAACGTGTAAAATACGAAATACTTAATTAAAAATAAAATATGAAAGCTTTTTTTTTCAGAAGTTTACTTTAGATATAATAAATTAACTTATTATCCGAAATGATAAAAGCATTAAACAATTCTTAGTGTCCAGATTATCCCGCGGAACGTTTTTATAATCCATAATACAAAAACAAACTGGAACATTTGAGGCTCCGAATAAAAAAGCGGTAATATTATCAAGCAAAAGAGGGCTACACTAATTAACACTGAGATTAATTAGTATTGCAAGGCAGAAGTCGAGTCCGTGCTCTTCCGATGCGCTCCGTCGATCTTTGTTCGCGATTAATGCGCTCATTTGTCTAATACTCTTTAAAGTATTAAGCACCGTTGTATATGATATTGTCATATTTTATATTTTACTCTACCTACATCAGTCCGTTTAACGGTAAAAGAAATATTTCCTTAAGTGATTATTAAAAAAAACGACGAGCACAATATTTGAAGCGCATTTTACTATAAAAATAATACCTTCAATTATTTCTCTTCAAGAGTTAATCTCTTTAAGCTTGCTTAAACCTAATAAAATTTTACGTTTTAAAGCTTTCTGCTATTTAGGTAATTGAATTGGATAAAATTATACATTTTAAATAAACCAAGTGGCGATATTGTAAATTAATGTAACAATTTGTATCAGTCATTAAAATCATATCTGACTTTTCTTAATTGTAGCTGTTTCAACCATAAAACTCTATAAATTCTAAACTAGCGACCCGCTCGCGGCTTCGCCTGCGTAAATTACATGACTAAACTATTTCTTTCTTCGTTCTCACTTAAATCATAAACTTTGCTTAAATTTATAATTCAAATGGTGTAACTGTTTAGGATCCGATTGAAATGAAATAAACACTAAATGTTAAGGGACGCTTAACCCCAAGATAATAGTTAAAATGCATTTAATTCAGTTAAGCCGTTTATTAGCATGCATAAACAAACAGAAAAACAGAAAAGAAAAAATAAAAAAATATTGTTTTCGGTTCTATTACATTGATACATGCCCCTAATAATTTTTTTTTTCATATATCTTCCATGTACAGACAGCGAGCACTTACATTTCTATTATATGTATATGTTTTGTTATACAAGAATACATAACCTAACAAACTCTACCATTATAAAAAAAATTACAATTAAAAGAAAATAGTGATACAAATTAAAAATTCTTCTCATTCGTACATTTTAATTTGTACAAGTATACGTAAGCTAGCTAGTAATTATTTCGCTTCAACTAATCCTCAGTTCAAGCCAAGGATTACGACCGCGGCGTATGTTGATCGCGAGTCGGAGCGATTGGTTTTGCATCATATCACATATTCTCGAATTCTGTACATAATAAAACGCCCAGTCACCTGGAAACATCGATCGCAATATGTACAGTTTCATGCCATGATTACTGAAGCCAATTAATGCTCAGACATTCAGTGCCTACGAATGTAAAACGCTTATTTACTAACTTTAACTGTAATTATTATATTGTATTAAAATGTATTGTAGCCTTTCACGTTGAAAGTTACAAATTCATGATAAAAATGAATGTGTATTGTTCAGTTCTATATTTAAAACTTTGATAATAAAACTTGGCACCGACATTAGTTATGCTTTATGTCTTGTTGTTCTGAATCAAATAACCTCGGTTTTATTTTTTGGTGTACATAATGAATGTAATTGGGAAACGAACGAGTTGGTGGGACATGTCTGAACCTGGAATTAGGCAGCAAATGATCGATAGCACTGTGTTAAGTGTAACTGTAACCTGTAACTTGATTATATTTATGAAGAATTACTTAAACAATATTTGCCAATCGTTGTTCCATTTTTGCCTATGGCTTTTGTTTGTATAGGCTAACAATATTTGCGTTAGGCGTCGCCGGTGCCGGCCGTTGACGCCCCCACTCAACCACTAATCATATTTTATGGTGGCCCCTTAACTTCCCCATTCGATTTGGATTAAGCTGCTTACGGAAAAATTGCGAGCTTAAAATTTTAATAGCTTCGTCTAGGTCCAGTTTAAATTACAATGCCTTTCCAACTTTTATACTTTTTTATTATACCAACGACGAAGTTTACCATTATTATCCATAACAAATTCAAAGCAATCAAGAATTTTGTTAAGAAATATCATATTATTAAAACCTAAACGATAGAAAAAGTATATAAATGTTAACGGGTTCGAATCCTGCTGCGTTGTAACTGTTATACGTTTTCTAAAAATATTTTTCAATTTCCTAAATGTGTGAATAGCATTTTAAAACGGTAAAATGTGCGAATTAGTTGAAAGGTTATTAATCGATTCGAATCGATTTTGATAGCACGTTTTTTGATATTTTAAGTATATTTCACATATTTCTTTAAGTTAAAATAAAAAAAACTGTTTAACCTGCAGATGTATTTTGATGCCTGAAAGTTCCTGGAAAAAATTTAAATCTAGCGTATTAATAATATAACTAAATTGACGAGTGTTTTTGCTAGAAGACACACCTATAAAGGAAACTGCAAAGGTTAAAATCTAGCTACAATAAATAAATATGCAATCAATATTACTCATAGCTGTTCAACTTTTAGTGAAACTCATGATGAAAACATAAATTAGGAATGTACATAAAGAAAAGGTTGAGTTGCCTTCGCCCCTACTTTCATAACAATAGAAGATCTGTGATATGACATAAAAAATAAATATTGTTCTACAAAAAGACATATTTAGAAAACGCGGGTTCAAGTCCCGCTGCGTTCAAAGTTATTATACGTCTTCTAAATATGTCTTCTTCAATTTCCTAAGTGTGCGAATAACACTTTAAAAACACTTTAAATGTTAAAAAATATATATTGTTCTACAATTCATATAAATTGTTAATTGTCAGGCGGCAACAGCGGACAATTTACGTGTGATTTGCGAGTGTACCCTGACGTCACGGGGCGTGTCATGCGTCACGTGACTGATAGCTTTAATATAGTCCCGTTGATTATCAAACGGAGCGGAAACGCCAAACGGTAAGCTAGATTTAATACCACGGCTCATCGCGGCCTGCCCTACCAACTTGTCCTTGCATTAATTGTATGTTTCGCGAGTAATGTAAGTGATTACGAGAAACACGCTAGCTAATCTTTGCCTTAATCAAATATCTTCAAGGCAATCAAATTATTATTTAAATGAACCTTACGATATTATAAATTTACAATTGGTTTGTTTTAATTTAAATGATTTATATTGTGATATGGATTTAATCAGTACATTGAGACTCTAAGACTTTTTTACTTTGGACCATGGGAAGCGTAAAATCTCTTCTTTTTCAGCTTCACTATTTTGCCCGTAAGGCAGGTTAGGCAGACAAAACCGAGTGTCAAAACATGTGTGTTCTCCAATTTCCGCCCAATATCGACATTGCGTGTTATGTGGCGGAACTCAACGTCTTGCTTAAAATATTGTTGAAATAAAACTTTACAATACAGAAACTAAATTGTTTTCTTAGGCTTGGTTCTCTGAATGACAAACTATACCACTTGAAAATATATAATGATAAACGAAATTTCATACTAATTTTTGTACATAAAAACTGCTATATGAAATTATTTCGAGCTTTCATAGTATCATCTATATAACTAAATCGCACAGAATTTTGCCGGGATCAATTTAACTGTGAGCTCTTCATAAATCAGTTAAAAAATAATTGAAAACTGGTGCTCGTTACCAACAAAAACATTATGGGGCGAATAATAAGGCTGAAAATAGCATTCTAATGAATGGTATTGGTCATCCTGTGGGATTACTTTTAATCCTCTTGGAAAGTCAGTGAGGGGTTAGACGAGGCTACAGTCGATAATAACATTCTTAAGTTACTAGCATACAAATATTTCCAACGTGATTGGATTTGAATGAAAATATGTTTTTTATTGATTCTGAAGTCAAAAAATAAGGTGTGATCAATTCTCACTTCAACATTTAGTTAATAACTTTTTACCAATGTACTTGTTTTTGTACGGTAATACACTATCTTTTACCATTACAAATCTTAATATGCACGCATGTTTTCAAATCACAGACTAACTTGATAAATCAACGCTTTGCTAATTTAGCCACTATCATACTACTAATTAGCTTAAGCTCATATTGGATATTCAATTATAATGATGCGAGGAAGATGGCAGTTGTATAATTGGAGATCTGCCAAATCTATACTAGATTGTAAGGTAATATATAAAGCCTGAACTAAATATTTCAAACTATATAAATTCTTTAATAAATTGTCTTTAAGTGGATTTTTAACAAACATATTTTAGTTTTTAAAAATCTAATGTATGGCGTAGCAAGCATTTAGTATAAAAAAATGTCACAAGTATTTAACTTTTTGTGAAAAAAGACAAAATGAGAATTCATATCATTAGCTCTATAATTAAAAAAAGCACTCAACGATTTAGAAATTTCATTAATTATTTTTTACCAGATTTAGTAATTTCTTACATTGATAATAGAATGGTTGCTTGCTTGCAAACCCAGGGAAGTCCTTATTGAAAAACAAATGACAAAATAATTTGTTTGGTACAGGGTTTCTCAAAGTTACTTACTTTTAAAGTCACAGCGAACCCCTTACAAAAGCTGGCTATTTATCAGTTTTAAAATAAAACAAAAAATTAATAAACTCATGTATTTTGTTTTACATGGAACAAATATGATATTTTATTGCCTAGTTGGTCGAAAGATTGCAAGCACGACTGCCGAGCAAGGGGTCTCGGGTAAGATCAGTTTCAGGTACAGTTACAGGACCAGACTTAAGCATAGCCGCTATTATTACTTATACTTTATAGCGTACCAGCTATGACTCAATGACTACACACACCCAATGATACGCGCGTTATACTGGGCGTTTAAGGGTAGCCTTTTGCAAACACTTTTAATTTTTTTTTATTTTGAGGAAATCCGTTACGGATACCCGCCCGATTGGGAATCGGACGCGGTTATGTGGGACTCAGGCAGATGTTTAGCCGGCCGTTTACCCACTAAAACCTCACGGTGCTCCTCCTCCACCACCACTGGGCAGGGCCACGGGGACTACAATCTTCCATGAACCCTGGAGCCTTTTGCAAACCCCCATGCTATTGCTTCTCATATCAATATTTTAAAATGGAAAAAGTAACTTTCATGTTGTAAAGGTATATTTATGTCAGTATAATAAAACTTTCCATCTCTGAGCGTGACTCATTTTTTTATTTCCGACTTCAATGAATTGTATCAATAAGACCTGTCAAGTCGCTTAAGAACGTCATCTGTTATACTCAGTTCTCGCAAAGTTTGAAAGTACGGCGTTCTTATATAAGTTTATGTAACTTATATGAGGGATATTTCACCTGACTTATCAACCTTGAAGTATAACTCGCATTGAACTTAGTACAAATTGTTTTTTGCCACAATAAGTAAATAAATTTTAAACTTTTTTAAAAATACTGTCCTTTACAATTAGTTTATTCAATTAAGACTATTTTTATAATTTTAAACAGTGATGATTTATTTAATCAATTAAGTTCTAATGAAAATTGTAACATAATTAATACTTAAACAGTAGAAATTCAATTCAACATTATTAAATCATTTAACTACAAGTTATAAACAAAAACTGAGATGCTATAATATAAAATAAATAAACCCTGTAGCCTAGGGTACTAGGAAGAGAAAACCATGACAAGTGCCAGTGTCAAGACTCTCCCTTTTCCGATAAAATATATCATCATAAAAAGAATAAAGGATGCCATGGCGGCGTAGTGTGACAGCGTCTGTCTTTATACGCGATAGTTGTGACTCCCGCTCGGGGGAATAATTATATGAAAAATTATTTTTATTTGTCCGGTCTGGTGACAGACAAAGCACAGCGTTGATTTCTGCCAGTCTACACGCAATATCTCGGATTCGGGTGGAAAGTGGAAACGCAGTGTCTTAACATTAGGTTTTCTCTAGCTATATAATAAAATTTTTTTTAAAATGCTATTCTCACACTTAGAAATAGAAAAATACATATTTAGAAAACGTATAAAAATTTGAACGCAGCGGGATTTCAACCCGCGCCTCTTGAAAACCGTTTAAGCCCTCTGATTGCTAAGCCATGCGTGCTACATCCGGCTACGTTAAAATTCTTATACGCTTATTACAACTTCTATTTGTCGTTAGCATCTCTGTTGCGAGTTTTTTACATTTTACGATTATTCTACATATACGAGTATACAGTATGAAAATAAATAACACCTTACTAATACTACTTAATGCAAATGTCAATTTAATGGATATTTATTCCTTACACAGGATTTAGACATTAAATTATGGTTAGAATGGCACTAGTACAGAGAAGATTGAATAATTGAATTTTCTCTGATATCTTCAATATACTGACGACACGATGCTTAGAGATATATATTTTTACAATATTTTATCTAAATAATAGAAGACGGAATCCTTTTATCTCAAGAAGATCTTAAACAATAATAATTCAGTAATGTCATTACTTAAGTCATAAAAAGCAAGTAATAGTTGACTCCACTAAAAGCTTTGGAGGTCGCGGGGTGTAAAAAGAAAACAATATTAGATATTGTGGTATGTGTTGCCCATTAATATATATTTGGCTGTTGAGCGTAGGGACACATTTTCGTGGCAAATTCAATTTCGAAATAAACAGTATTATTTCATTTAACAAATTATATAAAACATTCGGTAAAAGGGAAATAGTATATAAATATATTTTATAATATACTCATTTGTTTCTATAATCATTATATAAAACAAATCGCATTCCGCCTCTAACTGCTTGTTTCTAAGATTTGTTCTTTTTAATCAGCATAGGATTTTGATGCAGTTTTATTGTTATTTAGACCAACCTATTGTCATATACCTGAAGTTTTGTACATACAAACATTCTAAATAAGTATTTGTATTATTATACAAAAAATGAGAATGAGAAAATTCAATATTTTGCGATGAAGACGTCAATTAAACTATTTTCGAGCACTTACATTGCAAGCACTGGCAAACCGTATGATCTACATCTAAATATTGTATTACAGAAATATATATCACAAAAGTCCTACAAAAAAGTCCACAATGGCATTTATCTATCTCTTTTTTTTATCTCTAAAATATAACTTTATTTGCAGAAGCTAATTTCTAATAATTATTACTAATCCTTATATCCAAATATATATTTGTTACTTTGGCCATTTAATATAGACCAAAACTTGCCTTGACTTTTTGTTATTTGAATGAGTACTTTAGAAGTTATCACAGATTTAAAATTACATGCAAAATAACCCTCGCATCGAAGCGCCCCGCGCCCTGTATTTATATAATTCGATAAAATACATAATTCGATAAAATTTTAATTTTGTGTAGTTTGTGATTTTAGCGAGAATTCAGGCCGGCAAAAGTACGAAAATGCATACCGTTAGAAAATAAATATAAAGAAAAACTTAACTGGCAAAAAACTTAATTTGCTACTTTATTTTAATTTTATTTCAGACCCAAAATAGCAAGATTACGAATACAATAACAAGATTTTATAAAGCTTATTTACTGTCATGTTTACAAGATAATAAGTAAATTACTTTCTAAACCCAACATATTCATTAGGGTCTCTACTTTATACTTTTAATTATATTTACTCCCATCAAAGCCATCACAATACTCAGTTAATTAGTTGTAATACCAGTGTTTTGTCAGATGCGCAAACAGAGACCGTTAATTGTAATGAAGCCAGCCATCCCCATTCTGGAGCAATACGCTCTTTCATTTAAGTTTGGGAGGTGAGGGGCGCAGCAATACGTAAGCCAGTCGCCAAAACAAGCTCAATAACGGTCTGACAAACAGTACAAATGGTGCGTTAGTGCCAAAACCATGTAGCTCGTCTCTTCCGTCCCTCGAGCAAGCAAAGGGACAGATGACGGTTGACGAACGCAACGGGAAACAAGACAGCTTATTATCTTCTACCGAGCTCTGAGCTGAGAATACTCTAATATTTTTAACACGTTCCCGGCTACACACAAGAGAATTGAAACGAAAATTAGTTACTGACGATTTCTTGTTTTTGTCAGAAAATAACGCGTGATTTCCATTGTTGGAGAATAAGAAACAACCTTTGGAATTAAACTGTGTGCATTGAATACCAAAGAGTCTCACTTGGTCACCGTGGTGACACTCGTGATTGTATTTGGCAGACCAAAGTCAAACTTTATATTGCTATATATAATACGGATGCCAGATTCCGCACAGCATATTACAAGTACAGGACGTATATACCCAAACTAGACGCAATAACAAACGCAAAAAATGTTACAAAGTGGAGTTGGCAATATCCCTTAGTTCGTACTCGTAGTACGGTGGTACTGTTGTCCTCAGTCGCATATTTTGGAACAGAGCGTTGTTAGCGTGTTGCGGCTTTGTGTTCTTTTGCTTAATTTTTTGCTGGATTAATTTGTCTGCGTATTCAAATTGCAAATTGTGAGGTAAAAGGACGACCTTTTTGTATATTGTGGCCTAATTTCTCATTTTGAAATAGCACAGTGAAATTTAAATATTGTATGAAAATCACAAAAGTATTTTATTACAAAAAAATCATAGATTTCCGCAAATGTATCAAGATGGGCTCAATACAAAGCAACACGTAGAAGGTTGATAGAGGGTGACATTTTCTTAAGTTACGACATTTTCTTGCCGATTCAATATCCCTTTTCTATTTTGTTCGACTGAAGCATATCACATAATGTTCTTACCTTTTGTATACACACCGTTTTCACGGTGACTTGGTTATTAATAACAGAACTGTTTCAAAGCTTATAGTATTTTTGACCGTTGCCTTTTTTGTTATCCTTAATAGAAAAGCTTCTCGCAGTAATCATGTCTAATATGGATATATTACTTTATGCTGTTACTCTCTACTGATATACAATAACAGTTTATTTTATTTACAATAACAATTCGTAAATTAATTGTTTTAAAAGTTAAAATAAAGAAATTGAAGTGCTTATTTCAGTGCGCTGTTAACGACAATGCTGCATATAATGCATCCATTTTGTAAAAAACACGCTCACATTACGCGGGCCTCGCGCACTACGCCCCTCGTATTTTCCTGTATATTTTCCCCTCTCTATGAAAAAGTCATAAATCACGCGAATGTAAATCTGTAGCATCCAGAGCGGATGAGTGACGCGCCATTATCGCGTCTCGGGCCACCGCCGTCGGCCTAAAACTTGCCCACTTTCACAAACTTTTACACTTCACCAATACTTTTAATGTCCCAGCTCTGATACTTTTATCATTCTATTTTCCAAACTACAATTCTGGTCTAACATTTAAGTTTCCTATATAGAAGTAATAAACTATGTAGTTAATGTCGAGACAAAGGACGCGGCAGATCGCTTTGTTATGTAAGTAATTAAGTAGATTTTTTTTATATGAAAGTAGAAATGGGGCGATGAATTGTAATACGAGATAAAATTCTATTGTTCTGTCAAATATCGTACCATCATATGGAAAAGAATATTTGATTTCATAAATCATTTCAACCTCCCTCCACGAAGGCTCCATAATATTTCAAGTTAAATATAATCTCGTTTCGCGTAATTGATCGTTAAATAAAAAAAAATTATAGTCAAAAATATGTAAATATTCAAAACAGACGTAGCGCCGCGCCCGAGACTAAATTAATAACATATTCGTTTTCATCCACTCAGCATAACAATATTCGCCAAAACATACATTTTAATACAAAATTATCATATCAAAGTGTATATCTTAAATGGAATATCATGACTTTTCATTTCTGGAAACCAAACCACTACATCAACATTTATCTTCTAAAATAATGGAACGTCAAATGTACGGAGCCAATTTTTGTTTGGGTATTGTTACTTGTCGTAATAAGCCAACCCGTCTTCTTTGTACTCAAAACTCGCACCCATTAGTCATCTCACGCGAAGATTTCCGCCATCTGTCAGACTTACCAATGACCTTTATTATTCTGGAAGATTCTAGTAACCCGCCCTTGCTGCCTAGCTTAAAACACTAAAGCTACCCTCGACATAGCAGATCGTATTTTTATAATCTAGAGACTTTCAAATACTTTTTCTCACCAAGGAACCTGGTCTATGTAAGCTAACTGAAAAACTAATATGCTCATATAAATTGCAAAGAACACATCTATCATACATAAATATAAGTAAGCTTATTCCTCTCTACAATTCTTCCTTTTCTTTGGTTAACCTAATTTTAAAGTAAACTCTTAACACTAATATAATTATTTCTTGAACACGTAATGGACTATCTTTAATTGCCACTTGACCTTTGTGTTTCATGAAGGCTGAGTGCACAGTAATTAAACTTCATTTAGAAAATTCTAAACAAACGTGGTTTGAGTAAATAGATTTCAGGTAGAAAGTGGAGAACGGAGTGTCTGGACACTAGATATACGTGAAGAAAGTTTTATCATAGACATATTAACTGAAAACTATTTTTTAAACTAACTTTTAATTTTCTTTTTACAGGTAATATATAAATTGGCAGTCCTCGTAAGATAAGTATTATAAAAGCTTGTAGGTAAATGCTAAAATTACGGAGCTTTGTTATGCATTCGTAATAAATACACCGCAGAAAGAGTCTCAGAACATTGACATAACTGAGTTAAGCCTTATTCATTTAAATTTAAAACTGAAGTGAATTTTACATCTTAACAGTACCGTTCAAAAGTTACGGAAATTTTACTTACTTAATAAGATTTTCGTGGTCTCGAATCTATTTACTTAACCAACTTTCACCTTTATAACTAAGTTATTAGTTCCCACTTAATTGAACAACAGTCAACAATTTACGTTACGCATTCTTGACTGGTTCATTAACGTAAGATCAATTAAGCTCGCTTATCGTAGAACTTCGTCGGAAATATTGTGATCGAAAATCAATTTAAAGCTTGTTGAACATTTGAATGGCTGGGCAGATTGCTTACAATGAAATATAAATCGATATAATAGATGTATTTTATAATTTTAGTAATTAAAACCGTAGCGCATTTAGGGCATGAACCTGCGTTCGAATATTAAATATAAGATATCTTAATTTTTATGGTCTGCTAAGAAAAATTGTAGATAAGTGTAGACTCGCTACACATCAATCACTCTCTATTTGGCCTGAAAATGTAAAACAGAGTGATTTTTTAATAAAATCTTTGTGCCAAAGTATAGATGGTGCATGTACGATAGCAATAATATTATTAATTATATATTATTATTACAACTGTCCAATACGATGTCGGAGAGACATAGATGTCTTTTAATTTTAAAGAAAAACTAAAGGATATAAATAAAAAAAACATTTTTAGAAAACATATAAAAATTTGAGTGCATCGGGATTCGAACCCGCGCCTCTTATAAACCGTCCAAACGCTCTGACCACTAAGCCATGCGTTTTACATACAGCTGCTTCGAAATTCCTAAACGCTTATTACAACTTATTTTTGTTGTTGAAATAAGCGTATATAAGTGTCGAATACGAGACATTGCATATGTTGGTATTCTACGCCTAGCTTTGTCTTGTCACTAGAGCAGAGAAATTAAACTAATTTAAATTTTAATAATTTCCCCGACTAATTTAATTTCTTTATAATATATTTATTTTAACACACGTATTTGATAGTTAGAACGTTTCGATTTATCTGATAAATGATCTTATAAAGAGCCTTCACCATCTCTATTGTTTCTTTTCATGAAAATATTAATATATGCCTTTTCTGCATTTAAACTATTCACTAAATGTGAAGTACCCCACACCTTGCCACTGCAAAAATTTAGTTGTTATAACTTTTGTTGTTAGTATTCGGTATACGAAATATGTGTGTACATATTAATTTTGCGTCGTTGCTCAAAGCGCTTAAGTGAATCCCGAGGCCCGATTTCACGTTTTATACGTTTTCTAAAAATGTTTATATTAAAGATTTCAAAGACGATGAAAGCATCTTTAACTAAAATAAACTGATTTTGTATTTGAATTTAAATATTTATAAGTATCGTAACGCCATCGTGGCGCAGTGGGTCAGCGACTAACTTTAAACGTGATAGGTAATGGGTTCGGGCGAAAAATTATTAGTTTAGCATTTCTCTGCTCTGCTAAGACAAGGGGAGGCGTTCAGTTTCGCCACTGAACACGCGATGTCTCGAGTCCATATTGGCTGGTCATCTCCCTGCGTGTAGTTAGTCTCAGCGGCAGGCATAGCGGTAGCTCTTGTAAAAAGACCTGATCCTTTTAGGATCTTAAGGCACATCCGCGTAGTTTGCTTTGAAGACACTAGCTAAATTTGTAGCAAAGGCTTAAATTTTTTCGTTGTTAGTACGAGCCCATATGTTTCTAGACATGAAAGGCGGGAAGTATTGTTGTGGCTGAGAATAGTATTCAGAGGGGCCTTCCAGAGATTCTGCAAATTTTCACTAACCTCCGTTGGAATGATTCATTTGCGGCATCAGCAACTATACTCCTGTGAATTGTCTGCCAAATCCTGCATAACCAACGTTTTTCAGTTACTTTGACTTTTGACGTTTTGCTTACTTAGAGTAGAATATATTCCAGTTTTTTGTTGGGTTGTTGGCTCGATTGATCATCCTTACCATTGGTAACCTTGGCGTATGTACGTTGGTTAGTAGTGCTTTTAATACCTTCGGATAGTGTTAAGGTGGGGTAATTTAAGTAAGTTAGCTGAACTGTAGTAGTTGAAACTGCTAAAACATTTCTTGAGATAAGGTGTATATTTCTTCGGGCAAGGATGTGGGGTAGATCATTAATCATTACATCATTAGCATAAATACAAATAAACTGTTGCACATATTGACGTCTAAATCTATCTATCGTCTATATATATATATATATATATATATATATATATTTATATATATATATATATATATATATATTCGATTAGCAACCATACCACGGTAATGTACGTAGACTGGATTTAGTCTCCTCTATATTTTGATTTATGATCACAAAAAAACTGTTATGTTATAATAGAAACTTAATACAGCAGTTAAAACAACTAGGGCTGTGCAAGCTAACTGTGCTGAGGGTGCAGTATTTTGTCGCAATGAAGTAAAGACAAACATTTTTTCAATTAAAGTTCAATTTAAATATAAAGTTGACATTTGAGAAATTAACAATAAAAGTTATTTTTAAGTGTTTTGGCTTAGTTTTTCAATATGTCATTATTTATTTAAAACGTAAATACTACAATTACGTAGTTACGAACTATGAATATTTAACCTTAAATTACCTTTTTTTTAACCGATATAGGACCGACGTAGACTTTTTTTACATGTCATTTATATTGGTGTTTGGAGCATTAGTATGAAATTTTTATTCTATGCGACCAGTAAACAATCTCGTTTCGTTTATTTTAATAACATATTTTAAGTTGTTGCTTCATACTGACCTTTATTTACTGATCGGAAAATAAATAAAGTTTTATCGTTTCACAGAACCTGCTATTAAACGTTAGCATATGTCATCAAGTTGTGTTTGAAGTGAATTTTTAATGATATAATATCAAGTACTGTATACGAAATGCCTTCAGTAACGGATAGCATAAAGTACCGATAAGCGGAACATCCGCGCTGCGGAATAGGGGCGGATTTGCATGTCAACTCAGTTTCCATAACTAATAGTTTAGCTTAGCCATTATAACCCGACAAACTTTCTTCAAAACGAGCAAACGACTATGAAATTATTAAGATTTGTAACAAATTACTTTAAAAGTTTCAGATATAAATTCCTAAAGTAGACATTAATACTTTTAATGAACGGTTCTTTTTATGCCTCTTTGGAGACTTGTTGTTTTAATTTAAATTGATACTTATTAGATCTATTTAATTTAAGTAATATTGGGTTGTCGACACGGTTTGAATCATTTATTACAAATTTTGTCAATAAGATAGAATTGTCTTTTATATTCATAAAGAGACTTGATATATTGTTTGGAAAACACAAAGTCTTCTTCATTGAAGTTCTTTGTTCCTTGATATTATTTAATGCTTAAACCAGAATAAAGGACCAACTTTAAAATTTACATCTTCGCTTAAATTTAGATCAAAATACAAAATCCAGACGCTCGAGTAAAACGTATTACCTGTTTCGTGAAAGAGGTAAATTTTAAAGGGGTTAATGATATTTCTTGGCAGCAATAAATAACTTACAAATTGTTAAAGGTATCCCGGGGGCACAGACTCGGGCACACTCAGGATTTGCGGAGTAGGAATAAGTTTTTCCACTCAAACTTTATTTGCACCTCAACTTGCGCCATCTGTCTGTTACTCGCAACTTATATTCTTACTTCAAATGATTTAGTTGGATGTACTCCTTTGAAAATATTTTCTTTTCAACCTAAACGTATGAATGTACAATGGCTGACTCGAGTTGTGGTTGAGATTTCAATAGCATCGATTCCAAGAGGGGCTTTTAAATGTATAGGAGTGTCGCTTATTTTGTAGTTGTCAATTTTGTTTTATCACTGAGGGCCGTTATCGCATCAGCACAGCAATAAATTTAGCAAAGCTTAGGCCCGGTCGGCTACACGTTTACGTGTATTGTCAAATGCGTCCATATTACCGCGATAAATTTTGGTAAAGGTAATGGGCGGTCGAACATGATTCAACACGTTCACATTGCATAAATTATAAGTATCATTTAATTATGATATATAAGATCATTTAATAAATAAACAATATTTATTAGACCCTAAAAATTAATATAATATGTACATGATATAGAAAAGTAGATATAATAATGTTGAAAACGTGAGTTCCTTTCAAAAAAAATCCTATAATAAAATAAAATGCGTCTCATAACCGTTCACGAGCATAGTATTTCTTATGTATAAAAAATAACGAGCAGCATTCCAATAACAAGGTGTTCCCATTACGTTGAACAAAACGCTCCCCCAAACTGGATACAGTCCCCAATAAATTCGGCCGCAGGATAAGATTCAATAAAGTTGACGGTGGCTCAGACTGTCATAATTTTAAGAGAGTTCATAAATCCATCAATATTTAAGCTGTGCGGCCACAATATTTTTCTTGGAGCCTACGGCCCCTATTTGGAACAAGCAGACACATACGTGGCACATAAATTTCGATAATCCCTGGACTGTGCATATCGTGCTCGTAGTTTACTATATTCACAGCTATTATTCATGTGTTTATTTTGCGGGTAAACGCCGCCAAGACTTAATAATTCGAGTGTAATATCAAAGCAAACAATGTATGCTAAGGCGGGTATGCGCTACGCTAACAACATCAAATTAGTTTTTCGCTTTTTTGTTATACCTACTAACGTGTACCTACGAGTGCATGTATAGGTATAATGAAAGTTGAATAGGTGTTTTGTAGTTACACTATAAATTTCAATTTTTTTTGTTAAAATTAATTTTTTTTGTTAAAATTTTTTTAAATAATATTTAAGATATCATACATAATTTTTTTATCACGTTTTACGGAAATCAGACTTACAGTCCAAAGAAAATACTGCCATCTAATTTTTGACCCAGAGTATCCGTGTAATTAAGTCGGACAAATTATTTATGGTCCTCAGTTTAACCTAATTTTTATAGTACCTGTTTTGTTTTTTTACATGTCGTGGTAACCTTAATATAGTTTTGCAATAATTTAACTGAAGTAAACAATGTTTGTATTTATGTATTTATAATAACTGTTGTTGACCTTAAGTAAATAAATTATATTATAAAAAAAAATGACCCGTTTTATAAAAATACTAGCGACCCGCTCGCGGCTCCGCCCGCGTCAACTATAACTGTTTCGAATTTTGGGCGCCCTTTCCATAACACAATTAAATTTCTGGACAAAGTAAAAAAACTGGAAGAATAAAGTAGCCTATGTTCATCCCGGGACCCTCAAGTCACTGTACAAAATTTCATCACAATCAGTTTACCGGTTTCATATAAAATAAACTACCAATCGGCCAAAGTTTTCAAAAAGATGTGTGTTATATATCTCTCGAAAAACAATTCCATCCATTACTTTGCTTTGAAAACTGTAACACTCAAAATTTGTAGATATTACACTTTAACGCGGTGTATAAATTTAATTCAAAATAGCAATAGCATTAAGTTTCAAGAACATTTTACCGCACGTAAAATACAGTAGCGAAATTCCATAAATACAATACACGTAATAAATAATTTTAGCATCTCACGCGTCTAGACAACAAATTGCCTATAATCGTGTCGCGCTATGAAGTGGCGCTTGCTTTGCATTCCGCGGAGAACGCACGTCGCTCCTAACAAAATTGTATTAGAGGGAGCCTTACGTGACCCCGAGAGGAATTCACGCACCGACACATGTGCCTACCAATGTAGAAAGAATTACTAACATCTATCTAAACTTTCTTAAACATACAAACAAAAAAGGCATTGTTAAACTATTTATATATGATATAAATTACGTGAACTGGAAAATGAGAAAATGAGCCACTTATTCTTTCCTAAAAATTAGTAGAGAAACTACAAATTATTGTATATTTGAAAGTAAGGACAATATTTTACACCTTTTATATGTTTCGATATTTTTAAAGCTTTTGAAACCATCGTGGCGCTGTAGGACAGCGTTGTATTATAAGCGCGATTGGTTGTGACTTCGATTCCCTCTCGAAGGGATGATTATTTAAATTATTTTCATTTCTTCGATCTGGTAACATAAAGTGTAGTGTTGAGTTCTGCCACTGTATTATCATTAGATTCTCTCTCAGTGTGGGAAAATTCTTAAAGGCACTTTTTTTACAAGCTAAATAAGCTCTTATATATATAGGCTAGTAAAACGATTCCCTAATTCAAATCCATACTATACACAATATATTAACTAAACTTTGTTTATGTTAACTTGACGTGTACCGTGCAATATAATAACTTATCGCATATGATTATTTATTATGTATTAAATGAATATAACAAAAGAATATAATGTCACATTAAGTCGACCTAGTAAAGGAACTAAGATAGGATAAACACGTAGCCTGTAGCGAATATTTATCGTTCGTGGGCCAACGTTATTGGAGTTGTCTTTTCGTCGTTTAAGGCGAACGCTGATGTGTTTATTCAATTTTGTTGGCGTGGGAAATATTTTTACCTGCCGGCGTACTCGTTTATTGCTCCGTCTTGCAATCGTTTACATATGACGGCGGTATTCGTTTTTAATATGTAAGAGAATGGCTATTTTTTATTTTTTATATACATGATATACATATAAAAAATATAAAATAGCCATTATCTTACATATTAAAAACGAATACCGCCATCAACTGTACTGAAGTAAAATTTATTTCACATTTTCTCTCGTCTGAGACTATATCTGTGTACTGTGCTAAGATTATTAAAGATAAGTATCTAAATCTAATTTAACTAATAAAAAAATACAAATATAGCGATTCGTATCTGATTTGCACTGATAGCGTCCATTGCCAATTACTGGCCAAATGTGCGGAGAGGATTATGAAACAACGCTTTAATTAATTGAAGCTCATTAATAAAAAAAAATCAAAGATACCTTTATTACTTGATTTTGATTTTGACCGCGACCTCGTAGATAATCTTGTTATTTATCTATGAAAGCCTTAAAAAAATGCCTTAAAACACTTTTTGGCGGTGCAGAGAGACGGCGTCTAATACGCGTAAACACAATCGTTGTGGGTACGATTTCCAAATGTCTCATTATTGCGCAGAGAGCCGAGAACCGAGTGTTTCAACGTTAAGTGTTCTCTGTCTAAACTGCTCTACGGAAAAAGTGAAACGGCTTAACAAAACTTTGTAAAATCTTCTCCAGCCTAAACCAAGAATAAATATATTGATACAGTAGTTGCCAGTATTAAAATCGAAGTGAACTCATAGCTTAATCAACAATATGGAAAAGAATGCACACATTTAATTCTCAATTTGTATAAAATTTTAATTAACTTATTACTTACAAAGCTTAATTTAACATTTTGAAGCGAAAATCTATATTTAAGCACAGCTATAATAAAATCATAGCATTTATTACAATTAATCATATAAATACCGAAATATACCGAACTTCCGTTCAAGACGAAAACTACTTTTCAAAAATAAATATAAGTTTAAGCCATATGTAAATCGTCTTTAATGCGGCAACATTTTCTGTATAACTACGCACCGCACTGTTATCATTTGTTCGAAAATAATACAGTAAAGTAGTTTTATTAGAAAAGCTGAAAACTTTCTTAGCATATATGTATCTGGTATTATGACAAAAGATATACTGAGCGGTATTAAGTTAGCCAACTCATTACTCTCGTTTCTCTTGTTAGAAATACTCGTAGATAATTTTACTGAACTTAATTAAACTTTGTTGCTAAAAGCGTTATACTAACGATTAATATGAGTACATTCTATAATAAAGTTGGCATTAAAAGAACTTCCTTTGTACATTAGTCCTTATTTAGATATATAAAAGATTGTTATGATCTATATTTCTAAGACAGTTATTTGGCTGCAATATTATACGTATAATGTTTTAAATGAAATAGAGACATTGGTGGCGGAACTCAGCGCCGTTCATAGACAACGTTAGGGTGGAGAAATGAAACATTTTAGAAATAATATATATTTTTATATAACTAACCCATTTTGCTCTTAAAAATATATAATATTATTTACGGAATATCTAATTGAGTTGCCTTATTATTTAATATTAAATTAATAACAATTTTCTATGAACTTGCAATACCTAGAAACGTACAACGATCCGTGGAGGCTTACTACTAGCATCTAAATTATCATTTAAACAATTGAATTTATTACTGATATTTCTGATACAAGAATGAAATACATCATTTTAAAAATATATATGGGATTTTTCTCACAGTGCTCCCGTATACTCCTCAAAAAATTCCACTGGCAAAAATTGAATTTTTTCAGTTACTTCTAGTTTATGTTGTATGTACGTCACCCTGTAAATAACGCACAATTCTATTTTTTATATACATGTTATAACATATTAGAATTACATATACAATACAAATAATGAATAATTTATATAAATACATAATACTAAAGCATTGCCTACTAAATATCAATATACAATTTACTGATCCTAAAAGTACCCAAGTAGTAAGTAGATCAAGCAACTTCGTAGAATAACAAATCAGCTCGATATTTTTGTTTTCGTGTGGAAAAGGAAAATCCAATATTCATCCGAATTCCGACATCTTTGTCAATACTCAAATTGATACAGACACACTTGTTATTTCGTTGTATTTACGAACCGGTTACCAATATTTGTAGTTACTTAGTATTGAATTTACCAACAATGTCGAAATTTATAACAGCTATAGTTTTAAAGCAGTATTACGGAGCAGCTTTATGTTTTATTAACCGAATTCATAATTAAGTAATACATTTTGGAAAATAAAGTACCAATCTTTCTTACTAATGCATTAAACGAAAAAGGAAAAATATACTCGATAGTTTTATAAATGTCTCAATGTCAGTCTATGTCAGTCAGAGTATAATGAAATTTGTCTTTTATATTTTTAAGAGAATCACATACTTTCACGTCAATGCAATAGATACACTACCAAAATATTTGACTAAGTTGGTTTTTGTTGAGATGAAACTTCACCAAAAACCAACTTAGAACCCTATTAATAGCAAAATCGATTTTGAGATTCACTTTTATTATAACTTACGTTAGTGACTTAAAATAGTGAAAAATGGCAACACCAGTTGGCATGGCAACCCATAAGATTACATCTATCAATCAATATCTGCAGTAGAGACAAATACTCATCAACGATATCTCTATTTTATTGAGCTCATTAAACTCGATAACATCCATCATATTCCCTACATATGACGTCAGCATGCAATAAAATATACAAAGCACTGTCCATAACGTCATGTCAACCAACGATTTGATGATAGATGCGATGCATTTACAAGCAATATTCGCTGGCATTATAGCCGGTGGGTAGGTTTATCCGTCTGTTGATATCTTTAATTTTATATACAGCGTTGTTTGCGCTGAAATATTTCATTCCAAATTATATCACTGCCCCAACTGAACTGACCTGAAACGTGGATACGATTTAATATTAAAATACATCGAATGGACTCGAGTAAACCTGCGATGCTGTTTAATAGTGGCTGCATTTAATGTAGTAGCCACATTAACTACGAGTCTATAGCTATTAGCAGTTCACTGTACATACTACATACATAATACAGAATACTAATCGATTCGCCTTAAAACTTAGTCAACTTCCATAAACTACGTTAGTTAAAAACTTTATATAACGTGCGATTATATAAATGGTTCTTTCAAACTTTTTGTCAGCTTCAATGTTTCGGGGTCCTAACGAGACTTCCTAAACGAAAAATTACTCTGGAACATATTCCACACAATCCGAAAACTCTTCGCATAAAGGGCTTTTAGGGATCTTTTTCCTAAAACGACTAAAACATCGCTCCAAATGATCCATTATCTTCTCACGAGGACAAGTTAGCCATCTCCTTCCGACTATTTTCACAAGTAATAACAAAATTTATCGTCTGACTTTCAGCCGAAGCAGTCTTCTAATATGAAAGGCAATTGGCGAGTCAAGTCACGCGCGAGGGCCGTCTCTCGGCGGTGGGCGGGCGTCGTCGCTGGTGACTATGGTCGCGACGCGTCATTAAAATTAAGCATCATTACTCTTGTAAAGCGAGTCTCGATGTACCGGAAGACGCTGGCTTATTGGAAGTTTGTCGCGATGCTTCTTGACGCCTGCTAATTCTCCGTCTTATTACGCACGTAACAAATTCTCGCCGCAGAGAAAGCTTATATTATCAGAATTTAAAAGTTATGTCTCAAATTTAAGTGCCTTAAGACAAATTACACGCCTTATTTATCACAAAATAGTTAATTTAGTTTAAAGTACAATAATTTATGGAAGTCAAAATGCAATATGAGTAAATATTTGGTTAACATTTTTATTTGTATAAAATTTTGTGTCTATTTGACCATTGCTTATAACACAATACCTTGTATAAGAAAAAAATTTAACATATACAAAGATACTGAGACAGTTATAAAAGACACAAGTAAGCTCTAAATTACCTGGTGACACAAAAAGCGAAGTGGAAAGAAAATAATCATGTCGAACTTTACGAATACGAAGAAATGTCAAAGAAATTTAATTTATAAAAAGTGTACCCTTAAAAACTTCAGCCGCTGTTGGCTTTGAGGTGAATAACGTAAAGTGGAAATGTATAAATATTCATTCGAAGAAAGGAACCCACGCACAGTAAATATAAACTTTTATTTTAGTTCACCATTAGTGGGGCGACTCGGGGACGCATTGAAAATTCGGCTCGCGACTTCTAATTAGAGAAGACACGACGTTCTTTCTTTCCGAGATCTTTTATTAATGAAAGCCCCTTTCAATTGATTTCATTTTTACATCCTGTTCTGCTCGAAGTCGTTAGGAACTAACTAGCCAATTCTGCTTCAGAATAATTGTATTCAATAATTAAAGTTTTAACTGTAATATAAGCTGGAGCTTTGTTTAGTGGCTGGCTCGAGAATTACATTTAGAATGCGTCGCACAGCTACCATGAATTACGCATGGGGGAGGACAATGGGTGAGCAATGTAGTGTGAAGGTCAGTACAGGCACAAGGCAAGAAAAATTGCATTATCATGGATTTAATGTACTGTAGATCTTAAATTTATTGTTTCCTTGTACTTTGTAGTTATCATCTCATACATCTTTTGTGTACATTTTATGAAATTCAACATTTTCTATCATCTATTATATCTTTTTAAATTTGGTTAGGTAGAGACTTGTGCTTAAGGCTCACACTTGTGTCTCTCTCTGCAACGCGATAGGCTTCGCACCAGCACGATGCATCAATGGATTGCTAAAGAATTTTTCTCGTCATTGTGATTATTTAGTTAAATTACATACATATACATAAGTCATAGAATATCAAAGAAAGACTTTGCTTATCCGTTTGTCTGTTTCAAGTTAATTCTAGAGTCAACTAATTAGCTCTGCTTCCGTAATATTTAAATATTACACGCTTAGGAACCGTTAAAACGTCGATTTCTCGTCGATTATCAAGCATTTACAGTGGCGCTAACATAAAGATATATTCATTTAATCGCAAATCAATATATTTTCGCAGAAACTATGACATGTTAATTGAAAATGTTCACAAAAGGGCAGATGAAGACAAAGACCGCCCACCGCGCAGTTACGGTCTGATACAGTGTATATGAAATGCGGTATCACCAGCTTACGTGTGCGAATGAATTTTATCCATGTCATTTATGACTTTCTCTTGGTTTATATGTACTTGGGAATTCAATTTTCACAGTTCTTTTACCTTTTGATCCAGGTAATTAGTAAGTTATTAAAAATACTTTATTTATATGATGTAATGATGTAAATCATTTTATATTTACATAGAGTGGTGAAAGTCATATTGTACATATATATATGTACAAATGTAACAGACTTACTGTAGAACAGGAAACGGGTTATGAACCAAAGTTCATAAGAGTTGAAAAAAATCTAAAATCTTCGTAGTTGGTCGTTGACTTTTCAATTTACAATATCTATTATTGTATTTGTCTTGTCATTGTAACCTTTAAATCTTACAAAATGCTATTTAATCTTGAAAATCTATTCCAACTACCTCGTCAAATAATCTCTTTTTGTCCAGCTCCTGCAATTTCACTTCTAAGCCGTTTCGCTAAGAAATACCGGCAGCCTTTCGGAATAACAAATTAGATCTTTGATTTTCGCGGATTTAACCGGATTAATCGTGTATATTATTGGTATTCGAAAATACAGTTTTAAAAACCCGACGTTTTGAACACTTTACAGCAGTCCGTGGTCTGTTCAGTAAATTGCACATATCATCAAAAACTATTACATAAACCAGTGGGACAAAAATACACGTTTTCCAAAAACTATTCAGCAATCAATGAACACATACAGATACGGCTCTTTTGTTAAGTTTCGCAGTGACTTCCACTTTGTCCCAAAACTCGAACCCCTATCCTAGTATAATCGCTGTATTACAAACTTATTATTCGGCTTAAATAAATTCTATTGTACCGGTATCAAATATAGTTACAACAAATAACAATTATGTACAAAAATATAAATAATACTGTATTTGACTTTGAATTGTAGTCATCATTTGTAATTTATTTCATACTTTATTTATTTACTTTATATTTATTTACTTTACTATATGTTCATGTAATAAATGTGTAGAAAATTGTCTCTCTGCATCGACTACAATAAACATTCATGGAGTTAAAGCGGTCAAAACCTAAAATCAACAGTCCGACTATTAGCATGTACAGGCTAACGACTGCTCTAGAGAACTAAATCCGCTCAAGGCAGACTAAAAGCCAGCCATAATGAAGAAATTGTTGGAAATGGATACTATAGACAACTTGATTTTACGACATTAGCCGGCCTGGGTCAAACGTGCTTGTTTTAGCGAAAGTTTGCACCATTTAAGACGTATTATCTACATAAGAATCGGAATTTGCTGTAAAATAAATGACAGAGACAAAATCGAATAGATCTCACTCAGGGCCTATTAATAAATTATAGTACTTAGGCAAATATGAAAATAAATCTACTCGAAGTTACTGGCTAAATAAATACTGTTTATAAGCTGTAAAATATTAATTGAATCCCTTGATTTTTTAAGCTTTGTCCAACTATAAATTTTCTTAACACATCTTCCAAATCATGCATGGTTTCCATTAAAAACTAAGTATTACATTTATCTGCTCCCACTTTTTAGACATATGATCGCAGATCACAGATATATTTTTGGATAAAACTAATTAGTTCTTATATATATATATATATATATATATATGTATTAGTTATATATATACATCTACGGACCTAGAACAGTGAAACATTACCACACTTATGAATAAAATATATTATAAATTCCATATTTCTTTGTTTATTGAAAATAATTGTATATTTTTGCAAAAACTCTCGTACAACAAACACACTAGTCACACACTTGATGAATTCCAAAAACGTCTTGCATATATTATGTTATGACACTTTGTATGGGTGTGTTTTAACTACCACTAAGTTTTTGAGATATTAATGTCACACTTTTATCTTAGCTTTTTCCTGTATAGCAAGGTAGGCGGAAAAAATCTAGTTTCAAGACTTTCTACCTACGACATTTTCCACCTGAATCCGAATCATTGTGTGTTGAGTGGCGGAAATCAACGTCATTTGTAATTTTCCACATTCTTCATTTCTCACATAAGTATTAAACCATATATCTCCTAAACCAATATTAGTGACCTAAGCGTAAATTAAAGGCCTTGAAATACATGGCATCCACACTAGCGTACAGCCTACGTCATACTTAAATAAGCAACTAAACAATTGAAAATGGCAACACGTGTAACATCTAATGTACAAAACAAATATACCTACACATATAAAGTAAGAAATAGGTAATATACATATTTCGAGTCCACATGCACAAATACCTAATAAGCATTTAAAATAATAGCGCTACGTGTTTCCTTTTATAAACACAATCATATTTTTCCACTAAACTATAATAAACCTTCATTCTTATTATTGCTTTAAGGACTTCCAATTTTGCTATATTATTACGCCCAATATAAAAAATAACTTTAAAAGTAAATGCTGGGGGAAAGGTTGGGATACGAAGAAGGCGGACGCGGGAAGTTCTCGAGATATTTTCGTGTATAAAAGCAACAATATTGGATATGAAGGTCAACTGTCTGATATAAAGCAAATTTATTCTGTTCGTTCGGTGTATTGGCTCACATAACTGGTGATCTGAGCGGCGACAGCGGCGGAATGATAACGGTCTAATTTCGGAGGCTGCGGTTCTCCTCCATACGCCTTAAATTACATTGCGGCTTCACATCTCCCCTGAAAGGTTTTATTCATAAATCTACAGAAACGTTTTCATAAAGTTGCCGGAAAATGTGCCTTTTAGGGTAATAGCGTTTTTTTCATATTTTTTCTGGCTTTTCACCTGGCCTGCTCCTGACGTCTAATCATCTTATGCTTGTTATTAAATATCGATATTTCCATATAATACCAAAAAGATAGTACCTTAATTGATTACATTTAAACATTAAATTAAATTCAGTGAAACAATTTAATACGCCGTAGTTTTTCTACCTCATTAATTTTAAAACAGATTCATACTCAACTCCTAGGGGGCTCGAAAAATTAAATTGATAGACATTTTAACCGCAGACTTAAATTGAGTGACGGGCTGATCTCGACTGATTGGGTAACCCAACATTGACTATACTAATTGGATACGCTAACGCTATCCGATTTGCTTAATGAGAACCGATTCTCCTCTGCCTGACTCTGCAAGGACATTATGCAAAATGTGTTTGGCTCCTACATTAGTTCCCAGCCTTCTTAATCACTAATACAACAGAGATATGATATAAGCGCTCCTAGATTGTTAAACTTTATTATATTTAATACAATTAATACTGTAAAGGATTCACGAGTCTACTATTAGATTATCTTGAACTGGATCTTGGAATAGACGTTTGAAAACATAGGGAAAAATTAAGACTTCTCTTTTGTATTTTATTTCATTTAGATTAGAGGTTGAGTTCCAGCATCATCCAAGTTTTCATAAGGAATCTTATTCTGAATATATCATCAATGCTTATCTAAAAAAATCTTGACACTTGACTCTTATTTAATAATTATTGTTCTTTTTTTTTCAATTTCCTAAGTGTGCGAATAACATTTTAAAAATATTAAAAAAAAATATTGAACATATTTGCCGTTTATTTAATTTTTTAATATGATCAATTAATGAGCGTATATTACATATTACGTTTGCTTTTTATTTAACAAGTCAGTACAATATTTGTAGACAAGTAGAACTTGTATTTAAGGGATAAATCTGAAAATTTCATTTATACATTTATTTAATCTACACCATTTAATATACATTAATTAATGACTATTTTAGATTATTTTAAGTGTTGGTACTAAATAGCCTTATAAGCCGTCGAAAACTTCAAAGGAACATATTTGAAATTGATGACAAGTCACTAGTTTTAAAGCGAAGGAACTTAAAATGTACTTTAGTTCGTTAAAAATAATACAAAATTGAATTTCCGCTAAGTTTTCAACTGAAACTAGAGTTTCGCTTAGTGAAAATTAATCTTATTTTACTATAAAATTCATCCTCTAACTTTGCTTTTAGCAATAAAGAAATAAATAACAAGAAAGAAAGAAAAAACAGAACTAAAAAAGGCTGGCGTCGTTATCTATTTAATTATTAAAAAAAAGTCCTTGAAACCGAAGTAGGTAGATGAATTTTGATCATGCTAGAGGACTTCATTAAATATGTTGGTAGAAACAGCCCAGAAATTCACTTTCTTGTGTAATATCTCATTGGGACAAGGTAAAACCCGAGTAGTTTGTAAAATATAAAGTCCAACAAAGCTAGTCCGGCGGTGAGAGCACCAGGCACGTATTATTTTATCGTACCGATGAAAACACTCGCACTCAATATTTAGTCAATGTATGTACGTAAATTGCGTTATTTTAAAAAGAGCATGTATTCGCGAATAAGTTACGTAAATTCTGCTTTTGCTCACAATTGGCTAGTCTAAAGTAAAATATAATACTTATTTGAAACTATTCAAATATTTATACTAAATATACCTTCCAAACATAACTGCTTTACTGAATTTGGTCACATTTGTTTTATATTTAAGTTTGAATAGTTTTATACAGCGCCTTTCTTTACATTGTAGATTTAATCTTGATAAAATTTTGCAATTTATGAAGGCTACATGTGTAATGTGTTATTAGTTATAAAATCTAGAACGAAAGCAGTTTAGCTGTTAGCCTATCTACTTTTCAAAATCGAATGAATATAAAATTAGCATTTTATCTGAAGATATTAGTATCACGACGAAACCTTCACTATCTCCTCGCTTCCCTCCTTTTGTCCAGAGTTCTCCGGATCGCTGATTGAATCGCTCCGATTATGACGTTAATCTGTTCAATGCAAATTGGACGAGTAGTCATTTACATCCCTTTATCAGAATTCGGGGATAAAATATTTAAATATTTATCGTTTGTTAACTTAATAGACATATACCTTGGAGACTTAAATGGAGACTGAATTTGTATCATAATAGGAATTTGTACCAGTTACCTGTATAATGTGGTAGGTATAACATTTGAGGACACTTTAAAATGATTTTAAGGCACGGTATTGAATTCTTAAACGTGAATATAAAGTAAAGGAATAACGAAGGATAATATTCAGTATATTATATTAGGAGGCTTGATGTTTACAAGTAAAACAGTTGATTAATTAGCTAAGCACATCAAGTTGATTGAACGGATTTATAAGAAAACATCTCAGTCCTACGCTTAGAGTGAAACCCTGAGGGTAAATAACGGTGTTGAAAATAGGTGCCTTTTCCTCTCCGCTCTTTCATCCTATCGCCACGATTTAAAGTAACAAATCGTCGATGTCTGAAGTGGGTACACAAGTTAATGAGCGAATATTTGAAGTCTGAAAAGATTAAATGCAAACCATTTTTCATCCGGTCAGGTAGCATTCAGTGCAATCTTCGTCTAGGATTCGAAAATCGTTGCTTTGCCTTATGTTTAGAAAGTGGTCGGATCTGCTGATGGTAGTATTTGACCTGAGTATAACTGAAAGATGAATATTTTTTAAATGTGATTGTTTTGGAAGAAAAAGTTAAGGTGTTTTTTTAAGTAATCGATATATTTATAAACCTAAGAAAGACTCATGAGTAACACTTTAAATAAAAGCTCAAGTTTTAAAAGAATAACCTCTACCGGCAGGTTTTTATCGTAGACTCTATAGGTATGCGATACCAAAATAAACCTGTTATATATAAGTTTGATTTTGTTATAATAATGTAGTAGAGCGCTGTAAACGCAATGGTTGAGGTTAATCTCAAAAAAACCCCTCGAGAAAAAATCATGTTTAAATTATTTTTATTATTCCACTCTGACAAGATAAAAACAGTATTGAGTTCTGCTCTCAAGGTCGGTATCAAGGTAAGTGGAGGAGAATGTGCCCAGACACTATGGTCCTATCCCTGCTGTGCGGGAAAAAGCGTGCAACTGATTTTTCTTTCTATTATAGAGAGCAAATTAAAAAAGTCAAGCAAAAATAAACATAGTAAGAATATAAATTTACAACAGACTACAAGTTGAAAGAGACGGGAATGTACAATGGATTGTGTTTCTGTCAATCGACTCCTGGGACTGAATCACGAGTGATTTCTTAAAACATTTAGAATATATAAAACTTTTACTGTCGCACTGAAGTGATTTGCAGTGCAGCGAGAGTTAGGCTAAGTGAGTAAAAGAGGAAAAGTCTAAAGTCAATGTTTGCCGCCGTGATTTCTGCTTCCTCGGCCGGCAATGAGTCGACAGCGCGCGTCTCCACCCTAAGCTTTACTCGTAGTACTCGTATAATGCGTAAACACTCTACCCCTTTTACAATATTGTATTGTAATCATTTAAACAACATTATTCTAAAAATCTTTTTTGGTGTATTATATATCTGTTTAATCGTTTTACCGATTTAATTCCATAATTTATTGCTGGTATTTAAATGGGTATAACATATACATAGTATAATATTGTCATCACAATATATTGTTTTTTATTAAAAAAACAATATTTACTTATGTATTTTGTACTGAATTTTATTTACTAATCAAGCTAAACTAATGCCACTTCTTGTGTAAAAAGGCGTAAAAACTGTAAATCACTGTAAAAGTAGCTCATATCAGATTATATGCACTGTAGTGGTTTCTAACAAACGTTCCATTATTGCCATAACATATTCCTATTTTCAACTAAGCCCTTTATGTTGCTATGATGCACTATAGCTTAGACGCCGCACCGGCTTTCTGATTTAATACCCTTGTTTTAAGAATATTACTTTTAAGAACGAAACGAACTGAAAACAAAATTATAATTTATCTTAATCTGTCTATAGTCTATTAGACTAATAGTCGTTTTAATAGATTTTAATACAATTTATAGTCGAATGAATTAGCATTGTTTGCCCCTTTTTTTTTTTGCACACATGCATTTCAACGTAATAAGTAGTATATGTCGTTTAAGTAGAGTACTGTATTTGTTCAATGATTACAACACAGTGGAAAATGTAATTTTAATAGCATAAAAGCAAGAATTATAATTATTTATGTGCATTTGTATACGTTCTAGAATACAATTGGATTTGTAATAAAAGCTCAATGTGTGATAAATTTGACACTTTACGTTTGAGATCCGAGATAGGCGAGCAAAGACAAAAGCTTATCAAAATTCCTTTTACAATCACCATTTGCCAAAAAGCATAATATTCGTAGCACTCGTAGAAGACTAAAAATGAAATGAAAACCACTAAAGTCAAATGACTTGCAAATTAAGTCGACAACTTAAAAAAAAATATAAGCTCCACCTCAAAGACGTCTCACAGAAATTCGTATGCAATTGCACCGTAGAGCGAGGAAAGTAGGATAAAGTGCGCATGTCATTTTCCGCCGTCCCTGGAGGAAAATCGCCTGAGTAAATGTTGACATCCAGCTCTCTACTGCTCATATTCTATGGCGTTCTTGTATATTGATTGGTTTGTTCTATACTTTACTAGTGTGTACAATGGACTAGAAATTATTACTTATTGTAGCCACTCCCAGGTACTGCGACATGTGCTGTGTATAGGGAAAGTTTACTTATAACTGTAGCTTTGCCGCCACTTTTGAACGGTTACATTGAAATATAATATACTTAATAAATATTATATGTTTTTAATATAACTTTTGGATATAAAACCTATTGAATTTATAATTTATCTGTATAAATTAATAAGGTTTTATATCCGTTAATTAATAATAATAACATGAATAAAAGCCTACTTTTGAATCTATTAATAACTACGTATTAACAATCACAAAAATAAATAATAAAAGACATATTAGTGAAATTAAAACTTAACTAAATACAAATTATAATAGCACCTAAATGCCTTTTTCATATTCATTGCCTAATACAAAATTATGCAAATTGAATATAAATATGCATCACAATAATCCTTAATATAGCATAAAATCAAGAGCTTTAAACATGAAACAACATGAGGTGTGGCGGCGAACTAAATTTAAAGTGAGCTTGTGTATTATTTCGGTAAATATCGAAACGATCAATTTGCATTGTAATTAGGAGTTTGCTTTCTGTTTTAAACAAATTATAAAGCGTTTATGGACGGCTAGCTCAGTATTGACGATTCAAATATGACGCCATGACTTTTTGGTCAATATTATTCCATAAATATTTTTATTGATGTAGCTTCTGAGGGGCAAAACTCAACGCCGCGCTTTATCTTATCTTAGTGGGAAATGTCAAACCCACAATCAGACGCGCTTAAAGTCAGATGCCGACACTGTTCCATATTCGCTTTTTTATTTATAGAAAACTTTAAAAGCCTAAAAGAAATCTTAAAACAGCTTTAAAGGAACTTAAATTATTACCGCATTTACATAAAACAAATACTTATACTATGTTAGATTGATACGAGTGTAATATTTAATTTGGTGTTATCGTCCAAGAAATAACACGTAACTGTTAATACACTAGAAGTGCGACCCGGAATTGCTATCGTGCAGACTGTGGCGTCGAAATGCACCACCTCCTCATTACCAATTCATACCTCATGCGGATGTAACCCTCGCGTCTACTTGCATGCCGCTATTCTAATATAAACGTCTTTTTTTGTTTTGCACACATGCATATAAACAGTCTGTGCCATTTAAGTCGAAAACTGTCTTAAGTCAATGATTACAACAGTACAAAATGTTATTTTAATAGCTTAAAAGCAAGAACATATTTTGTTATCATTTTTTAAAGTATTATTCCCACGCTAAGGAAATTGAAAAATGCATTCATGGCTTAGCGGTCAGAGCGCATGAACGGTTTTCAAGAGGCGCGGGTTCAAATCCCGCTGCGTTCAAATTTTACGTTTTCTAAATAAGCAAGAACATAACCTATAATATAAAAATAAGTGTAACATAGGCCATAATAAATAAGGGCGTGTCATCGTCATATGATGATGTTAGAAGATATGCGTTGTCTAAGTAAGTTTATGAGGGAATGATTGTATTTTAAATATTATATTATCAATATAAAATATTTCAATAATTTCTTTTAAACGAAATGAATAAAAAACACTCAAAAATCTTACAATAATATAAATTTCAATATAATATTCATTACTCTATAGCAAATTTATAAGAGGCTGTGAATGCATTAAGATCGACGAATCGATTTCGCGCTCCATCTCTATTTTAAACTTGAAAGTCTAAAAGTGTACGTATTCAGATGCGGCTTCTAGCAACACACTTTTAAGTAAAATCATACTAACAAATATTTACTGAATATGCCAAAAACCGATTTGAAAGTTAAATTTGTTTTTTTCATACACGGCCTTATAACCTTTATTGCTTTTAAATTACTTTAGCTTCAATTCAAATTTAAAACAAAAGGCCATAATTTAAATGAAATTTACTTTAAATACTGTAATTCAACAAGTAAGTATTACCAGTGTAAACGTATACGTTTAGCACGCGATTTGCAAATAAAGCTACGAAGATATCCAACAACCAACGCTCGCTAGAACACGCGATAAAAGACCTGCGCCATTCCAAATGGAAATAACAAATGAATGTCTGATTTTGTCTATTCTAGCCTCACTGACCTCGCGAGCGCCCAAATACATGATTCGCCCCGCGGAATAACGTAGGCATTTCATTCAACACCTCAAAGTTTCATCATCTAGCTCTACTAGCAACTAACGGAAGTATTTTACTTGAAATCTGTTTGTCATCGCACTATACTTTAAGGAGCAAAATATTTTCTTATCTCAGCTCATGTGGGTACGTAGCTCTTAGATACTAAAGCCCGCCAACATATTAAAGACACCTATAACCGCATCGAAGGTAGCGAAAACATTTGATAACAAAGGAAAAACACCGAACGACCGACAAGATGTTCTAAAAATACTTTCGCAATCTAGCTACCTGTTCACCTGGGCTGCCCATTCCGGCCTTCCCATAAAGAAGAGTAGACGGGAAGCGGTGGGAAGGGTTTATCGTTCCTGAGGGAGCGGCCGCCAGCCCGACACTATATCATTGCCGACTCTATCTCTCTTTATATACTCTATTCTTTTGTATTCACTATGAAATAAGATCGCAAAACAAGCTAATTTGTTTTCATCATTCCATTTCAATTATTATAGTCTGATATTTAATGGAAGTACATACACAAATAATTAAAAGGCAGTTCGTCGTTTAACTGTAAAGCTGGAATATTACCTATTGGTACTCATTATACGAATAAATATTTTATAGCGCATAATAATTTACATTCGAAAATGCAAATCATGAAATCAAAGCAACCAGTTTTTGTTAAAATTGTAAATTGTTCGTGTTTTTATTAATTATGGTGAAACATTAATCGGCAGTACAGAATTTGTCAATGTGTTCGTAATGAAATGCCGAGCGCATTCTGCGGTTTGCGTTGCAACGCCCCGGCAACAAAAACAGTAATATTATATACTAATAGGATACACATATATTTCTGTAATGAACTCCAGTAAACCATCTATTCTACCAATTGGCTCTTCATTTTCCATTCAGATATGAATGTGAAATTTTAGTACATTTAATTTAATTTCCATTCGATTTGATATTAAAAATAATAGTATAATATTATTTTAATTACATTAAATACAAAAATGACGCGTTCGTCGGATGAATTCGCTTATTCTTTACAAAAATATTTACGAAAATTTTATTACGACACAGGAAAGTAAACACCAATGACAGTTGTTTAAAAATAGAATGGCAAAACAAACAAACTGCTCTGGCTGCGAGCTATTGCCGAGATCAACATTTTTGATTTTTTTACAACACTGTCGATTCGACTGTCGAATCGTTTTATGGAGCAATGGCGTGTTTTATTATATTGAGTACTAATATACAGAAGCATGTGATTGGCTCCATAAAGGTACTATATTTGTGGCAGCCATCGCTTTTACAATCGTTGCACTCATACGCTTTGCAAATGTGAATTGATCATAAATAAATAATCGGCTTTTTCACTTCGCTGGACGTATCCATTTTTACATGTGCCAAAATTGCTAGCATTCGCTATAACATGTATATGAAATAATTATGTGAAACGTCAAATATCTGTCCAGTAAATTTTATGTTTGAGGTTTGATTTTAGTCTTTACGTTTACTGAATATGCTTAAAATTAAAAAGTAAATTTATTTTTTAAATAAAACTATACATAACTAAAATCCATTGTATACTCGTAAATAACTTAAAATTTCATTATAAAAATAGATATTTTGAACCGTTACAGAATTTTGATATTTTTTTAACCAAAAAAGTTAATTCATAATCATTTCTAAAAGTCTCAAAGGATTCACTTTCTATTATTACATTTACGCGTGACGTTGTTTCATATCAAATAATTTAACCTTAAAATAAGGCAGAAAGGTATAATAGTATCGGTACGCATGCTGGTAACGGCGAGGGGCACCGCAAGGCGGGAGAGTTTACCGTCCTCCAGGGACATGAGAAGCACCTGAGTACATTGATTCTACATGAGCGTGTATTTTTGTTTTATATCTCGTAGGCCAAATGTATCTGTTTAAATAAAACCATGTTTGTTTTTGCAATACATTTTGTTTTGAACTTTTTCATGTTATACACCTTGACTACTATAACTTGTTGATTTCATATAATATGAACGGAGCTGAACGGTCTGGTATTACAAACGATTAGTTGTGAGATCGATTCCCGCTGGAATAAATTATTATATTTATAAAATATTTCCACCTCACGACACTCAATATCTCGAATTCGGGCAGAAAATGGAGAACGGAGTATGGTGAATGGAGGTTCTCACTGATACCCTGCTAAAGATGCTGGAAAAAGCGTAAAGCTGAAATAATAATATAACATTATATTGTATTTTAGTCAAAATGTTTCATTTTTGCTAATAAGAATTAAAAAATGTATTTTTAAAGTAAGAACATAATTTCTTAAACAAAATTGTATCCTCAATTGGCCTGTATTAAATAGTCTCGATTAAATTACATAATTTAAAATCCTTATTCACCACCCTCCTTTACGACGTTTAGGTATATTGTATTTCAAAAACTTTTTCCTCAATTATAAGCGGTTTTCACCGCTACTCGTCATAAATTACCAAGATGAGAGCGGGTACTTCTCAAAAATTATATGTTCGATTATATTAGACTTCTGTTATATTTTTAAAAACAAACTTTCTTAGGATCCGCCACTCAACACGCCATGTCTTGGATTCTGGATTCTTGGATTTGACATGAGGGTGGACCTGAAAAAAATATATAATGTCTCTTAAACAGCTGAAAGTGGACGAGCGTGATATATAGAAATCTCTTGCATTATGCCAGCTTATTATGTTAGTCTTCTCTAAGAATGTTAAAAATCTAAAGCCATTTGACTTATTTGTACTGAGTGAATTATAAATTAACATATTTATTTATAAAAAAAGCAGAACTGAAACTAAACCTTTCATATTTTAGAAGGATCATAGAACTTTACATAAACGCTTTCGATATTAATATAATAATGGAGAAATGTAAATTTTCATAAGAACATACTCATGTAGGAGAAGGAAATATTTCGACAATAATATATTCCGGATTAATTCGGCGTTCTCTTTGCAAGGGTCTCCTGCACCGACATGAGGGTGAGTGTGGTTAGAAAACTTTTTTGGGTCTTTATTTATTGTTATTGCCTCATTAAGGTACCTTACAAACGATAGCCTACAAATTGCAAAATAAATATAGTAGGTACGTATGCGTTTCTTACAAACACTAGATATTGCTACGCCGACGTAGCAGGTTCTACGAACCAGCTTTGTCAAAGTCGTCTGAAGGTAATCACAAAAAGTTACAACTCGTACGAGATATATATATATAATAAAGTTATGATATATGCGTCAAGCTTCTAGAATAATTTATTTTATTTATTTATCTCGCTCTTAATAGCATAAATAATAATAATAATTTTAATACAGGTTATACTTAATAATATTTTCGTAACATGCACTGAGGAGTTCAGTTTATAAATCTTTAACATTATTTTATGCGCGGCTTACTAAAGCTTTAAAATATTTTGTAAAAAGACGTGACGGACATTTTGATTGCTCCCTAATGGATATTTTATACAGTTGTGTTTTCAGAAATGAGCCATGGATTTTTTTATATAATCAAAAATTTTGTATGTTCTATAAAATGCTTTATAATTTACGATCCATTAAGCATGTTTCGAAATTTGATTCGAATTGTTTTAATACATTTTTATATTAGCTACATTTATAATAAATCTCAGCTAGAATACTGCAGTATTCAACTTTCCAAAACTCTATTCCAGTTTCAAACACTCTTGCACTTGCTGTCGGAATATAGTTTGAAAATGACAAATCAAACATTTTGTATCCTCCCAAATCGTATGTTTGATTAAACATGGAACTGAATACCAAACTCCAGCTAAATTAGATGCATATAAATAATATTTGAAACAAATATTCATAGAGCTCACTATTATAAATACCTCGTTTACACAAAAAATATTGTATGTATAAATAAATAAATGCAATAATCTTTTGCGATCGGGAACACATTTTGTTGTAGCTCATATATGGTGAAGGTATTTTAGACTTATTGAGCGTAAATTTTGAAGACCGCAACCCTTTGAATAGTCAATGTCGCGTACCCTTATCTCACAGAAAGGCGACACCACATTACCGGTATTATGGTGCCGCTTCGCGTTCCGACGGGCTCCTCAGAAATGTGTTCTCATGCTAAGCGCTAAAGTTCTATATTCTATACAGAACTTAAAGTACAGGACATTTTCAAAGTGCAATTTATATTGTATTGGAAGTTAGAGCGCGTTTACCCAGCCTGCACGATATTTCGCCGAGCCAATGTGTCGCGCGACTAAGCCTTGTTGTATGTCCTCTGTGAAAACTGCCTTTACATTTTCTTGTCTCGCAGCGAAATTTAATAAGCATAAGTTAAATTTTTGGGTTGTATTACAGTTTGTTAATGATTAAGGAACTTTACCACGTCAACGTTCAACTTGTAGCTTCAAATTCTTCAAATTCAAATGCTTTTTTCCACTAAGAGAAAACAAAATAAAAATAAAGTCATTTATTTACATATTTTTAATTAATTCGTTTAAATACTATATCTCGTTTATTATCAAAACAGAATATTCTGTTTACTTTGGTATTATACAAAAAAATATGAAAATTGATAACTTTAGAGAAATATTATTTTTAAAAATATAGAACAATGTCTCATGCTAAGTCTCAATCACACACTCATTATGTGAACCTTATTTCAATAATAAACTCTTAACGTGAAATCAATTACCGTTACAATTTCACAAATTACATCAATGTCACTAATTTTCTCATCGTAAATGTGTATGATATATCGTATCATAGGTACTTGTTGGTGTTAATATAACTTTTATATATATGTCGAATTAAGTCAATTAATGAAATTAAATACGTAAATACAAAAAGAGCAAAATAATATTGATATAATTTATTTTATTCATTTCTTTATATATAATTATACTAGATACCTTGACGCATAAACAACGCGTTGCCTTAGCAACGTATATGTAGCTTTAAATAAACGTGTAAGCTATAGAAGTGGTGGGGATAATATTTATTTTATTAATTTAATGTATTTCTGATCAAATATTATAAGAAATATCCATACAAACTTTAGCTATGTCAAATTTCATACTTCTACTTCGGCACAATTTTTGTTAGAAGGGGTCCAAAGTTTTTATTTTACGTATTAATACAATGATTATGATATATACGAGTAGAGTGATGATGAGCGATGAGCGACTGACAGCCAAAACTAATGCGGGTGAAGACTTGAAATTTGTCATGTATGTTTCGTGGAATGTGTAGAGAGTTTTCCGAAATTCCTTCAGGAGAAACAAAATTTTACTTACCACATTATTCGTTTTCCACAGAAGCGGAGTCACTGCAACAAGTTATTGGATAAAATTTAGATATTTGTGCAAAAAAAATGGATACCGATTAAATAGTTACTTAGCATATTCTGTATAAATTATACTCTTCATAATATTAGAACGAAAATACATTATTATTTTTACAGCTTCACGCTTTTTTCCCGCATATCAGTCAGTGAAAACCTTTCTTTCGTTCTCCACGCACCGCCCCAAGTCAAAACATGCGTGTTGAGTGGCGGAACTGCACGCCGCACTTTATCTTAGGTACCAGATTGGAGAAATGACAATATTTAAAATATAATTGTTCCCCTAGTAGGAATCGAACCCACTACTAATCACATTCACAGTCAGACGCTGTCCCACTGCGCCACGATTTTCTCTTCTTTATATTAAAATAACATATGAACGTTATTTGTAGTAATATATAGCAGGAAAATATGTCTTAAATATCAACAGTTTAGTTATTCAGTATGTTAACTTTCCTGTCACATATATCAAGTGTAACAACGAGATGGCTCGTAGCATAATGCTTAGACTATATAAATTACCCCATTTACAGGAGTAATAATTTATAATTTTACTCCAATATTGAACTAATTGATTTAAAAATTTTACTGTACATATTTTCTTTGAAAAGAACTACGTTTTTAAAGTCTGATACACAGACATCGCAATATATATAATGTTACAAAATACAAACGTAAAATGAGTTTGAAAGATATAGCTATATGCAATATGCATATGAGACACATTGTTTTCAAATCAATATCTATTAATTTCATTATAGAACAAAATGCATAAATAGTGCTTATAATAGTCTTATATTTAAAGAAATAATAATACATCAAGACCTATTACTTATTAGCGATTGCAATTTCAAAATAAAACAATATATCTATACAAAGAAATGAACAGAGGTGTCTGTTTGTAATATTAAATGATCGCTTTTACAAAATGTGTATGTACACGGTACATATACCAAAATATTATTAATTACAATTATTGTCTATCTGTCTACCTGTCTGTCTGTTTGTTTCGGCTAATGTCCAAAATGGCTCGACCGATTTCTTCTGCTATAATATATAAAACTAAGCATCTGGTTGCAAATATCTATATACGAGTACTCTGATCTCCGTTTTCCGCCCGAATTCGAGACAAGACATTGTGTTGTGTTGAGAGAGCGGAACTGAACGCCCACATTTTGTCGTATCAGAATAAGGAAATTATGATATAACTATTTAAATATAATCAACTTTACCCGAGTGGGTATAAAATCTACAACCGTTGAGTTTAAGGTCAGACGCTGTCCCACTGCTTCACAATGGTCTAATATAATATCTCCAATTACACAAACAATTTGTAGTGCTTTAGAGTAAGGCAGTGCAATAGAGATTATTAAATTTACATATATACATTCTATTAGCATTGTCCTTGTTATGTCGACATACATACTCTATTTTCCATTTCACCGGACTTTACTATATTGAGTAAAGCATTTGCCAGCTTCACTGTTTTTCCCGTCTAGCACAGGAAACACTGGTGGTGAGAGTCCTCTGATTTTCACCCATATTCGAGGTACTGCATTCATCAGATTAGCGTAATTTAAAGCCACGATAAAGCATATGTATTTTGATAATTATGATGCTCAAATACTATACTCTTTAAATCAAATAATAATTTATTTTTTAACTTATTTCCAACACTTTGCGTAGTATACAATATGCACAATATGTATGAACACTTTGTTTTCCATTTTTTACTCAATAATAGTTCTTTTACGCTTGTACAAAGAAGTCGTTGATATAATATTTGTATTTAATATAAAGACATATTTAGAAAACGTTTAAAAGTTTGAACGCAGCGGGATTTGAACCAGCGCCTCTTGAACGGTTTTCAAGAGGCACGGGCGCGCATGCAAATCCCGCTGCGTTCAAATTTTATACGTTTTCTAAATATGTCTTTTTCAATTTTCTAAGTGTGCGATTAACACTTAAAAAAATGTGAAAAAAATATATTTAAGATTATAAAATTTACTAAATTATATTATAATATTTGTTAAATCTACAACCTCCAAAATAGTAGCTGTATAACGCATATAAAACATATAAATGTTCACCGTTCTTCAATTGACTTCCGGCGATTTAAAAAATACTGCACTGTTAGTGTCAGGGAGGTCAAATAGTAGAGTCCAAATAATGGCGGCTCAATTCACCTGTCACAGGAGAATTCAAGCGCGAGGCCCGGGGTCGATATCGCAGCTTCCAATGTACCAGTCAGTTTAATGCACCCTCGGGATCGGCGCTACTATCGATATAATTATAAATATAGATATTGCTACACGCTGTCTGTCTAAATTATTGTTATTTTATACGAAATTGTAGGATAATAAATAAAAAAATTACACAAGGTTGACTGAATATGATGGTATAGTGTAAATCCTGGGGGAAATACTTATATTTATCATACGAATATTATTATTAGAGATATTTAAAAGACCGGTGTTGGGTTCCGCCGTTGGATACATTCTGGTATTAAATGGGCAAAAGTGGTGAATTGGTATTGGTGACTTTGTGTCTTAATACTAGGTTCTCATCGCTTACCTTGTAATACACTTTATTTTTAAATAAGAATTAATTAGGCAAGCCATCATGGCGCAGTGTGACGGCGTTTGGTTGTGGGTTCGATTACTACTAGGGGAATGATTATTTTTATTTTTTTCATTAATACGCTTTGGTAAGAACACCAAGGGCGAGATTAAGTTCCGCCATCCAATACGCATTGTCTCGATTTCGGACGGAAAGTGGAAAATGAAGATTCTAGACATTAGATTGTCGCTGACTACCCACTAAACTAGAAGCGTGAAGCAAAAACAAAGAATGAATAAAGAAAATAATATTTGTTGTTTTAAGAATATATATTCTTCTTGGAATAATCTTTCATTTTCCGCAGACCATTTTCAGTAATATAATACTCTTACCAATGCATATATATTTATAATAAAATGTAAAATTCACTTTATCTACAAATATAATTAGTTTATATTACATATATGGGAGTGTAATTTAATATACTGTATTGCTCTACAAATTGAAATACAGTACACTCGATAACAAAATATCACGCAATGTGATAGTACGTTAGTAACTAGGTGTCCTTGTCAGAGGAGTTTCTAATAGCTCTTTTCTACCTTTGATTCTACAAAACACTCAAAGTCGATCTGATTCGCTTGTTTCTGGTCGCAACATCTATTTAATTCAATATAGCTAGTACAAAAAACCTGTATGTTATATATGTAAAACTTATAACCGTAACAAAATATATAACAGTTTGTATACATGTATAAATTTATAAGCTTTTTACAAAATTACTTATTACTTAGGAGTACCTACTTTTACTTAGGTATTTAACTTATATATCGTGTTTTTTTTAAATAATTCATTAACAATTAATACCTGATTCATTGTTAATATTTTCATAATTTATACTATAGACAAAAACTTTTTAATTCAATCTATACAAATAAATAAAATTGAAGTGTCTGTTTGTAATATTAAAATGGATGGATTTTAATGGAACTTTCACTGGCAGATAACTGATGTAATAAGGACTAACTTATTACTTTTATTTAAGAATTTTACATGGACGAATTAGCAAGCACGTCTAGTATATAATAAATGTACATGTTTTGAAACAAATTGCTAACTTATACAAACCAATTTACTTATCTCAAAATCAATATCAGTTCAACTTATTTTTTGTGATTATAGAGTAATCTTGACTAAGTTCGTTTAATATTAATACTCCAAGAAACTTACATGATAAATTTTAGATGTAGAGAATGTAGGAAAACACTGAGAGAGGTTTTCCTGAAATTCCTGCAAGATCACATAAAAATATGATTTTTCGTCCACGCAAAAGAGTTTGAGGCTTACAAATATTACAATATGAAATACTCTAGTGTACTCATATAGTAATACGTTAATAAAGTAGGTTAGGTTAGGTTTAAACAAGTGATTCTTAATATAATTGTACAAATAAGTAACGTAAAAATAACTCGCTAGCGTAATTTAAATTAAGCTTTAGTTCTGAGTAGTAACTATACGTCAATTAGTAATTGTTAAGAATATATTGCTATTAAGGAAAACAAGGAATATAAATGTCTGTAATTTATCTGTAATGTAATTTTCGAATAACAAAATGCGAATAAAAAAAATAGTAAACGCTAAATTTCATAATGAAAATTAAACTTAAGCACTTAAACAGATTATTTGGGCCAAATGTTATAGCTATCTATTAAACAAGGTCAATAATGCTTAATGTACCGAAAGGGTTGACCGAAGCTGCGATCAAGCGTAGGCCATACTAAACACCATGAGTTCTTTATTTTTTTAGTTATTTTTTATACGTTAATATTATGAAAATATTTCACTAAATTGATTTTTAACCTTGACATTAATGTAATGTTTATTTTTGTGTCGATACTTTATCAGTTTCATTATTTTTTTTCGTTTATATTTGTAAAGTAGGCGAAAAAAAAATACTAATACATACAGATTTTTTTAAGTCATCTTAATCATCAGTGAAATGAACTCACTATTATGTGTAGTATTAGACACACTTCAAAACAAAGCAGCTTCTTTTCTCCGCATAGCAATTTTTAATTTAAATATGCTCATTCCCCCGAGTGGGAATCAAACCCACAACAAACGCGGATACTGAGCCACGATTACCTTTGAATTATATATGAATACTCCAATAAATACATTAATAAGAGAAGTTCCACAAAGCCTTTTTGTAGGTTACTTAATACTATAAACAGAGATTACTTGTAAAAACAAAAACATTTTCAGTATAAACCAACTGGATTTATATCGGCAAATTCGGCCCACATAGGCAGTGTTGGTCAGACACATTTCCCAGAGCGCAATGACATTATCGATCTATCTTCATCTATATTACAAATATAATCTCCGTTCCGCATAAAGGCCGTTTTGTACCAAAGCTTTCATCTAAGTTAAATGCATACATTAATTAGTAAATTGTTAATAGTTTGCTAATCTATATTAAAAAGAATGGGTCTACTTAAAAATTCATCGTCGAGATCGATCACCAAAGGGTCAAACGGCGTAATGTACCGAGAGGGTTGACTGGGGCTCAAATCAGGCGATTGGCCCTGTATTTATTTACATGTAATTAGGTGGGTGTCAGTGATCGACGGCGGCGGCGGACGTCCGCGCGGAGGTAAACAATCCATTATACGCTGTCAAGCCAATGCTAGTAAGGCAGTGATTTGGTGCGTCGAAGATAATAATAATATACCTAATAGCATTATATAAAAGAAAGATAATATTTATTTGTAACTTTCATTAAGGTATATAATCCTGTCTCCTAAATATACTGTATCCAGCCATATACTGTTTCCTAAATTTAACTTCATAGAAGCTTATATAACAATATATATATATATATATATATATATTCTACCAAGAATACTATACATTCCATAAAATTACAACTTAATAATTTCACGTCATATACATTAGCAGATTTGGCTTATAAACAGTCAGTTTAGTTTATACTTAAGCCATAAATCTTTATGATAACAAAATTTAGCACGAAGTGTTATTGTAATGAGTTCCTTCCCTATAAAAAAAGTATATGTTCATACATTATTTTCGTCGTCCCATTCGTATATGCAAACATTTCATATGACAATGTGAACGCAGCTTAGCGCCGGCTGGCTCATGCATATAGCGCTTCAATATGGGCTCGCAAACATAGAAATTTAGACCAGTTCGCTGTTTCCTTTTACAAATATTGACTAGCATTGACTTTTTCATACATCAACATAATGTACGTTTAATCAATAACATTTCCATTAAGTCATAGAAGAAAAATAGAAAATAACTGAACATTTTCACTAAATAAAATTAGGTGTACAGAAAGTCGTTTTTCGACATTTTCAAATAGTTTCGGAGATAGACGTGACATAGTATAAATCTATCACGTATTTATTTATATACTGTAAGATAACCTTCTCATGTGGGCATGAGTTCACAAAGCAGACCAAAGTTCGTAATCCATTCAATGTCTCACTATGCACCCACCCCCTTATCTTACCGACTCGAGCCGCGCCAATCTGTTACCAATATTTAGGCAAAATACAAAATTCTTTTGAACTTTATTCGATTTTAAGCATTATAACTGTAGCATTAGGTTTATTTTCAAGAAAACCGAGGACAATTTTACAGCGTTTTACAGTGGATAATCCGTATGATATTGGAAGGCTTGCATTCACTGGGCTGCACAAAATTTTCTATAAGGATAAAAGCAAACAAGATAGCCATCGAACTAATGTTGCGAGGCTGAACTACAGATATCGAGGTTTTGTATACGTATACGAACGGCTTATACTTAAGAAAATAGAGTTTCAGTGGAAAAATTTGATGTCCTCTAACACAATGGATTCTTGTCAACATATGCATCTTATATTTACGGCGGCAGACATTTCGTTGTTATTATAGTTTTAATATAATATCTAATACCACGGTGCTTTTCATTTTAAATTGATTTTATATGCGTAGGGCATACATCTTATATGTTCTTATAACACAGAGTTCATGCCCGTAATTCTGTTGACACTACTTGGAACTTTAATAAACTCTTGGACACTAATAAACATTATAAGTTCCGTTTATTATACTTTTGACTTATACATTCTACTATTTTAGCTTAAAGCTTTATTATTTAAAGAGAAACTGGTGTCACGAATGACACGAGACATCATATTACCAGAATGCCCATCTTTGGTTTAAGAAAATAAAAAAATCTCAAATATAACCATTCGTTGTAATAGAAATCGAACCTATTTCGTTAAGTGAGTTCGTCGTTGTAAGTTCAATGATCTTTGTTTGTTTACGATAACCGCTTACCACAGTTAATAACTTTTACTAATGCGGCATTTACTTGTTTTTTTATATTATGCTAAGCTAAAAGCAAAAAACCAAAACCAACAGGTGTATATTACGATTCTACACTACAAGTTCGCCTCTTCGAAATAAATTATACTAGTCCTTCCCGGCCTTAAATCTCTACTATAAAAAAATGCAATTTAAATCTGTCCAGTATCTACGAAGATGTGCGCGTACAAACAGACAAGCAGACAGATAAAAATTGAAAAATCGTTCATTTATATTCTAATACTGTCTTTTCATCAGGCTGAATAATTTTCTAAATAAAGGAAAGAAGGATAACTGTATGTTTTTACACTAGAGACAATATGTGAAAATATAAACAAGTAACCAAAGTACTGAATGTTAATACAAAACAGAAATAAAACAAATATTTAAAAAACGCAGCAAACTTTTGAACGTAGCGGGATTGGAATCCGCGCCTCTTGAAAACCGTTCAATTTTTATACGTTGTCTAAATATGTGTTTTTCAATTTACTAAGTGTGCGAATAACACTTATTTTTTTTAAAAAAAATAACAGTATTAGTGTAACATAATCCAATACGATATATTTAGAAAAATACGGCAAGCTTACGCTCGTTTAATTACTATAACGACCATATTTTAGAAAAATAATATCCGTCACAACGACGGTACGTATTGCGGCAGGCAGGCGTAAATGTGCTCGTTTTGGCCTCCTCTCAACTTAGTTAATGCTTCTAAAACAACACTGTTATATTTGCTAAATGAACTTAAAGCTTGTTCTGCGCTCAATTTTATACAATATGCTAATCAAATATTTATTTTCGAAATTTTCAACAAAGCTTCTGTACCATGTCACACTTTATGGACATTCCGTCCGACACATATTTGTAAAGCAAATGATTTTAAAGCGTTTGCAAATTCATTGGGGCACTGAAAACATCATTTTAATATAAGTTCCGACCTATTTGTTTTATAATATTTAAATATTTGTTTCAGAGTTCATTACACGGTATACGTTTACACTATATTGGTGGAATATAGGAAGAGATGGGTATGACGATTGTATGATCATTTAAATTTAAATTCGGTGAATTATTAAACACCATTTTCTATATGAATTTAACTAACTTTAAATGAGGAATCTTATAAATTAAAAAGTATAAATGATATAATATATAAAGTATAAGTGTTATCAGTAGACTTTAACAAATATATAAAATAGCATAATATTTATTTTACCAAAAAGCATAATCTATAACTGAGAAAGCGGTTTTGCGACAATTGTAACCTGGAGACACCACTTTTAACAACCCAGTCTGACACCGCCATTCTCGCCCTGATGTCCCGTTGCTTGTAATTTAAATTGCGATTTACATAGTATATTGCAAGTTAAGAATGCAATTTGTGTAAGGAGTAACTAAATTTATGACCTGCTTCGGATTTTGCCCACAATATTAATGGCAACTCCGAAGCTCGCCAGCCATTTGTTAAAGATAAAACATTCATTTGCTAATACATTTTACTTATAAAATATGTTTATTAATAACCTTTATATACTGTAATTATACATTAAGGCTATCGTGGTGCAGTGTGACAGTTCTGATTATACACGCGATGATTGTGCGTTCGATTCCCACTTGGTAAATATTATATTTAAATTATTTTCATTTCTACGCTCTGTTGATAAGATGAAGGGTGGTTCAGTTCCGCCACCTAATAGACAACTCTCAGATTCGGGCGGAGAGTGGAGAATGGAGTGTCTTGACACTAGGTTATCCCTGTCCACCGTGCTACGGAGAAAAGCACGTTAATACAGAAGCCCATACCTTCGGTGATATTTCTTTTCTTGCGATCACGTATGTAAATAAATGTAAATGTACTCGCAATACATTTAAATATCTTTACTGTAGCTTATTTGTCACAAATATTACTATTACTTATTTGTAGGCTCATACTTTTTAATAAACATAAGTGTAAAAAGCTTTCATCATCAGAAAGTTGTTATAGATATGTACGCAGTAACCTATGCATCTATTTCATTCTATTTCTTAAGAGATATTGATTTGTTTTTTAAATAAATTTGTTTTCAATTACAAAAATACTATTCATAAATACATTAAACATTACAGTGTATTTTAATAAACGCACGTGTCAAAATTATTTAAAATGCAAAATAAGCGATACCTGTGGTTATAATATGTTATAAACGATTATAATACATATTTGAAATTGGGCCAAGGCTTTAAATTTGTATGATACATTTAAAACGGTATTTATGAAATGATAGCGCGGTGGCGGTCAACGTGGAAGCTTTATTTACTCTCTTTCTACCTGAATAGTTTCATGAAAGGAAGCAATTAATTCCCTCAGTCTAGTCACGAAAATTTTTCATTTTAATTAAAGCTCCAACCGGAGGATCGTCGGCTAATTAACCCATTAAAACACAGACTCTCCTTTCATTTTGTCTTTTTTCCCTAACGATCACTTTCTCGCGATTTCTGAAATGAAAATGAAAATAAGCACGATTGTATAATATTTGTAGCTTTTTTATTGTTTTCGTATTACGTTTTAGTCATCTAACTATAAAAAGTACAATCTATTTTTTTATTAACAGTCAACTAATCTTTCAATCAATTTCATATATAAATCGTTATATAAAATGTTAAAAGATTCATCAATCTTCTATTTAATGGTGATGAAATGATGACTATCACTTAAATATTAAACGCTTGCCAACGGTTAAGCCAAATTAAACATATTTATTTGATGAAATTTTTCTTGTATAAAACCGTATTAAAACAATAACATCAAAGGAAAAACACGACCGCAAGTGAAATGAAAATTCTTGACAAACAAAAGTAGATGTCGAGGTTCTTACAAAATAAGAAATTCCAAGCACCGTCGCCAGTTAATTAAGGTATTAAAATTATTCACCCATTTTAATTCTTCCATCAAAAAGCATGGCGGAAGGTTTTAAAAATAATGACCGTATTCCGGATACAGTTTTTATGCTGGTGATATTTCGAACATTTTTCATAGACAGAACCGGTCTAGCCAATAGAAATTAGGGTATTTGGTACGTGGTTTTTACGAAGCTCGGGTAAAATATAAAAAAGTGTTTTGTTAAAAACGCGAACAGAAACTTGTTGCCGTCATAAAAGCGAGCGACGAAACTCCCTAGACAATGGCACATGTCAGCCGACGTAAGGCCGCGTGTACAAAGTGAGGGCCTCGGAGTACAGTCAACAAGACAAGCGGGCAAAGCTGCGATCATCTGAATGACGAAGCAATTACGTGCATTCAGCCCCGAGCGCAGTCAGTCGAGGCAAGTGGTGAGATTGGTTTCAATAAAAGCGCAATCCCTCCCCATGTTTTTCCTTTATCATCCAACTTTGAATAGTGTTATTCAATAGACGCAGTGTTATTACTTAGTCTTCACTTGTTAATGTGTCTTCAAGGATTTTGATAATTAACGAGGTGCATCACAGACGGCACCACAGAGACCTGTGTATGTATATACTAAGCATGTATATAGGTATATAGAATTTAAAATAATAATTTAACACAAATAGAAGCTACAGGTATACAATTCATAACTGGTATTTAATTTGTAAAATTGTGAAACCTTTTTGACATATCTAATAAAAGTCCATAATTAAAGAGTATAAATAAAATTTCGTGTAAATTATAAAAATGACCTTTGAAATTCATCAAAGGAGCGAACTGACGTTAAACAAGAGGCTTGAGCCGTTCCCGGCACGTGCCTACTGGAGGAATAGCACCGTCTGACAAACGAATCATTAAAGTCTATTTTGAATGTGCCCGCGGCTACGCACTGTGATTAATTTGTAAATGCAAAAACTCGCGCAAGGTCTCGCTCGCCTGCACTCCCCTAAGACCATATATAAACTGCATAGAGAATGTAGATTAAAACAAAAGTATAGACAGCCACTATAAAATCTGCGATATTTTGGTACTAATATATATTTAGTAAAAAAACCAACACTGTATTTATGTTCAATTTTCAGTGTTTTCAGTATCTTATAATCACACCGCGCCTGCCCTGTGTTTAAAATATTTTGTTGCGAAATATAATAACTGGTAGTGACACAAAATAGATTTAAATTTAATAAATTTAACTTTCACTAACAAGATATATAAACTTAAAATTTAACTAAGCTAAGAGCGCTCAAGTGCAATCGAGCCCTCGTAACGGCATTCTGCCGTTATCGCAGTCACAGCTACTAAGGAACATACTCTAACTGATTGCATCGTTTATAGAAGCCATTTGACTGTGCGAACTCAGATTTATTTCCAAATAAGCCGTTACTCATATTACAGAGGGAGATTTAAATGTCGCTTTTTTTAAGATGAGTAATTTACAGCCGCCGCACGGCCTATGAGTCATTGTTTGCGAATTTAATACGTTAAGTGCAGCCATTTTTATGGGACCGTTTTAAATGGCAGCGGCATTGATCACCCGGGTCGGGGGCTAGTATTCATATTCACAGCGTGTTCATATATCATGTGTGTTTATTCGCAAACTTTTAACGACATATTGTACGTATAATTCATGACTAAGTTTACAAATAGATGTATTTATAACATTGCCGCAAACTCCGTCCGATTAAGTAGGAAATATGACGAGGTTGGATCCTCCTCGGTCGATTAATAATTACAATAATTGCGAAACTTTTGCGCTATAGACTTTACTGTAAAGTTTCTCGTCATTTGTTTGTATTCACTCAGGAATTATTCGCACTCCAGTTCAGTATTTAGAATTAAATAATGTTTCCCAAGGGAGAAAACAACGTACCTGTTTCAACAGTATGACGTCGTCTTTGTAATCTCATTGTATTTTAAATGTAGATAATATATAGTTTAGTATATTTATTAAAGTTTCCGAAGCTGAGTTTAAACTTTGCATCAGAAGTGGTGGAACGTAACGGAACACTTTAAAAATGTTTGTGTGAAAACACGTAAAAGTTCTCTATTTCATGCAGACACAGCATCGTTGAGACGAATGGGTCCGTCCGCTGTAAAATATTCTCAGAGACTACGAGAAAAACCGAAACTAGTATCACGTAAAAGTAAGACCACTCCGGTTTACAGTAGACTCTGCCGTTACGGACCTCCGGCAAATGTTGTACAAAACTAACTTTCAGATACTGGGCGGGCTCCCATAAAACTTGCACATACGTATTTCGTAAGGTAACAAAGTAGCATATGAAATACGAGTTCTTATAAAAGTTTGACGTCAATCACAAATATATCGGGAAACTAGGAAAACAATCTTGGATATCAAATAGAATTGCTGCACCAAAATGAACCATGTGTGACGTAATTAAATTCAGATTATGCTAACATGAGATTCGTGAAATTAAGTAGAAAGTTAATGCGGTGAGAGTGCCCGAGCTTCTTAGCTACAAAGTATAGTATATGTATAATTAGAAAAGTTTTTACGAGCGGGGCTCCGGCAAGTCGTCGCTTGTCACCGCCTGACACGGCTCCCTCATATCCGGATACGGATTGTAATTTCACCAAGCAAATTATATACAAATTATTATTAATGATACCGTAATTCGCAGGTTTTGCAGAAGTTACTCAAATTTTAGTAATGTTTACTAATAAATATCAATTTTCTTTTTCTCCGTTTTTTTTTATGTTGTATATTTCTATATTTGAGATTGATCTAACTTGACTCAAGTCAAGCAAAGCGTTATTAAGTAAAAGCCTCGGATTTCGTTGTAAGTACATAAAACTTTGAATTAATAAAATAGTGCCTCTTATCTTTTTTAGCGGTATCTATACATACAAATAAATACGATAACAATTTTTTTTTACAATATTTGTTCCGGGTAATCCCTGGAACGGCTGGACTGATTTTTACGGGACTTTCGCTGGCAGATAGATGGTGTAATATGTAATAACTTAGACTTATTTAGAATGCCACGCGGATGAAGTCGCGGGCACAGCTATTAATAAATAAAATTGCTACCTGTGACAAATTCCAAAGTTCAAATTTTCTCTGGCTTTTAACCAAAATTGTATTGATCGTTTGTAGAGCATCCAAATTGTACAATTTCATATATAAATCAAATTAATACGAATATTTTCGTCCAAGGTGATAGGTATGGACTCAAGGTATTACATGACTGAGTAAGTTGTGATTAATCCACACCTCCAGTTTGTGCCAAAACTGTAGCAATTTATCAAAAATATTGCACATTCATATAAAAACATATCATACCTTATTTAAAATGATAAATATATGACAACCATTTCTATAAAATAAAATATGTATGAGAAGCAAAAACTATACTGGTAAACTTTGCTAATTTGCGAAAAGAATTCTAGGCAAACTAGACTTGCAGTTTCGAAGAACTTGTTAAGCTCGTGTTATAAAAATAATTGTCGTTTTTGGCACGACATAGCGTCAACGCCGGTTCTTTACCCTAAATGAGTGCAATTACAAAAGTTTTTATTGCTAACTGTGCGCCAAAACCGTCTTCTACAAGTCGTATTCGACTGTTTCGGCACAATAAAGACCTAAAGAACTTTTATATTTCATGCATTTGACGAGATCGATCAGCATTCAGCACAAAAACATCGATAGCCTGAAGAAATTTGTTAAAATAGAAATTGAATTCCCATTTATCTATTGGCGTAGGTTGAACGAGGTCAGACTGCAGTTTCTGCACAATGAGCCGATTAGTTCCTTAACGAAGCCCGAGAGTGATTCGAGTCCGGAATGGTTGAGAAGTGAATCGGGAAGTAAAAGAAAAAGCACCAAGTTAGAAAATCTTCTTCCACGCACTGCTAGTAATAGAAATATAAAGGTCTTAATAAATATGATATTTTTAATATTCTTTTTTATGGAGTTTGAAGTAATTTAGAAATAAATTATTCATAAAGCTTTGTATAAACCCGTCTACTAATTATTATATTAAAATTGTTATGATGTTTTGACTTATGTCGGTTGGTAACGGTATACGCAAAGTTTTAAAATGTACTTTTTGCAAAACTTCATTCAATATCTGAATATAATTTTAAAGCTAATAAAATAATGATACGGTACTCATTAATAAAGTTATTTTTTTTTATTTTAGCGAAATATCGACTAAATAATTTTATTTTATTAAAATTAAGAAAACAAACAGTACACACAAAATTTAAATATAAGAATAATACATAAGCCAATTAAGTTTCCTCTTATACACAAAACATGGCGTGAATAATAAAAAGAAAATGTATATAATAATATGAATACTAGAACAATTTAAACTATATTAAGGGAATTAATAAATTTAAAACATATATGACAGGTACATTATATTGAATATATTTTTTAACTCACTTATAATAGCCATGTCCAACGTGGCGCTATGGAACAGCGTCTGATTATAAATGCGATTGGTTATGGGTTCTATTCCCACTAAGGGTAATGATAATAATTAAAAATATTTTGATTTTTCCGTTCTGGTACCTAAGACTAACCGCAGCGTTGAGTCCCGCCACTCGCCACGCAACGTCTCGAAAAAAAAAATCTAAGTCTAAAGACAAAAGAACATTATGACAGTATAAATGAAAAGAAACAATTTTTTGCAAACTGTTTTTATTTTAAATTATATTAGAATGTCACTACTAATGTAAGTGTATATAAAACTTTCATCCTGATACCCTCCAATAACAAATATCCTAATGTAAAGTAAGCTAATACATTTGAAAGCAAAGTATCAATATCAATAATTTCTGCATCGTACGTAATCTCTTCGAAGTAACCAGCAAGAGTTGAAATGAAAGAGCATCACTTTAATCAAAGTGTGCTCCTTGTATCAGCGGTTAGGTTCAATAAGTAAGTTGCGAGGGGCTACGGGGCGTTTACTGCAGTCCATTTACTTAGCATTATAATGTGCTAGTGTTTGCCGGCTGCGGCTTGCATACGCAACGTCGCGATATGCCACGTACTTCTTGCACTACTTTACACGGTATAAATTTCATGTTGAGCGCAACTTTGGTTTAGAATGTGTGGAATGTTCTAAATTAAGTTTTTACAACTTTGCCGTTCAACCGGTAACTCTCTAAATTATTGCGTTTACTTCTCGAACAAAGGCTTCAGACAAAGACAATAAAGTGGGGATATTTATGAAGTACCTACTTATGTTAAATTACCTTCTAATCTGCCGTCGTAACAAACTGTAGTTCGAAAAGTAACTCTTCAGAAATTGTGACTTGGTGAAATTCTTTAATTTAGAAGTATAAAATACTTTTTATTGTCATAATAGTATGAAAAATCAATAGATGTAACATTTGAAAACGACGATTTTGTATCTAATAAGATAGAAAGCGATTTGAGGCCCTTTAAAAAAAGACAGCTAAAAAAGTAATAGTTGACTCATTTAAATATTCAATAAAATGTTGAAATACACGCCTAAAAGCAATAAACAAGAAACGAATTGAATTCAAAACTAAGTAATTGTTGATCAAGCAAATTCAAACCGCTCTTTTTACCATTTTTATATGAGTATTTATTAACTATAAATAAATTATTAGATAACAAATTCCAAGCAATTACCTAATAATAATATTTTTATATTTACTTGCGGTGATAAGACAGTTTTTAAAATACTGTATTACAGAAAAAATATGCCATAATAAAAGTAAAGGAAGGCGTTCTCTTATAATTGGACGCGGTTAGACCAACATTGACCCAATTCCGTGAGGTCGATTATTATATAATAACCTAATCCTACCTGATGATAATCTTATACTCTAGGACTGATTAATTAGTTATTTCACAAAATACTTTAATTTTCACTGTACTTATAAAGTATTATTAATTGATAAACTACAGTTTCTAGACGGTTCTGGTAACATATATGTAAAATTTTATTTTGAAGTTATTAGTTTCCAGGTTTTTTATAGAAAACCAAAACTTCTACTGAGGCCGTACTGGCGCAGTGTGCCAGCGTCTGACTGTATACGCGATGGTTGTTGGTTCGATTCCACTCCTGGAAATATATTTCAAGTATTCTCATTTACCCGTTGTGATGAGAAGGCAAAGTGCAGCTTTAACTTCCACCATTTACTACGGAATGTCTTAGATTCGGATTTTTCAATAAAATTATATTTAACAAATTGTGTACTAAGAATATTTGTCTTTTCATTCTCAAAGCTAATTTTCACATATATAACTTTGCTTGGCAATTCTGCTAACATGAAATCATCGAACATCGCAAAACTGAAGAACAAAAATATAACCCACTGTAACACTTGCAAAGGCTTGCTTGTAGCTTTAAGTATATATATAAGATTTACTATAAAAAGTAAACAATAAATTACTTTTTGCAAGTTTTCGATTTGAAACCGAGCGCGATTTTTAATAAATTCCCAAGAGTCCGATTAAAAGTGGAGATAGTAAGGGGGGAATGGGAGAGGGGTGGTATCGCGAAGGCAATATCGGGAGCACTGGAGCATACCCGGCAAGACATTTGCATCCTTCTAAATGAAACCGTGTTATCAATACTGCACCGCGAATCGAAACATTTATACAGGCACAGGCTATTTTGATTTCGAGCTCCATATCATTCGAACGAGATTTCTTATTTCTAGGAAAATATACTTGCAATATGGGCAATGGTATTGAGTTTTACAGACGGCTGTTTGTCATCGGAAATAATTTTATCAATTTCTCATCTTGTTCTGGTGCTGTTACATTTCGAACATGTTTCGTAATACAGTTTCTAGAAAATCAAGGTTTATATTATATGGATACAAGTATGTACATAAAATGCGCAAATTCAGTGCCAGCTAAAAACGGTTTGTACTTACATATACATATTAACTGATATTAAATAGGGGGAGGCCTCGGATTACCTTCGAGAACACAGTATCTAAGATACTGGAGGAAGGTCACGTAAAAAGCATCAGACCTTCCCCCCATGATGTGTATGAACGTTGATGATAGTGGACGAGGTGAAAGATGTATGCAGGGGCGGTAGCTTCTGCCGCTCAGTTTTTACTGACTACACCGCTAGGGATGAAGCGTGAAGTAAAAAAAAATTACCTAAGTGTCGTTAAAAGTGCATATCACACAAAGTAAATATATGATTATATATTATTTTTTACAAAAAAATTAAAATCAATCATTTATTTGAAATACGCAAACGGAAAATGTGTGAGTTTAACTTAAATTTAATTTACGTCAAGTACATGTGAAGATAAGAAAAACATTAAGTTCAGAGGATGAGGGAAATAAAAATTGAGTATATCAATTTCAAAGGAGTCTAATACTAATGGATTTATTTCAACGAGACACGAGGCCACCAGGAATTCGCCACGCGTACTCGATTCTTGATTTCGTTGAAGGAAGACGCGTTCGTAGCGAGTTTCGTTGCCCGCTCTGCGCAATATGTATGATAAATAAATTGATATCCAATATCAAATGGTAGCGATACCGGTGAAATGTACAAAGCGTTTACTCGTATTACTTATATTCTGAAATAACGTGACATTAACAAACAAGAAGCACATTCAATATTTATCCAGATTATTTATTAGTCATACATAAAATAAAAGGATAAACGTGTATATTATTAGAAAAACGACCGCCGACCGCCATCGGTTCCATCAGATATACTTTTTCGCATCCTGCCAATAATAGAAATTTGGACGTGATTTAACCGTCCGATATTAAAATCGCAAGTCGCAATTTTGTCATTATCATATGTATATATCATTATATTATACAGTATTAAATTAACGACTGTTCAAATAATATCTAATTTATTTAAAAAATTATTTTAACAATTTTTTAAAAACGTTTTCTATGAAAAAAATCCAATTACATTTAAGAAAAATTTTGTTATTAAGTACTTTTGTATAAATCATCTAAAATATGTTTTATAAATAATCTAAAATATGTGCATACATAAATGCTATACTAACATTAAATAATATTCTCAGAGACACATAATACCTAAGTATTAGCTGGCTTGTATCCAACCGTAGCTCGTCAACGCTTTACGCCCAAAGGGTTTTGTATGGACCTTTGTCTATTCATTGGTCTTGTGTTATTCTCTAACTGAACTTAGCTTCAGAAACTGCTAACTTTAAAGCACTATTTCAGTAAATCTTCAATAAACCGAGAACTAACATTAGGATCTTCTATTTGGTGCAAATTGTTCGCTTAATTGAGAAAGCAAGAAAGCAGATTGATGCTAGGATATTGAATAAGCTATTTAATGTATTTAATCTTTTCTATTAATTTTTTATTTTTTTTTCTATATCATTATTACCCATAATATGTACACAAAATTACTAATCATTCACTATTCTAACATTAACCAACATTAAATTTCACATACTTATTTAGCTGTCAGAATATAAGATTTAACTTTATCTGTCAGATATGAAGATTTAACTTTTGATTTAATGCTTTCGATAAATCTAAATTAAAATAAAAAAAATAATTTATTTATAACCGGTAATTAGTTTCACGGACCGGATATAAGAATGACATAAAATAGTATTTATTGTACTCTTTTAAATGTGTCTTATATTGTAGAGATAACTCTTTGAGCACAAAAATTGTCAAATACATCTATACTATGAAATAATTAATATTATACGAGCTTCAGAATAAAATATAAAGCAGCTTTCATGAAATTGGAACAAAAAACACTGAAAAAAGCTGATTCCATTCTGACTTGGGGACAAATGAGAGGAAGGAAATAAGAAATATTAAACGTGACCGGAATGCCAAGACGCTTTCTATACATGATACCGAATTGTGCCATCTCACGTTTGGTTTATGTAAACCATTGTACTTTTATGGAAATACGTATATTATAACGCATAACGAGATATCGTTACATGAAAGCCATATTATAAATGTATTCTATTGTATTATCATAACAGTCAATACTCATCATTGAGCTAAATGGTAATCATTTTCGGCAACAAAAACAAATAAAAAAATTAAAATTAAAATGACAATTTATTTTTCTTATAACAAATTTAAACACTATCTTATAGATTTACATAGAGTTCTTAACTGTTAATAATAATGTCTTCTTTCCAGTTTCATAATATTACATTTTCAATGAAATATTAAAATCTTGACAAAACTGTTCTTTTATAATAATTTTAACTTGAGATTGGATTATTCTGAGCTAGCTTTTTTAAGTTTCCAGTATATTTTGTTAATTAAATAACGATCGAATAGTCTAACAAGTAGGCACTTTGAACGAGTAACGGGCGCAATGAAGTAATGAGCTAAACTTAAACGAGCTGTAAAATTTATATTACACGTAGCTTAAAAACAGGTCTCCAGAGGGATATTCAGCGACTGAATTCATTTAGTATTTTATGCAAATATTAAAAATGATTATGTAATAAAATAACGCCATTGTGGCACAAATGCGTTTGAATGTACGTGATTACTAAGGGCTTATGTACTCAAGTATATGAATATATCATATAATCGGAAATTACGGGATATAGTAAAATATACATAGTCTGGCCATAAATACTGTTATAATTAAAAAAAAACAAAATATTACCTCTGAATTTGGAATAGATCGTTTTTATATGATCGTTCATTGCGTTTTCTTATTTTTGCGCCAATATTTTGTGATATTAAAATGAAGTGGGATGATAAACAGAACCGCATTGCTGTTTATTACTACATTACATAAAGTATGTATGGAAACAAATACAATTTTTAAAATTCTCCATATGCTTGGTATTAGTCAAATGTTTGTCTAATGATAGGTACAATAAACACAACCCTGTGATAGAAAAAGATGGCCGTACACGTAGTTTTCGTACGAAAAAGACATTCGAAACTGTATGGTAAAGATTTCGAAGAAATCCTGTCCGAAAGCAAAAGATTTTATCTCGGGAAATGAAGATAGCACCTAGAACCATGTCGCAAATTTTAAAATATGACTTACAGCCCATAAGAGGTAACTTTTTATCTGGTAATTTAAAAAAATAGGGTGGTAAAATCATTGTCTGACTTCAATTATGGTTTGGTGGGGTGTTAGCTAGAAAGGAGCAAATAAGCCATATTTTTGTTAAAAAGGTATCACAACATCGGCACATATGTATCAAGATATTATTCTTGAGAAGATAGTTAAGCCTTTTAACTACACCATGTTCAATATCCAAGCACGGTCCTTAGCAATACTCGGCGCCAGGTCATAAAGCTCGATCAGCCCCAATCTTGGTTAGAAACGGACGTTCCTGACTTCATCAGAGCTAAAGACTAGCCGTCATCTAGTTCTGATCTTAATCCAGTTGATTATGATTTATGGTCAGTTGACAGTAAGGCTTGCTCTAAACGCCAAGATAATTTGGAGTCCCTAAAAAAGAACATACCGTAATAGTAATAAATATTACGTACAATAAAAAAAATATTGTTTTTATTTTTAACAATATTTATAGCAAGGCTCAGTATTCATAATATCTTTAACGGAACATAATATTATTTTAGTATATCGCCCTACGTGGCTTACATGGTATTTATGATGGAAAATTCAACCCAAAATCTTTAAATTGGTAATTTCCATGTGTCTAAGACTTACACATCAGATGCTCCAGGCGATTGTGATATCTCTTGGAAGAAATAGAGCACCTTTTGACACTACGTCCTCCACTTTTCAACATATTCAAAATTATGTTCTATTACTGTTTTTTATCACCCCAAATATTATAACTTATATAACTTAAATATATTCAATATACAGGCCCATCTTTATTACTGTCCTATTATACTATAGATTGAAAAGTACTTATATTTCTCCAGTATTCTTATTTATTTTTCCATATTTTGTATTCAACGCGATATTATTTAGCCAAGAGAGTTATTACCACAATAAGCTTTCGGTAAATTCAATAACAGTATTGGTCTGTTGTAAGTAAAGCGATTGTATTCCCGCTGACCCGAGCTGTGGAAAAACAAAAGAAACAAGAGTATCTAGACGGACTTATATAATTTAGAGCAGTAGGAAGCTGATTAACGTCAGTCGGGTGTGGAGAAACTAGAAAGGAGGGGTAACAAACAGCAGGATTTATCGGTAATTGCCCTTAACCAGACATTAAACGCAATGAATTACACTAACGTTTCGTTACATTGTAGCGAATGTACGAAAATGTTCTTGTACCACGGTATTAACACATATTTTGAAACTTGCATGTTTTGAAACTTGTGTGTACATGCATTTCACGCATATTTTGAAACTTGAAGCTCATAATTTTGTTTAATGCGTTTCTATTAAACTAAATATTAGTAATCAATTGGAAATGAAGTATTTTAGAAGAGTAAGAAGATATGACTGGTGACTCACAACAAAGGCGTCCGCTTTTGAGACGCAGTAAGTGTAGCATTGTACGCGCGTTGGTTGTAAGTTCGATCCGATCGATAAACTTAGCACAAATTATAGAGTACCCTATATGTATATTGCCTTTTAGTCCTCAAACTTTATCTAGATCGTGGCTTTGCTTGTTTTCGAATTACGTGCTAACGAAGAGATGTTCTACGAGACAACGGAGCTGCGACTTATTAAATATTTAAACTGCTGGATTAAGAAAATAGACAAACGATATGTGGTTATATTTTTGTGACCTAAACTGCTTAATATTTCTGTACTTGGCTGGAAGGTGATGCTATTATTACTAAACTAATTATAATTTAATAAAAATTAAGAGCCCAAACGTGACATTTAAAATCAGGACATAAAATTATACATTCCTGTCGAAGTAGTTTCCAAAATTTCAGCAAAAGTAAAACACTCGTTAGAGAAAGCTCACTTTGTTTCAGGCAGCGCATGTTGCTCGGAAACGAAACTTTGTGAAAATATTGTGTTGGATATTAAACTCATGCTCATGACACTCGTACCCCCATTCTTTCCTTTGCATTTTGAATGCAGCAAGAAATTTTCTTGTTATATTATCTTTGTTGTTTATGATCACCATAATGAGATACTTATTTTTCATAAAACAAGATACTTCAAACCGAATCTACTGAGTGGTTAATATTTAAACAACTCGTCTAAAATATGTAATCGTATTAACGTATATAGAGATAAAATGCTTTGGAGTAAATCTAAATATAGCCGGTTTTTTTTTATTTGTCTACTACAAATTGTATAAACAAACAAAATGCTACACTAAAACTTTTCTTATTTAGCCAAGGATTTAGAATTACGACTGCGATTCTTCCCAATCTCACTAGCCAAAGATTAGAAAACACGCTTCGTAGAACTCTAGAACAGTTTTCCGTTTACGCGGTAATTGTCTTAGAACAGGTATGAATAGTGGCTATCTACCAGTCGGACGAACAAGCGCACTGCGGTAGCCAACGCCGCATCCTCCACCAAAACCTTCGATACGGGTCGTGCACTGAATTGTAATTTCAGTACTGATTTTATTTTTGCTCGCCTCTTTCTTGATTCAACTATATAAGTAGTAATGGCCGTTCAAATGTTAAAAATGAAAGGTACTCGTATAAACTAAACTAAAAACTAAACTAGAGTAATGAGCTGTTTTTAGATAATTAACTTATCTTTAATTGTTCTATTTCGATTTATTATGCACATTCCTTGCGATCTACTTACTAAAGTACTGGTTAACAATTCAAAGGTTCCAAATCCAGAGTCAGCTAAAACTTTGCAAAGTTTTTCTTGTTAAAGCATATCAGCCTGATCCTATCTTTGTAAATTGTCGCTTGACTCCTACTGATGTCTAAAACCGTATCCGTTCACATATTTATCTAGGTTTCTTAACGTAAAAATATGTTTTTTTATGTATTGCTTTTATGAGTTTTTACTTTTTTATGATGACTTAGCGGCAATACGAATTTAATTCCATTATCGACAATTTTTTATTATATTAACGAAATGTAGACTAGAAACGATAACATAATACGTTATAAATTAAATTAAATTTATAAATATTTACATTATACTGTACTTAAATATATTATTATTATTTTAAAATAACAGTATTTTATAAGTAGTTAGAAAACGGTTAAAATTTTTTCAAGAGCGTACAGTGAACAATATTAAGAGTAACAAATTCACGAAGCACGTAGTAAATAAGCGCAAACAATTAACAAGATTTTAAAGTCACGTGCAAGCAAGATGCCGGGAGTCCAAATGAAACGCTCTCTTTTCCTATTCTAGATTCTGTTTCCGTTCGCTGCCCGTCACACTTTCATAAATTTAATTGTTTCATTTAATAATCTCTTTACTCCTGTCTGAGACAATTAACAATATTAAATTCAACGTAAGCCTTTCGGTGGTTCACAAGCATTATGCTAAAGAGCTTTAATCTTTACTTTGTTACTTTCAGAAAGAGAGATTTTACACTTAACATCCGAAACAGAACAAATGACTTATTTAATCGTTTTTTCGCAAAGATTGTTTCATTTAAAGTTTTCCACTTCAAACTTTGCCACTTCGGTGAAGCCAAGTTGCGTTAAGCAAAGCTTTTTCATTCTTATATTTTTATATCAGGAATGGAATGTCGCGCTCGGTTTCATCGGCGCTCGCCCGCCCGACCGCGAAAAGAACGCACAGACCGGTAATAGGTGGCGCCTTGCTCGATATTCGAGTCACGTTTAGAATTTCTTATATTTCGTCTTTTTCTACGGCCCCGAAAAATGTCATCGAATACGCATTTTCGTGTAATCCTCATAAGTCTCATAGCTTCGGCGTCGTTCGGGATGTACGCTGCCGCCGACACGCGATATCCTCCCCTTCCTCCCGCCCTTTGGTATGTACCATGTCGTGATCGCCATTTAAAGTGGCGAAGTTTTCTCCAATATCGTAGTTAACAATAACGCTTTGTCACTCACACGTGACACCGTCGTACCAATAAAACCTTTAAACAAATGGTACAAGTTTCAGGAATTTTCAACTTACCCTAACAAGAGTGCTTCTAAAATGTTAAATGATATAATAAAGTTCGATTATATCCACACAACAAAAGAAACAAAAGTTTTAATTGTTTTGAAGTCCATACGCTTAGCTAGTAAAGACGGATTCGGGCACGTGAGGATTTAGAGCCGAATCCGACTCCTTATCGGAATAAGTCTATACATGCACCTTGCACCGAGTGTCGAAAGTTTCCGACAACAGGCCAACTAGTTTAGGAGCTTGGAAACTCCATCAGATACGTGAGCGAGTGATTACCTGCAGCTCCTAGTTGGAGCGAGTTGACATGTATCAGAGTGCCTTGCTGCTGTTTTGAAATTAGGTGCTTACGAGTGTTGCACTAACTTGTTTAATGTTCTTGACTTTTCAGCGAAGGTACATATTACAAAAATAGCCCAAGTTTTTGTTCTACTTTACTTAAAATCTAAACGTGATTCAAACAATAAATAGATATGCTTTAATAACTTTACAAATATAACAACCACTAAATGTGAATATTAAAATGATTATGATAACTATAAAATAAGAATGCTATATTCTATTTATAAAAAAAATCTTCAAGCTATGTAACGTAAAGCTGCCTGAGAAAGCCATGGTTCTGCCTACGCGGCTGACGATATTTCAACACGTAGTGTGTCGTGTAGGCACTAACTAGCGAACACAGCTGGAGTTGCGGTGCAGTGACAATGTTTGGACGCCGCATCCTTGGGCCACCGTGCGCCGCATCCGCAATGAGCCTGGACCACCCCGCCCCACCCCACCCCACTCTCCCCAACTGCGACCATCTAACACCCTAATTTATAGCAACAGCTAATTACCTACAAGAATCTGAAGCTTACACGAACTCCGGACACCAACACGAACGTCTCATAATATACTGAACTACACTATTGCCATTTCACCCAAAATAAAAACATATCTTTATAAATATGCGTTTTATACTTGTTAAGTGTCTATTATTCAAATTGGTCCAGTTCATCTTTATATTGTAGATTTTTAATTTGAACTTTTAATTGAAAGCTTGACGTTCAATTCAATCGGAGTGGTTTTCATTATTTTTAAACAAAGTTCCTATAGGGCAAAGTATAATTTAAGGTATATTCTTCGGCCACGCTCTTGTACACTGTTAAAATTTAATTAAGCTACTTTGTTTTCGTACCGAAAAGTAAGTAATTAATATGCGCAATGTGTATCGAGCTGAATAGTAGGAAAAGTTAGGTTATTTACGAGGCGTCAGTCGAGACTTTATATTCATAAAGCGCATTTAATTATTATGTTAACGAAACCTTCTTTTGAATAAAATATTAGACACGGACTGTCAAAGAGAATCAAGTGTTCATTATTTCCAAGCGAAAAAATAAGTGGGAGCGTAAATTAGAAAAGTTACAAGTTAGTGACTACGTAGGCATAGCAAAAAACATGAAAAATGCATTCATTTATTCAGGGGAAAGTAGTAAAATACAAACGAATGTTTTGTTTTTATTACTATACAGAGATCCCAGGGAGGTGTTTTCGCTACTAAATTATGCAGAAATCAATTCCTTTACCCGGACGAAGCCCCGCGCCTTTGCCGCGTGATAAATAAATAATATAACTGTAATTGTAACGAAGTCTGGACCTGCAAAAATACCCACTTCACTTACGCTTTTATTTCTTACCATTGCGAGCAAAAATTTTATCCTCTATTTTAACCACCTTCAAAGGTTCGAGTGCTCATAAGGGCAAGACGTGTCGACCTTAAATTATATATATTTACAAGTAAGATGTTGATATGTTTCTTATTTTTTACATACAAACAACAATTTTAAAAGTGTGTAATATAATAAAAATATTACTTAGCTTTACCTTACTAACTTAGCTTTTTCTTTTTATCAAACTCAAAACATACAACAAAACTGATTTTGTTAAAATCAAATATTCCGAAAACAAACATTTTACAACATTAACATTAAAAATGTAATTACCAATAGAAATGTTATATAAATGCTACCTAGTCTACTTTCACATTTAGTGTCGCAGTTTTGTTTTTATTGAATGTGTATGAGATCACTTTATGATCGGCCATAGCCATAACTAAGACCATAAAGACCGATAAAGTATTTATTTCAATTCCATTTGCGAGTGATGACGCGTATAAAGTTGGTGTGCGCCGTACGTGGAGGGTTGGGTAGCGCGTGACGTCAGCATTGGTGCTATATCGAAATCCAATCAGCGTTCTGTGATTGACAGTCGGTGCTGGCATCCGTGCATATATCCGTTGTATTCACTTGACGGTATATCACGTGAAATGGACGAACGTAGTTGAGGTCTTGGCTTAACAAAAGCCTTTAAACGATACATGTACACTATACGAGTATGTCTAGCTACTCTATCAAGCCGCTACAAATACAGCCCCATAGAAGGTTATTTTATTTTACTATGCACCGTTGAGTTAAATGTCCAATTGCTCGGTCACAAGAGAACTTTTGTAAATTCATGTTGAAAAAAGAACAATATGTTCAATTAAAATTTCTATACAATTCTTTACATGCAAATATAAAATTGTTTTTGTATATACGCTTATATGACAGACACTTAATAAATTAAAAGCCGACTACGTTGGCTACTATTTTTATTCTTAATATCATACAGACGACTGTCTGTGGGTTAAAAACTGAAAACTGTTGTCTGGAGAAGTGAAAACTTAACTGTTTTTTTAATTTTCAAACGAATTGTAATATTTATTAAAAACGAAAACTGTCTAACGCGCCTAAAGAAGTTTTCACCTAAAAAATATAGTAATGAAAGTGACACACAAAATAATAATTCAAAAACGCACCTGTTGTTTCTTTTCTGTCTGTCACTTGCCAAACAAATAGCATTTTAAAAATAAAATTGCCGACTGACCTGAATGACGTCACTTGTTTCTTAAAAACTGTAAATAAAATACAAGCCTTATAAAATACGTCTAAAAGTTGCGACTATTTAGAAGTCGTCAAATAAAAATTGTAGTATTACAAAAGTAACATTCGTAAGTAAAAGGCAAAATAAAACTTCTCAACATTATCCAGCCATTCGCCTGCATAGTATGATTTGTTATGCTTAATAGAACTCAGAACGCTTATTGCTTTGCCTTTGTTGCTTAACTCTTTATCTAAAGTATATTTTCATATCTATCTATTACTTAAGCATTACTTTTCTTTTTCTGGAGATAAATGTTTTATGGAGTCTAGCACTCGTCTTGCTCGTACAAGTTTAAGTAGCATTAAATTCTACAGTACCATAACTATTATAAGTCTTCTAAGTCAATTTAAAATTTATTACAGGAAAACAAATATAATGGTCATCATAAAATTGCGAACGACCCTCAGCGACGGTACGCACGAATTGAAATAAAATTTATCGATACGTAAAGTGCCCCGTGCGGGGTTCGTATGCAGAGCTCGGTTCTACTTATCACTAACTAATGTCGCATTCAATGTATAACGAACTATCAATTAAATTAGTACGCAAATTTAAGCCTTTGACTAAACATAGCTGCATTCTCTAAGCCTTTTCTGTGTATTTTTTGTGAAGAGACTGTGAAAAGTCTTAGTAAATTGTGAGATACATTATCTTATAATTAACTGCGTTTCTGATATCAATACAAATTACAATGTAATTGATTATATACGCAAACAAAGGAAAGTTGTCCCAACTTATCCATCTCATTTGTAATAGTTCCACTGTTCACGCCACGATATTGACGCCGGCGCTTGATGCATTGTTTGGTGGCAAATTATATCTTCTGGGTCCCTTGGCTAATTAATACGGGATGTCAAATAAACGGTGTTGGTCTATTCTTAACAATATTATTGTGCGGAATTACCAGTTTGAGAATACGGGCTTACAATGCAGTTTATGCGATAGACAACGCACCATGGTTCACACTATATTATATTGTTTTAATTCATAAAATATGCAATCAAGATGTTTCTTGATTGCCAATAATGATAATAACATATTAAGAAAATGACAACAAGATGTGCCATAAAATTCTCTTAAAATATAATCTTATAGTCGGAAAACACCAATAACAACGATTAGACGGTGAAGTTTGGGTGAAGCTAGAAATTCTTGGGCAGTTGTAACAAGTTGGGGGCAGCCCTGTCCGCGACGGCAATATCGGCAACTTCGCCGGCCACAGCTGGCGAGCCGCCACCGATGTCTCAATAATCCTCAAGGTACCTCCTAATCGACTCTTCCCGTTTGGCACAAGTGTACTAACTGATTAATTCTGCGTCTTCGTACGTGCCGACTTCTCGAGCCCATTACTATTGCGCCACACAATCTTGGCCCCGTTCCATTATTGAACGATATTTAGACTGCTACTAGTAGAACGGTACGAAAACTTCTTTTATTTATCTGTTGTCGAAGGCCAGCCATTACGTTCGATGGCGTCTAGTTTGAGATTGTAATTGCCGCTATTTTGTTAGATTGGATCCGTATTCGTTCACTCGAATGGCTTGTTTCTGGGCCGAATCCAAGAATATTGGCGTGTCTTTTTCTACTTTATATACGTATTTATATTATATTATGTATAAATGTTGTAAATTTATTAATTAACTAGCGAACTCTCGTCACGCGTGGTGCGCGCAAAGTCTGGAGATAATGAGTTATTATAGCGTTACTGAAGACAGTGAGCATCGCTCTGATAAATAATTTAAAGTAAACTATTCCGTTTTAACATTTAACGGTAATCTCGGATTACCATATAACATGGACAATATTACGGAGGAAATTTAAATAAAAGGTACATAAAAAAAATATTTATAGGCGAAACGATACATATTTGTTTTCGAATTCAAATTGGTATAATAATTTCAATATTACAATAAAAATAAACGATACAGTGTTTTCTTTTATTACTTCAGCCATTCTATTCGCCGAAGGAAAATGATTCTTGTTTATACACAGAGCCCAATCAATTTTCATGTCCATTGTTATGCGATAGGTAAACGCGTTTTCGTAAAGTGGATTACTTGAGATCGGTGCGCTAATGCCGCAATACCATGTAAATAAGATTTAAGTCTTTGACTACTTCAGATTATTGGAAATAGGATTGCATAAAGTGACTAACACTGAACTAATAAAAATACTAACATTTAAAATTATAATTAAATTATATTTAAATACGCGGAAATGCACTAGTCCCTTAATAAGATGTACGTACTCATTATAAACTATATATCATATATTAAATAGATTAAAGACATTTAATTTAAGTATTACATAATATTTAAATATTATGTGATGATTATAGTTAGTTAAATTTATGAACAAAATAAACTTATAACACAAAGGAAAGCTAATTTCCTTTTTAAACCATTACAAAAGAAATCAATGCTAAGCAATTTACAAAGGAGGCATCAAAACCTTCTATTGAAAGCTCCGTTCGTATCATCGCTTCTTAGCGCCGTACCCCTTGCCGTGTTAATTGGTGCTCTTCAGCCCTCTGTTTCTTCCTGACGTTCTAGATGCCCTTGATCTCCAGTAGTGTGGCTGTAAGAGCGGAGAAAGTCAAAAAGAGCTTCGATGCAAACTAGGGGTATATCGCCAATAACTTACTCTATTGTTTGTTGACCGCCGACTTAATAACTTTACGAAATTTATTATGTCTCTCTGTCTATATTACAGTACTTATTACTTTTTTATATATATTTATTTATCTGAGTTTTTAACCTCGTATATATATCACAGTACAGTAGTAAAGCTTATTCATTTTATGTAACAAGTCATAGCAGTTAGCTGCTACAGTAACATAATAAGCCTCATGACCCACAATATGTCTATTTTGATAAAGCCTATTAGCGCCGTAATTATAAGGCATGCGCCTCTCGTTTAATCTAGAACAGCGCGAATAATGAAAGCCAATAAATAAATTGGAGTGCAGTTTAGCGGTCGGCATCATTAACGTCGCCTGACGAAATGCCGGCACCTCGTAAATCATCTCTAATGCCGGCGAAGGACCTCGTCACCATTATTAACAATTCTCAGCAAGATTTTCTTTATGCCGACCTTATTTGTTATAATTACTCTGTCAAATAAACAGTATACATTTGACACTGTCAATCTAAATTGTAGTTTCGATCCAAAATTCTCGAATTATGTATATAATTATGTAAATATATTAGAGAAAATATCAATTTATGCAACACCTGGTTACTTAAATCAACGTGACATTGGAGCGATGTGATTGTGTGTTACTAAGTCTTGTCTAATCGGCCTTGATAATTAAATTACTCTAATTGAGTACTTTGGAGACAAGGATATATTTATGGAAAAATATTATACAATTTGTAAAGCTTAACAATAACAAAGCTTACGAAATTCACAAACTATATAAATTCTCCCTGTACACATTTATACTCTCAATGAGCTTTCAATATTAAAGTACTCTAAAGAATGCGATAAAATCGTATGTCGTGATACTACGGCATAGTTCAATGTACCATTGTGCATTTTAACGGTATTTTGAGATTACGATCAAAAAAGCGAGTAGCATCTTAAAGTAATTAACAATTATTTTGTTATCCTCCAGCGCGTAATGAAAATAATTTGCTGGTATACAGAGACGTAGCGGGCGGGATGTCTCTAGCTAATTGAATTTCACAACATCGGAAAATAACTGCGACTGCAGTGAAACTCTTTCTGTAAATCGTGAATACTGGAGGGTTGCTTAATTGCGCTGTCGTCTTATATTACTCCGAATAATTTAAGGTCCCTTCCTCCAAAACAGAAAGAAAATACTCTGAATTTCGATCGCTTGTAAGTCGCTTTTACTAAAATTGATTAATCTTCAATCGCATACGTAAATGTGAGTGTCAGATAAAATATATGCAAACGTTAGTAAAAGAATTCGAAATAACGTCAAGCAATCGGCCGCCAAACTTGACACAATACTCCGTACTCCACGCACAGTGTTCTCCCCGTAGCTGTAGCAGAACGAGTGCAATTTCCCGCGCCTCGGATCGCGAGCGACGTACAAAAATTGCTTTCCTGAACGTGAAAATATAGAGAGAAAAAAACCAATGCTATGCAAATTTCTGTAAAGTCATTCGGAGACGTGCGTTTGTATTTCTCGAGTAAGGGTAAGAGGGCAAAGAAGGCGAACAATTGTCGTCGCGAAGAATTCCTTTATTTTGTAAGAGGGATATTGCGCGTCGGGTGCAGACGCGCAGCTGCCGCCGAGTAGTGTTTACCGTCGACCGGCGACCGGCAATACCAGTCCGCATCAGACGCGGTGCACTGACAGCGATGCGCCCCGTGATTACGAGCCCATCGAATTAACTTGTGCAATCGACTATTTTAATCCAAGAACTATATTTACAAATCCCTGGTCGTATTTACGTAGATTTTGTCGATCTTTCCGAGAATTCGCACATCTCGTCTCAACTCAGGTCAAGGCTCAATTTAAGAGTAAATATAAAATAAATAAGATTCTGTCTGTATCTCATTGCCTGATGCTTATCTCATTTTATGATTACGAAAACTAGGACGAAACGCTGTAATTGGGGGCTTTCCTTGAATATCCAAAGAGAGGTATCGCAGTAAACTTGTTTTTTTGTATTTCTTACGCGTCATGTATGTTTGTTTATTGCCAAAATATTATGAAATATTGACTTTTATATGTAATATGCAGTGAAATGAAGCAGCATAATGTATAAATAAATTTTGTCGAAACACTGGAGACGTGATATACCATACACATACGTTGAACATAGTGGTTGCCAATATAAAGACAGAAAATATACGTTTACTGAAACTGTTTCAGATTGCACTTTAAGCATATTGGTTAAATATATAATCTATTTTAAGGCTATATACAATATTGTACCTTAGCTTTCTCTCTGAAGCAGTTATAACAATAACTTCTTCATTCATATATGCCAACAAACTTGCAATCCGCCCTGGCTTTGCTCTCAAAAAAATATTTAATTCATTGACTATTATCTCAAATATTACGGAACGCATATTTACAACGTTTAAGAATATAATGGACAAAAACATATCAGTTGGTTCTCTCGGGTCGAATCAAAAAACCTTCAAAAATATTTAAATATTAAGAAACTGTCAAATACCGTAAATTTATTATTAATATAGTTGTATAAATAATTATATTGTATAAAATCATACATAAACATACTGTGTATATTTCACTTTTACATACCGATAGCTAAAATTTGCAAATCTTATTTGCAGTCCCGCTGCCAATTAAAGCTCAGGGAGATAATTTGCGACAAGGTAACGATGCTTTCATAACGTTTTATATCTTGCATATTTTTAGTATTTTTAATAGTTATTACATTAATTTAAATAAAACATTTAAAAAGAATATGAATTTACAACTTTCATAATAAATTTCAGTTTTAAAAGAATCTTAAAAAAAAAGATTTTATAATTTTCCTATGTTTCACTTTATATTATAAGCAGATTAACTGCTTGGTAGTAAAATACACGTTGTGTTGATTACATCACAGATTTCATATTTGTAACATTTTCATAATATTTTTATAAGAGAGAGCAGTTTCCATGTTTAGTTTTGTTAAACATTTCGTTTTATAAAACTTTACCTTACAATATATAAGTAGGATATATAATTACTTAGGTCGTGACAATTCAGAAATACCATAGTGAACGAGACCCAAACATCAATTTGTATTCACGAGCGTGAGCCTAGGCACCGGACTTATAAAGTTTATAGGTCCTTAACATTTTATCATTTTTATCCCATATCAACCAAGATTTTCTCACACTTACCGCTTATTATATTGTAGTCAATGTTTAAAATTATATTATTTTTATAATTATTTTTTGTTCTACTAGCCTGCTATTCTGTGTATTTCACGAATAAAATTTATTATACTGTATTTATTGTCGCACAAAGAAATCTAGTCACTTTCCACCCAAACTAAGGTAAAATAAACCCTAACCCTAACCCTAACTAATATATTCCCTATTAGTGACACGATCGCGGCTTCGCCCCCAAAAACTACAGCCGTTTGGTATATTCAGTTGCCTTTTCGTAAAACAATGAAATTCTTGAAAGAACGTGAAAAATGGGAGAACAAATCCTATGTTCATTTCAAGACACTCAAGTATCGGATCGGATAGATCGGAATATGAAATTTTCTCACAATCGGATCAGCGGTTTAGCCGTAATGACATAACAAACAGACAGACATTATATAAGTATTTTATATATCATATCTTAACTTGACAATTGTCATTATAATATCATCAAAATTTCAATCGTCCAAAATAGAAAAGGAAAATTATAACTGAAGCATCATCACTTTACTAATTTGGACATTTACCTGAGCGATACTGCTGCGTTTGCGATATTAGTACCGTCAGTGTCTGCGTTCTTCCTATTTTACGGGAATAGTACTAATAACATGCCACAACTCATACTGATTTATTCGCTCTCGTTATAATTGTGCGCTTGGCTGGCGCACCGCTATTGCCCGCCGTTGCAATTTTCATGCGAACGACCCGCAACAACGGATTTATTCTTTCTGGTAATTTGCTTCTAACTTTCTTGCGTATGGCTCGAGTTATTTAATTTAGAAGGCTAATGGAGCTTTGAAGCTATTCAACGTTTTGTATGTTTAAGTATTTGTGTTCGACGTTGTACTTTGTGAGTTTAAAAGGGAAAAAGGTCGTTGTTACAAAGTCTTGTAAACACTTCAAATGGCACGTTATTGAATTTTATGTTTCATATTCATATTTCTTTTATTTCCTCATATATTTTGATAGAAGTGGTTTAATTAATTGATTATAACTTTAAAAAGTTTTTAAGTTTTTTTGTAGCAATTAGTTTTAAATTTCGGATTATCCAAGTGTTATGGGCGTTTTTATACTGAAATTCAAGCGATCGAAATTCAGAGTTTAAATGTAAGAACTTATTATACATACTTAGTCACCTAGTAGTAGATAAAGTATTAATTCTGTGTATTGAGAAACCTTATTTTTTTCAATACGGTGTATTAACATTCCGTCCCATAGGATCCGAAAATATAACGTCCGAAAATGCTCTATATTACAATTAAAATAGTTGTGCTAAGACGTTTATGTGTTAAAGGTTATTACCCAATTAACGATTTTATAAATGATAACACACCTTGGTAATAAAATCCAGTCTATTTCAAAGGTATCATTGTCACTAATAAATCTGTAAACTATTGTATTGAAAAAAAAATGGAAGTCCCGCTGAGTTTCTTGCGCCGGCCTTGTCTGAGGCCTTAAGTGGACCAGTGGTAAATTGTTTGACGTTAAAAAAATGTAGCATGTAACTTCTTATTTTGAATAAAAACTTTGTACTCCTAGTTATAGCAAAATGATTAAAAAGAAATTCATGAAAAACCTTTACAAAAGTTTTATGTTTTTCTGTGTAAGTTTTCAGTATGTTATTTTTTCATAGTGTTAATTCTCAATTATATAACTAACTATGAGGTTAATAAAGCAGTCGTAGCTAAAATCATTCCGACTTGTATCAAACTATGTTAATGGGTTCTCTAAAATTGTGTGAAGGACGTCTTAAAATAACGTAAATATTTACAGCCACATGACTCATACTGTTTCTCTCCAAGCGCCTGCGTTCATGTAAAATATATATTTTTAACGAATATTCATAATTTTTTGTTTAGCAATTTGAATACTCTTAGAGAACAGCTGTACGAAAATTTCTCAAAATATAATATAATTGTTTTTGTCTATAGTGGCATAAGCAAATCTGTTGAAATTTTAATTTAACCAACCAAATATACAAAGCGGCCAGCAGGCAGGCAGCGTATTTGTTTTGATTACATTTAGACCTTACAATTTAGAACTAAATAAACCGCAAATAGTTTAAACTGTTTAACTAAACTTGAGCAGTTTCACTCTCCACAATGAGCGAGCTGTAAACACAGCTGACTTACCGCTTTTTAACTTCCCGCTCCCTAATTGCGGACTTTGAAACAATGCAATCAATTGTCAACTTTTATTTAAGTTATCTTCTAAATAAAAAAAACAAGCAACCAATCGGTGGGGCTTGGATTTCTTGGAAGCCGAAGTTTGAAGGTGAGCCAACGACCGTTTTCCTAATAGGGAAGAAAAATACGTTAATGTACCCTCAGATCCCGAAGACAAATAAACCTAAGCGGACACGAACGAAATAAAAGCAGGGTGGCACCGAGATAAATAACAATGATCCAGTGGAACGAGTCACCGCGGGGTCGGAGGGTAGGCGTACCTTTTTAGTGCCTTCCAACTACGACTTAGGTCACGAAACGAATCATTTTGAAAGAATTAACCTGTTATTCTTATCTTATAACTAACCATACGTTGCTACAGATTTATCAAGTATCTAGTATAGTATGTGCAAATTTATACTAAAAATACGGAAAGTTCTAAATCGATTTCAATACAATTTACTACATCAGGCGGGGCAAAGAGAATGTACTTATTGCCTTGTAACTCAACTTCACTTGATAAACATTGCATGTTATATGACGAAGCGTAATGTCATTCATAAACAAACTAAACTGGATCAATATTTTAGTTCTCCCATGCTAGAAATGAACCCACAATAATCCTAATATACTCATATTAACAACTACGCCATAATAGCGTAAATTAAATATCTTAATAATAAAGGATATTTTTTTTATATTTAATTGTTTTATTACATTTAGTATTGTGTTACGAATCGAATACTTCATGTATACATATTTAAAGAATTTTAATGAAGCTGTGATACAGTATCGAAATATATTCGGAGACTCGATTTGACATAAATGGATAAAACGTTCCTTTTCAGTTGAATGCAAGAAATAAGTAATATCCAGCGGTTTACGGTGCCGGAAGTATTCATTCTTGTAGTGTTGGCATCTTTACATTTCATATTTTTTTGTTGCTTGACCTAAGACAATGTTTAAATATTAAATTACACTATAATTGATTTTCATTCCATAGTATATATATGCACATATATTGAGTAGTTCATATCACGATATATCCAGCTGTATCACACATCTTGTGACTGTGGTGCCAATCCACAAACCGTAGCACACTTGCTTGCATGTCCCAACTGTCCATCCACATGTTTAATTAACCTGATTGACCTGGTCGACGTGGCCAAGTACTGGCAAAATAAAATTTAGCATTTGATTTTTTGACACGAAGAAGTAGAATAAGACGCCAGCGAGGCACAGCAGGCCAGCGTCTGGTTCTAATCATAATTAGTTCGACACCCACTCGAAAGAATTATCATAATTTAATTATTTCTATTTCTCCACTCTGGACCTTTTACATTAATTTTATTGTATAAATATAATGTTAATTTAAAAACTCAATCACTTGTTCAAATAAGAGAAATAAATTAAAACTTTTTAACTTCCAAGTACTTAAATTTATTCTAATTAGAGAGTTCTAACAAACTTCTAAGTGTTTCCTTATCGTTGTATTTATACAACCCTGATGGATAAAGAAACGGATTTCTGCATTTTTTGTTTATGACAAGTTGTTAGGTTGTCCATAATCTTCCCTTTCAAAACATTGTTATTTTTAATTAAAGTACTTCGGAATAATAAAACTTATAATAAAAGAGGGCCAGAATTAAGGCAATTGTACGCAACGTTTATCGCTTAAACTGGGAATATCCAGTTCCGAAATCCTTTCATTTCGCCTCTGACATTTATGAATATTAAAACGTAACAGAATACTGTTGTTATTTCAATATTTGAAAATTCATTCAATATTTAAATGTTATAACTTTATTATTTGTCTTAGTTATTCAGCGGATATGAGTATTGATTGCGTTATTTAGTATATTAAGCTTAAACGTGAAAGAAACAAAACGGTACAAAATTAGAATTTCATATTTCACATAATTTCATATTTTACTTATAAATGTACACAAAATGTCTATCTATATTTCAAAATCTATATTTTTTATTAGAATTAGGTCCTTAATCTAATTTTATACCTATATTTTAGCATCAAGCCGACTAGGCATCGCATAAGTTCTAATTTGGTGTCATTTGCCGTAACTACTGATCTATTAACCAACGAGATATCTATGTAATAGAACTCAGTTAAGGAACTTATTAAACGTTAACTTTTCGAAGTCGCGTTGAAAGTTTTCATATTCTATTTACTTTAAACATGACAAAAATCCATCGAAATTTAATTAAAGGAAAACAAAATATTATTTAACTTTTAACCATTATTATCATAATAAGTAAATTTAGCTACACGTTCACTGGATTTACAATTTCTGTACTATAATATTAGGTTCCAAAGCACGAAATTTAAAAAAAAAAATTGCTAAAATCTTCTAAAAGAGGGAATGTTTTAAAACATTTCTTACCAAACAAGAAGTTTATTAATTTAATCTATATTTAGAGTCATAAAAGAATGTCGGTTAATATTATGTCAACTTAAATTTTAGACAAAGTTTGACAGTAGTGAGTTCAAATGCAATTATTTTCTTAACGAATCAGAGCAAAAAGTAGATATGGACATTTCAGTCGGAATGTTCAGGTAGCCACGAAATCGAGTTGTTGATAACGAGGACATTGCAATTAAGTCGCGCCGCCGTGCCCCTCTCGACGTTTTGGGCCTGATGAAAACAATAAAATTCTCTTGCATTATTTTTGGATCAAATTGCACGTCGTTTTTCAATAATTCTATACTTATTCTGATTTCTCTTAATTTCTTCTGAGTACAAATAAATATAAATAATTTTATTCACTATTTATATATTTCATTACTTGTTACATTTATTCATTTTATGAAAGCTACTTGGCTAGTACAATAGTGTTGTAGAATATACTAACAATCACCAAATATTACAACCCCAGTAAAACATAAGTTATTCGCAGCCTAATTTTATGGTTTTGCTTCTGTTAGCCGAAATCAACCTCTACTCTTAGGTGCATTATAATATTCTATGCATATATCTAATTCAGAAAGGGCTATAATAACTTAGAGGTCATTTTAAATTTAGCCTGCCAATTGAATTATCAATATGTTTTTAGCAAATAACAGCTCCACAGTTGGCCATAAAAGTTAGAAACCGCAATATCACTACTCTACTGATATTACATTCCCGTCCCCGGCGGCTGAGCACTGTCGTCATGTAGCCCACCCCACTCCACTCGCCGCTCGCTCGCCTACCAAACTACGGTCCCATAAGGTAATGAATTCGACCACATCTACACATACAGGCTTAAATTTTCTCTTGCAATTTATATGATATCAAATATTATGGTTTTACTTTGTTATTTTATTATTTTCTTGGCATTCTATAATAAGTCAATTTATTTATAAAGGCGATTATTTGACAAACTTTTTTATAAAATATTTTCTTTTTTAGTAAGCTTGTTCTACTATGACTTAGATCTTTACTAGTTTACTTTCAATTACGCAGTTTTCAAAATAAAAATTAAAAACAACAGAGAAATAACGCTAAAGCCTAAATATTTGACAGAAAGCACCAAACAAGTTGTCAAATGGGAAACAATCGGAGCGTTTTGTTGGTTACTCTCAAAGGACCGACTAAAATGTTGCATGTGATTGCTACCATAAATCGATTACGTAACGAAAGCAATGTCACTCCGATTCATTGCAATTCGTCCAGATTGGAAAGCCCGGTCGTAATTTATGAATTTAATGTAGGTAAAATGGAAATAGAAGCCAATAATTTAATAAAGTTATAAATAAACATTAACTTATGCCTAAATTAATTTAAAAGAAATATATAATGTAAAAACATTAACCACAACAAAAACATTGCATGACTTCTCACGACACTTCTACGAGGTTCTGATTTTAAAACAAGTGATTTAGATAGTAGATGTAAACTTTAACCACTTTCCTTAGCAAGTGCTTCGACGTAGTATCGAAGCCTTAAGTACCTATGCTTTAAATATCTCGTCGGCGCCGCCTTAACTCTACAAATCGCAACTGCAAAGTTTCGTAATGGATGCCAAATACAGCGTTCATTTTTTAAAATTTCAAAGTAAGCACATTTGCAGACATATAGAGTGCAGGAAGTGGAGTTACTGTATGGTTGGTTATTTTGCTCCCTGCTAGAGACTAATCTTTTAACGCGTCACAGTCGCACGCACATTGTAGCTTACGAGTCGCTCCCAATGAATTCAATAGAACGAACTTACCTCCCTCCTGATGTGAATTATATATCGTGGTTTAAAATGTACAGAAAGAAAAACATATTAATATTAATTTTAGTCCTTATTTCATTTTCACTATAAAAATAGAATTTAATTAGCACTGTGAAAGAAATTAATCTTGCAGCGAGATTGTAATCTTGTTCTTAACTTTCAGGTTAGTCTTCATTATTACGTTTCACTGTTTCCGGTCGGCAGATTTGATTTATGGCTTTAATTTGGCAAGGTTGGCGACGACGGGCCGAGACATGTCGGAGTGTTTTCAAGGAGCCATCGTGCAATTGTTTAATTAATCTTAAGCTACGAAAGCGTCGAGCGCCACACTCGCTGCGGGTGCACTACACTTGGCCAACTTTAAACTCGTTAAAAGTTCCTTTAAAGCATTTGGCGCCTGATAAGCCGCAGTCAGACTCGCTTTCAAGATTGTTAACTTATCTGCTGTTATAATTAAACAGACTTTAATGTGCCATGCCATTTCTCGATAATATCCATTAGACGTCGAGTTAACTATTGCAATAACAAAATTGTACAATAATACTCAAGCCTTGATAATATTCACTTTAAATTACTTAATAATGGAGATTGAGCTATATATTAAGATATATCTATTACCTAAGCGTTCACTAAACATACGTACACAACAAGGTATTGGAGTGAACAAGGCTCATTCCAGGCACACAAGATGGCGGACAATGGCCCTTAGCGGATAATTACTCAAATAGATTGCCCATTGGGGCATTGTCTCTGTGTGCTTCAAATGTAATATAGGAAGGTTACTGACTTGCATATTAAGCATTCGTAAGAAATTTGTCCTTCCTTATATGTTCATTATTCTAACAAAAATAGTTTTTTATCTCTGTCCTCTAACTAACAAGTAACCACTTACCTTAATTGCGTCTCCACGCTTTCAGTCAAGTCAATTTCCTTAATTGTATTTCTTGTGAAATGTTTTATTTAAAATGGTACGGTATGTTTTGTTTTAAAGTGTTTAAAGACATCGACTTCAATTTACATGTATATACAGTGAGTTACAAATGTAAATGCTATGCAAACACAGTTCTTTGTCCTGTAGTCGTAAAAATGGGATTATGGTCCGATGGAACATAACAGTTAGCCTTATTTTTGGCACTTAAAACGACCTGACAATTTTTTTCACTGTTCGCATTACGTACCTTTAATCAGACATTTTTATCAGCACGTCCTCGCTCGGTAATATAATTACAGTTAACAGCAGGACGGCGACGTTATCGCGCATATAAATTAGAGCGATTTACATTAAAGCGTCGCGACACGGACCCGGCTATTATCGTGAGTGATGCGGGAGTAGGTGCGGGCTCGAGATCATCCTATCCGTCCTATCGGGGCTGCCGACTTTATTTTGCCCCGAATGCTGAACACCGCAATCATATGCAAAACAAATACAAAACAGTTGTTGTTTTCACACGAAGCAGTTTGGTCGTGTAAATTTGGGTTCATCTATTATGAATCTAAATTTAGTATCAAGTTCTGCCGCGGGACTGATTCATTTGTAACTATACTTGTATCGGTTGCCTCGATTACTCAAGGACTCTGAGACGTTTAGTACTAGTAACTTTTTGTAAATAAATATAATAGGCATATAAGTGAATATATAATAAAAAAATACAACACAGTTCTTTGCAAAACCAGTTACAAAGGCAATTGCAAACATTAAACGGGAACATCCCATTTAACATCGCATTCTGTTAAATTAAATTAAAATCATTTATTAAGCGTTCACTCACATTATTTCCGTCACGCTGTTCATAAATTAATTTTCCACATTTCGCTGTAAAGCTTCCACAAATTGGTCTTAATTTACTTGAAACGTATCGCCTTAATGATAACCGTATAAGCAATATTTAAGTGAAGACGAAAGCAATTTAAAATTATTTTTTTCAAGATCTATTTACCAATGAGATTATTGTGGTGCAGTGGGCACAAAGTCTAAACGCAATGGTTGTGGATTCGATTCCTACTTGGGGTAATATTTTAATAAAATAAATTTAACTTTTTTTAAGATTTTAAACTTTTGTTAGTTTCAGAATCATGATAACGATGAAGTACATATGTTACAACTTCAATAAAACACCTCATAATTAGGATGTACTTAATGTGTCGCTCACATTTCATAGAAAAATATAAGAAATTGCATTGAAAAGTTAAAAACTTTGGTTCTTATCAAAGCTCAAGAGAGCCAACCTTTATTAGTTATTTTATCGAGCGTTTTAATCTCGACGTCTTGCCGCTATAGAATGGATAGGTCTCATTTAAAATTGTTCTTTTTATACAACTACTCAAAACTAATCGCTTTCCTCCATCTTTTATACCTACTATCAATATTTTTTCTCTATGTAAAACATTTAAAAAAATAAGTAAATTTTAATAGATTTTTGTAAATATAAGCTTAAAGAAAATATCTTAAAACTACTCTTTTTTCTCTAATTTAATATATGTATTACATTAAATACTTAACGGTCAAAATTTTCATATAATTGGTTCATTATGAAATTCTATTTAATATGCTAATCATCGCTGGGAATTTAATTTTGACCAAAATGCGCTAGTAACACGCTCTCAGCTCATATCTACGTTATTGATAAACCTAGTATTATGATACAACTATGCATATACCAGAGTCAAATTATTTTAAACTAAGAACATATTGCTATATTGGCAGTTTTCTGCAAATTAAGCTTTTTATATTATACATTTTACTAACGGACTAATGCGGACTGTAAACAAATAATAAAGAGATTAAAAGGAAAACGTGATGTACTTTTTGTCTCTTGCAGAACATTTTCTTACTTAATATTTTGTTTTTGTGCGCGTAGCTTTATCTTTGCTCATCAGGCTAATATAACAAGTCCGTTAGTCAGAATTTGAGTCATTCCCTGTACAATGACTACTAAGACTAAGTTAAGTTATGTATAAAGTATGTTCAAAAAGAATATTTAATAAGTGTTTATGATTCAAATTCTGTTGAAGTGTAATAAATACTTATTTAAAAGTAAAATAATATTTATTTTAACATTTCTAAAGTGTTATTTGCACACTTAGGAAATTGAAAAAGTTTTTTTGGATTCGAACACGCGCCTCTTAGAAACCGTCCAAACGCTCTGGCCGCTGCGCCATGCATTCTACATCCGGTTACGTTTAAATTCTTATTACAACTTATTTTTGCCGTTAGCATCTGTAGAGATATTTGTACAAATTTCTGCTACCCAAAAAATGCAAAAATATATATATTTTCCAAATTAAGTAACGTTATCTCGATGTTTTCATTCAATAAATAACAGTCACTAACTTATCCCATTAATTATTATAAGTTAATAATTAAAACATGGCATTGTTTTGTATTCACGTATGTAAATAAAACGGTAATAGAGTGAAGTGTTATTTTTCTAGACTGTAATCAAATACTTTTAAATTAACAAGACATTGACATAGCTCTTAGCTTACTATTGCTTACATATTACATTAACTATCGGAGGATATCGATGAAAATTTCCAGCATCCAATCTCGCGGGGATCGTTGGCGTCCCGCGTATTCTTGTAATTTCTGCGAAATAATTTTATTTATTAGAGTGTGCCCTCATCGAAGCGGCGAGAACACCCCATTTGCCGCTTCATTGACTTACAACGGCACTCTATAATACTTCGCACATATTTCTGTAGCGCCTCTCTCGCAAATGTTAGATCCCTCGCACCTCATTATATTGCGGATGACATTTAATAAAACATTATGGTTATCTCTAGAACGATTTTCGATGAACGTGCCGCGAGAGTTGGTTATTCAATTTAGAAGAATGGAGGAAGCCGTCTTTGTTATAATGCGGTTTCTTATTTAGTGTTCTCCACTCGAGGTCAACGTCATTATACTGTGCTGAAATAGCTTCAATAATAAAGTGAATAAACAACTCTAATAAAATGTTTTAGTCAATGGACAATCATTCCATTGTAAAGGTTATATAAAGAATTATTATAAAGATTTCCTTTTTAACTAATATTTATAAGTATAAAAATCTTCTCTGCCGGTCAAGACAAAACGCAGCCAAGTAGAGAACGGAGTGTCATTTCACTAGGTTATCTCTGCATATTCTAATATATGCGAAAAAAGCCTATAGCTGTTCAGCTATGACAGTTTAATATTGTTACATGAAACTAATACATATCTCCATATATATATATATATATGTTAAACTGTTAATCAATATATATTTTTTTAATTGACTTCAGAAAAGGAGTGAGTTCCCAATTCGATAATATTTTATTATGCGTGTTACCGCTTAACATTTTACTGAGTAAAGCAGTTGTGATTACTCTTTTTTATATGATAGCTAGTGTTTCTCGTGTGCTCCCGTCTATTAAAATCTGACGAGTAGTTTTTGAGTTATTTGTAATAACATCTACCTATTTGCACGGTAAAAGCATATATCTTTTATTTAATTAAAAATAAGTCGTAGACACAAGAATACGTTAAAGTCAGTTTTCCTTTTTGTAAAAATTTTCATTTTACCTATTCACTTTTTTTTAAACGTATAATGTACTAAAAATACATATGTATGATGTATGTGAGTGTCTTATCATCGTTCTAGTATAATTTTTTTAAGTCATTAGAGGCGTACGTAGTAAATGATATTCATAGAATTGTCAAGACTCAAGCTCATTATTGCATAACGGGTATTATTTTTATATAGGGTATTCATTTTTATCCTTTCCCATTGTTTCTGTATAATTTTCACGTTATTTAACCTTTAGGTCCCTGATAAAAATAATTTACGTAAGACTTGTTCCATCTTAAAAATAGTGTAGATTAAGTATATAATGCTATAAGTTTTTAGTTTTACGGATTTGAATTTAAGAATCCACAAAGCAAATATTATTCATAAGAAATTCAAAGTGCATGCTATAATTTATGAGTATTTTTCTCTAAATTAAATATATTAGTTATAAATAAACAAACCAATGTTTCAAATTTTATTTTACATACGTACGTTAGCAAACTGGTTGTGATGAATTTATTTAATTTCAGCTAAAGTTTTAATATCGCCTTAAGAGGTATATATAAGAAGATTGTACTACTTACAACCTATATCGCAAATTAGTTTTTTACTATTACATGTCTAATATTTTTTTAAAACTCATTCATTCGAAGTAGACATTTTTAAACCTTTATCATAATATTTTTTTATTTGATAATATAAACGTAAATATTCTAGGCGAAACGTTTTGTTATAGGACAAGTGCGAAGGTTATGGGCTCTAGACGCAGTGACGTCACGATCGTCGCCTCCCCTGACCCCACACTTCGCCCGCCTTCATTTGTTTTCTGGTGTCACTTCTTATCTCGTCTCGCAATTATTACAATTTGTCCGCTCCTCCCCTTATCTTAGCGAGTTTGCCACTTCAGCATAAAGGCACCCGACTTCAGCAAATTCGCGAGATCATATTCTCTTTTTTCTAATTTTTCCAACAACGAAGACTTTAGAACTTAATGTAATTGCGAAGGCGTAAATTGCAAAGACCGTAACCAAATACTGTAAATGAGACCGCTTGTTATTTATTTCTGTACTAACTTAGCTTTTTTACTTGCTACTTCATCTCAGTTTATAAAACTTCTTACTCAACTTACGTATTCTTCATATATTTCTCTCTCTATAACATCTATTGCATATTTCAGAAAAGACAATTTATTTTTTCAAAGGCATATCTAAAATATCAAAGCCAGGTTGAACGTGCTCTAAGTTACTCGACTTCATTTTAACTCGAAATATAAGCTACGGGAGAGCGCGAGCGATGTCAATTTGCAGCAGATGTGTGAATTAAACGGCCATGAGGTCGTTAGTGCGCGGGATTGTAGCACTGTCGCATCTTCGTATTTTTATCGCTTCTTTGCCGAAGGGGAACACCGCGCGTGCTCGTTGTCGCGACAAAATGTTCAATTTTAGATACAAATAAAAAAGGTCGGATGCTTCGTGCAGAATATTAACGGCTCACAATATGAACGGAGACATCCGGAATCCGCGTCAAAAGTGCCAAAATGGTGTTATACTTTTTTTGGCGCGGAGGTAATAAGTGAGGCAGGCTCCGGTCGTGCCATGGATATGAAATTCAGAAATGTTATAGTGTGTTATATCATAATATGGTAGGATTCGTATCCGATCGAAACGTCCGAATGTATCAACCAGACTTGGAGACCGTAAGGGCTCCGTTGGGCGTGACGAAAGTCTACCTGTTTTGTCACTTCACTTCCGGAAAACAGTAGAGACAACTATAGACCTAACTGTTTTGATTATTATTTTGTTGGTTCTTATTGTGCTAGAGTTAGATCGAAATACTATTGGTAATTAACTTCTTCTCGGATTGTTTAAAAGCTAGCAGTTGAGCTTATGCCACGTGTCATGACCGACGTGTGCCTCATTACATACGCCAAACATTGTCACTTCTAATTGCGAGAGTAATTTACTAATCTGTCTCGCATCTCTGGCCTTAACGTTGACTCCATTATACTTGAATGATCATTACCTCGATGTCGTAAATCAATTTTACTACTAAAACAAAAATACATGGTGAAAATTGATAAACATATTGACAATTTCTTTCAAGAAATTATTATTAAGATTTAAATTAATTATGAATAAAATGTGTAAAGTTTTTCCTTAGAATCCAAATGCAGCGTCTCTCAATAGTAGCAGCAGAAGCATTGAAATAAAACAAAGATAATATAATGTACGTAATGTATGTGTACTGATGCTTCAAGGGTAAAACAACACTTCACAACAAGGACGTTTTGTTGCGTGTATATTGAAATTTCTATCATAGACCATATGTATCTGTATGACCAGTGATTAAACGCATTAATGTACAGTTCAATACATTGCAATTCAATTCAATTATATGTTTATATTTTTAGTTTTTTATAATAATTAATAATTATTTTTACAAGTTCAATTGTTAAAATATAGCAAACTTGCTGTGCACGTGACTTTGTCCGCGTGGAGATCTTACATCAGCTATTTGCCAGTGAAGGCCCCGTCAAAATCGGTGTAGCTGTTCTAGAGATTAGCCGGAACAAACAGACCGACAGACACAAAAATATCAAAAAATAATATTCTGGTATATGTAGCGTGTACATATGCATTTAGCATATATATACCATAATATTAATTTATTGACTACAATGGTTCACTATTTTGATTTTAATGGCTTGAACATGAGATACTTACTTGATCTTGTGGTCAATTCACACAATGTCTTTATAACTTGTAGCCTATGTGTTATTCTGATGTATAAGCTATATTATTGTAAAGTTTCATTAAAATCCATACAGTAGTTTTTACGTGAAAGAGTAACAAACATCCTCACAAACTTTCGCGTTTATAATATTAGTAGGATATTTATAAAAATAAATACTTTTCTTATATAGTCAATAGCTATACAAGATTTATGTTCAACCGCTTCGTAATAAGTTTTCTCGTACCAATAGAACATTACGCATGAACTGGTTGCATAAAACGTATGTAGGCATACTATGGTCGCAATAACCCCTGAGCCGTGTTAACGTGCTTAGGAGCAGATTTGCCTATGAATTGCCATCTCTGCTGTACGCCCGAGTTTCTGCCCAATAGACTTCAACAATGAACTATCGGTACTAAATTGAGGTGAATGAATAATTTTCATTACTAACTGAAATAGAACTTTTTTAATCAATAATATTTTAAAAATGGTTTTATTATATACTTACATAATATTTTACATAATACTTTTTGAAAATTCTAAAAGTCAACCGATTGATTATTACAAATGTAAAGGTAATTCTTACATTTTCTAAAGAAGAATCTCTAAGGGAAACCTTGCCTGAAAATTTTTACATACTTAATGTGAAAGGGCCGGATCACCTCCTCTTATTACGAAACCGGTTGCTACGACTACAGTAGATACGTATTTGGGCTAAATAGGCAAGTTTAGCGTTGTTCTCTAATGGACTCCTGCAGTAATATTTACATTCAAAAACAATTTTCCTTATTTTAAACTCAAACTTTACTCAAATTATGTGAATCTCTAAATTATAACATATACTATCTTAGACATACATAAATAGCACTGTATAAAAAACAATTGTGAATGTAGCTAACCTAAAAAGAGGTAAGCTAAAAACTCAATCTAAATTACAATGAATTAAAATAGAAAAAGAACCTTCATTTTTTTATTAAGTATTCATTTCTTACACGTGGGACATTGTTTTGCACACGCTTTAACCAACCTCTTTTGGATACAGTAATGTTAACACAGCTTCATGGTGGCGTAACGGAACGGATTAAATTGCAAGTGCGCTGATGTATTTATAGCTGGTCCGGAGACAAACGAGCGCGCACGTGATGGACCTACCTCGTTATGGGAATTAATCGAAGTTGCAGTGAAAAGCACACCTGAACCTTGTAACTAAAATATTCAGGCCATTAAGGCTAATTAACATGAAAATCCAAAGAATATTGTGTGTGTCGTAGTGATTATACCGAAGGAATTAAGTTAGAGAAGCTTTTTCGTTTAAAAAATTATTATAATTTATACCACTTACTAGATAACAAGTATGTAAGTTAGAAATCGAGAAGTATTAACTAGTATAGTACTACTGGACTTCTAACTTAGAAATTTTCTTAGATATGTGAAATTAGTAAATAAATGTAAAACAATATTCGGTAATGTCATTCACTTTATGATTGAGATTATATTAACGAAAGAAAGAGTGTAAGTAATATTTTAGTGAAGTTTTATATTTGACACTCATTACAATTCACAAGCCAAGTTCTTTCTTAAATTTATTTAGTCATCTCAATCTTCTTAACAAAACTTTCCTTTCTCGAGGAAATAAGGCATTAATTTACATTTGAAACGAAGTAATAATTTGCAGAATGAGAAAAATCCTTGGTTTAAACACTAATTTACATTACAATTTCAATATTGTTAAAAAATTTCAATTATCTGATATTCAAATGATAAAATACTTATAAGTGCATGCATTAGGCAGTGTTAGTAACGTTAACGTTAAAAATTTTAAATGTAGTTACTTTAAAATATTGTACTTACAGTATATGCTAGAATAGTACTGCTCGGTTTCATTATTACAATTGGAGAAAGCACCTGCGTCCCACACAGCCTACATGAGCTAAAATAACCGCTAAATCGAATTATTGGCCCGTCGACCACTATTCAATACGTCTATGCACTCCAATTATTGTTCCAGTTGGGTCAGCGGGTACAGTTAGCTCGAAATTACTAGATCAATTGCAAATTGTAATCAATACCGGTAATATTATTCTTCATGCAATTTCGAACACACAATAGTTTCATACATATCTACGTAATATAATCAGATTGACCTGAATATTATAAATATTATATTAGGTTGATAGAGACCTGCTTTAGTTAAGTTACCTTTAGAAAATATTTATTTTAAAGTGTACAGAAATATAATTTTTTGTTATATAAAATATACATATTCATATGTTATATAATATCCTAATATGTGTACGTTTTACAAGGAAGTACGTGCAATAGTATTCCTGACGTATTCAAATGTGATTTTTTTTCAACTATGTAATATGACCCTGGCATCAACATTATAACACATGGAGAACCTCAAGCCATGTTTTGACAAGTAAATCTTTAGTAAAATTCTAGTATTTGATGACCCCATTCGATAGAAATACTGTCGTTTCGATGATTGAATGCTTAATTTTCGTATAATTTTTTTTCTGTTAATTTTATTTAGCTCTGCCTAGAAGAACAAACCCTTTCGAAAATCAATGATGTAACTTACAGTTGCTTGGGCGCGCTTGGACTAAATCAATGTTATTGACCAAATAAATGTACGATTGTAAGAAGAAGAGTGGATCACAAACTGGCTGCAGACCACTATGTGGCGCTTTGTTATAGCTTCAGGTTTGATTGTAGAGGGCACGTTTGTCGAGAAAGTTTTTCACCCTCTTACATACATTTTAAAGTTCCAAATTTATTGTAACATATGTTATGAAATAAGTCTTTACAGTTACGCTTAGCGCGTATTATACCAAAGCACATATTCATATGGCTTGGCCTAAAGTATTAAATGTAAACTGCAATAGTTACCCACTTTATATAGTATGTTTTAGTAGCTCATTCGAAAATATATATTAACTTAAGATTTATTGGAAAAGCATAGCATTTTCTTACTTCCTAGGATTTTTTATTCAAATCATAATGTTATTTTACACAGATAATTACTATAAAATGACAATTTTAAATCTCGCTACAACAAAAAACAAGGAGATTGTAAATTTTCTTTAAGGATATGAAGCACTTGACTTACGAAAAGAAAAATACGGGTAAAAATAATAAATAGCGGTATAATAGCGATCTTCACGCGAAAGATTAGCCACAAAAGCCGGAGGCTTACCAGTATTTATAAGGAGTGTTAGCGCCACGCCAGAGGGTGGGTACTGCTACAATTCGGCAGCTCGGTAGTTCGTAAAAAATATTGATAGAAATAATAAAATAAAGCTCGAACTTAGAGGATAAAAAACTTTATACTTTGGACTAGATATTACTGTTATACTGCAATATATTATTTATGACCATAAAAATATATGTTGTCAACAATAATATCAAAACTGAAAGATTATACAGCCATTTATAAGTTGGTCTTGACACATATATATTATAATTTATATAGAAGAGAGGAGAAGAAACTCCTTAGCTTACTTCCATGTATTCACCCCGCGGGTCCTGGACCCATCACGTTACAGAGAGAGGAACTGGAGTGGAAGATAGTGGCTGGAACTTGCAACTTAAGTTTAGACTTAAAGGTGTTAGCTGCGAATTAACACTCGTCTCCACTGTACGAGCCCCTCTCCCTATCATACTAAATTTGAAAAATTTCCACTGGTGCCCGAAAAATTAGGAAAATGCGAAATAAATGGTAATGTTTTTAATAAACAATTAGATTTTTCAAAGGCACAATATTTAAAATTTGGGTACATATGCATACAAAGAAGCCTTCGATGTTTTCCAGTATAGAAAAATAGAAGCATTATTATTATTATATTGGAAATAAAATAATAATAGTACTTCTATTAACGGATAATGTAATGATACCTAATAACATAATTTATTTATAATATCCATATTTATTGAAAAAATATTATAACAACTTCATTAGTATTCACAATCTAGAAAGCTAGGTATGCCCTAATTAGAACTCGCGTGCTCTTTGTGCTTTGGTTTATAAATTACACGCTATAAAATAAAACTAATAAAGAACCATTTGCAATATGACGATTGTTTGAAATAATGTTTATATGAGATAAAATAGAATTAAAACATAATAGAAGTAGTGAGGGTATTACTTAAATAAAAATTATGAATATATATGAATTAAGCTATCTCTAAATGGCCATTGTAGATCTATCTCATGGTTCTATTCCCACTTAAGTAAATTTTATTTTATTCTTATTATTTTAATTTCACTGTCATGGTAAGATAAAGCGCCACTCAATACACAACGTCATGAATTCGAGTGAAAAGCGGAGAACGGAGTGTCATGACACTAAGATCTCTCTGCCCAGCCTGCTATTCGGAATAAAGCGTGAAGCTGAAAAATAGATGTAATGGTTTTTACCAGTGTTCAACCTGAAAATTAAAATCCTTAAATTAATAAATGTTTTGTAGATGCTATATGTATTATAAAATATTTGTTGCAAAACTTTAATTTAATAATTGCTGCAAGTTCTTAAAGATATCCTGGTTAAAAAGCAATTAAAGAACCGCTACGAAAGCAAGAGAGTGCTTTGAGAAAAAATAATTAAACATTTTATGTTTACTGCTATATTTTGCATATTATTTTAAAAGAAAGTGAAAAGATTTAACGTATTTTCTAGAAGTAAGAAGGAATCGGATTTAAAGTGCAGTACTATTTAAAACAGTGGGGTACAGTATGATTTTATTACATTTCACGAAAAGTAAAAGTGATCTGAATTTTCGCCTACGGTGTTGTTCAACACCGAAGGCCATGTCCAGCGGTATGGCTCACCGGATACCGGCTAAATAATACCTACACTAGAGCTATCTACACTAGAGGGTTCTATGTTTAGTGCTTGAACAACTAATAAAATAGACTAATTAATTAATATTTGGTTATTAATTATTCAATCTATATTGAAAGATTATAGTGGTTTCTTGATAATAAATTATACATGTTCCTACATATGTTTCTGTGAATGTCATGTATATTTAATGATAATTTACTTGAGAATATAATTTTGTTTCAAATAAACAAACCCACTGTTTAAGACTGTCCCCTATCGTAAATATGCCGCCCTGGCTCGACCCGCTATAAAATAACTTACATTGGCCAAGGACAATTGCTTCATCAGAGTACGTATGCCCCAAAACAAACAATACGAAATACCTAAGTATACAGAATAAATATATTAAATGTGAAACGTAAAATAAAATGATATTAACGGCCAATGCTTGTTACAGACGATTTTACTAGATTGTCTAATCTGCTTAATAAACTTAGTTTTAGAATTTTAAAATACCTATTTCTACTGAATGTAATAATTTCTCGCGAAATGCCTTTAAGGTTTTTTTAGTCTGCTGTTTATGTAGTCTGCTAATCGACATTTAGGTTTTAATTTTAAAAAAATCACTATTAGAGGGAAGCCCTCGCGAAAACGTGTCCTCAAATACTTACTCCTTGTGTCTACACATTAAAAAGGAGCTTTATCTACATAACTCTCGTATATCAGACAATTTCTAACTTTAATTTGCATTCTTAATTATGAATATTAACTATAATGTTAAAAGGTCACATTATAGGATATTAAACTAATAAATGTAGTGTCTGCAAAAATATTTGCACTAACAGTTTCCTTTTTTATTTGTAGAGAAAGGTGACAGCTAATTCCTAATTAAATTATTTCCGAGTCCTCTGGGTGCCGAGAAGTTGGAAACAGCGTAGACAAATATATTTTAATTCTCTTAAGCTGCGACCTGCGCTAGGTTTGTTTGTACAACAAATTATAAGCACGTATTATATCAAGATATGGTCTACAGAGCTAATGAATTTAGAAAAGAACTTATATCGTAAATGAATAGAAAATAAATTTATGATAAGTTGAATTATTTGACTATCAATTTTTGAATGAATTTCGCAGTTAACATAAGTGTTGCCCGAGCACGATATTGAAAAAATTGGCTAAATCTCACTTAAGTCTGTATTTACAAAACATGTTTGTACAATACAGCATTTCTTAGTACAAACGTACTCGTGTCTGAGACGGCTGGCGACTACCTCTCATTAGAGGGTATAGAACATACTAAAACACAACGAAATCGTCAGGGAGCTACCAATTCTGACGTCAGTAAGCTGCCATTTCCCTGACTGACAAGATTTCATAGAAAAGTGTGGACCGACTCAACGCTCTTCCTCATTGCGCCTTACACTTCCTAAAATTTTATAATCTTATATACTTATCCATTATAAAATATTAGATTAAATTATTTCTGATTAAATGTTTGCTTTATATTTGTAATCTAAGAATTCTATGGTTCAGCAATTTATATAAATACTTTATTAGTTGTAATTGAGACCGGTGATTCTGATTTGTATTAAATTCTACAATGAGGTGGCCAAGTGGGTAATGAATACAAACTGCGGTCCGTGGCTAGGTGGCTCCACGTTAAATTAAGACAAGCAGACCACGAGTCGGTACTACAATTGCGGATGGAAGGGACCATATACTGGCTCTTATGAAATATAATATACACTTATTCGTAGTAGGTATTTAAATTATAACAATCAATCAATTAATAAATCAATATAAATCTTTTGTGAATTCTCGCATCTCGAATAATAACCAAACTACTATAGTCAATTAACAGAAAATCATTAATCAATAGAGGTCATCGGCACCACACGCATCATCCGTGGTCGAACCCCTCAGAAAGACTACCGCACATTATGCCCTCTTAGGAGTTCTAGGAAAATTGCAAACATTTTTAATTTTACATGGGGTTGCTAACCGCAGTTAGTATTTTTAAAATAGAATCTGTCGTGTTCATTTTATATAATTAATAATGACTCATATGTATGTTGCAAATGGCTCACGCTACTAATATTCCTACTTAGGCTAAATATATTTTCACACACGCTCGCGGCTTCGCCTGCGTAAACTTATCTAAACTATTTAATTTTTTCGCCCGCCCGCGTTCTCACTTAAATCACAAACTTTGCTTAAATTTATAACTTAAATGGTCTTAACTTTTTACTTAGGAACCTTTTCAAATGAAATATACTCTAAATATTAAGGGAACTCTACCAAAATAAACTAGTCAAAACTGCATTTAAATCGGTTAGGCCGGTAAACAAACAGAAAAACAAAAAAGAAAATTAAAAATCATTGTTTTGGGTTCTATTATATTGATAAATGCACCCTATATATTTTTTATCATATATCTTCCATGTACAGACAGCGATCGGTTACATTTGTACTATATATAGATTTAGATTTACGAATGGTGTACATAATCCTCACACAATACATTTATAAAATTTTGTATATCCTGTTCGAATTCTAAAACTTTATTTGATCTATCTAGACAAGAATAAGAATTCGAAACTTCTTTTCCAATTTTCTCCCAATGGCCATTAGGATGAAAAATGTAAAGTAGATTTCAAAATGCATTCGAGATATGTGTTCGAAAGAATGAAATTTCAAACTCAACCGGCGCGGCTTCGGGGCTGTATCTTCCCTGCCGACTACCGTGAAACTACTTCAAAATATACATGTAAACCTTAGATTATTGTATTATATTACTAGAAATGACGATACAAAGCGGACTACTAAATAAACATAGAATAAATGAATACCGTAAGCTGAAAGTAAAAAGGTTATAAATAGGAGTGTTAAGTATGACAAAAGTGTTACAAGTAAAAAGAAATTAGAAACATGAATATGAATATATCGTAATTTTTTTTTTCAGCTTTATACTTTTTCTCTCATAGCCGTGTAGGCAGAGCGAATTTAGGTTCAAGACACTCCGTAATCAACTTTCGGCCTGAATCTGAGACATCGCGCTTTGTCTTGCCTCCAGGGCGAAATAATTTACAGTCACACAATGTCCCACTGCGCCACAATGGTTTAATAATTTATTATAACAATTTTAATATATTACAATTTGTTAGTTACAATATTCAGGCCAAACATGAATTGTATTGTGAAAACATCGATGTTAGTTGAGTCCACAGCAAACAAAGCCTCTGAGAAATATCGCAAGTTAACATGGTGTCAACAGGTTACTTGATTCGAGTTGACAGTCTGTAATTTGGCGCGGGCGGAGTAAGTTGCGGTCCGAACCCCTCGCTTATTTGCAAGCCCACAACTAACTTTAAATTGCTCGGACTAATGTATAACGTGCTTGACATTACAGTTCTTAGTTTGTGACCGTCCCGAACGATTTTCTAATGAAACTGAATCTACCAAGTATATTAAATTATAATTTATATAGTGGAAAACAATGAGCCACACACATATACGTAGCAATATTATATCATCTCTTTTAACACCTACACCTAATTTTGCTGAATCAATAAGCCCAGTCTGAAATGATGTAACATTTTGTATCGTTGACAAATACTGCCATTAGTATAAACTATTCCTATTACTTTTTATATATAAAATGAGATGAATGAGAAGAGGCAGAGATTATAGAGTTTGAAGCTGAACGTATAAACTGCTAGGTTTTACTTTATATATTATATAAATACCTATCCTGATAAACGTTTCACTATAAATTTATCAAAACTACCTTTTTTACTACTATTAATGTATACTACATAATTTTTCTGTTATATTGGATAAGTAATATAATAATATCATCATAAACATTTGTGCGTGTATGAAAGCTTCGAAGCTTATTTCCTGTATACAAATGTACCTAAAAACTATATATAACATATCAGAATAGTTTTTTCTCTTTAAAAAATTACCATTCGTTATAAACATATTCTATTAATAGCTTTAAATTATTCGTATCGGTGAAATATTTGTCTTCACTTAATATTAATGAGATTAGCTCAGTTCAAGTCATCTAGAAGCTATTTTATGCATATCTTCTCAAAGCTACGACGACTAATAGTCAAAAGAGTATAAAGTGGTTTTAAAAGTTCATAAATTCAAATTTGCGCTGCGGAACGCCTTATAATTTGCTCTGCATATCAGAAAGAACGGCGCCACTCTCCGTTTGTTCAAAGCTCGTGAGTTTTTACCGTTTTGCTGGAAAGTCCCCTCGCATAAGTTTAGTTGGGAATTCAGTACATTTACTGTAGTTTAGTACTAGGCTACACAATTCGTAAGGTTTAAAGCAGAGTTGTTTTAGAAAAAATCTTCTTTCAATTTTAACAACAAAGTTTCTTCGTGGATTTCCACTAGCTGATAGGGTGTTTGTAATACTAAGTCATCCTTAACATAAGAGAAGGTAACTTCTCATTAACTATTTATAATGAGAAAAATACCTCATAATGTAAAAATATGGTAAACAATATATTTTTCCTAGTATAATTAATCCTTTTTATCTCGCGGCAAATATAATGCCTTTAGAGGCGGAAAAGAAGATCTACTTCTTAGAACTTCTCAAAGTGAACATATTATAGATACTCTTATGAAAGCTATTTCAGTATTTATATGCTTTAGTGAAAATAGTAGATGTTGTGATTTGTAAATAAGTTTTGTTGTTGTTAGTTTTTATGCTTTAAGCAAATGGTAAAATAATTATATTGTACCATGAGTTTTGCCTGTGTAACATTGGGAAAAACTTGCGGGCGCCGGATAGTAGCGGGGGTCAACTTAATGATATCACCGCCATTTGCGGACGACTCTCCGTTCTGAATTGCGCCCGACCACGTTAATGGGTCCAGCTATAGCGCTTTGAATATTTTAAAGGACATTCGGCGAAATTATTACAAAAATAATGTCGCTTTGCTTGTACCGAATTACCCGAGAAACGGTTTAGAGAACGGCAATAAATATTCACTGAATCCTCTTCCCGTTGCCTCTTTGAAGATTACTTTTTCGGTTAAAAGCCAGTGTAAGTTAAAATTTACGTCGCATTCGATAGTATAGATCGAATCGAAGTTGGAATATAATGAGATCCAATGTAATGTAAATTCTCTCTAAGAGGATTTCCCAGAAAAGCCCGCGCCAAATATCTACATAGGTATTTGTCACGAGAGATGTTAATAATAAATGAGAATCAGTGGGAGAAGAGCACGCAAGCGTCAGCCCCACCTCGCCCGCACTGCCGACGCCCGCGTGCAGACAGCGCGCTACGTGCACGGCATAATGCACCGTTCCGTGCAAAATTCACAACTACCCTCTAGGAACACTTGCTCTCTTACATCTCATTTGGTGTTGCTTCAGCAAATTTTATGTCTCTAAATTCTACGACGCACACATCTACTAACATGTGTTGGTACATACGCAACTAATGTATGTATAATGTGAGCGCACATTGCAACCGATAATATTTAGTCTTTACAATTTTTAAATCTGATGCAGCTAGAGCTTGATAAGTTATCATTCCTTAAATATTCCATCAAAGTTAAAGTAAAAATATAATAAAGTTTTTAAATCTTAATTGAAAGCTAAGTTCTTTTCTCTTAAGAAATACTACGCTTTTCTAGTTAATTAGACATAATGAGAGTTGGTTGCAATCTTTTAAAGATTGTATTATGCAAGGTGCCAAAGTTTTAGCGTCGCGCCGTGAGCTTGGGACAAAACTTGGAAATGCACAAAACAAATTCTTAACAAAGTGCTTAAAAATAAAGAACTATTTTCTTCTGGAAAATGTATTCTAGAGTTTATTTAAACTATCTATATAGATTACTTTTGTATATTTTAGTTTAGTATCTACTTGAAGGCATTATTTTATTTAAAAATATCTATGTCAGTATAATAATAAATATAGTATAAAAATAAATATAGTATGTCAGCTGTTTCAGCTACACATATGACGTATCCGATTAAAATGAAAATAAATAAACAAACTTTTACACAAATAGTTGTAATAAGTATGTAAATTCGCTAACGTTTGGTTAATTGAGCAAAAAGCTATAAATAAATAAAACTGTAAGCCTTATATAAAATTTCACAAGCGTCATATTTGTTTTTATAATATTCATTGTTGTAGACATTAATTCTGTGTACAACGCAAGGTAGGCTGTGTCTGAAGCCTGGGTTCTTATTAACATTCATAAATATCAGTTCCCCTCCTCGCCAATTTAGTGCCGGCGCAAGACGACGCTCAAACAAATCAACTCACCCCGTATAAATATTATATTGCGTTGTAGTTCTTCTTTCAAGCTGGTGTTATAAACTTAAGTTACTAGATATATAAGAACTAAGTTTTAGTTAAGTGCGCTAAGAACAAAATAAACTTTTTACTAAAATTCATCACTTTGGTATATATTTGATGTGTCATCTGATAGATAAAAACATGAATAACTAATTGTTTGTAACTCTATTAGTTACACAAGGTTATGCTTGTATGAATTGATTGAAATATAAAGTAATTTTTGTTATTTTAATAATCACATAATAATAACTCAAAACATTTTAATGAAAGCTATGTTGAAAAGGATTACGATCCGAAGGCGAGTAAATGTATTATTTGCAATGATACTGAAACAAACTTTCAATAGTATTTTACTAGATTTTATTATCTGGAACGGGTAATTTTCTCTGTACAAATTCTGCGCTGTTCATTCGAGAGCCCCAGTGAGCGCTAAATTTGAATTCATGTTACGAACGGGCTACATAAACCAATTACGAAGCAGAACCAATAGCGGGCGGCGGCACAAGGAGAATCGATAATTCACAATATGCCCGCTAGAGTGCAACACCATTGCCGCCGGTGCGCGCCCACACTACTCCTCCACGTCGCGCATCCACGCATATAACTTTGTACGAACGTCACATTCTACCAAACTTATAATTACATTCACTTTTCAACTTCATTTAAAAAAATGTATTCAATTATGATTGTATAATATGTACACATTTTATATTTTATAAAATATATAATAAACAAAATGCAATGCACATTAAAATGTATATGTAAAATATTTAAAAGAATATATTTAGAGTTTAATTTCAAAAAAATATACAGCGTAAGACTAATGTTATGCTTGTTAGGGCATTTAAATTGAGTGCTGTACAAACCAAATTTTAAATATCAACAATTAAAATGACGCCTATGCAAGGTAATGCCGGGCATGCGCTCGTAGTCAGCTGCTGCTTAGCTTGCTGTTTCGTATCGCGCTTCTTGCCCGCTTTGAATGTTTTCTGTTTTATTTTGTTGTTTCTGTGATGTAAAGCAATTTTTTAAGAAAAAATTATATATTTCGTTTATGTGAAAGATATTGTGCCGTATAATAGTGGTGATAGCACACTTACAACAGATAAAACAAGGTAAACGCCTTAATATTTTTGTTTGTCGTGAACATAACCTATTTGTTAGTACAATTGACGATGTTTCTGTTTATTTCTATAGTATTACACGAAAATATGAAACGCCAAATGGTCATATATTTTATATTATAATGTAATGAATTATATTGGACGAAGTATTGTTGTGTTATTTGATAATAAGGAAATATAGTGGCATTGTGACAGATAAGGCAATATATTTCGATATTTTTTGGTATTTCGACATATACATATATGGGATTTCATATTTATTATTTTAAATTGTCATTAGTGCCTATGCTGTTCCACAATATAATAATGTGGTGTAAACTGCAAATGTTGACATGAAGTGAATCACCATGACAATGCCAGCTTGATAAACCAGTGACGTTGTGTGTAAGTCCCATAGGGGGCGCTAGTGAGCGTTGAACTGTTAAAGCGCTTGAAAAATGCAAACTTGCTAGGATTTTTATTTATTTTGATTAAACTAAGAGTTTCAAAAAATATATATTGACTGATAAATATTTAAGCTTATACGAATTTAACATTATTCATATTATTAAAAATATTTTCTTGTATATTTCTTATTCATTTATATATTAGTATGATAATACCATTAATGTTCCTGCACGTATTTATAAATTATATTAAGTCCCTTAACAATTTAAAATTATTTAATCTTTTTTATTTCAATATTACGGCTTTTACTTCATTTTTATTTTTAAAAAATCTAATTAAAATCGGTTATTACGGCTTTATTAGATTTGACGACGAAAGTACTGGCGCCAATTTTTTTTTGTATAGTCTTAACGTTCATTCCGTTCCGATTACGTCAAAGCGCGACATTGGCAAGCGAAACTCAGGAAATTATATCGATAATTCAGAATATATACTACAAGCGGAGAATAAAGTAAAATGCTGCTACTCTTTTTTTCCTCACAAAATGAAAACATGTTAATGTGGTATAAAATATTATAATAAACTTTGCTTCTGAATTTTCAAATAAAAACAGAAGCTTTACATTTTCCAGAACAGGGGTGTTTAGAAAAGTTATATTACAACACTTGGCTGTAAATGTATTTTTTGGGACTCAGTGTCGATGGTGACCTAGGAAAAATATAAAACAAATATTAGTTAACATTAAGAATGCCATTTTATTTTTCTATTATTATTTTTATTGCGCCACTGCGGCGCAGTGTGACTGCGTCTGATTGCTTACTCGATCGCTATTGTTGTGGGTTCAATTCTCTCGTGAAATGGATATATTTAAATAATTTTTATTTCTACGCTCCAATTACAAGAAAAAGCGCGGCGTTGTGTTCCGATAAAGTCTCGGACTGGGGCGAAAAGTGGAGAACAGAGTATATTGACACTAGGTTCTCTCTGACTACCTGCTATGCGGGGAAAAGCGTGAAGCTGAAAAAAAATGTGTTCTTCCCTATTTCAATACTATATTTTTTTATTGCCGTTATAGTATTTTTTTTATTATTAAAATATTATAATAAAACAAATTGGGTACCTACTTTGTTTATAAGGAGATATTATCATTCCCTCTTTCAAAGACAATATTATTGTTGAGTTGAAAGTAAACGAATCGAAACTGTAAATTCTATGAAATAAATATTATAAATTTTCTAAATTAACACACATATCTGTACTTTTTAATAATTTTGTTATCAATAAGTATTATTTGGATAACAATTTCCCTGTGGGAAGACTGCGCTTTGTCGATTTATAAGCAACTCAACACACAATATCTCGAATTCGGACGGAAAGTAGCGCACGGAGTGCCATAACACTAGGTTCTCTTTGTATAGCCTGCAATGCGGTATAAAGCGTGAACCTGGAAATAAATTATAGTAAACTTGCTTAAAAAAGTTTTAAATAATTAAAATATATGTATATCGAAATACTTTGTTTCGACTACGATATATGGTTGTTGAAATATGTTTAAAGAATTAAAATAGGAAAAACACTAACAACCTTAAATATTAAGCCAAAAAAATAAAAGCCACATACAGCAAGTTATAAGAAATGTATCTAGCACGAGTTTAGCGAAGACATTTTAACGTAGATCGATGTCTTGGTAGGTTACTTAAATACTTATAGGATAAAGCTGCCGTGCCCGCCGCCTAGACGTACAATATAGGCTGAAAAGTTTCTATAGATGACTTAAGTCACTTGATCTAGGCGATATCGTTGAAACACATATGTTTTATTTTCTTTACATTGTTTCCATTATCGTAAAAATAAATATTATACAAAACAAAGCATGTAAATACATCTTCTTAGTAGTACAAAACTATACTATTATTTCACTGGTATGGGTTTTAGAAGAATAATGATCGCGGTTTTAAAAGCGATCACTATAGGAACAATCGCTGTTCATGATTATTTGAATCGTTAAGTGCACACGAGTGGCTACCGTTAACGTTAGCAAATGTCGACTTTTGTCCGAAATGCCCGTCTCGTCAACCATATTCCGTTTAATGTCGCAATATTGTGAGCGTCGGCGGGCGGCCGCGACCGGTCGCATGCATTTACATACATTAATGTGGACGTCGCACATGCATGCACTTCGCTTTGGATGTGTGTGCGCTGCGAATTAACTGTAATTGAGCTATTCGGACAGCGGCGTGCGACGCTCTGTTGCCTTCGTAGTTTGGCCGTTTCAGCTTCAATCTTTAGTCTAACACTTTTCAACGCGCGCGAAGATTTACTGAAAGCGTAAGCTAACTTCGAAAAATATTGTTTTATATCGCATTTAACATGCTAGTGTATTGGACATATATAAAAAAGGACAATTTGCTTAATTCTGCAATTTTTAATTTAATGAATTTTCGATTGATGATTACATTTACATAAGTAAAATTTATTTGTATATAAGACGCATATATACATTATATAAGATCTTGATAACTGACAAAGGACAAAATTGTAGGATATTCATCTTCACCCTTTTTGGGAAAACAAACAGGGCGTCGGAATTTTGTTATTAGCGTTACTGAGACAGTAGATACCTACTGTTCCCGTCGCACACCTGACTGATTGATAGCACTTCTTTGCACTACGGGTCGAGCTTGTAATCGAGCCATTAATAAACCTTACTACCCTCAAGTTTATCGTAAGGATTCATTACACTTAATAGTGTAGCAATTGCTTTAAGTGACAAATAAATATAGGTACCTATATATAACATATATACCAAAATCTATGTATACATATAATAAAAATGTAACTGATCACTGTCTGTACATGGAAGATATATGAAAAAAACATGTGATTAGGGGCATTTATTAATGTAATAGAACCAAAAACAACGATTTTTATTTTCGATTTTCTTTTCTGTTCATCCGTTTGTTTGTGCACGGTTATCTCAGAAACGTATCAACCGATTTATTTATATTGTGTAAACTTTCCTTACCATTTAGTGTTTATTTCATATCAATCGATTCATAAATAAAAAAGGTACAACCATTTAAATTATATATTTAAGCAAACATTGAGATTTAAGTGATAACGCGGGCGGGCGAAAATACTAAATAGTTTAGTCATGTAGTTTACGCAGGCGAAGCCGTGAGCGGGTCGCTAGGGTCAAATAAAATGCTCTTTTTAAATCTTATTGGTTTAATTGTCACCTTATTGGCCTTGCGGTTGGAAGGTCGATATAACTTCAGAAAGTAAATCCGGTTTGACAATTGTAAGTGTAATAATTATTAAGAAGCTGACTGCTTTTAAATCATAATAAATAACTATTTATAGCGCTTACTTTAAATATTAACGCTGTTGCATTAACCTATTCGATTCAATTTTATGTTAAAATATCTATTGAGTTACTAGCTGACCCGGCGAACTTAGTGCTGCCTCAAAATTAAATGATTTGCCAAAATTCAATAAAAATTTACAAAAAACGCAATGATATTATATACTAAAAATAGATAAACATATAATTTTCAAGGTGATTGGTTGGGAAAGAATAGGGATATAGGAATAAACCTGATTCCACAAACTTCCAAAGGTTGGCCTTGCCATTTGTTTATCGTTATCGCAAATGCAGGGGACATTTGAGACGCTTAAAATCAAATAGTAAGTCCGTTTGAATCATCGGTATACGCGGTCGATATATCGAGATATCCTATACTTTGTATTTTAACCTGATTGATGATTGTATCTTTATTTACTTTGATTGTGCAATACAATCAAAGTTGATTAATGTTATGCAGCATATATGATGATAACTGATCCCATTTTTTATTGTAAATTGTGAGTTAAAGTCCAGGGATCCTGCTGAATTCAAAAACTCTGTAGCATAGCTGACGTCATCCTGGCTTATGTATTATGTTAATTGATAATGAAAAGAATTATCCCCGGTCCCGGTGTTATGTCTTTCTTCAGTAGGCACCGCAGGTTTGTTGGAAATAAATGGAATTGTTGTTGTCAAATATTTATTTATAGCGCGTTCAGAAATTTTCTAAGAAATCAAATAATATTAATAAACAAGGAATAAAAAATATACAAAGCTTATTCGAAGTAGTCTCCATTGGCTGTAATGCAGTCCTTTATACGTCGAGGCTAGTTGTCAATAGCAGCACGCACCTTTCTATGGGAAAATTCTTCACTGCCAATCGTATGGATTGTTTTAGGGACTCCAAATTATCGTGGCGTATAGAGATAGGCTTACTATCTAAAACTGACCATAAATCTAGTAATGGCGTTGGCATATGATGGTCAGCCTTCAGCTCTAAATGAAATTCGGAACGATCGTTTATAACCAAGATTGGGTGGATCGAGCTATATGACCCGGCACGGAGTCTTGCTCGACTAACCATCTTGATTATTGAACATGGTGTTGTTCAGGGGCTTAACTACTTTCCCTAGAATGGTATCTTGATACCACTACTTGATACACTTGTGCCGAGGCTTTGATATATTTTTCACAAAAATATGGCTCAGTCACTCCTTCATAGATAACACTCCACCAAACCATCACTGAAGTCGGATAATGCGCACGTTGTACTCTGTTGCCCAACTGGGAAGCTTCTTTAGAGCTTTCAGCATAAATACTTCATGTTCAATTGTAAAAAAAACTCTGTGACCTCCAATTGCGTATCACTTAAGTATTTGTTCGATTTCACCACCCTATTCTTTTTTAAATTATATATCAGTTAAAAAATGACCAGTGCATCTCTTATAGGCTGCAAGTACTAAGTCATGTTTCAAAATACGCGAAATGGTTCTAGGTGCTTTCTTCATTTCCCGAGATAAAATCTTTTGCTTTCACTTTCTTCGAATTCTTTCTCTTACTGCTTTAATAACCTTTTTCGTTTTTCTTTTTCTGTCTCAAATAGAGGAGGTTTTATTGCACTTATCAATAGCCCGGTACCCTAACATTCGACTAATACCAAGCGTATGGAGGATTTAAAACACTGTATTAGACACCATACCTACTTTATGTAATACTACATATAAATAAATGCAACAATACAGCGATTCGGTTCTCACCCCACTCCATTTTAATATCACAAAATATTTTGCAATTTATAAACGCGAAAATAACAAAACATTGTGTATTGTCAATCATATAAAAATGACAGATTCCATATTCAAAAGTAACATTTTGTTTATTTTTAATAATAACTATTTATGGCCAGACTATGTATAGGTGAATATTGAATACAAGAACGCATTACCCTTTAAGCTTAGAAGTGTTCCCTTCATAAAGCCAACAGCTATTGACTTCATTAGTCGACAGTTTAGGAAATAAGCTTAGAAATTATTTTATTTGGTTTCCAAATTATCTCACAGTAGGTCGAGCTAATGTCACCCGACGCTTGACAAAGCGACTGTTGGCACGGAGAGGCTTTGCGAGCTTCTACGTAAACAGAGAGGACAAAAAGGTCAGCAAAAAGTGATAAAAATTTTACTTTACTCGCCGTTTATGCTCTAATCTGCTCAATAATTACTATAAATTTAGGTTATATGTAAGATATTTTTAAAGAACTTCGTTTCACTATATACATTTTTTCCGCTATATATGTGACTTCCATGTGTCTATTTAAGTAAAGAACTCAAGCTCTAAGGGTTTAATTTCTTTTCGGGTTTACGGCTACTTGTTATTGCCCTAGTTGTTTTTTATTTGAAATAAAGAAATGTAATCTAAAGATAAAATAGCCATCTTTACCACGCGCCGTGATTAAACGTTGACATTGAACAGTGGCGCCAGGTACGAGCTTCGCCTGCTACTTTTGACCCCGCGAAATATCGGTCCGGAGATCGGCCTTGCACAAGTTACTTCACTTCTAATAGTGTAAACTTGCTGCAACATTGCATTTGTACATAAAATTGAAGAAAACAATTATTCATTGGTGCTTTTAGCTACAGTTTTCCTAGTTGAAAGTATTGTTGAATACCAAACAAAAAAAATCGCAGAAAATGCCGTATTTTTGACGATATAAGTCTCCAATTTTATTGTCAACATTAAAGAAATGAGATTTTTTTAATGAATCATCTTAAACCCTTTATACTAAATCTCTTAAATATATTTTTTGTGGCAAAGTAAAAACCTCCCATGTAGAGTACATTTCATAGATATACACGAATAAATGAATGATTTCATCGCAATAAAAATAATATTAAATGGCGATAGTCAGGTGATGGTTATTTGAACCTTCAGGATTACGCCTCTGGAATCTAAATTATTTGCCCGAAGACATGGTCGCGGTCGAGTACTATTCGAATTGGGTCAACGAGAACACAAAAGGTGTGGCGCCAGATAAGCGACGTATCCCGTCGACCAGCTGCTGTCCGATTCTAATGAAACAAAGGCTCTATGAAATACACCATTTTATTTTCACACGATTTTAATTTTTTTTTTATTTAATGCCCTATAATGTGCTTGTATTGTCAACAGCTTAATATCACGTTTGCTTGTATTATTGCTATTTTGCCTTTTCGATTAGGGTCGCGTTTAAGCTACATATTTATTAGAGCGTAGGACTCGCGACACGACTTTCATTTTATACGGATAAAACATGGTGATGTTTTTATATAACGTAAAAAGTGTAAGCATTTCCCTTTCCATGCAATGTATGTATTGAGCATTTCTTTTTAAAAAGCTAAATATATATGTGTGTGTGTGTGTGTGTGTGTGTGTATATATATATCTATAAACAATATAAATTATATAAAAATATTTTCTATATATTATTTAGCATATATAAGTGCAACTAGTGTAGTAAACTTGATAGTACCACGATTATTTCGTTTCGAATTGCGGAAGGACATGTCACTCAAGGGTCTCTGTCGTCAGCCTGCTTTCAGTAAAATGCAACGAGCTTCCGACCTTCCTTCTGACACAGACATTTCACATATCTAGCGTTATAGTCAGCGAGTAGGTTTTAATTTTTTCATATGAAAATGGCAGGCTGTCAATGAAAATTCATTTGATCAAAAAATATTTATGCAAATTAAGATTTTTTACCATGTTAATCAAAACTATTTTTCGCTGTCCCATAATATAATTATACAATTTAATAATTTTAATATTTGCCCACCATTACCTCTTACCATTTTGTTTACAATCGCTTAGATAGATCGATATCTTGAATTCGTGTGGATGCGAAGAACGGAGTGTTTTAACACTAATTTAAAACGTTAAAAAAATGAGATTTATTGATAAGAGGTGTCTTAATTATTACAGTGTTTATAATTTTTTTATCCATATATATATACATAACTAACTAGAGCAGTTTATCACTTGCGAAGCAGGTCGACTGGCACACGGCGGAGCTCGGTGACTTGCGCCGAGACTTAATGCGTCTCATCACGAAACTTCGACACGGCATTTGACAAATTTCTAACTGCAAAATTCAGATTGCTGATCGAAAGTATTTACATCCCAAGACCGACTGTACAAATAAATGACTTGACTAGTAATTAATTAAGCATCTCAAATTATTGCAAGTTAACGGTTATATTTTATAAGGAACTTAGGTCTTAAAAAATATCGCGCTGCCATATTTTTATTGATAAAATATCTACATTCCATGTTTTAAAAACATTCCCAAAGTGGTATATTTGAGTGAATTGTTTTATGTCTGCCATTTTGACTTTTATTTTATTTTTCGTTTATTTTCCCTTGCACGGCCGTAAAACGTACCTGGGCTCGCTCGCGGGGATAACGGAGTGGGCTTACGAAAAATTTATTATTGAGACCTTTTTTGCCCGGGCTCCATCGACAGACATTGCGAAGGCAAAAGTTATGAATGACACATGTTTTGAAATATTACCTGCAGTGAACTGCTTCCCGAGAAGAAAATTTCATAGAATGAGAAGTTTATTTGTCCTGAAATATGTGGGAGTTTTATGAGAACGACACTTTTACAATGCTACGGATCAAGCAATTTCGCAGTGTTCGTATTCTGTATTGCGTAGTAATAAGATAGCAAATAAAATGTGAGGTGCGACAAATTGGATGACGAACCGTATTATTGGAACTTAAGGGTCTCAGAAAGGCGGTGATCTCGTTGTAAGCCGTTGTAATTTTATTATATCTTATTTAAAATGCGTATCATACTATTTGTATACGAGCATTACGTTCAACGCTTATTTTGTTGATTTCTTTTGAAATAACTATTCTAATAGTAGTAGATACTTGAACTTAAGTATATTTATACTAAATTCAAACAACCTACACGTTATTAACATATTTGAATCTTTTATTAATAGACAAGGTGAATTTACAACAATAAAATTACATTTATTTGCACAAATAAAATTATCTATTATGTTAGATATTTGAATAAAAATTTGTCCTAAATGTAATTTTGCCTGAGGGTCAACATAAACAACTTAGTCATCGCCCGAGCCGCGATATGTTTTCCGGCGAAATTAACGCCAACTTGCTTCGTCCCCGACCTCTGTTTTATTCAAGCGCCCGGCAATCCGACACAATGAAAAAATGTTATGTGGGGTGTAGTAAGTTTTTTTTGCCAATTATGGAAATTCGTGGACAGCGCGCCACCTGCTATGTATTACTTTGTCGCGTCAAGTTTGTTATTCTCTAGAGGCTACCAATATTTTCACCTTTGTGTACGAATTATCAATGTCATTCCAATTATGAAATACTTTTGAATATTCTGAGGAAAATCAATGCATGAAAATGCTATATGTAATCCCCTTAGTAACGTGTAATTTATTTCATGTAAAAATATGATAATATAAAAAGTCGTAGTCCACCGCGTACTGCCAACAAGCTATTTACTAATAATCGAAATAAATGTTATAATTGAATGAAAAGATTGATGCACGTTTAGTTAAAGCAAAATTGTTAGAAATATATTACTATTATATAATATCACTCTGTGGTAAGTTATATAAAACTGAGGAATTTAGAATGAACTGCAATTCACAACTATGCGAGTTGTATGTTGAAAAAATATATATTTTACAATTTGTATTGTAATTTTTTTGTATACTTATAATTAAAATATTATCAAGAAATAGTCTAATAAAACTGTAGGAAGTTATTGGACTTTGTCTTAAGTGCGTTAAACGTCCAAATTTGGCTTTTACAATAACAATTTGAAACAAAAACATGTAAATACAATGAATAGATAGCATAATAATTATAGTACGGACAATCTGTGTATTCCCGGCGCCGTTAGCCCTGAGTCACTGTCGACTGGCGCGCTTTTCGCGGAATTCGCTAACCCTCAACCGAGGGGTTGCGTTCGCTAATGACTGTCGGACAGCGTCGTCGTGCTGCCGCTAGCGCACCGGCTGAATGCAATCACCGCATCGTTCGAAATTACACCCTCAAAACGATTACATTTAAACTCTTAATACTTCAGTCCGTAGCCCCATTTTGCAATTCAGTGCGTGTTTATATGCAGCCTTTCAATCGGCACTGTTATTTTGATAAATATGCATGAACTAGCGAAACCGGCTGTGCGGGTAACATAAAACGCCATCGTGAAAATTTAATATCATTTCCTGGTGGTCTCCATAATGAGTCATATCCGTCGTAGGGGTAATTTTTTTGCGATATCGTAACATAAAATCTCCAATAAACACAACAGCATACTGCATTTAATTAGACATTACGAGCTTGAAAATTTCAATGTGCGTGTGTTCTAAATTTGCAATCCTTTCTTAATATATTTAAAAATAATAGATGCTATGTTTTTTTGTCAAACGAGTGCCTTCAAGAAAAATAAATACTATAAATAATAATCTATTAAACTAACCTATTTAAGTAGAAACAATCAAATGCTTAAAATTGTACTACAAAAACAAAAAATATATTTATACATTTATAATTATATTCTATTCAATCACTTCCAACAATAGTTGACCCATCTGTTGTAAATGAAGCCGTTTTAATCTTAAATTAAGAATTATTTTACTTATATATTGGTACAAAAATTTAAATAATCGGTGCATACGATCGAGCTTTATACCATAGATAAATAAAAAAATGGCCTAAAATGACATACTATATAACCTTCCCCTACAAAGACTTTCGATGAATTGGAATAAACAGACATTTTAAGTACATTCACTTGCTAACTGCCTTGGCCGTCGCAAGGTAAATCAGTGATATTATAACGCTCTATCCACCAATGACGCCTTCGAAAGTACCTAGTACTTATTCAAGCAAATCCGGTTTAAGGCGAGTTGCTAAATATAATCATACTTATTAGTGTATTTTTCAAACAAAAATTCTAACTGTTTTCTTTGTTACACAACGATTAAATACTTTGCTGGTTTGTATATATAGTATATACAATGAACTATGGAAAATAAATAAAGTTTTTCATTATTAAAAAGATGGTATTCCTTATAACTGTATATGTTATAAGGAATACCAGGTATGCGGAACTTTATAATATTTTAAGAAAAAATTTATTAGGTCACTGCATTTAGTATTATAACACACTTACTACTTAAGAGCATAATAATATTGTGTAATATCTTGAAACTGTCTTAGCAGTAAGAAAAACTGTACCATTCAACTAACGGTATTGCAAAATCTTGAAAGGTAATCAATATGCTGCCGAGAATGTAACGTGGTACAGTCACAATAGGTGTTGAACATGGCCTACTATTTCATGTCTTGTGTCAAAAATAATTTAAATTTATAACCAAGTTATAACTTAAAGGCAGTTTGGTATTTTTGAAATGGTTAGTTCTATGCACTAAATGTAGATTGACCTGGCTAATGGACCGGTCGCGGGCCTACGTTGCTGCTTAGCGACCGACTTCGGTACGAGGGCTCTTTTGCAAACTGGTTTGTGAAAGCACGCCATTCTATATAGCCTCGCTAGATTCACCCTCCTCGCACTGTGCACCCAGTATTTGCGAAAATCAATATAATTGAATTTTAAGTGTTTCAAACTACCGTTATCTATATAAAAAATATTTTTAATAATATTCATTTAGTTCATAAATGGATCACCGGTATGGCAGCTGTGTCTAATTTTGGTATAATTAAATGTATCAGCCTGAATGTAATCTTATTGTACATTTTTACTTCAGTCTCAACTACCCCTTACATAGTTTTTTGTGTATTTATAACTTTGTTCTTAACTTGGTAAGTCGCAGTTGCTAGTCTTCCGGTGAGAGAAAGTGCACCACCAATGCTCTACTTTCCAAAAGGAGAACGTTACGCAGCCACATAAAATTTAACTGTATTCGTTTTATTTATTAAAGTATGTGTGTTTTAATGCTGGCTAATTTTGTAGAATTAAACATACAATAAAATTCAATTTAATTTATTTCAACAGTATTGAATTAATTAAGATACCTTAATTTAAAAAAAATACGGGATATTATTTCGTTTAAAACAATTGTTATAAATATGATCAGAAGGCAATATTATCTCATCACAAAGAGAACAAGAGGAACTTACTTGATTAAAGTCATACGCAGTGATATAACTATTTGGATGTGTGCGTGAGGCGTCTAAAGTCTGTCGCGTGGGCGAGACGAGTACTGAATTTACTAGTCTTATGGTTCCTCTGCAATTTCGCCATATAACGACATATAAAATGTATACAATCTAATTATCATAAGTGTCTTACAAAGGTTTTTTTATTCTATTTGAATACAACATTAGCTACTATTAGCTACAGATAAAATTATATACGAAAATATTCATTTTATTAAATGTAAATCTTGCTGCTCTTGTTACTGCTCAGTTACTTATTAGAAAAGAAAATTGATCTGGCTTCAAGGTGATTTTACACTAATCTTCCTTGATACCTTATAGCGGCAATCTCCACCAATCGAGCTATTTGCATGCGAGTCATGGGCGAGAACCGCCTACCCACGGTTACACGGGTCGTAAATTTTGTCCTTTTACTTCCCAGTTCTAAGGAGGGCTTTTTTCCAGAGGACCAGATGTCCATTTTTCCGTATAGGGCTAATTTATTGCATGTTGTAGCAGTGGCCATAAAGAGGCTCGACATTAAGGGACATCCCAAATGCAAACATTCACATTTTGGTAACCAAAAATTCACTTGTTTATGTTTTTATAACTAACATTGAAAATACTGGGCGTGGAAAGTTGAAATATGGTATATTATTTCCTTGAAGAGAGTAGAGTAAATGGTGATTAGTAAAAGATTATTTCCTGAAATTCACATATATAACCCATACATAAGATATTACTGGTGACAACTAATATTTAACATATTAGTTTCATTTGTCATTGAGACCCTTTAGACTTTAGAATCTCTTCCCGGCTGTTTAATTGATTTACAACATTGTGGTTAATTTTTAAATATATATATATATATTTATTTGTTTATAACTTTCACATATGAAATAATATTATAGGTATAATTAGTTTGTTCTTTGAAAAGTATCAATCACGGACGCTTTCCACATTCTAACGGTTGTTATATTTTACAAAACTATCTTACATCTTGCGGCTATTTTATTGTGATTGAAACAATAATGAAAGGAGTAACGAACTCGAAAGATGATATGATCAAAAACTCCACTCACACACCAATACGAATATTACTTTCTAGTGTCGGTACGCGCAAGCAGCCTCCATTTTTTCTTTGTAATACTTAGATAAAATTAAGTTAAATTTATTTTGTTTTATCTAATTATATACTAAAGTAATTAACACATTCATATAATGTGCACATGGTGAGAAGACAATAGTATATGTTTCGTATTTAAATTAATCTTACTTTAAACATGCAATAAATCAAGAAAGAAATATATTTGATAGCTATATTCACTGACCACTCTGACTCATACTTCTAGCTATTATAAATCTCATGGCCAATTGAAGCGTGTAACAATATTGTTTGGACGTAATAGTTTGCACTAAAATTCAATTACTAAATTAATATGACTTTGGGTTATTTATTATTATTGTATTTGTATTGAGTCCAAAAATGAATAAGAAAAAGAGTTTTTACTAGTTTTGCACTTTAACCTTGGACCAAGTTTATACAGATACGAAATTATTTGACACTTCTACAATTTTCAATCTTTTCATATGTGAAGTGACGCGTTCTTTAGAAACTTATAGCTTTAATGAGCTGCGAACAGCCGCACTGAAGCCCAAATTGGTAATGTGATGCTTTCACAAACAGATTAGTTGGCGTGCAATTAGAGTGTGGTGCTTGCCGCGCTCTAAGTGCCGCCCGACGGATTACGCCTTCGTGTTTGCTCGCCATCGAAGTGGCCATTTAACAATCGCTTCGCTAATGCGTATTGTTCGCTTATTGATCTATACAGCATTGCTAAAAACTTTCAAATTGTGTAGTGTAAAATGAACGTCAATACGAAACATGTATCATTTGAAGTCATTAGTGGTAAGTCCAAGTTGACTGCAATATCAACATAAAAAGACGTTTAAAATTTAAAATATCAATGTAACAAGATAGTATGACAGGAAAACGCTAGTGCTAGTGCTAGGCCTAGTGACCGCCGGAATGCCGTTATTTATTTATATTTATATATTCTTTATTGCACTAAAATTTAAAACAAAATAAAAAAAATGTACAAAAGGCGGGCTTAACGCTAAAAAGCACTCTCTACAAACCAACCTTGTCGTGTAAGATATAAAAGTGTAGAAATTTCATAACACCATTTTTAATCTGAGACTTATATTTTTAATATTACTGATATGCTTTTTATAATTATATAGTCATGAAAATAACAATTTTTTTTTTTAAAAGTTACGATCGATTTTTCTGCATAACATCCAATTCATCTTGAAAAATTATACATTTTTATTACATATATCACCAAATTCAATTTCAGAATGGTAAATTACATAAATAAATAGATGCTGAAAGTACCAGGAAGTTTCTCGTATTAATGTAACGTCCGTTTTTTATCTATTAAGTGTATAGGTTTTTAAAAGCTCTACAATAATAGAAGTTTCATTCTAATTCGTCCAGTAGTTATGCTCAGGCAGAAAGACAAACAGACAAACAGACAGACATTGATTTAAAAAATCGTTGATTCATATTCTATTATCGTCGTATCTCGTAAATATATTTAATGTATAGACACTTTTTCTGTTTTATTATAGTATAGAAGATACATAGATTATTTACTAATATTTATATGTTACTTTTGGTGTTTCTCTCTTTTACGGAAATATGGCAAAATAGTTTTGAACTAATGTCTAAGCTGAACCTTTTAGTTCTGCCCTACCACTAATGTGTCCGATATAAAACATTATTCTTTTGTCAAAGTAGATATATGTATTTGTATATACAAAGGAGTGTGAAAGTGTATATTTGTAAATAGTTTCTAATTAATTGAGTTATATCAACATAAAATCAATACATCAAAGACAAAACTTAAGTTTAGTACACAGCAATATATGAATGTAATAAGATTACCGTCATAGTAACCAAAGGAACAAGTAAGGATATATGTAATCAGGACTAATTGTATGCTTCCATATATGATATGTAGGCTGTCGAGAATATTATTGCGAGTCAGTCACCTCTTGCAGCGGTGGGAGCGAACACGTGGGTTATAGCCAATGAACTTGAGTGCGACGACTGCCGCGACGCATGCTAATCCCATGTTTACCGATCGCCGGATATAATTGTTTTCATTATCAAATGCGTTCATAGGATTAAGTTAAAAATTAAGTAGATTTGTTAAACAAAAACATATTTAGGGAACGTGTAAAAATTTGTTAAATTTGTTGTTAAGTCATCTTATACGTAAAAATGTAACTGATCGCTGTCTGTGTACAAAGGTCTGGAAGATATATGAAAAAAAAGTTATAAGGCGCATTTATCAATATAATAGAATCCAAAAGAATGTTCTTTGATATTCTTTTTTGTTTCTCTGTTTCTTTGTGCACGCTGATCTCAGGAACGGCTTAACCGATTCAAATGCGATTTTGACTTTTGCATTCTGGTTAAATTAAACGAGGCTTGTTTAACATTAAGTGTTTATTTCACATAATCTCTAATAATAAAGATCTTTGGTTTTCGCGATTTTCACACATTTTTACTTGAAATATTTTTTAACCGGATTAATCGCGTATATTATTGGTATTCGAAAACACATTTTAGGAACACAGTACAAATAGGCTACCTTACGTTAAAAATAGTTTAATTTTAAAATGTTTATTTCATTTCAATCGGTTCATAAATAAACAATTACATTAAATACAACCATTTACATTATAAATTTGTGATTTAAGTGAGAACGCGGGCGGGTGAAAAATCCAAATAAAATAGTGTAATTTACGCAAGCGATGCCGCGAGCGGGTCGCTGGCTATAGATAAATTTATAATTACATAAACTGTTAAAATATATATCATTGATTTATGAATATTATACTGGTAGTTTTTTCAGTTCCGGTTTCAGCTCGGTTTTATCGTATTAGATAAAACCATATTCAAACATATTCATTTGCGCATTATTAAGCGGTTGTATATTAACATTTCCTAGTGTTTAGTATTATTTAAGAGTTTAGTTAGTAAACTATTTATACTCTACTTAAACTTCTTTATTTAGTTTTTTTTTTTTTAATATATATATATATATATATATATATATTATATTATTTATTACGTACTGTTTAAGTAGCCATTTAAAGATTAATTGTGACTTTGCCTTTTTAATATCTTTCGGTAATTTATTATATATGTAGGCATTTTCAAACACAACGGATATTTTCCGTAATTTGTTCGTGGCTTGTAAAGTTTTATATCGTTCGCATTCTTTAATCTACTTTTTTTTCATTTTGTTATTTTTTAAATATAATATTGTATGTATATCTTTGCTTAAAATTTTACGGACTTAGATGCAGCTGTAATAAATATAGGTTTGATTAATATTCAGGCACCCTGTTTCTTTATATATCCTTTTGGTATAAGCAAGGAAATTGAATAATATTTTTATTAATTTGTTCTGTGCTATTTGCAAAGCCTCTAAGCTGGTTTTTGAAACTGAGCCCCAGACTTCGATCTGATAATCAATATGCGGCTTAATAATTATATGTCATCTGAAGAATTTTTCGTGGCAGGCAGCGAACAATGTAGCAAACAATTTTTATTGATCCACCTGAGTTAATGCTTCATTATTAATACTTAACAGTAATTTCGAAGACCATAACCCTAATAAAAAGATTGGAACGTATACTATTGTCAGTTTTTGCCAATAACAGATATTTATGAAATTTTAGGTCATTAGTACTGTCTCACTTAGCATACTGCTCCCATTTTCATATTAATGGGACTTGTACATAACACATTAGTTTTGCTCTGATTTCTACTTAATAATCTCTGGTAAAGATAAACTGTAGCGTTGAGTTCCACCACCATATACAGTCTTTAAATAAAAGCGGAAAACGGAGTAAAATGTCACTAAGTTCCCTCAATCTATAGGGTGTATATATATATATATATAAAATAAAGTGACTTTTTCTGAATGAATGCATTTTTGGATTTCCGTTTAATTTTATTGAATCTTGACACATTTAATTCTATGGTGGTATGAAGTTCGGCAGGTCAGTTAGTTACAAATAAAATGAAATAATTCAATACAAGTAACTTTCCTACATTTTTTATACATGTTTTGAAACAGTAACGCTGACATTGTTGATTATTATACATTTTAGTATAAAATTTCTTATAAAGCCATACCATACCATAGCTAAAATTTAGGGCAAACACTAAATAACTTAATATTTATTTCACTTACCGTCTCATCCATTTATGTACAAATAGCACGCACGTCTGTCAAAATTAACATATAGGTACACGCAATTTTCTATGCTATTCCAACAGTTCAATAAATTAAAAATAATTCCTAGTATTAATGTTATTAATGAAATCAAGTAAAAATATTAATAGTTATATACTTAAGTGTTTATAATGTACATATATTGAAAATGATACTGCTTTAACTACCTACAATAAATAAAATGAAGACAGGTTTCATTTTATTTAGACGTTACAAGAGCACTTTAATTTTAATTTTATATCGTTTTTATACCATAAAAATAATACATCTTGGTTATCTGATTTCACTAAAATATTTAAACCGGTATATACATATATGAATATGATGTTTTCCTTAGCTTCATCTCGAACGATTAACTCTATTAATTTAGGAAAAACGTACAAAACGAAGCTTAAGTTCATATAACCAATTTGTATATTTATTAACTAAAAATCCGCGCCCATGGGCCAACTTATGTCATTTGGACGGGGCTCAAGGACGACGACGCGCGGCCCGTCGGTGCCACGCTGGCCTTATTTGATGATTGGTGGGCGCCAGTTTTACGACTTTGCCTTTTTCCTACGCCCTGTTTCCATAATAGCTTGTTTTTTAATATTATTTCAATTAAAGAATTTCAAAATATGTAAATTTATTTGCACTCTAACTATACACTATGACAATTCTGTGATCATAAGTATTTTTTAAACTATTATATTATATTTCCATTGTCGTGCAGTGGGACAGCGTCTGACTGTAAGCGCGATTATTGTGGGTTGGATTCCCACTCGGAGGAATGATTATATTTTAAATATTTTCATTGATCCGTTCGGGTAACTAAGACAAAGCGTGGCATTGCGTTCCGCCAGAGTGGAAAACGGAGTGTCTTGACACTAAGGTTCTCTCTGACTAACCTGCCCCATTATATTTGAAAGCCGTTTATTACTTCGGCGTGACATGAAATCAGGCGTAGATAAGTGACAAACATGATATATGTAAAATATTTATTGACTTCCTGAAAGTCCAATAAAAAGGGAAAATCTCCAAAGACACGCAAAATTACGGACTTTAAAGTGTAGTGAATTCTCAGGAGTCTTACACGACACACCTTGCCTTTCAGAGTAACTCCTAAATATAACGCCGGTGTCTCCTCCGGGAAGTTTGGAGGTTCGGGCGCGCACGTGCTTTTGTCATACTTTTGTCAAGTTGTACGTACGACGTGAGACGCACTTTGATTAAGTCTTAAAAGCCAGGTGTTTTATTAATTCTTTTTTGAACTTTGTTAAACTTATATGGGCGATCATTTAATATTGTCGAGTTCGGGAAAAAAAAATTACGTAAAAATTTATCTACTCTTTTGTCATATATTGTCATAACATCCGCATTTAGCGTATGCTGTTCAAAGAGAACTAAGTAATATTTATCACTTTCTACACTATATTATTTTGTTAAACTCAAATATTTTTTCCTTGTTTGTCCGGTGAAAGCAACACGGCTGCTCATGCTAGAAGTATTTCATACTTTTGCAATGTAAATTTATAATTTATAACTTAAACTGCAATTCATCTCACTATTCTTTAAACTGGAACTGGAGTAACGGTTCTATACTACTGCTGGCCGGCGATAACAACTTAGACAAATTATCTAGTTATACAATATTATGTTACAAAAACTCTATATAAAATGATCATACATGCTAGTATTTATTTTAAGCTTAGTTAAGAGCCCAATCTGCTAACTGAATTAAAAAAGTTTTCAAATAAAAATGCTATACGAAGTAACAACAAACATTTCCGAGTCTTCCCATCTAATCATATAGTTTAGAAGTTTGCTTTTCATTTCTGCCATTTCAGGTTTACTAAAAGACACTCCGTTTTACTGCCGCGAGCATAACGTTTCTCTACGTTTCACATTTGAGGCTTACGTAAACGCAAATTTCAGACTATAACGTCTTTCAAATGTGATAAGCGTGTAATAAAAGTTAAAGTTAATAGGTATATAATTCATTTATAAATTAGGTATTTTTAAATAAAAAAGTATTAAGAGTACTCATTCTCATATTTTTTTATATTAATGCGATTAAGAAAAGAGAGAAAAAATGTAGTTACATAATAAATTGGTTCACATTATTACATTATATAAACTAACAAGAAGCTCACATCGCGCATAATTCAACTCACCAACGGATGTCACAAATCCTAGGCAAGAGTCGGGAGCGGAGAAGCAAATAACCGTGTTTACCTGACTCCACCCGTTGGTGCGCCAGTCATGGAGATTCATAATAACGCCTTTTATTTCCGTAACTAGCTACGACGCTCTCATTTTGTCGGTTAACGCGTATTGTGACACGGCGAAACGAATGCCGCCCCGTAATGGAGTTTTTAAGCGCAGCTTTTTCGCTTCGTATTGCAAAAGAGAATTATGTAACTAGAACAGCTACGTGATTGCACAGTAAATACTATAGTAACCTCATTTATTGTTTTTAATCTCGACGCGACGATTGCCGCCTAAAATTAAATCTTTTACCCAACTTGGATATTTAATACGAAATATTATTTTGTATACAAGGTTACTTTGTATGAGAGACTGGTTGTGAAAAAGGATATGTGGAATATCCTTTTTTTAAATATCATTATATTATTATTTTTTTAAATATTTATGTTAAAATCAAAAAATCTCCGGAGAAATCTTAAGAATAATATTCCAAGCTGGTAATGGTGTAAAGTATTTACAGTAAAGCAACACACAGACTTATAAAAAATGTAGTTTCGTTGATCGTCTCTTCATATTTATTTCTATAATATTAATGAATGTAGATTGTTCCAATGAACTAAATGTTTCACTGATACGCATTCTGTACTTCAATTTTAGCAGAACTCGACAAGAAGCCACGTTGAGAGGCTATTGCGAGTTTAACATTGCCATAATTTGCCGGGCATATTGGAAAACTTGTAATTGGTTTAGTTTTATATTCGCCTAACAACGTGTGCTAACTTAAACTTAAATGCTATAGCTTATTAAATTATTGATCTTCGACATTACCTACTACTGTAGTTAGTCTAAAATGTAGCTTAATGCTTGAGAAATTTAAAATGATCTAGAGTTGGAACTTGAGAAAATGTTTGTATTTTTAAATATCGCTTCGGTTTGAGACTAAGCAGGGCTAAGGTGGAATTCACAATGGCTTTAAAATAGGCGGAAAGTGGAGAATGTATTGTCTGAACACTAGTCTCTCTCTACTGACTACCACCTCATATACTATAAAAAACACCTACATCAATTTACTATCATTTACTAAACTATTTTTCTCTTTTTCCAGATTTGGCTCGGAGTCATAAAATAATTTTGTCAAGCTCGACTTAAAAGTAAGTTTTATGATTTATCTTATTATAATATGCATTAGACACCATAAGAACCTTGGAAACTGAAAAATACGAAGTATTTGTATTTTAAACGAATAACAAAAATATATTATTTTAAGACAGAACAGTAATAATTATTAAAAAAACCTAACTTAAATTAAATAAAACTTAAAAAAGTACATCTTAATACTTCTTATTGAGTTATTATCGATGCAGATAGAACAAAAGAAACATTTTGCCTTAATTACCTACCTGTGATCGAATTCACAATTTTCACATTTCCATCACCATATCGTATATTGTAATAAAACAAATTTCACATGATTATAACCAAATGGCAATTTTAATATTGCAATTTTTTTTTAATCGTGATATATCGAACTTTATTTTCAACGATGAATCGGGGCGTTATTGTTCTTGTTCAGACGTTTATGAAAGAGAAAGTATTTGTTTTGTTTGTAGGTCCTGTCTGAATTGCTAATGCAGATAGTCATTTACCAGCCTGTGAGCACGCTCAGGTTCGCAGCGGTCTAGTCCCGAAGAAACATAAGCTATTGTTTCGAGTTACCGAACCAATCCGCATTATTAAACGTTGGATTGCCTCTATGTTACTTTCAATTCTCATTGTGCTTAATTGTGGCTTCTTTATATTTTCATATATTCTTCTCATAAAAAGATTGCGCACAGCCATTTCTTTGAATTTATACTTTGTTTTGTTTATACTACAAAAATTGCGCTCGTTATAAGTTATAAAAATTACTTGTTTAGAATGAAATTCATTCGTGAAATTCATTAATATCCTAATAAACTGTATTTTATTTCGTTTCTTAATAGTCTATTGCGTTTTTTTGTAAACCTTTTAAACAAAAAGTTAATAGCTTGCAAATTTATTACAGGAAATTCATAATTTACTCCAATTTATATTTCTTTTCAATTTTAAATGCTAATAATGTTAACGACTGATAATAGCCATTTGAATTTGTAACAAATGACCTTGACATTTTAATCTGTTTATTAAATAGCTGATTTTGTGTAAATATACGTTTACTATGCTCAAGTTATAGTAAAATGCGTTATTAATCTTAATTAATGAAATACTACTTTAAAAAATTGTTAAACTGTATGGCACATATATAGACAACTATTACAATATTGTGTATATTATTTTTCTTTTTGCAAAGTTTTGAGTGGCACTTCATTTGTGTTGTAACGATGCTATGAAGCATCTTGCTCCTCACCTGCGTTTACGCAGAATAAATAAACAGTTATAACACTTCTCTAGGCGTTGTACAATTAAGTAATAAAAAAATCCACATCACAATAGTATCGGAACTAATAGTAGTTTCTGTATAAGTCCAGTCACAGTTCTGTCATAAGAGTATAAGAAAAATTTAAGATCCGCGGAATCGTAGACGTTTATACTTTCTACAAACTTAGCTCTCGGAAAGTTTTCGAAGCGATTAGTCATAAATAATTGAACGCAGCCAATATTCCCGTGTAAGAAGACAAAGAGATGACATCCCTAAAACTTTGTCGATTTACGTGGAGACCGTAAAGACTTAGTCGTTTATGTCCGTACTTGGCAGAAAAGTCGAGGTAACATCATGAGAAGTTTCCAGTCGTACTTACCTTGTCTAGAAAGGGATCAAACTGCGGTGCATTCGCTGCGATGTATTATGCAGTCTCAGTACGGGCGCTATGTTCCGTACAAGCGGCTCGGAATCACTCTACTCGTACTACTACTAAGAACACTGCTCTTCCAGGGAAATGTTCTATTTTGAAACTTTTACGATAAAATATACAAATAAAATTATTTCATTTTTTTACCCAGGTTCGTATCGTACAAATAATTGGTAGTACCAATTGACAAGTTATACATAGCTCACCCTGTACTAAAAGCTAGCGTCTCATTCTACATTTTACTAAGATTTGAGTGTGCAAGCTATTTAGTTACTTAATTTGCTGTTTAAAAAATATTTTTCTATAACGCTACATCATATAAAAAAGCAGTACTTCGTCTTTGAATTTTCCTTTTTCTGAAAAGATAATATGCCCGTAAATGAAATAAAGTTTAGTTGTGTGGAAATAATATTTCTATTTTGTTAGAATATTAATAGTTAATTATATTCTTTAATTTATAATGAACAATTTAAATGCATTTAAAACATACTACAGAGACACAAAAAATTTAATCTGATCGCAAAAATTAAGCAAGGAGCAGCGAGACGGTCCAGTGACCAATTATTTTGATTTCTTTGCTTTTCATTGCAATTTTTTGGTACTTTCCATAATATATGTAGATTTTATTTTTGCCATGTATACGCATATCTCTAAAGTTTCTTTAAAATTTGACTACTACTATCCCTAATATTTTCAAGTATTGATATGTGGAATGGCCAGCAAGTTAACGTCACTAGCCACCGAGACAGACAGGCAGCGTGCTTGGCGCCTGCTAGCCCATTAGACGTCTGCCCGATGTGGAACGCTCGATAAACTTGTAAAAACGCCTTCTACCCATTTAATTTTATACCCTAGGTTGCTTTGCGACTGGCTGATTTGTTTCTTCCTTTTATTGGTACGTCATTAACTGTACCGTTTATTATTGTGTCTTTGTTATTGCAAATCGGTAAATACATTACATACATACAGCAAATATATAAGTCTTTGTTTGAGACATTATGATACATCTGAATTTAAAACTATTTATATCCTAAAATCTAGATAGATACTCTGTTAATTTATTAACGGCTCTTTAAAGATAATATTCGCTGCATTTCCAATTTAAGTTCGACTATTAAAAACGTTTTAAAATTTTCGTGGCACGTACGGTAACTTCTATTCGGCAAATTCGGTTACATAATTCGTTGGAAATATTTAAGTTTTCCCTTTGGCGAGACGTTATCGCGGGTGGGCTCTCAACACGGGCGCGAGCGGGCGTGGGCGGGCCTTCCCCGCGGGGACTTAATTTGTTGCTCTCCTGGCGCCTCGCATCTCACTTTCAAACGGCGTAACGCGACCTTACCAAGTCCCCTTCTCCAGTGCCGTGTTCATGTCATGTTCGCTTTCATCACTTTCACAACCAAATATCATGCTTTCATATCAAAAGAAAAGCAAATATTGTCAAACATCTGCAACTGATTACTGAACTTTACTATGATTTCAATGCTAGTCCCGAGAAAAATTATTCATACCGTCCTACTTCGATACCCTATTTAAAAATTGAATATGAACAATACACAACAATATAATTGGGAATTTATTAATATTTTATTTTCAATTCCGACAAAAACTAATTTTAGTGCAAATATTATGTAGTAGAGATATCAAATGATAATCACGTTGATATTCCAAGAATTGTACCATAAACCATAGAGTATAGGCTCTATAATAGAGTTGAGAGACTCCGTCGGCCGCGTAACTCATTACCCTTCGGACAAATTAGCGTCGCCTTCTGCGTTGTAACAATGATTACAACGGAAGCTTATCCCCTTGCATAGTGGTCTAACACAACACCGGTTCATTCCTCTCTTGGGAAGTCCTAAAAGGCACTTTATATGAAGTAAAGTTCCACATTTGGCAGTCGTGCAAAACTTCGCGGCTTTTGCGGCACATAAACAACTGACACACGTGCGCGTCATGCCACGCATCGATTGATGTCAGTTCAAATGCATAGGTTTCGACTATTATTTTTCATCAGATATTGTTTCGTGGGGTCTAGGTTAGGTTAGGTTAGTTAGTTAAACTTAACTTAGACGTAACTTTAAAAAAGTAATTAAAATTTTCCATATTTTAATCATAATTACTTTATAAGGTATCAATCATTTCATTTTATAATAGTGTTAAATATTTATTTCAGTCTCTTATTCCGCATAACTTAAAGCACAATCAAATAATCATCTATTTTATCACAGCGATCATAATATCAAGAACGTTCAAGCTCTGAGAGCTTTTTGAAAGCTCGCAACTACGTGTGATGAAACGTTCATGCGATTACTAGATTTTGAGCATGCCTTTTTTCAACTCTATATTTAATTTTTTGCTAAAACGTGTTGGTTGGTTCGGGAAATTACATGAAAAGTAATTTTTTATCATAAGAAATGGCTTTAGTGTAACAATACCTAATTCGATATCAATTTTTTTTTGACTTGTGTGTTAATTACTTAGTTTCTATATTTACAGAATAGTATCTGCTAAAAAGCCGACTTATAAATACCAAAAAAAATCAAACAATCCAATGCATAATACAAGCTAATAACATAGATCATTTACAAAAGTAGCCTAAATGAAAAGGTTTTGGATGCAAACCTTAGATAGCATCATTCGCGAGCTTTTCACATTGCATAGAGTTTGTTAAATATGAAAAAAAGCTACATTTGAACGCGAGATTTTTTTTATTTTGTTTCATCGCTGTCGGCTCGCCGCACTCTCCTTTTGTTCTACGAATGTGATCTGGCCGAGATGAAGCTCACCGACGTTATTGCTCTATTCCTCGCTTCAATCTAGTATGTTTCTGCTCGTCACACTTTCCTGCTTTGCGTATTATTATGGCTGAAATGATTTTCTGTTTCCAATGTACACGATTTTCCGCGACTACTGAAAAATTTCTACTCCCATTTGTTACTGTGACATACATAAGATGCATTACATTTTATGCCATTCGCTTTGCCGCCATATCTCACGGCTCCATAAGGATTTGCTTCCAATATAACGTTCTGGGATGACTAACGGTTTCCAGTTAAATTTGACATAAATATTGTAAAAACAACCCAATGCACAAATTTTAAATTGATATGTATATATAGACCGATTAATTTATTATTATCTAAAATTGCAATTAAGTCTAAAAAGTGAAATATTTCAATTCATTTGTCACATATCTATAAGACAAACTGTAGATATACGTGTTTAATTTAATTTTTGATAAGTGTCTAGAACTAATAATTATAACTTTTTGATAAATAACAATGGAATAAATGCTTTTCGAGGATATCCATGTATATCCAGATAATTTAACACGAATAATTAAGAGGACGCGTGTGACGCATATTCGAATGTCACAACACAAGTGGCGCCGATGCAGCAAATACTCTGTAGCAGTTATCTCAGTATCGCATGTGGTTACGCCCGCTATGACCGCCGTGTTTATTTTTAGACTCGCGTGTACATTCACTATTGCGATGAAATTTTACAGCAATCGCCACAGCTCGCCGCCCGCCAGGCCGATACCGACGCTCCGAATGTCAAGCTACCGCTACTTCATAAATGCTGCTGTTTCATACGAACATTTTCCTTTTTAATGCACGATATAAATTCATTTATTTCACTCCTTTATTTTTTAATCTTGTGTTTTATTTCCGTGTTCTCTTGAAATGTATCGTAACGGAACATTTTAAGAGAACAAGACCTAAATTGTAAAAAGCGATTCAAGCAATAAAAAACTAAAAAGCTTTTGCCACACATTACACAAGCTTAATGTCCTTGTTCGTCAAAATACCATTAGCCACACAGCGCGGTCCCCGTGTCAGACTGAGATATGGTTTGACTTAGTGACTGATTAGCGGCTGCTGCTAGTTGGCGGGTGCGACAGGTGGTCGGGTGCAAACCCGTGTTCTGTTTTCGATTTATATTTCTTCATTATATTTCACCACTGTTTTTGTTGTAGCAAACAGGAAAGATAATTTTGCCTTCATTTTCGAATAAGACAGAACTTATCATTAAAATGTCAAATGTCGATTGTTCATAATGTCCCACGCTCCGCGCCCGCGGTCTAGTAACGCGAGGTCAAGTCACAGCTCATGCATATTCACGGCCGACGCGGCGATTCATCTGTAACGGTCCTACGACCGGTTGTATGGGCTCATTGTAGCATGTATCCGTCCATATGGCTGAGATGAAGCTGACGTCGCCGGTGGCGCCGCTTGCTGTCTCACTATGCTTACTGTTTATATTTTATAAAAATAGGGAGATATGTGTTAATAGAGTTGATTTACCAGTTCGGTCACTTTTAATTTCATTTAACTTAACTTTTTCCTTTTATGTATAAAGCTCATAATATTTAGTTTCAACTTTATCAAACATGCAAAATATATGAAAAAATCTCAATACAAGTAACAATTTATTGTACATACCAATAAGTACAAATTTTAAATAAAATTAATTTATCTATATATAAGAATGTTTCCCTAAATTATTACCAAAATATGTGTCTTCTTATTGCGGTCTTTGTTACTAAGATAATGATGGTATAAGGTCAGTTGTTTAACGCCGCTGGATGTTTATAATTAGCTGCCAACGGCAGTCAACATAGGGTCGGAAAGCTGCATGCGTAATCTGAAATGCCATTCTTTTTAATTGTTTTAATATTTATCCTAAATGAGAATTAAATCTCATACACATTTATACTTTTATTAACACCATCTGCTTATTAAGTACAAATTGGTCATATGCAACAAAATTTCAAAAAGTCATCTAACGATTGCAACAACGGCACCTACTTTTTGTGCATCATCTTGAAGAGCAGTTAAATAAAGATGGTGCAGTAATGCATTTTACATTTTGAAGGATCATTAAATTGCGCATTACACGGCCCCGGCCCGTTGAGAGGCAATTAAAAAAGAACTGTTAAGACGATACTCGTAAACTCGAGTCGTGTTCTCAACTGATTAAAACTGCTTTAATCTTACTGCACATTCAATTTTTGCAATTCGCAATTATTAGTTTCGATCTAATTTAAGTTTCTTTTTAGAAAAAATATGATTTTCTATGTAAGAACCATAGTTACAATAATTGTGTATTTTCGACTAAAATAGTTTGTGATGGAGGAAATATTTTCAACATATTTTTCAATTTTTAAATCCTAAATTGCTACTTATATATTTTTTGTATAGACCATTATACGCAATTCACTGGACTCTTTTGCATAACCCTCAAAACGTTGAAAAATGGATAAACAGTAATACCAAATAAAATTTTTTCTTTATATTTTATGTGTGATTATATTTTTTTACTAATTAACAACAAATTCTAAAAACGTCTATCACAAATTATCTAGAACGTACATAGATTGCCACGTAGGCATAGCTCACTTGTCCCCTATAGATGAAATTGAATAACAAACCATAAACTCGTTCCAGTATAAATGAAATTCAATATTTGCTCTGGACATCCAATAACGACCGTTCGCTATTATAGATTTCTAAGCATTTAGCAACGCGAATATTATCATAACACGGCTGCATGTTTCCGCTGTAATTAATCTATGATAATTAGAATACCATCTTAGCATTGTTACATATATATTTGTGTAAGGAGTTATAATTAAGTATAGTGAGTACTATACATGTAAGTTTACAGTAGGTGTAGTAAAACATTTTTTTTATTGTAATATATGTAGATTAAAATCGTAGTAATATGCTCTCTTTCAATTATATTTCATTTATAATTTTTACTAATACTTAATTCTTGTTTCAACAAAATATTGACGTAGGTGATATTTTGCTTTATCCCATCAAACTGGCAGAATTTTTTTTTATGTTAATTATAATGAAACTCTTAGTATAAGTGGCAGAGACTTGCACTTCACGTTTGCTTACGAAAGGCTAACTTAGTTCAGGAACAGCTCAAAGTGGGTACATTAATTACTCAAATTAGGACAAGGTTGGTTTCAATATTGGCCGCTTACACTAAATATTTAATGAAATAACGCTGGGAATTTAGAGCTATTATTTAATTCATCAACAAAATTCGTATTACCTAAAATATGCCTTTAACCCAATCCCCCATGTATTGCTAAAGAGTGGTAAAATAGTTTAGGTCGATAACCCTGCTTGTGTTTTAATTAAATTCCTAAACTTAATATGTTGGTATAGGTTCACTCCTTTTAAAACAAGATTCCTAAAAGGACATACGTTCATGAAACATACAACATTAGATTACTGTAATGATAAATGAAAATTATCATTACATTACTGTAATGATAATTTTTCTGATATTCTCCATTTTGCAATAAATAAGGGCTTAATTGGAACTAACAACAAAAAAATTAATTTAAATTTGCGTTATCTAATATGTAATCTCGAATATGCCATAAATAATATATTGACATGTTTTGAATAAACCGTCAGCCAAAAAATATCTGATAAATATTACAACTTAACATTACCTTGACACGGTGTAGGCGTTCGAACTATTGATATCCAAGCTGACATATAATGTTGCAATATGCAGTCAATATGTGAATTACAAAATCACCTGCGGTTATCATAGTGTCAATATGAACATATTTAGAAACCTGCGCAGGTCGGTTCAGTGCAGTGTTATTTAATCCGCGACCTATTTGTGGTCAAGCACGCTAGGTTCACAAACCACCTCGTTGGCAAGTAATCCTAAACTTGTTTTTAATATTTTGATCATATTGCAATTGTAACGTTTATTTCTCCAAAACATTAACTTCGCTATCAAACGTTGTGTACGTGTAATACGTGTGTATGCACTATATATATATATATATATATATATATATATATATATATAACCCTGGAGCAAAATTATATTACTAGTTCATTTCCAACCTCCTCTGCCAATGAAGACGCGTACGACGATCATAATAAGTAGGTCAAATAACCCTTTGGTGTGTAGAGGAGTGAGCAATCATACGCGCCACCCGCCTAATTGAAGTCCAATGTCGCGCAGCCCGCCCACGGTGATTGATACCGCCCGACCGCCCGAACATGCTGCTTCTAATAAATAATTGCCATTGTATAGACGACCACGTATAGCACGTTCTCCTCTGACCATACCTATAGCTGGTATTGTTGATGTATTGCCAAATTGCAACGTTGCCTCAAGACTGCCTTTTGCCATATGACCTTTGACCGAATGCCGACAAGTGAAATAGTTAAGATCTCGTATAAGATAGCCACGGAAGATTTGCCCTAAACCTAATATCTACTCTTCTTGTAAAAACCAGACACATAGGCAGCAATAGCGCTGGCGTCTAATTAGTTGCGCCACCGCCATCAATATCCATTAGCGGCGCCACACGCGACGCTGACCGGCCGCGTCGCGCCGCCGCCTCGCCGACTGCCCGCCCGTGCCTGTGACGATTACCGACACACTATCGCCATGCGATAAGATTTTTGCACTTCCGCAGCCGTTAAATTTTCACCAGTACAAATGTATATGTACAATATTGCACCTTTATTCAAATGTATATACAAAATTGTTGATCTAATCTATAAAAATGCATTACAACTGTTTTGAATGGACACGGTCTTAATAAATCAACAAAGGGCAAGCTTTTATTAAATATCAAATAGTGTAAGCGTGCAAGTGGGACCGCGGGGTTAGCCGATTAAATTTGAAACTTCTTCACCTCTTGGTCCTAAAGGGTTGCCCGTTGCCCTAATCTTTGAACTATGACTTGACCGTTAATACGCATATATAATTTGGTCTTCGATTATTTCTACTGCAGAATAATACGACGAGTTACGAATAAATTAGTATAATAAGATAGGGAACAAAGCTAAGGGTTCTAGGTTGGAGTAACCGTTATAAAGTGTTATACTATTAATATAAGTTAACCGCTTCGTTTAGAATATTCAGCAATGTGACATTAAATGTATATTTAATTTCCTCATATTCTTACTGTGTGCTACCACCACCCGACAGTTTGTAGTACAGTATTGAAAATATTTTCCCTTAGTGGGGTCAAATATTTTCTGAGGCTCTAAACCAACTTGGTTAGAACCAACGACCATCTTACTCAGACACGACCCAACTGCGCTATAACGGCATTAATATTTGTAAATTTTATATATTATTAACATTATTGAGGATTAAGAAACAGAAACTGCGTGCGTTTGTTTGCAAGCACGATTTTTTGTGGGTTCTATTCCCACTCGGGGGCATGATTTAATTTCCCCGCTCTGGTACCTAACATACAAAGCACGGCGTTCAGTTCAGCCACTCAGCACGCAACGTCTTGATTTCAGTCGGAAAGTCAGTCAGAGAGAACCTGGTGTCAAGACACATTCTCAGTCTCTTGACACCAGGTTCTCTCTAACAGAAAAAGAGTAAAGTTTATAAAAAAACACAAAATAAACAGTAGCTTAGAACAAAATATTTTTATATTAATTTTATATTTATCACCCTAAATAACGTGACCTCTAAAGGTGGTAAGTAATCATAAATATCAGTTTCTTCCTAATTTACATAGACGAGATATACTATGCATGTTTTATGCAGTCGCGTCTAACTATTTAATTTAAATTATTCACGTGATCCCAAGTTGAATTTATAATAATGTGAGAAATTCTAACGGATTTTTTCTATCCAATACGCACATAATTTGACTATTTGTAAATAAATAATACACAAATAAATGTGCCACTTTAATTAGAAATTCGCGATTTGATTTTTTTACCACTCTTAAATTAGCTTCAATCTAGCGAAGTTAAAAAATCTCGCATTGCTTGAATATTTGCACGCGTGTCCGGATCTGCCCTTTTAACTGCAATATTTTCATACATAAGCCTGATATCTTTGCCAGGGCGACAAAGTAAATATTTTTTTTATGTAGTTTATATTTTAAAATAATTTGATATTATTATTCGTATTTTTGTTTTAAATACAGATTCGAGTATTATAATAATATTATTTGTAGTGTATATACTATTTTCCGTTATACAAAATCGATCAAAAGGATTGGAGCATACCCGTCGGACTTTATGCTAACAGTTACGACCTCGCGTAGTATAATCAAATTAGATGAGTGACTTCACTTAACGACATTCTAATTAACGTAACGCCGATCATAATACGTATCGTAGGTAATATGAAAAATTTGACACAGCTCGCATAAGTTATGAGTATGTTTAACATATCATGTTATCATGTTGAAAAGCAGCTTCATTGCTTTTTCCCGCATAGCGAGATAATCAGAGTTAAACACAGCGTTGTCTGTCCACTTTGACAGAGAGAGAGAGAGAGGTGGAATGAAAACAATTTAAATGAAATCGAACCCACAACCAATCGCGTTTACAGGCGGACGCTGTGTCATTGCGACACGATGGAATGTAATGGTCCTATATAACAAAAGTGACTTTCTTAAGTCAAATAAAGAACTCGTGATTTCAAAACAGCACTATTTTTGTTATAGGTGTTTTTTTTAGCACATAACTGATATTTAATATGACGATGTGGATTATCTTATAAATTTTCAACTCGACAGAAAGTATGCACTTGCTTTGGCAGCGAACCACATTCTTATAAAAACGATTGCATTGGCTTTTACTGAGTAATGAGAAAATACAAAAATATTAAGATCTAGTGGAAATTATTCCGTTTTATACATACACAGTTGTACATGAATAAAATATTATTTTGTACATGAATATTTTTTTTATATAATCATGGGGCATTTACCTCATCTTAATTAAGTTATAGTCATAATAATAAACATCATGGTAACCAACTGTTATCTTTTCATAATAACTAGTTAATATTAAGAATGTTTTCGTGATTTTATATACCTTTTTATTCTTTTTTAATAATTTTAATATAATGTAATGTAGAAACACTACTTGTAGGAAAAATAGTCGCTTTAATTGAATAATTATATGCGAATGTACACTTATATTTTATAATTTATAACTTTGTTCTTACAAAATGTTGAAGCTACTAATAGAAGGCAATTTTCATAGACACGTAGGACGAGCTCACACAAATGGTAACTTCCTATTACCTTACGTCACTCTGTTATGATTCAGACATTTGGTTCAATCTTCATCATTTCGGTGATGATCTGATTCTGATTTGATCCATCCTAGAGTTCAAATAAAAACGTCAATTTAGTCTGTCATGCGTTTGAAATAAAGAAAATATTCTTGCTATGATTGTAAATTATTTATTGAGAAGCATTATAATTCACCTAACTTTTTGTTTGTTTTAAGTTTTCTAATTACTTATAATTCAATATTTGTAATTTAAATTGGAATTTATAGACTACTGTGTAGAGGATCCTCCTCTACTGTCACATATTACATAAAATTATTCAGAGATATATATGTATTAGATGCAATAAAAGAGTTTGATAAATTAGAGATTATGTGTGAACTGTGAACTTCTTAAGCATTATACATTACAATATAGTACTTACAACAAACTAACACTTGCAGGTAAACGACTGCTTCTCATTACAAATTGTGCTTATAGGGTAGTATTACAAAATTTGAGCTCAGTAAAACATTACTATTACGTCATTCATAGAGTAAGTGCATTAATGTAGGCAGCGGTTGCGCCATCTTTGTACATCTCTGTAGTAGGGGCTGTAGTGTTTCTGATGTGAAAAGCAATTTTCCGAGGACTAAATAATAGAACGCCAGTCGGAAGCCAACATAACAACTAAACGTTTCTTTTCATTTTATATTTTAGCCTACGCAGCTATCGTTAAACATAATATTTCATGAAAACTTGGCACTATGCATTGCTTTCAAAGTATATCATAATTGTTATTTATGTAATCATTTTTAAAATGCTCCCTCCACATTGGCTAACTGCATACAACTGCACGCTTGTTTCGGTTACTTATATACTTATGAAATTTACTGTCGCTTTTTAATCTACCTTTTTATACGATCTGAGTGTGTCTTTGACTATGAGTAAGTTTTCTTACAAACATAATATCAATTGTAAAATCAACAAGATATTGTAGTAGGTACAATTTTTTGAATCGACAACACCAAGCAAAATATGCCCAAACAAATCTTAAAATATGACATATGGTTTGAATATTTAGAGCAGGAGAGCTCGAGCTCCTCTGCACTGCTATAAGACATCGAAAATAGATTATGCGAATGAGGTTACACGCACCTGTTATTTAGCTTTCGGGTTGAGGGGTGTGCGGGCCGCGGGGTTGCAGCGCATTCATTAATAATGGCCCGCAAAGAGACGCTCTTATTTACGACCTGCGACCTCTTATGCACAACACGGCCAGGCAATAGTTAATACTAACAAAAACTAGCATCATATGTTTTATACATATATTAAAAAGTCCACATTATGATTGACAAGTCTAAGGGTGCCGTTAGAATAGTTCATTATAAATGTATAATAAAAAGTTGAAATTACTTCAGCGCTTTAATGAAAATAATTAGAATTTTACATTAAATAAATATTTCACTAATCACTTTTCTTTGTTATCTATGTATTAATAATACTGAGGTGTAATAATAGGCTTTCTGTACTTGTAAATTTGTTGTGCGCTAATTTCATGATAGATATTAGGACATAGTATTTTTTTTATAATAACAGAACAATCACGGCATGATATAATAATATTTAAATTGTTCTTTTTACGACTAACAGAAAACCAAAATATCTTACCAAAAGTTGGTGTTTCGAAATAAAAACTAGTAGCCTTTGAAATTGTGAACATTTGATGTTACTTAAGAAATTGATTAAATAAACATTGCAAGTAGTACTAAATTCGTGCATAAACAGAAAGATTGTCGGACTAGACGGCAAGATGAGGTAAGCGACCTTAAAAGCCACTTAGCATACAGTAGGTATGCCTCGTGCTGCCTGCTGTTTTTCTTATTTCTATCCTATTTGGATAATAATATATATTTTTTTTTAATAATATAGCCTCAGTGCATGCAGTGCCTCAACAAACGAATGACACGACAACTTTTTATATAAAACAGGTTTTTTTTGTTTTAAGCTCCAACTTATTGTTCGCAGTTTTAATTTTAAATAATGTCATAACATATCTTTAAAAATTACTAAATCAGTTTTCTAAATACATGTTTTTTCAATACAAGTCACATCTGTCCCCTATAAAGTTAAATTGACATAAAAACAGAAAACCCTGAGTAACAAATCATAATAATCAACGGCTCATTGGTAATTCTGTTAAATATTTACAAATTCACCTATATGTAGTATAAAATATATTGTCTATTTCAAATGAGATGTCCATTAATTATTAAAAGCTTTCTTTAATATATTATATAAACTCAGGTAATAAACGAGAAAAATGGTATAAATAAATCACAAATTATGTATTCGTGTTACTACCTCGGTAAGTCAATTACAACGATGCGCTTCAAGGAAACTAACTAGTTTCTAAAGTCTTCGTACATTTAATTTAACTTAATTGGTGTATGCTAGCCTAGTCCAGTTAGTGGACCGAGAATTTTTAGCTTAGTAACTTGATAAATTGGCAACTCTACTAATATAAAATAAAAATATTAATTTTAGAATTTCATAATAAAATACATGTACAATTAAATCTATTACTTTTCTTCTATTATGAAAGCCGATAAGGATAAAAGCATAAGCATCAAAACAGTAATATTAGAAATAATGATTTAGTATTGTAGCCGTTTTAAGCTCGAACAAAAGACCTTTATTAAATGTCTAGTATTTTAATTTTGGTTTAGATAATTCAATATTTGAATAAAACGATTTGAATAGTTATTCGTGTTATAGAAAGTATGTCACAAGAAAATATAGTATTATTATATATAGTTATACGAGTCTTAATGAATGATACAGGAAACTTGACGCGTGCTCAGTGAACTGATGCCGAGATGAGCTGCGTAGGCGCACCCCCGCCGACTAATTTATTGTTGAACAATTGGGTATTAAACGAACGGATAAGGATTTCACGTTCCTCTTTGTTCCTCTTCATTGGTCAAAAATGTTCAATATAAATATATCTACATAAAACTATGATACGCTATAAATATGATTGAAATCATCGACGTTAAAACTTATATTTCTCACAATACACCTCTTATGTCGGTTCGAAATTCGTTTCAAAGAAGGCGTGAAATGTGGTCTGAGATCTGTGCTTATCCACGATTGGTAAACGTTTTGTTGCTGTGTGTCTGGTTACACTGATTATCTGAATGTGTGAGTGCTGCGTTTGGCGTGGGACGAAACAGTGCATTTTTTGCGGACATAAGATGTAAGGCAGGTCGTTGATCTTCATTACTTGTCTCGAGGACTCCGAATTCACCAACGAAGCGCATCTTTTTAAATTACAGCTAATTATATTTTTTACCATAGCTTATCTTTACGCGAATGCCGTCAGTATAAGCTCCATTACTTAAATGATATAAATATTTACATAAATTTAATGGTATAACGTACTTAAAATTATTCTATTTAACTCATTTCGTACAAGTGAGAACATTAAGTTGAATGTTTAGGCTTTATTACTTAAATGCTCAATTAAAGCCTTACTATCACTAAAATTTTCCATATTAAGTGTCTTATCTCTGTTCTACCAGCTATTCAATTTCATTGTCCGACTGCAACGTATGACTGACACGAAGCATTACACGATCGGTTTTATTTTAATACATCTGTGGTATCTAAGCAGTGTGTCAAATTGTACTAAATTTCATAATTAGAAAATAAATTATATAAGTAGAAAATAATAATAAAATTGCAATTATAAATGCAAGATGTAATAATTGCCGCCAGTAGGTATGTAGACGAATCTTTATCTGTCACGCTTGAAGGCCTCCATTGCAAAAACAAGCTCACGTCGTCATCCCATCGTGACTGCCGCACAGTATGCACCATCTTGAACACTTTGCCGTAAGATTTAACAAATCATTCCCAATTTGGTGTTCTCAAACGAAAAATAACACTAAAATCTCCTTGGCTTTCGCGCTGCAGATTCCACGTACGGTATCGCATTCAATACTACTCACCCTTATGTAATACCGTCTGATTCTGTCCGATTTCATAATGTCTTCGTTCTCTATTCTGTTTGTGTTGGCTTTGCCGTCTTTAAAGTGCAAGTCTTTAATGGGCCTTTGATATTATAACCAACGTTATTTAGAATTTAAATTAAATAAATATAATATGTTATACTACAAATTAATAAATATGCTTTTTTTTTACCAAAAAAAAAGCATATTTATTGATATGTTGGTTACAAATATTTATTAATTATTTGAATTTTTTTTAATAGCATGTCTACTTTTATATGATAATAAGAGTTTTAGCTATCATATCATATAGTTAATATAGTGCGTGTAAGTAGGCATAAAACATATCGTGTTTGAATAAGGGAAATATAATTAATTTAATATTGTGCTCGAAGGATTGTTCCCCTTTCGGATTCAGCACAATATTGCAAAGCGATCGGTTGGCGTGTCCTCGGACAGGTCACGCCGCGGTACGAAAACTCGTTCTTGCACACTTTCACCGGGCTTCGCTTGCGCTCGCGCCTTCCCCGGCGCCAATCTTGCGCGCTCGCTTACACATCGGATAGAGAGCGCGCCCCAGTCCCGTACATAATGAATAACTTCATATATAACATTAAAGCTTTTTATTTAAAATAGCGCTAGACTCCTTAGCCGCAATAACCATAAGACAATATTGTAACCTTAACTATAAATAATTGTACAAAAGAAAATAATTTAGCCAAATTATCCTTGCGTGACGTAGTAATGCGGCGAATGGCGAATCGATTTAATTTAAAGAATGCAATTTAAGCTCTATAATTTTCCTTCTTCCTTTTTATACAATGTCTTGCAAATATATGGAAACGCTTGTTGGCTGGCTTAAACTGAAGACAGTCACCGTTTCGGCCGGAAGCTTGGCAGTGGCGAAAAGCTCGCAACTGCATAAGGAGAAAGGAAGCGGTGTGATAAGGCACTAGGCGGCCGGCTGGCGACGTGCGTTGGGGCGCGGGCGGTGAGGTGTGCGGGGTGCGGGGTGTCGGGTGGCGGGCGCGGAGTGAGGGGTGCGCGCGCAGCGACGCCCCGCGCCGCTCCGCTCGCCACCCGTCAGTCGCCCGCCGACTCCGCTTGTGCTTGTGTGATTCGCGCTGCTCTGTGCACCGCACTCGTGCTCCGAACACGACGCGTGCTGCCCTACCGTGGCCGCGAACGCGACCTCTACGCTACCGGCGAATAATTTTTCCCGATTTACATGCGACTTGCTATGATTTGACTTTTGGACATTTACATTTTCCCTTACCCGGCTTGTTTATCCCTCATCATGTAAGTGTTATCGCTCATTATATTTGAAACGTCCATAATCGTCGAATTCGGAACTCGCGTCAAAGTGATCTTCGTGAAAGTTTGTGAATAAAGAGTAGTGTTCAGTACTAATACTATCTTGTGTAATTTGTGTTTTATATAATTTGTGTTCTTATCTATTGTGATACCGGGCGATTGGTGCCGATTTCCGAAATTCGACTAAACTATTGAAATAAGTATTGCGATTGGTGATCGAGTGGCTATGTGCAAATTCGACAATCATCTTATGTCGAGGTCCGTGTCGTCACATGAGCTTTCGCGTCGGATAGCTGGAGTTGGCCAGTGCTTTGCCGACTCTACAATTCCACGAGAACCAGGATTTAGCTTTTTTATTATCCGCTAAATGACAAATATAATTTAAATTCCATTATAACTAGATCGAGTAAAATATAATTTTATAATTTTCAATCTATGGTAATAATCCAGATATGAAATGGATTTATAACCTATACCCATTTTATATCTGGATTCTTAAATTTAAAAAACATCCGTAAATTGCACAGAAACTGCTGTGAAAACAGAAAAGAAATTCTTGATTTTCATTTTATGGAAAATTTTACATTAAATAATAATATATACCTTATTCTTTACTTAAGCTTTTAATAAGATATTTTATTACTTTAATTTAAAGTAAGTCAAATATTAACAGTAAATAAACTAAATAATTTATTCCCTACTCTACTAGTTGTATTTTTCGGAGATTTTTAAAATATTTCACCGAAAATTGTAGAGTGTGACAATTTGACAATCACATAGTAAAATTGAGCAAGTGGTAAGTAAGACTACTGTACTACACTAAATACAGACGTTTCATTAGAATTATAAATTGAAAAATAATGTTTCTTTACACTTCTTTTAAATTTAAAAAGTATTAAAATTTACAATTTATTTATTTTTGGTACATATTCTAATAAAAAAAAGAAAGTTTCATTAAAGATATGTTACAATATTAAAACAAATATATTTACATAAAATGTAAAAAATGTTGAAAAACAATTTCAACTTTACAAATGGTGCGTGGGTTAATCTTGAAAATTCTAAGTATATTGGATCAGCTAAGCTCTACAATAGTTTGTTTGCACCGTTTCATCTACGGGGTAACAGCTGGCTCTGCTACCTGCTCTCAACAATGAAACCTTTGTCAATAGAGCCCGTCGTACTACAATATTTTTGTTTTACTTTATTATTTGAATTTTAAAACTGCAAAAGACTAAAGTTCTCTTATACGTACTAAAAATATGATATGATGTAAAGCTATTTGTAAAGCATTTAAATGAGTATAAACCGTATAAATGACAATAATAATCTTCAATAAAACATTTATTTTATTATGTACGTACAAACGTGTCTTAAATTGATTAAAAATGTTACAGTTATCAAAATGTACTAAAAACTAAATTGATACGTCCATAGATATTGCACTAAATATTTTTTATCTTATCTATGTAAAAAATAAACGGATATGACAAACAAGACTGTGTTGCAGATTACGTGACCAAATTAATCACTGATAAGGTGTTCTTACGATTAAAGTAGAGAAAACTTGCTTTATTCCTATCTAGTAGTTATAGACTTTTCTACTTTCAAATATATTCATATTTGGCTCTAAAATTGTCCGTTTCTAGTTTTATTCGTATTTCCAAAAATATGTCAAATTCAAGAGTACGTATATGCTCAATTTGCGGTACAACATTAAATAGATAATGTAAATTTTTTGTTTATTTTTTATAATAAATGAATATCAGTAAGCTCTGAGACACTCAAGCAATCGTCACTACATGCTCGATAAGGCGTGCACATTAACGACCGTGCTGCAGCGATAGCGGCAGAATCGTGTAATTTGCGCCTCGTAAATTTTAAACCGTCGCAAATTTTTCGCTTCTCTTGCTAATTACTAGTCTGCTGGCATCCCCAGAGGCTGCTTAATGTGCTTCGTACATGTCCCGAATGCGAGAGCAGGACTAGTTGCAATCTGCTCCGCGCAGGTAACAATAGCCTTTGTTTTGACTGCCGGAACTGACCTACGTGCTCGACCAATAATTCGATTTGTTTTGCACTATAATTGCATGCGTACAGTCGGAAATGAGAATTTATATTAATAATTTCAATATTCATGGTATTTTTGTAATATAATATGTCACAAAGTTTTTCCTTTAACAGGCGAGCTTAGTATTAAATTTCGATAATAATACCATTATAATATTATTCAAGGAAAAGCATAAAATTGTAAACAAAACAATAATAAGCAAAAAAAATTAAATTCTGAGTCAACACGGACACATGGGCAGCGAATGTAGAGCCGTGCGCAGAATAGCCAATGACGATCCACATTGATGACGACATTTCGTGACTCACAAATGGTTCTTCTAAATTTCGTTTAAATCTTGTAATTTTCGTATTTAAAAAAATATATCAATCAGTAAGTAAAAGTGTAAAATTTGTAATATTAAGTTAACATACATATTATTAGACATGAAAAAAACAAAAATCAGAGCACTTATAAATTGAAATAAGAAAATATAATGCAGGAAAAACGTTTATTGTTTTCCATGTTTATGCAATCATCTTAATTTTCAATAGTATTGTTATATCATTGCTAGCTTTTTGATATTTAGTTTGTTAAGAATGTGTCACGGCTCCAATCGTGCATGTCGAAGGTAATCGCAATCGTTGATAGTTTTTGCGTGGATGGCGCGGGCGTCTGCAACCGGCCCAAGCCCGGTGGAGCGAGACACCGCTGGCCAAGGTCATCTCATGCTCTTGTCTGCTTTATATTTCACTTAATTATTCGATAGACCCGTCCAAAAAACGATTTTTTTAACTTGTCGCCTGTTGTCGCGTTGTTTCGATTCTTGTTACTATAATATACTGTAAGCCCATATAACAATAAAAGGCAACTTGAATCAATTTGGTTTTTGTGGATAAACAATTTATTTCAAGTCGTAATCATGTTGCGCGTGCATTGTACGAGGTAAATGAGAATTTTAATGTAATACTTCCTTGTGGTGTCAAATGTACCAAGTTATGCCTATATATAACTTAATTCAATTGAACTCTTTAAAACAATATTATTACAACGACTTTGATCGTCTAAAGTAAAATAAATAAATTATTTGTTCGCTTAGAAATAGTTTAAAAAATCATAAACATACTATAATAATAACTAAAAGCAATATTTTAATGTGTTTGCTACGATTTAATAAACAATATTAAAAAATTACACCAATTGAACCAATTTTCAGTTTAAATATCATGTTACAAAGTTCAATAGTGTTTAAGTAATATCAGAAAGCGAAAGGTGCCGATGGATGTTGTAATACCTCGTCTAGGTACACGTACAAGTGTGTGACAGAGGTATATATTTTTTGAAATAATAAATGTACTCGTTTGTTAAATCGTAAAGATGTTTGCCTTTTGGTGCTCTTTATAATAATCAGTGAGTGAGGCCACCCGAATAGAGTTATATTCAAGCTTAAGTTCCAATCAAGGCTTAATAAGAAAATAATAATTACTACAGCATGTTTCCACTCTCCATAATTACCACTTAAAGGTTACTGAAAATATCTCGATTACAACTTGATCGAATCGCCGATCACAAAGGCACAGCCCAACTGTTTTCTCCCTCCCCCTCCTTTCCACCCTTGTGCCCGACCGCTTTCACGAGATTCTTATTTAGATTCGCTTCCGTCTGATTGCTCTTGGTAATCTTTTCACTGGGTTATTGAATGTCTTCCCCGTGCGTGTCGAGCATCCAAGAAATCCAGCCAGCGGCGCCACCGCTGTGAAAGGCATCAGTCGGTGATACCCTTTGACGCCAACGTTTTCAGATTCTTGTTTACGCTTGTGATGTCCATTTGCTTTCAACTCGTTTATTTAAGTGATCTCACAAGATAAAATATATTTTTTTAAATTCTATACGTATATTTTAAATGTACAATATTTACGTGATAATCGTAGTTTCAAATACCATGGTTATGGTTTCAGACACCCATGGTATGGTATTGGTATTATGTACCCTTACCCTTGGCACTTATTCCTTAGAATATTATGGTATTATTTTTTATTGGCCCGTACGAATGCTGACTTCCGCCACCTAGCTAGCTATCCTAAACAGACCGACTGTAAATTCTATCTATCTTATGTGTAAAACTCCCCGTGAAAGAATTTCTATATGCATTTCTTTTCTCGCAAATAGAAATAAATTGACACAATATACATATTTTTTGATTCTTGTCAGATTTTTGTTTATAAGTAATAAAGCCAAAAAGCCAAGCCGATAATAAATTATAAAAAGTTAAAATAAGTTTAAAGTATTAGAGTATATATGTGTACATTGAGGGCAGCAGAAACCGAGAACGAATCGGTACAATACATCTAAATTTTCATTTAAGTACACATTAAAAGAACAAAATGTTTACTGCACTTAAATCAAATATAAAATTTGAAGATTATGCACGATGAAGAGCGCGACGTTGCGTTGCCGCACACTGAGCTATTTTGAAATGGGGTATGCTTTAAATAGCGCATTACGATAGGATTTGGTTTCACGAGTTTTTCCCTGTTACCGGCCCCAGACAGTCACGTTTCCACTCAGCGCCCACACAAAAAAAACACACCTCTAACACTTATTTATTTGCATCGATTTTAGTTATATATAGTCTTTTAAAGATAATTTAAATTATCATTTGTTATTTAGCTAACCATTAATTTTTATCTACAAATAGTATTTATCATGACGATTGCGAGTGATTTGGTACATCTTAGATTGTCTTGCGATATTATTGGTACTACACCTGTCCTAAATGCTCTCACTATTCCTAGTGTTTACTGTTCACCTGCCACTGCCGATCCTAAAACCTAATTGCGAGTCTTAGGAAATGTAATAATCACAATATAATATTCGAAATAAAATCTTACATATCTTTTATCAATTCCATCTTCCGACAATAAAGAAAAATAGGTATATTATAAATTAGTTTCAAGAAATCACTGATTTTACTTAAACAATAGTTAGCTACCTAAGAACATTCGACTCGCCTGCTTGCTAACCAGTAACCCGTGTGTTTTTATTGTTCACAGAGTTGAGTCCTGCACCACTCCGGCTTGCTCGCTGACCGCCGGACTGTTAATCTAGCTTTTTTTCGCGCCCTACCGTCGCCCGCCCAGACTCCGCACCGGCTGCAGCCGCCATGCTTGCGCACCAAGCACCGCTCGCCCTCTACTAAAATTAACCGTCAACATTGATACGAACGCGTGTGATAATAATAATAATAAATTACTACTTGCCTAAATAAGCTTACAACGTTGGTGTCTTTGATTCTAACCTAATTTAAGGATTAATAATTAGCATTTAATATTTGGTACCGCGTGCTAGTCGCTGCGGTATTACGAGTTCCTTCCAGCGCGTGTGTAGAAGTGTATATTGTGACGGGTGCGCGGGCGCCGAAGTGGTCACGAATCTGCTCGCAGCGAGAAAGTGAGAAGTGCGTGTTTGGAGCGCGCAGGCGCGCTCGCTTACCGCTGCATATGCACCGCAGTCGTTCCGCGTAATTGTGCGCGCTACTCCTTCCCCCGAACACAGTGGCAACAATGGCAACCATGGTGAACATGAATAGCCTCCTGAATGGAAAAGACTCTCGTTGGCTGCAGCTAGAAGTGTGCCGCGAGTTCCAGCGCAATAAGTGCTCGCGACCTGACACCGAGTGCAAGTTCGCGCACCCCCCGGCAACCGTCGAAGTCCAGAATGGAAGAGTCACCGCGTGCTACGATAGTATCAAGGTAAGCCCCTTTTTTAATGCCCTTTACCCTTATATTTACATTCTTCTAATTTCAATTATAAAGTCTTGTTACATGAAATATAAAATAATTAAAATATTAGTACGTAGTCATAATCATGAATCGATAGCAGTAAAATAAATAATTATTTTAATCGTGGTGTTTTCGCAATTGTGTTAGACAATTCTACATATAATATGATATTTATTTCCTTGTATGATATGGAAGCTCAATTTACGTACCTCATGTTTGGTATAGTTGCGTTACTACATTAAGAATAATATCAGTTATAAAAATGATCTAAGAATATTTCTTAAAAAAAAAGATTTGTTTTCACTACCTATTAAATTATACATTTGGCTACCATTAAAAATCAATCACTATTTCTACCGCATTAATTTTAATAAAATGTATTTAAAGCAATACATTATCAAATATCACACAATTTCCGAGTAATTTTATAACAGGTGAAATTAATTTAAATATTTACGTGTGTGTCTTTAAAGAGCTAATCTTAACTAACAATATCGTAAAAAGAACTTGTAAGAAAACATTTTTATTAAGAAATTTCTTATTAAGCGAATATGTAGATAATTGAAGCGTAGTTCTAATCACACTACGTAAAATCCAAATAAATGCTACCCTTATTAATGTCCGTTGCCATAAAACAAAGCTATGCTACAAATATTTTAATGTGCAGTTAAACTCAATTTATTTCACACAACTCATTTTATTTAACACAACACGCAAAGAGAACAATTTCATTCCTTTAAAGCATATTTTGATTTTTATTGTAAAATCCCAATGTAATTAGGAAATAGAGCTAAAATAAGCAATAGTAATTCTACTTGAATTAGACATTTTTAAAGCTGCCATTTCGAGCACCGACCGCGATTCCAAGGCTAGCCTGAAATGACGTCATTCTCCCCACCGTAGCCACAGTCTACCATTGTATGGGAATTGGCATCGGGCTAACATAATGAACAGGACGATGACTCGCCGAGGCGCCTTGACTTCTTAGGGTCTTTCTAATGTATATGCTCGTAAGTTGCTTGGTCTGTGAAATAAATATATTTATAATATCTCTCATCAAGTTCAGTGCACGTTATAAGTTTTTATTATTTTTTTGTGATTATCAAGCATTTTCATTTATATAATTCATTCCTATTAATATGAATTTATTATTAAATTAAAAACTAAAAGCAACATCATTACGAGATAAATATTTTATACGGGCAAATCACAATTTCAAACTGTAAACTATAGAATATATTATATATATGTATATATGTACAGTTTGCGGGGGCTCTCCGTGATACGGTGTTATCAGTTGGTTTCAACGACGTGATAATATGCTTATATTTTTACGGATACAAAAATATTTTAACGTCCTGGAGAGCACGCTTTTTAAATTTGACAATTATTATTTCGACTGTATTACAAAGCGTATTTGTTTGCATATTGCACATGACTATAGCAAACAAAGGGGTAATGTTAAAAACGTTTTTCGTCATATTACCATATATTTTCTTTGGTGATTGGTATATTGGTATATTTAACACGATCAATAGATAAAAAACAAAAAGGCAGGAGGCATAGAATACTCACTCGGCAAGATTTCCACGGCTGTCGTTTCGATTGTGTTCTTAGTGTTTTAATAACTTGTTCTGTGCCTTGCAACGTTACCTTTTGCGTCGCTGTCTCCTCCACAATGTTTGTGGGCGGCGAAATTACCAGTAGAGCCGTCGGAATTCTAAATAAGTTTCGTCACGTCGCATGCTCTCCTCACTTTCACTTTCCCGCATATTGGGTAAATTTTTTCATTCTTCTCTTCACGCATCTCCCTCATTTAGCTGTCAGTAGACAGAAAGTGTAAATTTACTTCTTGTCCATTGTCTGTCATTCAGTCATTTTGGTTACTGTTCTGAACGAATGAAAATTTTAGTACGGAAATCCCAAAATACTGGTATAGGAAAATAAAGTTTGTAGACATATCTAATACGTTAATTTATATTAGCAATTTGATAAGACATGGTAAATCATCACTATACTTCTTTAAAATTCTAAATTCTAAAAATAGTTTACAGTCTTAATATAACACATTGGTTTGATGACCATATGTTAAATTAAAAATGTTTTATACTACTCATGTTTAGCTTAATACATTAAACAATAGACAAAAGCATTATATGTATATTGTACTGGCTTTGTGTATCGTATTATCGGACAACAATGGAGTTGCCGTAGTCTGCACGTATGCCATGCAGTTGGCGATACTTATCCTCGATTTTGGCTCTATCTTGACTTCGTCTCTGTTAATTAAATTTCCAACATAATAGTAGATAAAATACTAAACTAAATTAACTAAACTGGATTAAAGCATGTTTTCCATATGATTGTGGTAGAGCGTATAATTCAAATAATGTAATGCGCCAAATATTTAAAGTTAATGTGGCATAAAGTGTCTCGTTCAATTAATTGCCTTATGCAAAACGTGGCTACTAAAGAGAATATTAGTCAATCAACCTATAAATAAATCCTCGCATTCGCGATTAAGTCCGCCATCTTAGTGCAAATTGTCACCACATGTACGGAGCGCAATCGAAAGCTGATCAAACAAGCCGCCCTCGCCCGCATCCCGCCACGCCGCGAAAACGTCTCTCGTGATTAAGCCTTCAATTACGCGATATGACGACGGGGTCATATTTGATTAGGCTACGTGTTGTGTTGATTAAAACGAGCTTATTGCCTTATTCACTTACCCTTATCCGCGCTTACACCGAAATTTGCTAACAGAACCGGATTGGAGAATAGCTCTACGCATATATGGAAGCTAAGAGTGTCGTCATTTGACATTCAAATTGACCATGAATCATTCACTAAATGTTTCGAGCTTAGTATGGATAAAACAAGCTTAGCTGACTCCGACAACTCACGGTTGTTTTTTTTTTAATTTTAACTACTATAGATATTCTGTAAAATTCCGCTTATTTACGATTACAAACAGCAGTTATTGAAAATATCAAAGCTGTGTTGCATTGTATCTGCTCTTTCGTACGCAGTGCTGATGAATATGTACAATAAAGCATGCAGATATTCTGCGAAGTTCCTCTGGGAGACATTAAATTGTGAAAAGCCGACAACGCCACAGGCGCACTCAAAACAAAACAAGCTTAGTACAATAACAAATGATTGTGCCTTACGGATTAATTATGTATATAACATAATCTAGACTAAACAGGACCGACAAGTGAAGGTTTTTAATCCTATTATGTTTGTTAAATCAACCCGATACTGACATCATCACTAAGAAACATTTATTTTATTTGTTACCATTTTTACTTGAGTATTATTTATCGTTGCATAGAACAGTGTGTATGTAAGCTTAAATGCTTTTTTATTTTTGTAAAAATATACAGAATTTCGATGTCTTATTAAACAGATCTTAGTTTCTACCACCCAACACACGTATCAGAATGACACCACCTGGTATCTATGTACCTACTGTGGTGAATACAGGAGATGTATGAAAATAAAAAATCACAAAACTGTATCAGCGATCGATCCAACTTCCGTCACCTATAACGGTTCAAAACCCACTCGTATATTAGTCTACCCACGCATCTACTTTCGTTATGCCATAGCGCATGCTAAAAATAAACGTTTTTCAATATAAATATCGATGACTGATTTTATAATAATATATAATGAAAAAAGACAAAAAAAATACTTACCATTAATACTCGCAAATGTAAAATACTGTAAAGTAAGATGAATGTGAGTGTTTATAAAGAAACCCTAATAATATGCTAATTTATATAAAACAACTTGAATATATAAATTTATTTTTTCTAGTTCCAAACTTTTTTTACGATATCACAAAGTCAACTAGTAACGGCTATAGCTTTTAAAACGAATCATCCATTCAAAAGAGGAAAACTTGCCTAAGTGCAGCTTGCGAATCGATAGGTCAGTTTTATTTAGTCCTTTTTTTAGTATTTTTAGAGGTTGGCCGCCAAGTGTTCCGCTGCAGAACATTTCGAGCATTTAAAAGCTGCCAGTAATCTCGAGTTGCGCTTTGTTCGGTATGCCAGAGTTGTTTCACAGGTTGCGAACTTTGCGGCCGACCGCGTGCCTGCCCTCCCGCGCCGATTGATGGCTCTTTCTCTATCCATCTATTCATTGTTCCTGAAAAGTGATAGTGCACAGCAAATAGACGAACAATATGAAAAAGAATGTTATTCTTTTCTTTAAAAAAACTTAAAATTAAACTAACATTGCTTTTATTATTAACGAATCTGTAAAATTTTGTGATAATATCAATTAAGTCACAAGTCGCATGATTATAATTTTTGATAAAATCTAAAAATATTGATTAAATATTGAATTCTGAAAGCTTAACATCAGTTTACCGCTATTAAACATAGTAACACAGTAGTAAATATTAATATAAATAAAAAAAAATACTTTATAGCTTATAATATATTTTAAATTCCGTGTAACTTTCACATACCGTGATAAGTAGAGTGTCACGTTTCGGTCACTCGCCGGTTTCGCCACTCTCCTCTCAAATTGCCCCACAATTGGATCATGCCGTCTTAACAGTAGCCTATAATTATTTGTCATTACAACATCTGAAATATATGAATTCTTTGTAAAATTTACTTATTATTATTAGTATTAGTAAGTTCTATATCGTTTCAGATAATGTTTTTATATGTTGCTATTTTTATAAATTAATATTTTATACACCATTTTTACCTCATGTAAAATGATTTCTTGAGGAATTGACGCGCGAACTGAAATCTTGCTTTCTAAAAACGTTAAGACTCTAATTTTAATATTTCCACTAGAGCAGATCGTGGATGAAAAATGCCGTCGTGTTGTGTCCATTAGGCAAAGTGTATTTTTAGATAACGCTCACTGTTTCGGTCGGTAGACTATATTTTACATCCAAATGATATTATCTCGCCGTCTCTTGGTCGATACGTGATCTTCACTTTGTTGCAAGATACTAACCGTAAATTTAATATACTATTGTTTGTGCATATAATATACAACAATATATACATATATTTATTATTGACATGATGAATTGGTTATTTTACTGATAATAGGAAACGCATCGATTATTCTTACTATAGTATTTCCCAGAGTCGTAGATAAAAAATACCAGGAATCGTATGCTATGGGGAGGGGCGGTGTGCGGCGCATTCCTACATGCCGCGCATTTCCCATCCGATATTGCGCCGCCATTATACCCTGCTCCTCGGGCCCGCGCTACCCCTCCCCTCGCCCTTTAATTAAACGGTGAGGCCCGATAGACACGTCTCCACTAGGAACGTGGAAAATCACATAAACAGACCCTAAGATGACACATGCTAGTGCATGAACCACTTTCAGTAAAATTACACTCACTTTTACAGAACAATATTATTATTATTTTTCTTTAATCCTTCATACTTTTGACTTACTTCTCTAGGGATCTGGATTAGTTGGCACGTCCGTCTCCATGGCAACGAGAAGGTGAAACAATGCGCGTAATTTAACAACATTAACCTCGTTTCTCAGCACATCCGCAATAAAATGAAACTGTCTCGAACAGGGCTTGTAATAGCAGTAGGCTCCGTCGACGGGTGTCAAGCGTAATGAGCGCAACTTTATCTGCTCATTTGCATGCGAAGTGTATCAGCATCGACCTTGGCACCTTGCATCACGCTAAACGTATAGAATTCAATGGCGATAGCGGGCCAGCCGTAAAATGTCGATGACTTAACGCAATCTATAAGTTATAACGTAAAATTTCTTTTATACACTTTCGATACAAATGTACTGGTAATTAATTAAATTACATAAAAACGGCTCAACAGAAAATTGGATAAAAATGTTGTCCAGATAACTTAGAAAATGATTTTTTACCTTTAAATAACCTGGATTTAAATTGAGATGTCCACACCGATGGAGCGTGCACTTAAAAAGAACAATTTATATATAATGACCAATTGTAGTTTGCATATACTTTATGACTCGTGTCATACTATTTCCATATATATCTTCCGTAGTTTCGACTGTTTATGTAGGATCCTGTTTTCTTTTCGTTCTCAAATTTCGGAAAATCCTCAGTACTTTTTGTTTGAATTTAATTATAAATTGAAATTTAGTATTGAATCACAATTGTGGGTCTTAAATCATTATTTTGACAATTTGCATTTTATGTAACATATATATATATATATACTAACGTAAGATGAAGTGCAACATTTGATTCCACACTCCAACTCGCACTGCTTCTAATACATGGAAAATGGAAACATCTAAATATATTCATGTCGTTTCTATTTACATTGCACATTATTAGAAATACCAGCAAAACTACTTTTCTGTTTTATACTAAATTAAAGCTTTAAACTGAAATATATGCATGCATGATTTTTAAAACACCTAATATATGTTTTACAATTAGAGATGAAATAGTAATTAATCAATATTTCAGTAAATCACTGTATCAAGCTGACTAATTATGTTTATATGCGTTTTTTGTACTTTTTTTTATAAAAAAATATAGGTTGTCTATTGGCCTTCCCATTTGAACAACTCACTCGTATATAGATGTGTGTTCAATCGTTTCGTGAAAGTGCATTTTCAGCCGGAGGCGTAACTTCCTCTCGTGGCGCACAGCTACGACGCTTTACATGACAATTTCGGTGTCCCCTAGGCGTATATCGTGAGACACTCAAATGCTTTAGCATTGCTATTTCTTGTTGGCATGTCTTTTTGCTGCGCATTACTCATATTTAAGCACATGGGAATTTTTGTCGATTGTCACGATATGCTAAAGATATATTTTTTATAATTCAACCTTATATACTTTGGTTTACAGTATTTTTTGTAGATAATTTTTCATAAGTTATTTCGAAAGATAATCAGGCACGAAAATAATTTTATAGCATTTTCTTTTAAAGGGTCAAAACAATATATACTTTTCGTAAATAATTTAGTTGTAAAGTTGGGTGTTCTTTTGGACTGAGTTTGCATAATTGAATATCTACATTCACTAGTCGCGTCACGCGCAGCGCTACCCAACTTAGCATCCTTAATTGCCCTACGTATTATTTGCCAATTAAAGTAAATTCTCATTGTAGACGTGACACGAAACCAGTATAATTTCGCAGCTAAGAGATTCTCACCCTAGAACGTCCTTTTATGTATGCAAATAAACGAATAACAAAGGTGGTAAATGTATGCCGTTATTTTGCTGAAATGTTAGACCCATAACAATATCTCAACAAAATTACTTTAGACTTTTGCAAATATGTATTCGTATCGTGAAATCTTCTTCATTATACTATCATATTTGATCGTAATTATATTTTATTACATTAGGTTTATCAGAATCTTTTACTTTTTGAATATGATTTAAATTATATTTTTTAATTTCACCCTACAAAGTGCTTAGTGCAAGGCCGACAATATAGCAGAAAAATTAAAATCCTGATCCGTACAGGAACGGGCTGTTCACTCCCGACCGGGCAGACTGGAATGCGTGCAAAATAAACAAGTTTAACCAGTTCCTTGCGCATCGTGCTCTTTGTCCACTCGAGTGCCCCTTTACCGTCTCTATCGCACTTGCAACGAACATTACCTTACCGCATTAGCATGTCACAATCCCGTCATCCTTGCAAGAGAACCACAAGAACGCTAACCTTGTCATACGACACATGTATCTAAGGCAGCCAAAGTATTGATCAACCTTTATAGAATGGCTGTAACGGTCTTCTAACAGCGATAAAATAATTCTAGACAGTTCATCCATACACTATATGCACATGCATGATATAAAAATTACAACTTTTAAATAGGTATATATATTTTTTATCTAAATCTTCCTTAAAGGCTGCTTATTAAGTTATCGTTATTATTCTGCCTTCGTACTTCCTTACGATGTAATATTTTTTATTAAATTATGTAAATAAAAACTCTGAATTCCTATTTTGAGAGATAAATAATAATTGTGTACTAGGAATTGTTTTGTTAGGAAGTTTGTAAATAATGTAAGCGCTTAAATAATACTCTAGTTAAGATGTTAGCATGCAGAGACGAAAAAATGAACCTCATTAACTCGTAGTTTGCTCGTTAGCAATTCTGCACGGACTTATAAGGTGTGATCACGTGGAAGCAATTGACGATCCGACATGAAAACTTGAGATATTTTATGCATCTAGTGAAAAAAATTAAAATATTAAAGATTATGTAATTAATTTGTAGTAAATATTTTTTCTTTACAATTTACAATGGTCTTACTAAGTATAAGAGATAAGTGGATCACAAGAGTTTAAACAAATGTAACTTTATCTTTCATGATTTTTATATTTTTGATCCTTTTTATTAATTGATAAAATTGAAGGTGGTCTGATTATTATCGCTGTGGCGTGTGGTGCCGAGCGCAGGAGAGTTTTTGTCGGCAGGTTCGTTAGTCGGCACTAGGTGGCGCCGCTACAGTACTCGTGCTCGAGTGCGCTCCTCCAACTCTTTAACTGCCTACATGAAGGACACTCGACTGTGCACTCTCCTATTATAAACTGTTCTTTTAATGGGTTGCGCCGATTTTAATTATTTTCCCGATTTTATTCAAGTATGTTTTAACAGTAATGTACACACTCCATATTCAATTCTGTACCATGTGAACTTTTTAATTTTTCATTTATTTCCTCTGACAATTGACTATCTCAATACTCGTTAACGTAAATATTAAATAGTATTAGTACCTACATGTTTTAAACTTAAAATGCTAACTTGACGTTAATGATCCTTTGAACCCCATATCGTTCTGAGTTCACCTGCTTCAGCTTAAACGGAAATCCGCCCAGAACCTTACGTAATGAAGATATTCAGGCTTATTTTAGATGAGCCACAAGACTATGTGCACTAGATTACACGAATGAATTGCCACGTAGCATGTTACACGGTATCTGTTCCGAACAACATGTGTTCCCGTACCGGTGTTGTATACGAAACACAAATTCGACCGGTAATCCCGTTAGCTCGCAATAGGCTGACCGCTTCGGGTACTACGCCAACAAAATCTATTAAGTGCGCTAGCTCTCTCCATAGTAGCATACGATAATGCAGGCATTGTGTAGGCATCGCCACAGCTTGCGACTATTCGGATATATTCCACAACTGCTGATTATCACACGCACAATATCCACTAAATTGGATAATACACTTAAAATACAATCGCGCTATCAATGCGTAATCTAGTGACGCCGTTGCCGATGAGCATATTAATTTGTCGCAGGAATAGGATTAGAATAGCAGAGGGCGGGGTGTTCTATTATCTATTAGGTATCTATATATGTGGATTCTGGTAAAACATTTTACTTCAGTCATTATTACCTTTAGTTTAAAACGGCATTTCTAAAACTTATTAATACTTAAAATGTCACTTTTAAAATATGTCCGTTTTTTTCATCGATACTTTGTCTCGTTTCCCCCTGTAGTCCTTAAATGCTTACAACTGACCTGACCTTCAGAATTGTGTAGCCGCTCCACCTTAATGTTTATATTCCATTTTTGGGACACGAATGATTATTATCATGAAATTTATAATGGGTACCGCATATAGCTTTCAAAAGCTAATAGTAAATACATTTTCGAAGACACCCCAATCTTTTGGCAACCAAGAATTTAACGTCCGTTAACAGTTTATTGAGAATTGAAATGTAAGTACTGCTTTTGTAAAACCCCGCCCTTTGACAGTCCTCTTGACGCTCCTCCTTACTCTACTATCCTCTTCAATAGAACGTGACGACTTTTATAAAAAAGTTATGTATTTCTTTGTTATTCGAAGCTTACATAGTGTACTATGGCCACTCTAATGTGTATTGATATTGTTCACTGACATTGAATAAATGTACATTCAAAAAGATGTTATAGTACTTTTTTGTTATGTCAGTTATTTTGTGTACACTCTTAGAAGGCGCAGTTTAGTTATCGTAAATCATAAAGTTAACTATAATATTTAAATGACTTTCATCCATTTTATATTATATTTTATAATTGCATAAGTCCATCGAGCAAAATAAATGCTGTAACGCAGCCGCTGTCATACTGTCATCCAATGTGAAACAAACGTCATTTTGTTTTTGGTTTCTCTTAAAATATTATTTCGATATGACCACAGGACTAGTGACTTTTTGAAAACAGACTCCACAATTTGTATGTAAGAAATCGGCATAACACATAGCAATACAGTCTATGATTGGCATATAATTACATTACATTACAAACGGTGACAATGGTCGTTAAATTTATTCTCACTAAAAATCCTGTTTTCAACATTTATTCCAACAAAACAATGTTTTTTGCGCATATACAATTAGTTTTACTGTTTTTATGCTAAAATGGTTACTATCGGAAAATTATATTATCAATTCTATGTTTAATATATAGCTTACCAAATTAAACGTATTGTACGTTTGGTTATAAATTATAAACAATTTCATTATTACATTGTTATACCAGGATAATATTTACTAAATTATAACTTTTAATAACTTTATTTATTATAAGTACAGTCTATAAATATTGGCCTTTTTAAATAGTTGGATTAGGTTAATTCCCATTATATTCGAGAAGGTGAATGACATGTTTTTTCTTAGTTTTAACTATTATTATAACATTGAAACTGCTAATTATGATTTTGATTTAAATATTAATCGTGTATTGTTTGTTGTTTTCAGGTAATTATACTTGTAATCTTCCTGATATCCTTGTGATGAGGCGGTGAGTGCTTTAACCAGCTTATCTTCTAGGGTTTTATGTAAATAGAAACCGATAAAACAACCTTCGCTCGTGCGTGGCTCATTTGCATTCATAGGCTCGTAACCCTTGCTCGTCGGTCGTTGCAAGCTCATCTGCCGGGCGGTAGCGTAAAACTGCTGCCTTGCCCCTTGCAAAATTATTTACGACTTCCCTCAGTAATATGTCCCGAACACGATATGAGTTTGCCGATGAAAAGCGTTAGGTCGCGGCGTTGTCGTTCGATTTACATATTATATTAAACTCGCCTACGTCAAAAGCTCCATTCCTCTCGTCGCCACCGGCCGTTACGCTCCAACTTTTGCCAATTTTTCCACCCATAAAACGCCCAAAAAGAAAGTTTTTCCGTCCATCGCGTAAGGTCGGGTGTAAATACAGCTTTCATAATGTTCTTGGCCACTCCGAGGCTATTTAAAATATGACTTCTTTACTTTAATAAAAGGTCTTGATTGCTTTGATTTTTATTTTGACCTATGCTTTGGATGATTCGGTTAAAAATGTAAAATAACATATACAAAATATTTACACACTTGACGTAAAGTTTTCCGCTATTCTATCAATGAATATAGAGTTTATTTTATAATTTAACTCACCTCTTTAATGCTTGCTGATACATACACAGGTACTGTTTAGCCAGAAAAGATGTAAAAATGTGTATTTTATTCAAAAGATATGTAAATATATTCCTTTACTAGCGACCCGCTCGCGACTTCACCTGCGTTAACTACACAACTAAAGAAACTATTTCGTTTTTAACCCGCCCGCATACCCACTTAATTTACAAACCCTGCTTAAATTTATAAATTAAATGCTTGTATCGTTTTTATTTATGAACTGGTTGAAATAAAAGGAACACACTTAAAACAAGCTAACCAAAATACAATAGTCAAGAGCATTTAAGCATCAAGCAGCAAGCAAGCAGTATTTATCGGTTAAGCCGTTTCTAAAATTTACGAGCCCAAACGCACAGATTAACAGAAAAGAAAATTTATAATCCGATAATATTTTTTAAATAACTTCCTTATACAGATCAGTTACATTTTTATTATATGTAAAGATATAGATGGTTCATACTCTTGTAACCTATATTGAACAAAAATATGAGATCACTTATAAAATGACATTGACATTGTCTGGCATCGCATAAAAGTTATGGGTTTCTTGTCGTAATTGGTCGCATTCCTGCAAATTTTGGTGCTTCTCTTCCAGCGTGCTAGATTTATAGATCTGCTTTATGAGCATTGCCAAAATTTATTCCTAGATTAAACACTAGTATAGTTGTTATAATTTGAGTATTAATAATGTTTGAGTGGCATCTTCTTCGAAGGGAGTAGAAGAGCCCAGCTCAAAGACTCTACATCCCGATAGCGTCAATCTAACGCTCAATTAGCTCAATGCGATTATCCGATCTATATCCAGCATCATGGACGATTTCCGCGCATCGCCTTAAGACAAGCTAGCAAACTTTATTAATTAAGCCGTGTCTTATCTCTTGTTAGCACTCATTCTATTATTTGTCTTTTCACCGCTCATTTCCATAATTTCATCGGCGAATAATTACTTGCCACTGAAGCGAAAAGTTTCCTGTTTTATTTGCATATTTTGTCGCCGTTTGTCTTAAATACCATATTTTTATATTTCAAGAATACAGGCAACATTGAACAACTAAACACTCCCACTGAGTTTTATTACCAAATGGAAACTAAATTGTACATGACAAACTACTTATATTCCATATTAGTAGTGGCCATTTTTTGATAAATTTAAGGCCTCAGTTGAAGGACGAAAAGGGTGACGATGAGTAGGACGGGTACGGTCCAGTCTCCCCCACTGTGTGTTTAATTAGCTTAATTGACATCGCGAGGCGCGGTGTCCGAGCGTTTGTTTGCGATATTGTGTTACCGGGTCCGTCGACCAACTGTGTTGCTGTTGCTGCTGCAAATAGCCTCATGTTTACCGTCGTATATCTCAAAACGGATCAATATCATTTATATTAATACAGCTTGTAGCACAGACGTCAGATTATCTGTCTATGTCTATTTAATCACAAAGTAGATTGACTATACATGACATATTTCCATTTTATATTTGGCAATATAAAAATGATGCTTACTAATGAATATTTGCGGTAATAAATGTAAAGATTCGTGTGATGAATCCAGTTCAAAACAAAAGCGCCGTTTGTTCGAACCCCCGACGTGATCGATCATCATCCACCTCTAGAACTAAAAATAATAATAAATAATAGGGTGCCAACGCCATTGTTCAAACATTGTTCGCGTGTCGACTATAGTCCTCTATACGTAAACGAATATAACCAGAGACATTAAATTGATATCAGTTATTAACTTGATGATATATGTACAATTTATTTATATAATTGTATGTGTTATAAGTTTTATAACACAAAAAGTACATAAAAGATGTGTCTTATTAGAATTTAAGCATCTTTTTGTAGATAATCATATATATATATATATATTATAAATTAGCTCATAAATATGACCGCAATATCTTGTTGCTGCTTCTGTAATAGGTTTCCAGCTCCGATGTCAGCTGTGACGAGAATATAAAGCATGCTTGATTCATTTCTACAAATTAACCGCAACGCTGTGCAGTTGTAGGTGAGATACAGATATTTGATTTACTGTACAATGGTTTTGGATTCGGTTCCCAATAGAAGAAATGTTTTATTTAAAGTATTTTCATTTACCCAGTCTGATATAACAATAACCGGGATATTTTGCACCCACTCTACACGTAATGGAGAATTTAATGTTCTCCGTGCAAAATGACTGATGGTTCCGCAACTCCACGCTATCTCTCTTAAAGAAAATACTATTTAAGTATTTTGTACATATAAATACGAGTACAGCTGTTTGAAGAGTTAAAAATAATACTATTTACGCCTTTCATATATTATATAAATATATCCATAGTTAAAAATACAAGAAAGGTATTGCTTTTTAATAACAATAATGCAGCGTTTCGACACTATAGTACCTAAAACGTCTAAATATACTTAACCTATGTTTTTGCTTCGTAAGTGCATAGAAAGTAGCAGCTGTGCTGAGATAAGTTTCGTAAGGCGGTTGCATTTTTCGCAATTCCTTTTTATTCGCCTCGTTATTCACGAGAGAATCGCTTCCAATCAGAGTTCTTTTAATTGGTAGAGACTTAACTTTGTAAACACAATCTGTTTTTCATCTCTATTTTCCACTAATACAGGTAATACGTAAACATTTAGTACCATTTTCTATATTTGTATATAAATATAGTTTGACCAGTATATTTAAAGCAGTAGTTAAAGTATATTGTTGAGGAATAGATTTTATTCCCGTCTCATTTCTAGAAAGAAACTCTAGCTGAAATTGGCAGATATAGCTTTAAATAATCCTTTACTGTGTGAGAAATTGATTTATTTCGGATTAGAGTAAGCAGCACTGATCGAATATTAGCGGCGCATATCGATCCGAACTACCGAACAAAGTGAGATGAAATTTTAATCGGGCGCGTTGTCTACCATCGCAGAAGTTGGCACCAGCGTTCACTTGTATTGTAAGGAGCAGATTCCGACGGCGAGGTATGGAACAGCGGCACTGTACCTACATAATATATATCAGCGTCGAAGCCTGAACCATCACAAGTGATTCCCCAAATTCTGAATTAATATCTAATGTATGTCAGAATTTTACTGGCATTAATTTTTGATTTTATGCTTGATGAGATGAAAGTTTGATGAGCACAATTAGAAAGCATATTTTTTGAAAAATTGTATTTGTATGTAACAAATTAATATTTAAATTATATTACGTGGATTAAATAAATATTATAATTTTAAATATTTAACAATTGAAAATAACAATTCATTACCAGTTTTGTAGTTATTTCTTTTTATTATATTTCCTACTTGTACTTATTTTATTAATATATCATGCTAACTGAAAAATATAAACGCCGAGATATTCTTTGATAAGTTATTAAGTTAGGAAGGTTGCTCGCCAAGAGTTCGATGTTACAGCACCAGCAACTGGCAATCTCGTTAAAATCTACGACGAAATCCCGCAATAGCGTTTTCCTGTCGTGCTTTATTATAAAGACATCATTTGAACTTTGAAAGTAAAATTTTGAAGTATATTTATATACCCTTTAGTACTTAAACAATTTGTACCTATGAAAGTTATTTAGTTGGGAGACTTTCGTTTCTTATATATTTTTTCGTAAATTTTTGTCCACATTTAAAAATATATCGTTAGGTATGTGATGTCACTAAACAGGATCTCCATCTCGCGAACACTACGAATAATGTCGTCCTTGGTGGTTGCTAATGGCCTTCGGGACCACTTAGATACGCAAATGAGCATTGAAAACACATCTTAATGTGAATAACTGCTCAAACATTTCTTATCATCGACTTATTTTTACATTTTTATTTTCGTCAATTTAAGGTCATTAAACTATTGCATTAAGAATATTGGCTTCCTTGTGCTAGAAAGAATATGTATAATATGTAAAAATATGAATATTATAACATATTATGTATTGTGTATCTACAAAAAACAAACATAGCTTAAAACCCTGTCCACCAACAACGAACTTAGTCCTTAGTTGATTGGCAGTTGTTAAATCGAGCTTTGTATTTTTAGGGGTATGTTGGATATACATTGAAATTATTAAAGTTTGCGCATAACAGACCTTCTCTGTGACCCATTTCATCTCTTGGGCTTTGCAATGTCTCATCTTCAGTCTAAATATGTCAAACTAAATCTGTATCAAAAACTTTTTAATTGTAATTGTATATAGCTTTAAACTCACGCTACCTACGCTCACCAGGAAGAGATATTATAGGTATTTAAAAAAAACACCTGCTTGAAAGACGCTTGTCCTTGAGACAATTACATTTGATTTCACGTCAAAAGTGTGTAGTTATTTCTGTCTACTAACAAAACAATCCGTGTCTGTTTCTGCTTCAGTCTCTGTAACAATAGAAGATGTGTAGGAGTTTAATATAAAAATAACCTTTTATTCTATGGTTTTCACTACTTGCAAATATATTAAACGTAAAATGCACAGCATATTATTATGCCATGCCATCATTGCACTTGATTTCAATATATGTATTATAACTTGTTTACGGCTACACCCTAATCTCTAAAACATTATTGATATATGACAAAAATAAAACTTCCTTCTATATTTTAAGAGGGTCTAGTCGACGTAAGACGTTGACGTAAAATTGCTGAATTGAAGCAAAAGTTTTGCTGTAATATTTTGTTCGGCGTCCTGTACGTCGCAAAGAAAATTTTTGATATTTAGCAAAACTACACGGGAATAAACGTATTACTTTCCTGGTTTTAAGTTTATGATACTTCTGTTATTTAAGTTGCAGATTATTCAAATGTAATATAAATTCAAATAGCTTTGAAATTTGTAGTAATTAAACTATATATTAGTTCAATGTACTCTTGTGTTGGTATTTCACATTCACTTTAGAACTAACTTCTAGGTTTCGAAAACAAATGCAAAATTTAGTTATTTAAAATATATAACATATTCAACCTTATTTGAATATGTTATATATTTAGTTAAAATATATAACATAATCAACCTTACCAACGGTTATAATTTTTGTTCCACTAACCGCTATTGCTGAATTGCATTCCTTCGTGTACCTCCTACAAATTCAGTAATAAATCTCATTATATAATATTTCGTACATACATATCTAAATACAATGAACAATTTTAAAGAAAAAATATTTAAAAAGTGCTATACTAATCTTTCCTTGCTAAATCCCATACTATGTAGAAAAGGCAACTTGTAACATCTTACTTTTCAACTAATCAATATAAAAGTATTAAACTACATGTCAATTTGGAAAATTCGCCTAACAGAATTTGTAATGCTTGTAAACTTGGGATGGCGTCAGGTGATTTTGCCGGAGCTGCGTACAACTAATTTGTATGTAACTCAGACTCGCGCCAATGCAGAGGGCGTATCCAAGTCGCTCAGCGCAATTTTTCAACGTTTCGATTTCGTGTTTGGGATGCCGATATGGCGACCGCAGTGCAGCCGCCACTTGCTCTCCCCGCACCTGCTCCCGCGCCGCGCCACCTACTGCAACTTTAATCCCGATCTGATATCGCACCAACGCGCTTCGACGCGACTCTATATTTCAATTAATTCGACCATCCATTCTCGACGCGACGCTCCACATCGCTTAGCTTACCCGCCGCTCCCTGTCAAACGAGCACTTGACGTGACGTCGCATAGATCGCATCGTTTGACATTATTCGCGTTTCGATTATATTCCACTACACTTTAAATTCATTTTGACGATTTCAGTTTGGGCAAAACAATTTTGTCTATTAAGAATTTTTTGATTTAAAATAGCAATAACTTGCTCCATTTATATTTATAAATATACAATAAATTGTTCAATTGAATCTGAAACCGTCCACCGTAACAGTTATAAATTCTTTCGCCTTATAAGACAGCTCTGTATAGAATTTATCGGTTCATTTCTTATTCTTATTGCGAACGAGCGTTAGGGCGGCGCACGTGTCCGCTCCGCTGCTGAATCAACTCAACCCGCCTGCCGCTGCCTGTACCGCAACTGAATGAACTTAATTTGATTTCTATTGTATTTAGCTCCTCCCACGTTCCCACGTAATGACCGAAAAGTGCGGTGTAAGATGTCGCAAATTGACAAATTGACAAATTGTTAAATAAATTTCCATCTTATTTCAAGGATCATATTGATAATTATTAATAGAACACTGATTGGTTTCTGAATGTATATTTTTGCAATTATAACTTCAATAAATTATTACTTTTAATAAATACATTAAACTATAAGTTTATATTAAAATGGCGGTCTAACCTGGCTTTGAGATACATACACATAAATCATTCATATTATTTAATAAAACGTTTGAAAAAATGTTTTATTAAATTATATTGTAAAAAGTATTATAATATAGGTTTTAACCTACTTACTTGTTTTTATTTTGAATCTAAGTCTATAACGCATTAATAGAGGTTGGCACTTAATAAAAGAGCTTTTCGAAGACTGAGGCCATAGTGGCGCAGTGAGACAATGTGTGACTGTAATCAAAATTTGTTTTGGGGTCGGCTCCCACTCGGGGAAATGGTTATATTTAAATTATTTTCATTCCTCCGCTCTATAAGGAGACAAAGCACGGCGTTGACACGGTACGACTTCGGGCGGAAATTGGAGAACGGAGTGTATTGACACTAGCTTCTATTCAGGTAAAACTATGAAGCTGAAAAAAAAGCAAAATATTAACTCCATCAATTTGTAACCAATTGTTTAAGGTTTTTTTAAAAAACTTACTGAATCAGTAACTTTTTAACATTCTTTGTTATGAGTACCAAATCTAGATAAGAAAAAAGTAGCTACTACTTATCGAAATTTATTACTATGTTTACAAAAATGTTAGACTTTTTGAGAGCTGACAAAGGGAACTGCTTTTCATTTGTTTTTAATTGTGGCGATTCGTATTAGCTCATCATGATTATAGAATAAAAGGAAATTATCATAGGAATCACATTAATGTAAATACTATACTTATAAACAAGAAGGTTATTAACAATGGTTATTTCACCTTTATATATTAATATTTACGACTAATATAAACAACTAATAATAAATATCAATTTGCTAAAGAAATTAAATTACGTTTTTATGTCTCAAGGAAACGCATATGTAAAGTGTAATTTATTATTCATATATATGGTAATATTTAATACAAATTGTTTAAGGTCAATGTATGGGGTACGCTAAAAGTAATAAATAGTGCCACTAAATTGCCAAAGCGACAAAGTTCTAAAATTCGATGGGATAAAGTTAACATAAAGTGGTAGTGTTTGCAAAAACCACAACCAACTTTGCACAGGGATGCTACATTGTGGAGACAACTGGCACCGCGGAGGCGCAAAGTAATTAGATAGCTTTTGTACCGTTCACTTGTTCAGCGCTTTTCCAATGAACGGTCGCTCGTTCTCGTGTTTAATTGCAGTTCAAACCGTAACGGACAACGGGCCGTTTTTGCCCAACCCCAATGAGACGAGCCGCGTATCCTTTAATGATCCACCACCCTGCCGCCGCCCCGAATAAACCTTCTGTTTATTAGACCCTCTTCTTTTATTAGATGTGTGCAAACTGTCACTCAGTCATCTTCTAAGTGTGTGTGGCATGTTTGAAATCTTTCACGACGCCATTTCATTCGTACTGATATCTTAGTCTATATTCGATAAATGAGCCATAAATACAGCTCGCATACCAGTTCTGAACGTGTTTTGCACTGCATAAAAATAATTTACAAGCTTTGAAATGTAATTTTAAGTTAGTATTATTAATATTCTGAGATAAAATATTGTACATGTTCACAAATAATAAACATTATAAATGTTTCAATACTTAAAATATCTTGGTAATTTATCGTAATCCTCAGTAAGGAAAGAAATAAGAAACAAGAGCAAAGCTTTAAATATTTACATATTCAAAACTTTTGACATAACAAAATTACTCTTACAGATTCTGATAAAAGAAATATCAAATATTTTTTAATTTCTCCGATTTAGTCCTAAGCCTTCTTGATGTGCAAAGTAAAGGTGAACAAATCAAGCAATATTGTATTATGCCTTGTTATTTTTAATTATATAATAATTCATATCGAGGATCCATTGTGCGCGCTAATTCAGCACTCCATGGTACGTAAACAAAACTTCGCTCCTCCAATCTATCTCGGTTACGCCCGCATTCGGCACCGCGTGAATTATTCACGCTCTCGGAACGAGTTGCCCGGATCGGATGCCGCATGTAATTCCACATTTTCGCACCGACAGCCTTCCGAGCACGCATTTAAGTTTTTGCTCGCGACCCCGACCTATTCACAGTTAATTTTCCGAATTCAATTTTACAACCCATTCACTTAGGGAATGTTACGCAAATGTTTAATTAGACTTTGCAACCAGTAGCCTTTATAATAATTATAAGAGTTTTTTTTTTATTTTATTCATTAATGCTTTTCTCTATTTTTGTAAAAGTAAATTGTTTTACTGTACTTTATTATTTAACTGTAGCTAATGATTTGGCAAACTAATGTAATCTATCACAAGCTGCCATAATATCTAATGACGACAAGACTAACAAACAATTCCATATCCTGAATAAAATTAATCTATAATTTTTGGTTAATATAATCTTTTAATAGCCATATATCATAGTTTATTTTGCTAGCACTAGATAATTCGCCTATAATAATATTTCAACGTTGTGAAAGTAATTAATTAGACCATGTAGTTTATTTACCGAGTTGGCCAATAAGCTGACTTATAGAGTGGGAGGTAAAAGCTCAACTTTAGTACGCCCGTAACGTCATGCAATAACCATTTGTCATCATCTCCATATTTGCCATTACTCCCAAGTATTACGGTAAAGTGTAATTATTTATAGTCATATAATAAATGTTCAAAATCGAAATTTTGGTACTAAATTTAGATAACTATACGTGTTTTATTAATCGTCAGTATTTTATTTTCATTACAATATCTGAACATAAATATGAAAATGTTTTAACATATAAACATAAAAGGTTTTAATTATATTATTTTATGAACAAACTTTGTTGCACTTAGAAGCTTTCAGTGGAGGTGTCAAACATTACTTGCCTCAGTATTTTCTTGCTTGTCATTGTCGGCGCGCGCTCCCGTCGCATTTATATTTTTATACTAAAAAATAGATCGTGACGCAGTGAAATTCTTATAAAAGAGAACGCGAAGGCGTCAATCAAATATTTTTCCAAGGTAACTCGTTCGAAGTCCCAAAACAAAGAGGTGCAGTTTCGAAACAATCAAATTAATTTTCCTCGTTGTTGTTTAATTAGCGCCGACTCTTGGATGGCTGGGTGGGTGCCGGGCGGCCGGGCGGCCGGTGTTTATCATCGGAAACAATCGCAACCATCCGAGCCCCGCGCCCCGCGCCTCACACCGCTTTCGCGAAAACCTATTATTGTACAAGTCAAGACTTTACACCACAATGATTTTAATGCGTCACTCTTTGTATCTTTGTTATTATTTAAAGACATTTATCACACATAGAAATTAAAAAGATCACCAAAATTTATTATCGTTTTTCTTGTTACAGGTAATAGCATCAAACGGTAAACGTACCCGTAATGTAATTATTAATTTTACAAGAAGGTAAGTGAAAGTAAATGAATTTTAAATTAGAGAATCTAAAGCGTATTAGTGTACAAAAAAATATGAAACAGTACACTTTGTGTGAAGCCTTATACAGTTAATCTGAAGCCGTATCTAATTAAATTGTAGCTGTAGGTGCCCCGGTATCGTCCATTCCTTGTCCAGCGGCTTACCTGTACGGACTTTACTAGTTATTCACCAGTCATACGTAATTATATTTTTAAAAATGTGTTAATTCTCCATTTTCCCTTGGAATTCTCATTCAGGTGAGACATTTAACTATTTGCACATTTTCCACAGTAAAATTAATGTAACATTTTGTATAAAACGTATCACACGTACTCGCTAATGCAATTAGGCTAATTAAATTTTCTAAAAGGATTGTTAAATTATATTGCGTTTTTTGCTTTAGAATCAAATTACTTTTTAATTTTGTTTTCGTTGATAACATTTGACACTCGCTATGTTTTTGGTAAAATAACATTTTTAGTATATTGTGACATCTTATATAATTATTCATTGTGCAGTTATAAAATTAAAGTAAACTGAGTGTTAAATCATTTATTTTTGTAAAAAATTGATTTGTTAATACTGGACATGGTAATTTACACATGACCGCATTCTGTCCCTATGTAGAAACCCTGTTCGCCCGCTACTAATTCTCTACGACGCTTGTAAGTGCTCACCCTTATATTAAGGGGAAATAACATTTCTCCCTAGACGATAATTGCGTTTCTTCATTTTCATTACTCATATCGTGCACTATATAAAGTATTATAGTCATATCCCTATTCTTATTCTGTTCTATTCTGTACTATATGAGGGGATTGACATGTCCCCCGACTACGTTCGATACGACCTGCACCTTTGACCTTAAGATGTCATAATTTCTGAACCCATTCGACTATTTAATACTTATACGACATTGGACTTGTGACTTAAAAAAAAGTAAAATCATTATCAACTACATATTATTATAAAATTATGGTAGACAAATACGAATTTCAAAATTATTTGCCGTTGACATAATGTAGAGCATTTCTATAGTAAGTTTTTACGTTTTCATTTTATTAAATGTCTGATACAAATCAAAAACTAAAAACTATTTAAGAATTCATACTTATATTATTAAGTTGTAACATAGTGTTTATATATGGAAACATATTACTTATTTAAAAAGTAAAAATAACTTATGAATTAAACGATTTAACGTAGAATGGCAACGATTTAAATATATTTATATAAAAATAAAGTCCATATTATTGATAAAATCAAAATTGCATTTCAATCATAAATCTATATTTATCGATGTTACACGCTCCTCAGTTGTGCAGCAAAATATAGAGCTTGCTATTCGATATGACGCTTTATCACGTCAATTTTGCATAATGTATAAAATATATCTTACTGTAGCGCGAGCGTATAAAGTAACTTAACATATTGCTAGTTTATTTCGTCGGCGGACTAAACGGCTCGGCTTGGAGGCTCATATTTGTAACACGGCGGGTTATTAATAGCCGCGATAGCAGGTAGCCCGCGGCATAACACGATATTTGGGAAATCCGGATTTGCATAGGATAATGGGGAAGCGTTGTGGAGCAGTTCACAGTGTGCACTTGGCTCGCAGACTGTACCACGGCATATTTATACGCTCGCCTAATCTTTGAAAATAATAATCACTGGCGACATAATAAATGTATAATTTAAATTAATATTAAATAAAAATACAATTAGCGGAGAAATATTAATTATGATTGTGATTGAAAATTAGTATAGCTTTTTATTGTCTATGATTTCCTTTAGCAAAAAAAAACCTATTTATACTATAATAATTTGGATTAATAAGGCACTCATTGCAAAACAACAAAAGTAAGGTCTCTATGTTTTATTTTCCAATCATATAAGATGTTGGGTGTTGGGTAACGGTATACTTTTTTTTTAGTGGTATACACGCAATTTATTACATATATTAATATAAAAACATTGTTCTAGAACGTGGGCCTAGAACTTAAATATTTTAAACCAAATAGTCACACACGTGCCAATAAACAGGTACTAAGATTGGAATTCGTCACTTGTGATAACGTAATAAATATTTACTGGAACATTCTATTTAAATAATTGAATATATTAACATAAGTAAAATGTTTAAATCACACAATATATATTTTATTAATATCATCTATTCTTGCATATAAATACGCTACTAAAGTGTAGAGAAAACTGGAAGATTGAAGAAGAACGTCAATTCAGTGAAAGTGGAAATCTTATTAAAAAAAAAGAAAAATATGCAATTGTCGCTAGACAATAAATACATAATAAAATAAAATTATAAAACCTAGTCCAAAAATGATAAAAGTTAGTATCAGGTGGGTGTAAAAAGGGTACGAGGGGTAGAGTGCGCGGGGCCGCGGGGGCGTCGCGTGCCTGATGTATGCGCCGCCGCCGCGTCGCCAGACCCGCCGGCGCCGCGACGCCGTCCCACAATGCAGATATCGTGCAATGCTACCGCAACCCTAGCGCTTTCACCGTTTACGTCCACGCGAATCTAGATCCCTATCGTGTTGCTTGCCAAAAACACTATTTTATAGCTCCAGGAAATCGTTACTCAAGACGGGAATGCGTCCGTAACCATTTCAACCATGTCTATGCGTGATATTGTTCGTTATTTTTTATTACTGTAACCTAACCATTGGCCTGGTAGAATTCTTTTATTATAGAATCCAATCAAACCGTATATTTTACAAGAAGTGTTTAATCATCGTCAAAGCTATACACTTCCGAGTTGGGCTTTGATTGATGCGTAGCGTAATGACGCGAGAAACTATTTCCTTCACATTTCCTCTACTCAATAAAATATCAAATATGCTTATTTATATCTTCGTGTCACTTTATTTGGGGCTTTGTCAATACGGCCCTAGCATCGACTAAACTTGAAAGACCGTCATTTGTCAAGATTATGAATGTTTGGGGATTGAGATATGAAAAGCGGTTATTGTTTAGAATATTTTTCCTTTTTATGATAATATGGTAATTTTATACTACTTTCTATCTAGAATATTATACACTGATTTAATTTCATGTTAGCTTAGGTTACTTTATAGGTATTTACATCAAATCTTCAAAATTAATATTAAAACATTGCGGAAACTTAATAACTAATGAAATAGAAATAATGATTCAGTATTCGTGCAATTAATACTTTAAAATTTTAAAAATACAAGGTCTATTGCATTAACACAAATCTAGTACAATTTTGTCCGTCTCAATTTAGTTTGTAGAAATACAAAATGTACATTGCCTTAAATGCTCTTTTATTCGCATGTGTCTAATCAATAAGTCTAAATTGCGAATAATAGCGGTAATAGACCATGAGAGCAAACATTTTGGCCCTATTAATCTGGCAGCCTTGTGCTATATCGAGACGCTGGAGGCGGCACATTTATTTTATGTGCCGGCAATGTTACATACGCCATAAAAGTCGTTAGGACGGCGTACCGTCTCGCCAGCGTCTTGGCCGCTGTAATTACGGGCGCCTATACGATCTCTATACTTATAGCGCCCGGCACCGCGTGCGATCTGCCTAGCGCCCCTCACCTTACTTCACGTTGGGCCCCCATTTTAACTCGACATTAAGCAATAACACTCTCACACCTTCCAATGTACTCTTCGTACGTAACGCCCTTTATTGGGTACTATAAATTTAAGACACGTCTCACTTACAAACAAAATTGCCTATATTTTAATGTGCCGATAAACTACTGAATTTTTTTTTAAATATGCAAACTTAAATTTGTAAATTATTGCGCATGTAGAGTTTCCAAAACCTTAGTCATTTTCTTGTGTTGTTGGAGTAGTAACTTTAACTTGTCTGAAATAGGAAGTTAGTCGAAGACGATATAAACTTACCATTTGTTGTTGTCTAGCAAGTATACACTACCGTTACTATTTTCATTGTTATGTACATTACAATCCAAAAGTATTCATCGGTTGGGAGAGCACAAACGAAAGTAGAATATAAAGAAGCTGCTGCCTACCGTCGTAAATCAGGGCGTTAATAACTTGCCTGTGTAAAGAAAATTGATTTATGCGAGCATACGAAGTTCTCGGGTTTTAGTGAGTCGGATACGATGGTGGCGTGAAAAACAACTCAACGTTAGTTGCAATATAAACATTAAGTTTATTTACAAAAAGAGTACAATAATTATTTTCAAACGAAAGTCATTCAAAAACCTTTTTTATAATAATATAATTTTTTTTTTTATAAATAGGTACTTGAGATTCAGTTTGATTTAGTCTCAGAGAGACTGCAAAAATTAGATGGCACATGTATAGCTCACTTGGAAGTGATGTTACCTCTGGGGTCAGATGCGAGGTTCAGATGGAAATTTATCACGCCCGCCGGAGCTGAGACTACAAGTTCGCGCATTAAACGACTCCGGGACATTAGCCGTTTGCAAGATGCCGCCCGAGATCATAATTAAGTGCCGCCCAATTTATCGGTCCGACCCGCACCCGAAAACTCCCCTTAAACTTCCCTTATCGTTACCTACTAAAAGCTCTTTATTTCGTAGTTAGTCCGCCTCGCAATTATCGCCTTCTATCTTTGACTATACAGCACAATAGATCCAAAACAGGCACCTGGCGTAATGGTAGAGACATGCTACTGACATTTATATGAATCATATTTATTGAAATTAGGACCCTTTAAACATCTCAACACTCATAACGTACTTTGTCAGTAAAATTACCGACCAATATACGCAGTAGGTATACTAAGAGCCGTTGCGAAGTGACCCAGAAATCTTTAGTGAGGTAGATGCTATTGTTGTTTGTTACTATAATAGATAACCAGTATGAGACTAAAAAATATTATTTAATGGGTCACAGTTGAATAATAGAATGAGTGTGTCACTCAAGTGAATGACTGAAGTGAGCTAGTGAATCGAAGTGTGTCAAGCGAGCCATGCTGTAACAGTACTTGTATGCTTAGACTAATTACTGCAGCAATTTCCAGCGGTTACACTATTTACGTGGTTACCTGCTCTCTATTATTGGCCTGCCTTGCCTCGTTTTAGTGTAATCATCGCATTATACCAGTTCCATCCACTACGTACTTTTTTAAAAGCTATGTCATGTGTCAAAGTTGATCTTGCTGATGAAATGTTTAATATAAATAATTATGTAGGTATATTCCGAGCAGCCTGTACTTTTATATGTATAATTTATTTCTAGTTTAAATACCTTTATAACATTACGTTTAATTTAGTATTTCTATTGTATATAGTTATAATATATTGTATATTTCTATTGTATATAGTTATTAGTATTTCTATTGTAAATAGTCCACCGTATCAAAATGCACACTACGCGATGTTTTTTCCTGTTCGGCGATACGTAAAACAGGCAATTTACGCCAGCCTATAAGTAACAAGATTCATTAAGGCAGTTACAAAGTAGCACGGGCGTTCTTAAAGCGAATGGCCCTCAAGCTTACAGCGTTCATAATGGCCGTACGAGCCGGTCGAGGCGCCGCGCGCAATTTAATGAAACACCTGGAGAGGTCGTGCCTGCTTCCGTTGCATTAATCTCGCTGCTCGTACCCCGCGGCAGCCGTCTACTGCAACTTTTTACCAGTCAGACTGATCTGATGTTCGTAATCGTCATTAATAAAATTATTGAAAAATATTTACAAATCTAACGATAAAATTCACAAAATATATTAATTAATAATTCGGTTAATGACTGATATAAAAACAGTAGAAGGTATATTGCAAATATTTGGAATAAATAATAAAATATACCTTTTATTAAAGCAGTATAAGTTACGAATACAACGGCTGACCGACCGTTCACTGTCGGCAACGACAAAAGTGACCAAGATAACTCCGCGCACGAATGCATATTTTAACGTTGAGCTACACAACACCACAATGTAAACTTGCTTGGAAGTAAAGCGATGTGGATAATTCTTTATTTAAGACCTCTTCTACATGCTTTTTCCCCTTTTATTAGAATTGTGTGCGATTCGCGTACGGAGCCTTTTACTATTCGTAGGGAATTAACATTCTGCCGTTTTTATACAATTCGAATGTAGTTCTAGACGCCGCCCAAAGCTGAAAATAAAAAGTAACGCGAGCGTGAGGCGTAAATAGGCGCCCCTCTCGCGTGACGGCTCATTAGCCACTCCCTTGCGCCTCTATAAATCATTTTAAATTCAAATTCTACTTACTTTGAGAATTGACTTTGCTTACCTAATTCCTTTTCCCCGCGAAATTTTGCAAATTTCATTTTACCATTATTTATTATGATTATTATTTAAAAAAAAAACCACTCCTTCTAAACGTTGACTTACTTAATATACTTTTTTTCTGTCAAAGATCAAGAAATTAAACAAAGAGATTAAACAATTACAACCGCGTACATTGCATATTAGCTATTCCAAATGAATGTTACAGCTATGTAAGCGCCTTAAATATATGTTCTCACAAATTTCAAAGAGTTATCAAGTAGAGAAAATGTTATAGCGGACTGGGCACGTGGCCACGTGCCACGGATACCGACACACACTAGAACACTACGTGCAGGATACCTATACACAGGTACAAAAGTTGGCACCTTCCATACATCGCTTCTATTCCCGTCCCTGTTCGACATCATGAACAATTTTGGCACCCACTTTCGTGCGTACAAGTGGGCTTTAGAATCTAGCCGTGAGCGTGTCATTCATCTAATCGTTAGTTCATTGTTTTCCTCGTGTGCCGATTTGCACTGGCGCGTGGCGGGTCAGCCAATTGGAGGCTAGCTGAGTCTGTCGATGCGCGTACGGCCGATCATGCATTGCCGACGGCTTGTCGCCAATCTATCAATTGTTAATGATCAATTGAAAACCACGTTTTACTGAGCCACCTACCTTGCTATACATATAGTACTGCTTTCATATTTTCGAGTTAACATATTATCTAGATACTATTATTATGACATTCATAAAAACTTAAAACTCATAATGTGCGTGTAATATGTGCCTTTGGAAATGATTCAAGGGGAGATAATTGTTTTTAGCAAATTCAAATAATAATTTACTACATACAGATGCTATGCAGAAAGCGTAGTCGACGATGCAACGTAGGACACGGACGTTAGCACGGCAGCAATAACGAAGGTGCCGGCGCGTGCCGACTGCCCGACTGCAACGACTGCATTGCACTACACAGCTCTCGAGGGCCGTTCGTTATACGCGTTACAGCTTTAAAGAGCACTCGGCCGCTTTACTCAACTTCACGAGACAAAACGCCTCCGTTCATTTTTCATTGATGTCATTTTTTCACAGCGGTAAACACTTTCAGGAGCTTGCTCTAATCCTTTCCGGCAAGTGAAGTTTATTATATTTTAGGTACTTTTGTATATCGTAAAGATTACTTCTTTAAAGCGACTACTTTTATCTAAATATATCAGTTATTTTTGCTTTGAATTTTTTTATATGGCCTTTATGTGATAGACTCTCATTTTGGTACAATATTGGAAATGGTACGATGTAGATGACACTTATATAACCCCTTGTATTGCAAGAAAGTATTGTACCATAAAGGATACGGCAAGGGAGGCATTCTCGTTTCTAGCTTCTACTATCACAAAAATGTTATTAGTTTTGGATGGTTATTGTCCACCCTGCGACCGCTAACCCTTCGCTTCCACCCCAACCACTACCTTTTGGCCATTCAAAAGCTTACCCTATATAACCAATTTAATTCTTAAAATAGCAAATACTCACATCTCTTATTACAAGCGCTTCACACTGTTATTTTCTTCAGATATCTCAAAAAAATTAAACATTGCTGAAACCCTAACACGTAAATACTGATAGTCTTTCTATGAAAACAATTTTCAACGTTTATTTTCTATTATTAATAATTTTAAGTATGAGTATAAAAAAATTAAATATCTTTATATTTTAGTGAAATTCATATCGGTAGGTACAGGATATAAAACATTGTAGTTACTATGAGGTGAGTGAAGCTATCAGTTTGAGACGATCGGCTATACGTCACTGCGAGCATCTGTCTCGTTAAACAAGGTGTTCGCTTCTAAAAATCTAACAACAATTAGTTAATGCCGTAATTTTTTTAAATAAAATTATAAAAAACATTAATAATGAATATTAACATTGATTTATTAATTCGTTTAATCTGTCCTAAAGAAAGTACAAACCAAGTAACGACACACTTTGTTATATTGCAGTTACAACATTAACTTAGGAAACATATAAATAAAAAGTTTAAGTACTTAAAATATCTAAAAATTATTCTATAAATACAATAGAACTTCTTCCATCCTTGTAATGCATGTTTCCTAAACATTGGCCGTAAAGCACTAATTGTCGAATCTGGCCATACTAATAAATATTGGTTTAATAGAGCAACCCAAGTTAAGTTATCTTAGTTAAGATAGGAACGTGATCACCCATTCAAGTTTCACAAATGGCTTGCTAGGAAGTAAACTCGGTTAAACTCGGTTAAGTAGACGGCAGAACGTAACAGGAAATAATAACTTTATACCTAGATAACTGCGAGAGGACCGTCCAAACTAACATTATGCCTGCCAGTTACAAGTTAATCTAAATGCAGCCGACTGCTTGCGCTAGCTAGTTTTAGCACGCATCGCCAAAGTTTAATAACTGAGAAAATTTGGTACCGCATTAGATTCAACTGTTGAGCATAGATTCATTTGCTGTTGTGAGTTTATGCCAGCAGTTGTTAATTAATTATTAAAAAACATAATAAGTTTATTTTGTATACTGTTTACCCTTTGTATTAAATAAAGGACAACCATACCTCTCTTTTATAATATTGTGTTCTAAGAAAGAACTACTCTATGAAAATAATTTTTGGATTGTAAATAATGTTTTACATCGCGCATATTAATTATATGTATACAGCGTCTGACGGTATACACGATGGTTGTGGGGTTCCATTCCTACTCGGGGCAATGATTATATTTAATTTATTTTCGTTTGTACACTCAGGTGGTGACAAAACAGAGCGCTTCGTTGTGTTCTGCTACTTAACACACAATGTCTGGGATAAAAACGGAAAGTCCTGAATTGAATATTTTGGCACTAGGTTTTCGTCTGCCACACTTCTATGCGGGAAAAAGCTTAAAGCCAGTCGTAGTCATTGATAATATCACTAATTTATTTTGATCAAACCTCGTCAATCTCGTAAAAGGACAAGAGGATTTTATTATATTACGTAATATATTTTATTACGAGTGATTTTATTCATAAGATGTATATGATTGATGTATTGAAATTGTATGTTTACTAATCTATATTCTTGCTAAATTTAATTAAACTTTGTTTATAATTTTTCAAACACAATATATTTTCGAAATTTCAACGTCGCCAATTTATAAGACTTAAATAGATTATATCGTATTATGGAATTTATCAGTTACTCAAGTTTCCAACTAAATTACTTTGGTATTCAGTAAAAGTTTGTTTGTTTAAATATTTTCCTTTAAACTGGCGATAAGGTCTTTTTCCGCTATTTTTTCACTGAATAAAATATGGCGCGGGGCTCGGCGTTTAGAGATAAAACGTCGACGAAGCTCTTCCTGTCACGTCGTGCGACAGTTAATTACGCGAGTTTAAATAAATCATCATAGGCGAATGCAGTGGATGGTTTCGATTTTACATATTTAGAGTTACATTTTATTTCATTGTTTACATAAGTTACACGCTAAAAGGCGCTAACGCAATTGGACACTTTATTTATACTAACTACACAATAAACATAAATCACTTCATAGCGAAGTTACCAATATTTAATCTGGAATAATATTATATAATATTTATTATTATTTTTAATATTTCAGGGTCGGTGTAACCGTGAGAAACCGCCGTGCAAGTATTTCCACCCCCCGCAGCATCTTAAAGATCAACTTCTCATCAACGGTAGAAATCACCTAGCACTAAAGAACGCCTTAATGCAGCAAATGGGATTGACGCCGGGTCAGGTGCTACCTGGCCAAGTACCCACTGTGGTGAGCTAATCTTATTATGTATTATTTAATTTCGAAACAATGCTTTGAGCGATCGGCCTTCAATACGTTCCTAGGTAGGCACTTGATGCACGCAAATGCGGCTTTAAATGATACTTGCTATAACGTAAGGTTTAAGCATAAAATTAATAAGATATGTGTAGTTAAATTTAATATAGTTTAAATTGTGCTTGAAATGTTTAGATTTTTCGGACGTATTTCTTTTAATAAATAAATAAATTTGGTATTATAAATTTAATCGAGGCTGTAAACATACATATTATATTGCTTCAATGTTTTTAGATAACCATTAAATATTCCCATTATTAGAATTTATTTCATAACATAATAACCAACAATAAATACGGGCAGGTACAATTTAAACTGATATCCCCAAAGGCCAATCGCTCATCACCGCTTAAGCATGTTTGTATTGTATATATTTTTTGATTCTAAGTGGCATGTTTATTCAACAAGTTTACTCACATCTTTGTCAATGGGTACAAGCGGTAATGCGATCAAATCACTTTTCACACTATTGCTAACATTACTGCCTGAACTCCTCGGAGTCCCTCCTCGCACCGAAGCCTCTTATATTCTCCTTCAGGAGCTTCTAGTTTTTAATAATGTACAACGGCTGCGCTTATGTAGAGTTGTATGAAATAGTGCGCGGAGCGACGTCAAGGGGCAAAGGACAGATTGTCCCTCGCACGATGAGTAGCGTGTTTGTGTGGTTTTGTGTTGAGGTGGGCGGCGTGAGCGGAGCGGGAGCGGCTGCGAGCCACCTCGCTGCGCTGGATCCGATCAGTCTGGCCCTGCTCGCTCCGCAGGTAACCATCGCCGACTCTTTGCCGCTGCCGGCCTCTCTCACCACTTGCCTAGTCTTCCTTAATTCCTTCCTTTACTACCCTTTTATTCCGCAGAATTATCCAGATAAGCGTTAGACTGTAACAGTTGGTGCTTAGAAATTGTAACACGGCACACACCTTTTTAAATCTGTTCCTATCCTTGGCCGGTGGAGGTACTTTTAACCGGACAGACAGTATGCTTTTTACTTTCTATTTTGAATAAGTGTAATGACGCATGATAAGGCTTTAATTTGCTGACGTTTTTAAAACTAACTGGAAAAGTAGGTGCAAATTAAGCTCTCTTTTTTAATTGCTTGCAAAAAAAGTATAGCTTGTTAAAATTTTTGTTATAATTTTATTTGAATTGTAACATAAAGGAAAAGTGTAACATTAAATGATAACTAATATATTGTGTTCTCTTAGGCCACATCTCCGTACTTATCGGGGGTGCCAGGCGTGGGTTCGACATATGCCCAATATTATACGCCACAATTGGTGCCGGCAATGCTGGGTCACGACCCAGCAGCTGCGGCGGCGTCGCCTTTAGGTGTCATGCAGCAACCCGTTTTGCAGCAGAAGCTGCCACGCACTGATCGACTTGAGGTAAGGACATTACGTTACCCATTATGAATAACTTATTGTCCCCTTTTCCGAGTAGCGCTTCCTAATGTTGCAATTTTCTGGAGACCGACACAATCCTCCATCATATATAATTGCATTAAAGCCATTAAAAATAAAATACAAATGAATCGTGCTCATTAATGGTATTGCATTTGCAACACTTTTATTGTAGTACTGTAATGCAGTGTCGATCTCCTCTGCAAAGTAAAGGTGATGCAGCCTGTACCTGTCCCGTGTATATGTGGCGCGTGGGCGCACTGGCTCAAAACGTCTGCGCGTGCGCTTTGCGAGCATCACTCGCTTTACTCTCGGCCCGGTGAAGGGCCTACACTGTTGGCGCAATATCGGCAATGTTGCCACGCTTATTAATAATATAAAATTTCTTCTGAAATTGTACACTGCAGTCTTGAAATAACATGTATTATAATATATAGGATGTCATATTTTATATGAAGAAGCTGCCGCCTCTTTGCCTTTATTTGTACGAATATAATAAATTTGTGCCTACAATGTGGTTTCAATACGATATACATATTTCTCATTAATGAACCTTATATATATATATATATATATAAAGTTAGATATTGATAAATTTAATAGAAAATGCGACGGATGCGTTATCTATCAATAGCTCAAAGTCATAAAGTATTTGAATAAATCTTAAGCGGCGTCGGGTGAAATATTTTTTATAAATTTTGTGTCAAAATTTAGTTTTTTAAATTAATAACATTATTTTTCAAATCAAACTAATAAAATGACGACTATTTCGTGATGAATTTAGAAAGTTACTTAATTACATTGTCATGTACCACACGTGACAAGTAGGCGCGAGAGATAACAATAGATACTTGTCCGGTGCCGGTTAGTCGAAAAGTAATGGCTAGAGAGGCGCGTACGCCGACTAGAGCGCGAGCGGCGACATGGCTGGTGTGTGGTGGTGCAGGTGTGCCGGGAGTTCCAGCGCGGCGCGTGCAAGCGCGCCGAGTCCGAGTGTCGCTTCGCACACCCGCCGCCGCCTGTGGCCGCGCACGACGACGGCTGTGTCACGGTGTGCATGGACGCCGTCAAGGGCCGCTGCGTCCGCGACCCCTGCCGCTATTTCCACCCTCCCCTGCACCTGCAGGCGCACCTTAAGGCGCAGGCGCGCGGCGCGGTACGCCACCAGGCTGCACGCTCTCGCCTCGCTCGCTCGCGCTCGCTTCTCTTCTTCCGCTTGGTCTCGCTCGCCGCGACGCCGCTTCTGTTCGCAGAGCTTGTTCTGTTCAGTTCGCCGCGGTGCCAATCTGCGTCACGCTTCCGTCGCACTCACGCTTCACTTTTAATTTTTTTATCTATCGCATAATATCACCTTATGCAGAGCTTTAGGTGTAATCTGTGCATCTATTACATCGTTATTGTTTCTGTCCCGTCCTGCGACGCTTCGCTTCACGTAGACGGCCGCCGCAGCGCAGCAGCCGGCAGCGAGTGCGACTTCGGAGCCGGGCAAGAAACGTCCGGCGCCCGCCGAACTCGAGCCGCCACCGGTACAGCCGCCAGCTTTGCACGCTTCTCCTCCCTCACCCGCTCCCGCCCGCACGCTCCCTGCGGCCCCTCCCGGGCGACGCGGTGCGGACAGGCCGCCCCCGCCTGCCCGCGCCCCGCCGCCCCCGTACCCTTCGCCCTCGAACCCAGTGAACCCCGCTCAACCGTCTCGTTTCTCTTTGCAGATGGACATGAAAAGCGTCGGTTCCTTCTATTACGATAACTTCGTAAGTATCTCAAGCCACTACGGACCAAGAGGATCAGAGTCCCAATTCTGCGCGCCGATTTAGCGAACTAATGCGAACACTTTCCACTCGCAGGCCTTTCCCGGAGTGGTGCCGTACAAACGACCCGCCGCGGACAAAGCTGGAGTCCCCGTGTATCAGCCGGCGACTACGTATCAGCAACTGATGCAGCTGCAGCAGCCGTTCGTGCCTGTGTCATGTGAGTACCCCGCGCCCGCCTCGTCCGCCCCGCCGGCCGCGGTGTCCGTGGCGTCGGCGGTGTCCGGCGCGGCGGTCGCGTCCGCGCCGGCGCCGCCGCAGCAGCCCGCGCCGCCGCAGCCGCCGCAGCCCGCGTCACCCTCGATGGCCGCCTCGGACCTCGCTGCGCCCGACCCGGCCGCCGTAGCCAAGGAGGTGGCGCACAAGAACTACGCGGCCGCGCTGGCGCTGGCGGCGCAGCAGTCGGCCATGGCGCACGCAGCTGCCGCCTACACGCAGCAGGCATTCAAGGCGCGCGCCGCCATGCCGGGCCTGATGCGCGCGCCGCTCATGATGCGGCCGGGATGGCCCGCGCCGCCCGTGCCCATGCCCGCCTTCTACCAGCAGCCGTACATGTACGCGATGCCACCGCCGACGCCGCCGGCGGCCGCGGCGGCTGCCGCTGCCGCTGCGGCCGCTGTCAATCCCTACAAAAAAATGAAGACGACTTAGGTCGGCGCTCTCGCGGGGGCGAGGCGCGAGGGGCGGGCGGCCGCGGCCGGAGGGGCGCGGGGCGCGGGGTCTCCTCGTAGAGACTCGTACGTGTGTCGAGTGTGGCCCCGGCCTGTCGGGGCGTTAGCGCTAGGCGTGTTGTCACATTTGTATTGTATTATTGTAAGGACGAAGCGAACGGTCTCCGTATCGCGGAAGTCTAGGTAGTTTTATGCTATTATCTATTCTATTATGTATCTACTCACTTACCGTTTTTATCTTATGCGTGTATATTTCTCGTATCTACGACCCCGGTAATAATAACGCTTGAAATGCATGACTGTACGTTTTTTATTACCTCTTGTCTCTTGTCGATCGTCGTCTCGTGAGTATCGTCGTACTGAGAGTTGAGCGCTTGGTCCGTCGATCCCGTCTCCCGCTACGTACACGCTTGTTCTCGGAGGAGCTCCGCACGGGTGCGCTTTGGCCATTGTTTCGAGTGTCGACAGTACCTAGAGACTACGGCTTGCGACAGCGAGCCCGCACCTAACACAGCCGCCTTCTAATTTTCGCATGGATAGAACCCACCACCCCCTATATACATTTGGCTCATCAGGTATTATACTCATTATTCTAGTGCTCCAGTGTGTGCTAAGTGTGCGTCATCATGGCCGCGGAGGCGACGCGCGTCGCTCCTGCGTTTTCTTTTAAGTCGCACTTCTTTTTATTTATTTTTAACGCTTTCTGTTACATGCCTTCCGAATGACCGCTTCGGCTGTCGTCCGCATTGCAATCTTTTGTCGCTTTTTGTTTCGGGACGGACAGGCTGTGCGCCGCCTAACGCTCCTTACGTGGAGTACACCGACGAGCGCGGACAGGTAACGAGTGCCGCGTGCCCACGCTACGCCCACGCCACGCCCACGCCCACGCCACCGCCACCCACACGCTTGCTCTCCGATGTCCCTCGGCGATTAAGCCGCATGTCGCTTATTAACCCCGAACCTCACAAAGAACTGATATCGCCTCTCCCGAGTTGTTCACCATCCTGCACTTTCGGTTACGGGCTCAAGTGTGTTCGCTCTAACCTAACTCGCATATCGCCTCTACCTACTCCTACTGCCTCCCTTTCTTTTGCAAATTAAAGACATGATTGAGCAATATTTATAATTTAAAAATAATATTTCGATGCTACAGTCAAAGTGTTTTACTTTGATAAAATAAAAAGAAATCTTAATTTTGACGCTATCTGAGCTTGCTTCGTCAGTTCGCTTCCGTAGTAATATTTAGTTGTGCTTTAGGCAATATGAAGTAGACTACGCTAAAAGTGTGGCCCACGTAGGAATGTGTAACAGAAGGTCAAGGTGCGCTTGGTAACGCTTCCTGTCGGTATCGCACACTGCGATAAATACAATAGTCAAATTAATCTTCCTATATAACGCTTGGCAGCGCATCGGAACGCGTTAAAACTAAAGCTGCCGAAAGTGACCGCCAAATCGTTTCTAAAAGTGCAGACACAGACTGTTTGGACACTCTGTGGCGAAATAATGTGTGAATCTGTGATGGCTACGCTTACAAGGCATCATGTGTATCAAAGCCGTCGCCTCAATCATTTAGTCATTGTGCTGTAACTGTATCTTATATCGTTGAACGGTTGATGCTACAACTTACCCGTTGATGATTTCTAGTTTTGTATAGTGAAACATTCTTGCTTTCGAAAGTGGAAGAAGTCACACTACAGTATTGCCTTGCTTACACCCGGTAAGATATAATCAGCTTACTTTAATATCCTCAATATAAGTGATTTCCTGTGTTGCCTCTACTGAAACGCCGCTTTACTCTCGCATGAAACTGTAATGTTTATATAACAAAAGCAATTTAATTACTTCTTTAAATACTACCATGTCTTGTTTGTGTTTGCGGTAATTTCAGTAAAGGTTTATTTTATTAATAAAAACAACGAAGCCAGTGAATATTTCTCTCAATGAGTTGATGTGATTATTTTCAAGAATTCCTATATTTTTTATTATTATACAAATATTACTATATAAATAACAATAATGACTGTGTATATATATATATAAATAAGTAATGTCAACTCCTTGGAAGAGGTCACCTGCTGCAGTGTCAACTATCAACCGCTATAAGGGGGTTTTTATATTTCAGTAATATTGAGCTATACGCTTTCTAAACGTAAATGTAATTTAATGCGTAGTTGGTAGTTGAAATGACGGCGGTGAAATGAGAAAAATCAAAGTGAAGCCCTTTCGAAGTGAATTTTGTTACATAATCTGTCAATTGTCTTCATCTCGACGCTCGGTAGTTATGTTTTTGTTTATGGGCGGGCCAATTGACCACTTTGAGTTTTCTTGTAAACGCTTAAAGTGCTTCGCCGTTCCCCGCTTGAGACTCGTCGAAACCTCTCTGACGCTTAAAGAACTCACCGTAGACGTAATTAATATACTTGGTTTTCTTTTGTTTGTCGTACAGTAACCGCACTCTAATGGTCATTATGTTGCAGTTTGTACTACCACTAACATGTCACGTCCAGAACTGTCATGTAAGCTAAAGGTATAAATTTATTTTTTTACATTTAACCATGCCTACCTACCGATAACCAGAGCATGGCAGCAGAGAAGGACTCTTACGACAGCCGATACGACACATTTCGCAAACCTCCCCACACAGCCTATTTAAGCTTATTATAGCGACCGTTGGTTTTTATGGGTATACTTTGGACGCTACAAAACCTATAGAACGCCCTCGCCCTGGTACGAATTGTCTAGCATCATGCTTCAGCTTTTTGTAAAATATAGTCACGCTTAAATAAGATTGGCTGCGCAATAATGATTATATTTCAAGCGTTCTGCATGCCATTTAGATATATATTCATACCTACTATGTGCATAGTGCAGCATACTTTAACACTCTGACGGTTACGGAACTTGCGACGACTCCCTGGGCTACCTCACCCCGTGTTTTCTTGTACTTTGTCCCAATATTACTTAACAGTGACTACAATATAAAGGTGACACACAGTCAGCGCGCCATTTTTTCAAAGAATGCTTGGAAGGTACAATCATATTGTGCAACAAATCTTGTAAAGTTATTGTAATATTAAAGCAGCGACAAGATTTGATTTAGAGCGTTTCCGCCTTCCGTGTGTCTTGTCTTTGTTCCTTTTTATACCGTAGCGATTGAGAAACTACACACGCATTTTCACTTAACAGACTTATATTTCGTTCGAATGAGGGTCGTTTAAATGTCTATTTTATAAAAGAACCGGTTTCAAATTACCCATAAATAGCTTCCAAACATATAATATTTCATTTTCTTCATAATTTTAATGATCATATCTAGTTAATATTAGATAACTGCAATTTTTTAGTGACTCGGTATCAATAACATTAGAGTTACATAACAAACAACTACCCGTGACAGATATAACGGTAACATATGGCTCTTTGATATTACAACAACTATTTCGGCATTTTTTTCAGACGGCTGTGCGATGAGGATTATTTTCTGTGTCAGATGTATGAATGTCCATAAAGTGATAGAGTTAGCATTAACACATTAACATATTGCCTATTCATAAACCGTCATACCTCTATGTACATAGTACAAGCTCTGTTGTACTATATATTTAAATTTTAAATTGAATTTTTTTGCAATATTTCTGACAGTTTATGAAGTAGATGATCTAGTCATCTGTCATTCAAAGAGTTTTCTTACATATGTGTGTGAGTATACATTTTTTTTATAAATAATTTAATAAAATGTATGAAATACATTAGAAATTTAAAACTATTATGACTTTGCATACACAAATAAGGAAATGCTACTTTACAAATGGCCGGATTTTGAAAGTTAAATAAATAATAATCTCAGTGCTGGCAAATGTGTCAAATTGTTATTTCCTGTGTTGCAAAATGTAATAAAATTGTGCGTGTACTGTTACAACATATGATATTGAACTATCGACTACCACACACTGTGTATAGAATTATTTGAATGACAATTAAAACATAATTACTATCAAAAATTTATGGATTATGTTTACATTTTTCAGTTACTGGACACCCTCCCGGTGTGCCAAGATTTTAATCGGCAAGGATGTACGAGACCTACCTGCAGATTCGTTCATATTCGTGAAGGTACCGTAGCAATTCTATATAAAGCATATCTGAAAACAAAATAGTCTCTGTGACCTTCCCCTTGAAATTTCTGTAAAGTGTGAAACTGTATTTGTCATATTTCATTATTTTAAACAAAAGTCTACATACTCGTATATGTTTTTAATATATCTGAAACTGCATGAATAATAATCCAAAATCCTGCAGACTTCCTATTTAGTGCATGATTTACAGATTTGTAGGTTAGTATTAACATAACTTTCTATATTTTAGAATAGATTCTTACATAGTTGTTATTTAAATATTATATTAATAATATTTTAGCAATATAGAAATGTATATAATAATATATTTTAAAGTAGATGTTTTTAGAAACGTACCAAATAGACTTGTTACCGTTTTAATGTTACATAGTATTAATAGTGTTAAATTTTTTTATTATTTTAAAAAGTAGTAGTCTTAGCGAGACTGAATTAGTTAATATTTTGAGACTAAACTATTTAATGTAGATGTCAATTTGTTAATATTTATTTGTATGGATTTAGTATATATACTTAGTGTACACCATCGAAGTACAAGCAATACTGTAAAACTACATTTACTTCTATTTTGTCAGCAATTGACCACAGTATAGACACGACATATTATGATTCCGTTTCCGTTAATAATGTATTGTTTCCAAATATATGTGTACTCAATTATAAAAAAATAATGATAAATATGATTGTTTAATATTTGGTCCATGTGACGTATTGTAGGGTGCGGGCTGCAGGTGGTGGGGTGCCGCGTGGTGGTGTGCCGCGATGCCGCCGCCGGCACGTGCCGCCGCGCCGCCTGCCGCTACTACCACATCCCCGTGCAGCTGCCGCCCGCGCTGCGACCCCCGTAACCCCCGCACCCGCCCATCGCCTTCATCCCCACGCCCACGCCCTCGCCCACGCCCTCACCCACGCCAACTCCCGGTCCCACTCCCACGCCCGCGCCCCTCGTTAACCATATCGTTCGCACCTCTGGCACACTCGAGACAGGCAGGTTGATTTCAGCTGGCACTGGGGGGGTGCGGGGCGGCGCGCGACGCGCTCCCCCCGCCCCCGCGCGTCGCCCCACCCCCACCCCCGCCCTCGCCTGCGGGAAGGAGTGTGTACATAAGTAGCGGGATATGATTCTCAGGCACGGTCATGCGATTGTGATATAAATAGAATACGACTCGCCGGAGCCGTTCGAATGGTCGAGATGTCGAGATCGTCGAATAGTAGTTAGTGAGGTTTCAAATGTTTTATTACTATTGTATATTATTTTTTTAAGATACGATATGAGTTCCTGTAGAGATCGTCGCGGTTTCGCCGCGAGATTTGTTGTATATAAGCGAGGTACCGTCAGGCGAGCGAGTAGCTTTTGCCTAGGCAGAGGCCGGAGTCAAAAGTTGCGTCACCCCACTCCTATTGTGAGCATTTTTGTGAGATTTATATTATTTTTTATTTACGTTATAAATTTATGTTTTTATAGATGACAAGTTTTTTAGATTAGATTAAGAATCGATATCGAAACACCAATAGCGTAGCCGCTTCTCTTTCGGCACGGACAACTGTGGCGCGTCGTCGCAGTTCCGCCGCGTCCTCTCACTTAGTATAGACACCCACACGTACAGTGGCAGCGGACTTACTGGCGAACCCAAACTGAACACACTCAACGTTGTCGGACAATATTCAAGTAAAGGCATACTTGCAGGCTATTTACCTAAATTATAGGATAGAACGTCGGCTTTTATTCCAGTTAGATTTTGCTAGAAGTCATTGTTTTTCCGATCGATCCCGTCTATCGATGCACAAAATGGCGCCCGACGACCGAGTGCCATCGAGTCAAAGAGTCCACGACGGACAGAGCTGTCGCGCATCGTTTGGACGCGAACAGTATTAACTTTCATGAAGTCTATCTCGTATGTATGTAGAGGTGATATGCGCATAGAGGCGGGCGGCCGCGCCGGCGAGCTGCCTCCAGGCGAGGAAGCCTGTTGCCTAATTGTTATTATTCCTAGTCCATATCCTTTTGTTGATCAGTCATGCGATTAATGTTAGAATTAAAATATTAATAATTTGATTTATTCCTCCCATTTAGTGGATATTTTGATAATGATATATTAATAATGAAATATTTAAGATACATAATACATATTTGATTCTAAATCCTGATAAAGTGACACTACGTTAGTAATTTAGGCGGAGGGATACTTGTGCCGTGATTATATTTTTAGGTATATATTATAAAATAATTCCTAGCGTCGGAATTAAAGAAGTGATTAATGTGTAAGTGCGTTATATTTATTGTCGTATAATGTAAGTGGAATGCCATATCGATAAAAGATGAATAGCAGAAGGTGGAGTTAAACTCGTCGGGGTTGGCTGGTCGGTTGGCTGGTCGGTTGGCTGGTCGGTTGGCTGGTTGGTTGGTTGGATGGTTGGTTGGTTGGTTGGTTGGTTGGTTGGTTGGTTGCGTTAGTTTTGCGTTGGTTGTTACCCCCGGGCCGCGGCTGCGCCCGGGGACGGTTCGCTTTTATCAATACGGCACTATATGACTCTTAAATACATAAGTTGTCTTTTATTTTTGTTGAAATTTATCGTTTCACGGATTATTTGTTGCCTTTAATTTTTATTATCGAAATTTTATAATTTGACGCATTTATTGTAAGACAATCGATTACTTTTATAATTAATTAGTGTGATAATAATAATTATTATGGTATCAAATTGCCGTTATAATATTGAACATCGAAAGTATCCTTCCTCTTTAGAAGGGACTCTTCTGGCCCAAGGTTTCTAGTGGATTTTATATTTTTCTTTTTGTTGTATTTTTAATGTTGCGTGTGTCTTACACATAATATATTTCATTTTTGTGATATTTTTAACTATAAAGTACTGTTATTATAAATCCAAATGGAATAATGAAGACCTAATAAATAAATATTCAAGAATTTATTTGTAAATCACAAAAGAAAAAATGGCAAACTGTAAAAAATATATTAACAAAAAAATGAACTGCAACACAATTATTGATTATTATTTATATCTCATCGAGTACACTTTGTAAGTTGTTCAGTACCTAATGGTATGTATAATGTAGTGGGTACACTCTACTAAATGTAAACCGGTCCAGTGAACAAAGTATTCATAATATTACATGAACATTTTTTTGTTATTCATGAGCCAATCACAGAAAGTACATGACATTGTAATATTATTTATGAAATTACTATGTGATGTGATCTTCGGATCAATTTTGAGTACAGTATAGATAATAAACAACTGAATATATGTCGTTTGTTTATTTATTTACTTCCTTTCATCTCCTATCCTATATATAAATATATATATATATATCTTTGTTAATTACAGCTTCAGTGTCCATACGTTAGACGACATTGTTCGTGCGCTTTCCATAAGGCCTGTGTTTTTTGTATTCTTAGACGAGACTCAAACAACTGTTTTCTTTTAACAATAACTGAGAATATTTTCCGATCATAAAAATAATTTATTTATATGAAATTAAATAAGTGCTGTTTCCAAAGTTAAAGATAACTTTTGAAGAGATAAAATTAAACATAGGGCTATAGCTGAAATGTTTTTAAGAAACTTTAAATATAAAGCATATTATATAGAAAACTGACACATAGCTATATTATATAACAATTTATATATTAAATGAACTACATAACTGTTTTACAGAAAGTTACCAAAACGACATAGCGACCTTATCCATTGACTGTGCGGAACGATAGTTGTGGGTTCAGTCTACTAAGGATGACATTTAATTTCATTTTGCATAAATTTAATAAATTTCTAAACAAATTTCCTTCATGATGACAATGATAGTCAAAATATGCCTATATATAATTTTAAAACAATAATAAAGTTAAATTTTGACGAAGATAAATAAAAAATATATATATATTTATTGGAACTTGGAAAATAACACTAAAAACAGTTCGATAATAACTACTCTAGTTTAAAACTTTGTTGTTATCATTAACGCCTCCCTCTAGAAATGATTGCTTATCATTTGCGTTTTGTGACAATTTAACTTGATTCATTTTTAAAAAGAATTATAACAAGTAATAATAATATTTCACACTTTGTTCCTATTAATCATTTTAATGGATAAAAATAAATTTAATAATAGTTCTAGTTAGTCTGAAATTAATTTATTCTAATCCCAAATACATAAAACATGCCAAAAACTAATCTAGATGGGTAAACTTAAAAAAAATCTTTATAGATTTACTTATTACAAAGAAAGAGTGTTCTTATACTATAGTCGTAGTACAAATTGAGTAAACCCATAATCGTTACCAACTGATTACCGGGTATAGGAATATATTGTTCTGCAAATTCTGTAGAAACTATTCATACATGATAAAGCAATGGGGGCACTAATAATGAGTCCGGAACTTAAAGTCCTTGACCCAGTTTTTATACAACCGGTAATTTGCGAACTACGATATGGAGGCCCTTGTTTGTTCTCGTTAGAGTCCTTTTTATAGTTATTGCGCAAGTTTATGAAGTATGGTTTTAGAAAAAAATGTTTGTACGTTGCTTTAAATCTACTTGCCTATAAAAATTTAGTTCTTCTATAGATAATTACTTGAACAATATTATATGCTACATATATGACTTTGGTAAATAGGAGTTATATAAATATTAGTTTAATAAATGTTAGTTTTTATCTATAGAAAATGGGACAATGGTCGAGACACGTCCAACAAACGCTGTCACAAAATAACCTTCATATTAGACTAACACATATTTCGCCTTAGCCTTGCGGCCTGGATTTCCAGTAACAGAGGAAAAGGTTGTAAATTAAATACACTCATAAGCACACAAATGAAGGAAAAGAGAATTTTTATGTCGGTACACACTTTTTCTCTCATAGCAGGGTTGTCAGTGGCTAGTTTCAAGACACTTTGTTCTCCAATTTCCGCCCAAAAATTGAGACATTGCGTGTTAATGGAGAAATTTGTAAATATCTCTACAAAGATGCTAACAACAAAATGAATTGTAATGAGCGTATAAGAGTTTCGACGTAGCCGGATGTAGAACGCATGGCTTAGCGGTCAGATCGCTTGGACGTTTTCCCAGAGATTCGAATCCCGCTGCGTTCAAAATGTTATATGTTAATATGTTTTTCAATTTCCTAAGTGTTGTAAATAACACTGTAAAAATGTTAAAATATATATTCATTTCCCCAGTGGGAATCAAACCCACTACCAAGCGCGTTAACAGTCAGACGCTGTCATTGCGCCATGAAGGCTACTAAAAAGAGTTTAATTTAATGAAAACACCACATTATTTATATACACAAATATAATATAGCCCTTAAACCTAATATGGGAGTTGATAATCTAAATTTGTGGACGCCATTCGTACGATGATAATGAATTTGCCGCTCCTTACAATTGTTTCGATTTAAAGCATTTTCGTTTGCCGGGTCAAGTTAGACAAAGTGTAGGGATAGGTTGCACCACTCCACTCCACAACGTATGTCATTATAGCTACTTACTTAGTTTCAGTCTTTCGAACGTGCTTGTGGGGCAAAAAATACTTCACGAATAACACGCTGTATGGAGACGGAGTTTCTTAGTATCAAACTACCTTAGGAAGATGTAGCAGATGAGTTACAACAAGAATATATACTTTTGTACCGTACACATAATTCGATGGGTATAAAGAAAGAAGAAGGCCACAGTGGCGCGGTGGGTGGTGACTGCAAACGCAATTGGTTATAGATCCGATTCCCTCATGGGAGAATGTTTGTATTAAAATTATTTTCTCTACCCTATATAATTCGGGTGAAAAGTGTGGAACGCAGTGCCTTGACACTAGGATTTTTCTGATACAGGGATGGAAGTGTGAAAAGGTAAAAAGGAAAATATATACTTTGTGGTCAAAACAGACATTTTATTTTAATTACTGAAATTTATCGTTAGTTGTATAAACGAAATAAAGTGAATTGCATTAAGTTATTTCATTTAACTTCAATCAATTTTCTGTATAATTTAAGAATCTTTGTGTAAAAGACCCTATATAATAACATATTATAATATGCCGTCAGCTACTCTATAATCTATCTATCTATCTACTACGAATCTATGATTTTTTTTATTTTTGTCTGTCTCCTTGTCTGTATGCCTGTTTGTACACGCACATCTTCGTAGTTACTGGACTGATTTGAATGAAACTTCTTTTTTTGTATACCTGTCAAGCCTGGTCAGGCTTTAATTGATTTCGAAGAGTGGAACACCTGATGTAGAACCATAATCTAACAGCTGAACTATAAGAAATAAAGAAATGGCACTATATATGTAATACTAAAAGTTATTTACCGTGATGAACATTTTCTGTATAATTTAAGAATCTTTGTGTACAAGACTCTATATAATAACATATTATGATATGCCGTCAGCTACTCTATAATCTATCTATCTATCTATCTACTGTAATAAGACAGTAAGAAAGCTGTATCTGTACATTGCATATATTTACGAAAAAACTATTTAGGGGAATGTAAAAACAGTAATAGACTACGGATCTATGATTTATTTTTATTTTTGTCTGTCTCTTTGTCTGTAGGTCTGTTCGTACATTTCCTTATTTCTTATAGTTTAGCTGTTAGATTATGGTTCTACATCAGGTGTTCCACTCTTCGAAATCAATTAAAGCCTGACCAGGCTTAAAACAGAAAAAGTTATATACAACAAAAAAAGTTTCATTCAAATCGGTCCAGTAACTACAAAGATGTGTGCATACAAACAGACAGACAAAATTTTTAAAAATCATAGATTCATATTCTATTCCTGTTTTTATATCCCCGTAAATTATTAACCGTTTGAAGAATAAAATATTTAATTTGTTAAAAATTAAGTACATATTTTTCTTCAACAACTGATGGACGGTATTATACAAACTGGAAGAATACGGTAGCCTACAGGATCTTACCATTTTAATATTTTTGTTTTCATTAAATATTTTTTTCAAATTAATATATAGGTTTTAGGTTAGGTATTTTTAATAAAATATTTATTATCTGCTTATATATGTCAGTGTCAAAGATATACGAATTAACATTACCTAAATATCAGTGTTGTGTCATTATTTCGAGTATTGTATATTTTTATTAAAAAAATTGAATCTTTCAATATTTCTTATATATGATTTTTCTTTATACGTTTAAAATAATGGCAAACTATGCGTGACAAATGTTTTACAATGAGACCACGTATATTTTTTTGTGATCTAATGGATAAGTAGTATTCGACGAAATTGAGGCAAGAGGTGTTATGTTATCACAGTTATTTGAGAGGCATTAAATTTCGCTTTGTATAATTTTTGTTTTCTATTTACAGAAAATTTATTTAGTAAAAAATGTTTGCAAGCTTAAAAACTAAAATTAAAGAGGAAACTGGCAGCGACATAAGCAAGTTGACGAGTAGCTGGAGAAGTGGTGCATTCTTAGGACGAATATCTTTAAGAGATGATTCAGTAAGGAGTTTTATGTCTTTTTATATTTATAATTTAACACTTAACTTACCAGAAAGCTCCACAGATTTTACTACTTTTAAAATCTTAATAAAATTGTGTATTTATAAGTGTTTTTAGAACTTACAATACCACTTTTTCAGTTTTGAAACAGCTATATAAACTATAAGAAGTCTTACAGGAAATATAAAATAACTACAACCTGTAGTTCAGCAATTTTAAATACAGTTTCAAAGGCTGTTCATTTGACTATTTTAGTTTAGTGTTAAAATTTAAGTTAGTGAACTACTAATATTTTATGAAAACCAATAAATTAAAATAAGTGACATCAAAAATTATGTAATGTTAAAAATTATGGACTAATATTATAAATTATGTACTGTTCTGTTTTCAGTCTACAACTAGCCCCTCTAGTTCTGGAGGACCTGGAGACTCCACATCAGATGTAAGTGCTTATAAAATTTAAACTTCTTTATATTAATCTTGTAATAGTTTGTTTAGTACTTAAAAACTTAATAATGTATGTATGCTATTATTGATCCATTTTTCTTTTCAAGTAACTACTTTGTAAAAACTTAAAAAATTACATTTAGCAACACTGACTGACCTTGCTTATTCAAGGCACTGAAATTGAAAGAGAAAACTTAAGTTTCTTCTGTATTGTTACTTAGCTCTTTGTGATAATGCAATGTGACAATTACAAACTACAATATAAAAGTGAATGAACAAGGCATAAATCAAGAAAGACATTTGAAAAAGTTAAATAAACTATATCAATGAAACCTATTTAGTAATAAATTTAAAGTAATTTATATATACATTATAAATTAATTTCATAGATAACTTTAATAAAAGAAAAGAAATGGAATGGTGTTTATTGCAAAGTTACATAAAAACCAGCCTCTACACATATTTTCCAAAATTCTCCGATGATGTGGTGTAAAATTGCAAGATAGTCAGAATTCAAAGTATTACAACTATTTTTTTTTCATATTGGTGATACTACTACTGCTTACATGTATTAAATAGAATTGTCTTTGCACCTACTATGCTGGCTGAAACATTTATATTTCAATATACACACTAATTTTAAACATATATTTAATTTAAAGTATTTTTTAGACATCAGACTTTTAGACTTTTTATGTTGCAGCATCTCAAGTCAAACATATAAGATTTTTAACCTAACTAGATAGAGTGTATGGCTTTGCAGTGCTCGGATGGTTTCAAGAGGTGTGGGTTCAAGTCCTGCTAAATTAAAATTTTTATAGGTTTTGTAAATAATAATAATATAATATAGTAATAGTAAAAATAACATAAAACTTTTTCATTCTAGTCCATTTCACCACAACTTCATACATACTTGGCAGACCGTACTGGAGGTGAAGTGGATCAGACGGCCCTTCAACAACAATACGCAGAACAATTAGAAGCAAAGTTAAGAGACAGAGATTCATATTGGGAACAAAAAATTGAAGAATTTAAATTTTCACTATCTTCAGTACAAGGTAGAAAATCAATCGCTTATTTAATTAAAAGTAATGTTAGTTTACTGACCAATTTAGTCTAATATAGATTATTATATTTATATATTTTTCTAGTAAATAGTTTTGAAACAAATTTCTGAAAAATGCCTTCAATTGTGAAAAGTTATAGTAACCAAAATAATGTTGTTTGTCAAGATATTGGGTTTTTATTCTTTTCTTATTTTTGTATTTAATATATTTATTTTTTATATTACGTGTTTTGTAATATAATGTATAAACATTATATTATTCATCATAAGACGAAAAAAAAGTTGTTTCCCCCTTGCCTAAGGGATAGAGAAATTACATCACAATCTGTTAATTAGTTAGAAAAAAGAAACAAATTAAATAATATGTAAAAACTATTATTCATTTAATCATGCTTGGTTTTATAATAAAATATGTTACAGGTGAGGAGGCCTTAGCTGCTCAAGCAGTAGCTCGGACTGCTCAAGCTGAAGCATCAAAAGCAATAATAGCTAGAGATGCAGCTGAGAAACAATTGAATGAGTTTAGAACACGGCTAGCCGCAGCTGAACATGCACAGGATAAATTAGATGCACTTACGGTGAATTTCCATTTATTATTTAATTTAATTCAGTTAAAAACTAAAAGCTATCGTGGCGCAGGACAGCGACTGACCGTAATGACGATTGGTTGTGGGTTCGATTTGTACTCGGGGTACTGGTACTATTCATACTGATCAGAATTTAATTATTTTCTATTCTCCGCTCTGATGAACAAGACAAAAGGCAGTGTTGAGTTAAGCCACTCAATATGAAACGTGTTAAATTCGGGTGAAAAGTGGGGAACGGAGTGTCTTGACACTAGGTTATCTATGACTAACAAAAACATGTGAAGCTCATTTATATTTTGGCTATAAAAAAATATATGTGTATAAGCTTTAAAGCTACAAAAATAAATAAAATTTGTACATTTTATTTATACAATACCTCATATTGTTCTGCTGTTACTATACAATGTGGCTTGTATATAAGAAGAAACTCGTATATTTAGAAAACGTATAAAAAATTGAACGCAACGGAATTTAAGAGGTGAAAGGTTTTTATGAGTCGTCAACGCGCTTGAATGGTTTTCAAATCCCGCTGAGTTCAATTTTGAGTACGTTTTCTGAATATATGTTTTTCAATTTCCTAAGTGTGCGAATAACACTTAATAAAATGGTAAATAAAGAAGAAACTCCTTTGTATTGTATGGATTAACTGTGCGGTTGCCTATCGAATTTGCAGAGAAAGAAGCTCACTGCTTTGGACTTTCAACCCAAGTGTAGGGAACCCTTTAAAATATGCATTAACGCCTCACCTCCACTGCCCGAGCTCCTTTCGGTACCCAAACAAATAATAAATAATTTATGTAATGCGACTTAGGAAGAAATAGAGCAGTGTCGACGTGACTGGTCGAGGGAGCGCGCTGAGCTGACTTCAGCGCTGGGCGCAGCTGAGGCGCGATCACGTGACCTCGCCGACCACCTCGAACTCCTCAAAGCAGCGTTACCCGTCGACCACCCACACCATCACATGTTGGACGATGGTGATTGTCATGTTATATTGTATTATACTTTTGTTGTATTGATAATAATTTCAGTCTTGAATTCGGGCGGAAGGTGGAGAATGAAGTGTCTTGACACTAGGTTCTAATCGGCTTTACGAGAATATCGTGAAGCTGAAAATAAGCTACTAGCTTGTTTTCACTTTTTAAATGTATATGTAAATCGCCATTATAGTAAAATAACTGTTACTGTGAAATATCAAAACTTAAATAAATAACATTTGTTTTTTAGCATTCACTTATAAAAATGGCTACTTAATTTTAGTTCAAACATATGGTGTAGTCATTAAATATTCAAAAACCACAAAATAGAAAAAAAAAATTGTATGAGATGAATCCATTACAAGTAAATAGTATAAATATTCATATTTAATACAATTTATAGCAATATTAAAAACAAATTAATATCATTATATCTACACATAAAATAAAAATGTAAGTTATCGCTGTCTGTACATGGAAGATATATGAAACAAAATATTATTAGGGGCATGTATCAATGTAATAGAATCCTAAACAATGATTTTTAATTTTATTTTTGTTTGTTTGTGGGCACTAATCTCAGAAATGGTTTAACCGATTTAAATGCATTTTGATTATTGTATTAAAGTAAGCGTACCTTACCATTAAGTGTTTATTTCGTTTCAATCGGTTGGTAAACAAAAAGTTACAACCATTTAAATTATAAATTTAAGCAAATTTTGTGATTAAGGGGAGAACGCAGTACGCAGGCGAAACCGCGAGCGGGTTGCTAGTTGATAATATTTGTGAAATTCTATAGATAAGCGGGATTTAAAAGCGACGGGCTGTGCCGAATACGACCGGATGTGCAGGGAGAAGGCGGTGCTCACTCGACAGTTGCAAGAGGCCAAAATGGCGCTCGCTGATGTCAAAACTTCTTGGAGTGGGCAAATCGCATCTTTGGAGACTCAGGTGAAGATAATCTACTTATTTATATTATTTAATGAAATAGATATCTACAAATAATATTTAATACTTATTTTTGAAATACGTATAAAAAGTTGAACACATCGAAATTCGAACCCGCGCCTCTTGGAAACCGTCCAAATGCACTGACCGCTAAGCCATGCATTTACTACATCGAAATTCTTATACGCTTAATACAACTTATTATTGTTGTTTAGCATCTCTATAGAGAGATGTTAAAAAGTATGGCAAAACATGTTTTTAAACACTTTAAAAAATGTTAAAAATAGTCAATACTGTTTATTTTTATGAGAATGACCGTGGCGCAGTTAGGCAGTGTCTGAACCGGTTGGTTGTGGGTTCGACTCCCACTCGAGTGCATTAAATTAATTTAATTTCACCACTCTGGTATCTAAGACTTTAAGCGCTTTGTTGAATTCCGCATCTCTATACGCAATGTCTCCGTTCTGGACGGAAAGTGGAGAACGGAATGTCTCGACACTAGCTTCTCTCTGACGGGTAGTCAGCTAGCTATACGGGAAAAAGCATGAAGCTGTTATTGTTTATTTTTGATTATATTTTAATATATATTTAGTGTTTTTAATATATATTAAAGTAAACAGTTTTAACAATTACAAAATTATAAATTAAATACAGCGTACAGTTTATTTATTTACATGTGTTTATATATTTTGCGTGTAAAATATGTTTATTTTATATAAAAATATGTTCGTGCTAGAAGTTATATAAAAATACAATAAGGGTAAGTTTATTCATTTACACATTGTTTATTTTTTTCTTATTTTAATTTTAATGTATATGTGTGCTTAATATGAAAAGTATTATGATTATGAAATTATTATTTTCTACATAATTCTAAATTTATAACTATTAACATTTCCATTAACAATGTTTTTATTAATGATATATTTTGTAGATATAAATAATTTTTTGGACTCGTTAGGTGGCTCGAGTGTCACGTCAAGCGGGTGAAGAGGGTGCAGAGAGACGGAGAATTGAAGCCGAGAAAAATGAATTGCAGGAGAAATTAGATACGATGGCCGCTGATTTAGAGAAATCTAGACAGAATCTTGCCAACAGTGAGGCAAAGGTTGGTAAAAATTACTGTATTTATTTTAACCTATAGGCTATCGGTCTCATCTTCTATTTTTCTTATTGGACTTGATAGTGCCATAATTTCTACCTACGTACAATTTTCTTTGAATATTGGCAAAATATCTATTAATATATACAACGTCGTTAATAAATTAGTGACAATATTTATATAAGACATCCAATCTAAAGTAACTATAGTATTAAAATTAAACATTACGATAAAATAGATACATACTAATAAAGATATAAATTATTGGTTCGAATCCAACATAACACGAATGCACTTACTCTAATACAATCACGAGCGGGTAATAAACGTACGAGTAAAAAACGCCAGGTGGCGCGGCTGAGCGCGGAGGCGCAGGCGCAGGCGCGCGAGCTGCGCGCGCTGCGGGCCGCCGTGAGTCCCGCACTCTACAGTATTTAGTGCACTTTGTTACACATATATACATATGTGACTCATTCGGTGACACCTAATGTCATTATTATCAGTTTTTGAGAAAATTGTTATTCACAAATTGATCAGGGCGGTGTTTTATTTGTATGAAAACTATAATTTAACACAAAGCGTTCAATGCAATTCGAAACACAAAAAATATGAAATATTTGTGAATTTCCTATTTATACAACTTTTTACAAAAAAAAACTGGTCATATAATTCTGACATTTGCTTAAATATTGAAGTAACGTATAATTTCATTGGATGAGTCATAATATTTTACCTAGTAGAGTGTGGCGACGCATTAACATTGCTTATTTTTACCCGAAATACAACTACATATACTATTAAAGAAAACATGATTTACTATATAACATAATGTTACATGTAAAATTCATTTAGTTACAAAAATAACCTTGCTTCACGTTTATTTTTAAACAATTCTGGTAAAAATATATGTAACTAACAATAAGAAATTACATACATTTCATTTCATTACATATATGCATTGCACAATAAGTTAGATTTTTGCGTCGCCACTAAACATCGATCACAGCACTTCATTTCATTTAGTAAATATTTTCTGTAAAATCAGTATGTAGATTAAAGTAAAGAATATAGTTATTTTTATTTCATGTCATATTGATATAATATAAAATGCAGAACGGAATGTCTATTGCTTGATGCATTTAGATAAAAAAATGTTTTGTTTTGCATACAACATTCATAATCGAAGAAAGAATAGTGTTTGTTATAAGTTATTGTAATAATTTGGATAATTGATATTTTAATTGATAAAAATTGGGAAGAAATTAATATAAGTTCAAGCAAAATATTGAGTATTATAAAATGGCAGACTATAAATATTTTAGTCACTGGTATTTTTATGGACATCTAACTACTATTACAATAACTTCATGATCCACATAAGCAGTTAATACACAAGCGTTTCTGCTTTCTAGTTATATAAATGGTTTTCTGATTAATTTCATTTGTGTTTGTGCTTTTCATTATTTTTTTAGCATTTTTGCACCTTTATGTATTGCAATTATAATTAATTTAATATATACAAAATATTTTAGTTTAGAAACATTATTTTAATTTTATGTATAAGTTAACTAAATAATAATGTATTATAAACAGTATATACACAAATGTATCAAATTTTTTGTTGTTGTAAAGTTTTTGTGTATACTTTATATAATATATAGAATATTGTTTTAGTTCTTATATATGTTATAATAATAATAATATATTATAATAATCATATAATATATACAACACTATATTGTCTAGTCTATTTACTTAGTTTTTTTTTTTTATTGAAATATTAAGTTATTTGACAGCTAAATTATAAGTTCCTATTTTTGTACTTAACATTCCATTTTAGATTTTTAATTTTAATATGCTGATGGTTTCTAAATAAATAATACACATATTTTTTTTATATTTAAAAAATATTTGTTCTACTACATGTTTAAAATCCGTAGTTAAATAGCTGCTAATTGTAAATTTCTAATTCAGGTATCTGGGCCATACAACAAACCATAATCTATTCCAACAGTATGTATATATTTAGAGACCATTAGTATACTATTGAATTTATTTAATTTAATTTTGTTGTATTTTTAAAGATATTTTAGAAAATTTTATTGAGTTATTAAATAAAGGTCAAATCATATAATTTATAATAATTATGTTTTTATTTTTATTTGTTTCATATAAAAAAGTTATAGAGGAGCATTTCATAGGGAAAAGCAATGTATTGTTACCTTATACATAGTCTATGTGGTTCGATAGTGAAATGCAAGTTTACATATGATAACAATATTTTATCTACATCTATAAAGACATTAGGGCTGCCAAACTTATTTTTATTTTGTCTTACTTTATGAACAAAATCGTTTCTTTTTATAATTTTAATATATCTAATTTACTAAACATAAGTTAAGGTCAAGTTTTTTATTTTTATTTATGGGAACAATACGAAAGAGAAAACTAAATGACTTATTTCGACACTGCCATGAGTAAATAAATACTCTTGTTTATATGAGTAAAATACGAATTATAGCATGCTTATATAGTCTCGGAGATATATTTATAGTTAAATATATATATATATATATATATTCTGATCTGATAAAACGATATGCAACAGCGCATATAGCAATGCATCAAACTATAAGTGGAATGTGGAAAACTAGGGTGGAAATTTCAGATTGTATCTTTGCGCATTTTAAAGAAATTCCAAATATAGATTTGTTTATCAGTTCTACGCTATATCACGCAAAACAAAACACTGTTTTCCACTTTCCACCCGAATTTGAGACATTTTGTGTTAAGTGGTGGAACTCATCGCCGCGTAGTTTTACCAGAGCAGAGTCATGAAAATTATTTAAAAATAATCATTACCCCGAGTGGGAATCGAACGCACAACGCGTTTACAGTTAGACCCTGTTCCACTGAGCCACGAAGGCCATAAATATAATATTATACATAGTATCTGCTATACACTGGCAGCCCTGAAACAACTGCGTACAAGATATAGACATCACATGATATATGTATGTGATGTGTAACACACGTTTTAAAATATTTCATAATAAATTTGACATTCCAAGTAAGTGTTTGATTTTGTTTGAAAAGGTTGTCCATATTTAAGCCTTTATATATATGTTTATTTAATGTTTGTTTGAAAATTACTTTTTATTATGAATTTTTTACCATTATATTATATACAAATAAATTTTATTTTCTTTTATCCATTTTTTTTTATTTATACCTTAAATTTAAATAGCATGAGTACCTAATATTTACATATAAACTAACATTGACTTGCCTTTATTAATATTTTACATTTTGTCTTTCTAAGAAAAATCTATAATTTCTCAATTAAATCTTCTGTGCCACTTACCATCACGAATGTAACAATTTAGTTTTTTTATAATTACCTAGCGACCCGCTCGCGGCTTCGCCTGCGTAAATTACATAACTAAACTATTTCGTCTTTTCGCCCGCCCTTGTTCTTTATATCACAAACTTTGCGTAAATATATAATTTAAATGGTTGAAACTCTTTTAACTTTTTACTTTTTTTTATTTTATGAACCGAATGAAGTGAAATAAGCACTAAATATTAAGGCGTAACACAATACAATAGTCAATTGTATTTAAATCGGTTTACAAACAGACAAATAGAAGAGAAAATTAAAATAATTGTTTTGGTTTCTATTACATTGACAAAAACCCCTAATAATATATTTTTTCACATATCTTCGAAGTGCAGAAAGCGATCAGTTACATTTTTATTATATGTATAAATTATACTATACCATAGTTATACAGCATGGCCTTTAGTCATTTTATAGAAGAAAATGCACCATAAAGTAGATCTAACAGCATTTCATGCTTTTTCAAATATAACATAAGTATTTATTAACAGCTTCACGATCTTTGTTACGCATAGCAGGATAGTCAGAGAACCTAGTGTCAAGACACTCCGTTCTCCACTTTACGCCCGAAGTCCAGACATTGAAGCCATCGTGCACTGCGCAGTGGGACAGTTTCGAACTGTAAATGTGATTGGCTACGGCTACGGATTCCACTCGGGGAGTGATTATAATTCAAATATTTTTAATCGCCACTCAACACGCAATGTGCGGTATTGGACGGAAAATGGAGAACGGAGTGTTTAAATAGTGAAATATTCATTACGTATATTAAAATACTTAACATATACAGAAATCGTGTGTTGAAATATATTTAGCTCATTAACAACTGGCTGAATTATATATATTTTTTAAATAATATCATCTTTTCAGGACATGAGGGCGGAACTGGAAAAACGTATTGAAGCTTTAGAAGAGGAGAACCGTGAGCTTTCGGAGGCTTTAGAAAATGAAAGGAATTTAATGAACATTTTGAAAGAAAAAGTTGAAAAGTCAAACAGGTTATATGACGAACAGAAGGTGGAAGTGACTCATCTCAACTCGGTTGTAAGCGATATGCATCATGACATTATTGATACACAGAAGAAATTTGATAAGTAAGTTTTACATTTTATTGGACATTTATTATAAATATTTATTTTTGAAGTGGGTTTTCAACACTTCAAGATTAAAATTTTCAGTAATAGCTAATAGTTAAGTAATAGTATGTATTTCTATTTTATTTTAACCAATATTACTAATTTAAGTAATATTAAGAACTTTGATTTTTGGTATTCGAAAATACATTTTAGAAGAAGAAAAGGTAGTTTGATATAATAATTGTATTAATTGACAGACGAATACCACCTCAGTCTGCCTGTGACTACGGACTACTGAAAGTTATACGAAACGTCGGGTTTCTAAAATGTATTTTTGAATACCAAAAATATACACGATTAATCTATGTTAAAAAAGTTTTATTTCAAAATAAACAAATATTATTAATTAAATATTAAATGAATTGAAACAATCGTAAAAATGTTTAACTTTTTAATATTACTAATTGGTAAAAAATCGTAAAATAATGTGAATGGAAATATATTAAATGTACAATGATTACTGAATCACCTCATTTTTAAAGCAATACAAATATTTTACGATATTATAATTTACAGCTTCATGCTTTATCCCGCATATGTAGAGCATATGTGCACAAATAACCTAGTGTCAAGACACGTCGTTCTTCACCACTTAGGCATATTGATATCCGCCATTTAACACGCAATCGTCGTAGAGGCCGCGCTTTGTCTTATAATCATTGCCCCGAGTGGAAATCAAATGGGTATGAACCCGTCATGTATACTTACTGTCAGACGCTGTGCCATTGCGCCACGACCGCCTCAATAAATGTATATAATAACGTTTCTATTAAATTAATTTTATTTTCATCCTAAAGTTTGATCTATGGATAATATTATTTTAGAGAGAAACGGGAAAAGGACGAAGCGTTGCTACGGAACGCCCACATGTCTCAGAGCATAGAGATGAGTCAGTGCAACGTGCGCTATCTGGAGACCGAGGTGGGGGAACTGAAGGTGAAGATATCTGAACTAGAGGCTGTGATTGCGCAGCACAAGGAGGTTAGGTTTATTTTTATATTTTCGAATTTTTGAAATTAATTAACCTTCTCTATAGAATATCATGTTCTTATAAAATATACGAGTGCTTTGCGCATTTCGGAATTGCATTAAGTGATTTAATTAAGCCAATGATATGTAGCAAAGTTATTTGAAAAATTACAATTTATCTTTTAGAATCAAGCACAATGTATGATAATAAAAGAAAATGAATCATCAAGGATAAGAGAAACCGAGGAGCTGAAGCAACAAATAGATAAGTGTATGGAAGCTGAGATTGCTCTCAATAAGACTATACAAGACTTGCAAACTGAAATCTGTGATAAAACTAAGGTAAACAAATACTTATATATCGCTTTGAATATTAATAGGTACCTGCGAATTAAATTTGACATAAACTAAAAAATTCAAAAGAATAAAATGTACCTGTAATCTCAAAGTCCATACAATTGTTCCATATATATTTCGCAACATATTTTCATGCCCTTACGGAATTCCTTTATTTTGATAAAAATTTTGATCTCACAATTAATGCTGACTATTTCATCAGTGTTAATTCAAATACTAATTAACATTAGTCCGGTTCGTGATTCAACAACAAAATTCAACATTAAATTTTTATAAATAGAATCGGAAACCATAGTCTAGAAAACACAAACTACTCTGCTTACGAAATATATTTGTTATATTACACTATAGAATACATTAAATCTTTTGACATTTTGATTTATAGAAAATAAGGACTTTAGACAATCGGATAGCGGACATGAAGAAGACTTTACAGAGGGAACTACAAAGTAGCAAGTCGGACCTCACGTCTGCTGAAGAGCAAGACATAAGTAGGCGGTGAGGACCTCTAGTTATTATAAGAGTTTCATTTATCGAATGATAATTGTCTGTCTTGAGATTGATGACAATTAATATAATTAGATCTTCAGTAGAAATTGAACTTACAACCTTCGCATCACGATGGTTACAATTGTTTAACTTATGTTTTAAGTAACTCTTTAAACTTAATAATAGTATCGGAGACCATAGTGGCGCAGTGGAACAGGATGTTTAGTTATAAGTTCTATTCTCATGCGAGGCAAAGCTCGAAGCCACAATAAGTGTCTGTGTAATGATGAAGGTACCTAAAGCACGTGGTGCTGCGGTTCCTGACGGCGCGCGAGCTGGAGGCGCGGCAGCTCACGCGCGCCTTGTCCGCGCTGCTGCGGCTCTCCGCGCACGAGGAGGCGCTGCTGCGCGCGGCGCTGCCCGCCCGCGGCTGGTTCCCCTCGCTCAACGCTTCCTAATGTATACATGCATAATGTATCAAGCATGTATTGTTGGAACCAAATGGGTGCGTTCTGATTTTATATTTTTTTGTTAATTATTACATTTTTATTAGTTGTTTGCATCATTTTTATACATACATAATTATATAATTTCAAAGTTATTTACAATTTTCTTGTGATGTTAATATCAACTTTATTTCTACATTGTTCTTTTCATTTTAAATAATATTAAGAAAACGTGTATTCTTTTTTCGTATTTTATAATAATTAAGATTTTTTACCTTTATATTTAAAATGTTTTAATACCAACTGTTTATAAAAAATAGTATTATACACATTATATGTTTAAATGTTGCCTTAATAGTTGCTAGTCAAAAATGTACAGATTTATAATTTTAAGTAATTCTCACGCAAATTTTGTTAGCGGATGAAATGTATGCAGCTGAAGAACCTTCGGTAGAAATAAGGTATTAGATGAATAAATATTAATTTCAATTAAATTAAGACGGAACCTTACTTATATCGTAGAAAACGGCTTTTGTAGGACACACTATTTATACGTATTTGAAAAATTATCATTAGTACCTAATATCGATATTATAAATAATCTCAAAGCAAACACTGCCTTTACATAAAGGATAGTTAGCGACGCTTTTGATTGAAGTAAATGACATTTTGTATGTATAAATTTATTTGACATATTTTAAGTATTAAATAATAGTACTTATTAATTAGTACTCGATGGACATTGATCGACGAGCGTTGCGCAAGAATTCAATCTGAAAGTATTCATCAAAATCGTATAACAAAGTAAAACTATATTTTAAAGATCTTAATTTGAATCTAGTCGTGGGCTCGAAAAAAATACAAAGAGTTTTATTTTATTTTTATTAGTGTATGGTAATGTAATTATATTATATTTCTTGTTATTTGCACCTATCTATTATTTAATAAAATTATATTTTTAAAATTATTTGCTGTTTTATTGTTAAGTACGTCATTCATTTATTACAAAAATAACGACCCAATTTCAAACAATATTGTGATAATTAGTGACGTAGCTCTATAAATAACCCTTCTATTATATATACTCTTTTACGCTTTACTAGCTGCACCTAACATTTAAAATTCATTTCGAGAAAGACAGGTTTAGTTACTATTATAATTTTGCATCGGCATCATAATCAAAAATCAGGTAGGTATCCCCATCCCCATTCACGCTCAGGTCGATTAGCTTTACTACAACAAAATATTCAAATCCATCCGCTACTTACATTACTATTTTATCCATCTCCTAAATTAATTATTTAGGAACACTTTCTAATTAGTATTATGATATAGTTGATATAAAAATTAACCGATAATTATTAATAGAAGAATTAAAAGGCGAATTAAATAAAAGAAATTATAGATTTTGTATATTTTATTTACAACTTACAGTATTTTATCGGAGCAGTCAGTATAGCCTAATATGCGGTCCTTGCAGCAAGGCACGAAAAGTTATTAATTATTCATAATATGGCTAATTTATTCAAATACCAACGATATTGAAAAAGTGTTGAGTGAAATTAGCCTAAAGCTGCAGCACACAAGAAGAGACTCACGAGCGTATAACAAGCTATAAAGAATCTGTACAAATTATGGTACAATTATTTAATTAGTTTACTGGATAATACTGGAGTAATCAATCTAAACAGTTTTTTATTAAACGTAAGCAATGTTTCTTGATTCATTGAAAATATATTACAACTGGCATTGGAGACGCTCTTCTCATATAACTGTCGCTTGAGGCAAATAGGAACGCTATACAAAGTCAATATGCGGAATGTTGTCTACATATTCATTCTAAGGGTGCTATTTAGTTATAAACTAAAAGTGAATAGTTATTGCTTTAAGTTTATCAATTACATCTACAGTATGTATCCATATTGACGCTATTGTCCGCCTCGAGCTTTGTTGAATACAAAACGAACAATTGTCAAAAATTTCAAGTATATTGTTTTCGCGATTTTTATACATTATTCATGAAACTATTTTAACCGGATTAATTGGTTTTCGTAAATACATTTTAGGACACCCGCCGCTTTAAACACATTACTACTGTAAAGTCGGCCTACTGGCCGTGATAGACTCACCAGTATTTTCCAACACAAAAATATGCGATTAAACACGTTACAATGGTATCATTAAAGTAGAGTTGTTAAAAGCTCGCGAAGACAAAATATTTAGCCTGTATTAGTGACTAAGCAGCTGAGATCTCATTTATAGTATAGCTTGGATATAAAAAAAAAAAATTGAGATGACCTTAATATCATTGACTAAGATTTTACGTGAAAACGTCTAAAATTGTGACGAAAAGAAAATTATGATATGACGAAGTACCCAATTGACTCGCACTCGTATTGTCATAAAGTTTAATTGTAAACAAAATGCAATATTAAAAAAAAACTAAGAATTAAATATATTATAATTTGAAATCCTCACAAACTCATCACAGCACGATATTGAAAAGCTTACATAAATATATTTTTTTAATAAATTTCTGGTTTGTTTTTTTTTATTTTACTAAACGGGCAAACAATTACATTTTCTATTTTTTTTATATTCGAGCCTAGTTTGATATTCCTTTCCAGTTTTACAGTCTGTATGTATTATTTTAGAATTACACGCTTCATGTATGTAGTACAAAAAAGTAAATATTTATGCCAGTCCTTAGCGATCAGTCGCAACAAACAATACGCTCTATTAATAAAACAATATATGGAATTTGCAAAATATGGAAATATAGACACGAAATTGAAACTAACCCATATTACAAACTACATCATACATATAATAAATAAACAATAGCAATAAGCTACTAATAGTAAATAATAATGGTTTCAAATGAACAAACAACCAGACATAAATAAATCTCTTTAAATATAAACCAAGCTAATTAAATTATGTTTACAAAACGAAAACTTCCCAAAAACCGTAAAAAAAATAATTATGATTATCTAATGAACCTTTACAGATGTGTAAAGGTTTCACTTTCACATCAAGATTTTTTTTCTAAACCCCAGTCTAATATTTGAACAATTTTAATCGACATCAGGTTTTTTAATTTTATATAGTTTCATCATTTACAATACTAATATGTATTCTGTCGCGATACACACACATACATGAGTATGTTGTAAGAGATCTGTCACTTTTACTATTGTAAAATTAGATTCACGTCATTATCTAGATTTCAAATAAAAAAAAAATCAGGTAATGGCTTTTTTTTTGATATTTTATATCTCAACCCGATGGTAGCAAGCTGAACGAGTGTACTGTGGCGTCTATAGTTTCACGCGTCCGTTGCAGATGTCGTTGAAGAGTTCCGTAGTGAGTGGCACGAACTCCGCGCCCGACCGGAAGAACAGCGGGTCCTTCATCACGTCGGGGTCGAAGCCTTCCTTTTGATATTTAAGTTTTTTCAGTTTAAATGTACCTGCAAAACATTAACAATTATATACGATATACATTTATAATATTTAAATAATATTCCAAAAATGTAAAATTTTTATGTATTGCTTTATTAGTTGCGAGAAATTTAATTTGAAATATTGAATAAAGAATTTTAGTTAAATTATTGCATAGCAATGTAGCAAAAAAAAAAAATATATAATCTAATGATATATAGGCAATATATTATATGTAGACAAAATAAACGTGTAAACGAGACTCGACATCTATCTCATAACTGGCAAAATATAAGCGCAAAACCAACTGGTAATCTCGATGTCGGACGCGAAGCGCAGGAAGAGCGGGCGCGCGTACGAGGGCAGCGCCAGGTCGAGCGCGGCGGCCAACGCGCGCGCGTCCTCCGCCGCGCCGGCGCCGCCCCGCGCCACCGCCGCCATCCCGGCGCGGCCCTCCGTCTGCGGGATCTGCACAGACGCCTTTGCTTCAGAAGCTTCAGAATATTCAAGTCACGTGAATCATTGGCAAGAGCGGAATAGCAATATCCTTAATTATTTTTTCACTTACTATTATTACGGTGTACAAGTTTTAACTTTGTTTTAAACAATAATAATTATACTTTTCTCGGGACGATCCGCTTCTGAAAGTTGCTAAACTACGTATTTATCTTACCGACAATATTTTTCTTACTTGTTAAGATATAACGCGAAATTAGGCACCGCTAAAATATTTTATATGAAAGAAGTATTTTATACTTCTTTATAGATAAACTTAAACGCAATAAAAATAATTATTTGCTTCATATAATTATAATTATTATATATTATAATAAAGCTTAAGCGATATTATATGTTAATATTGCCAACTCACTGAGACGCCATACACGACGCAGTCTCGCTGCCGCAGCGCCGCCTTGATGGCGTCCTCCACCTCGGCCGTGGCGACGTTCTCGCCCTTCCACTTGTAGGTGTCGCCGGTGCGGTCGCGGAAGTACAGGTAGCCCAGCTCGTCGCCCACCAGGATGTCGCCGCTCACGAAGGCCGCGTCGCCCTTTCGGAACACGTCGCGCACCAGCTTCTTGTTGCTGTCGCTCTGGAAACACCACCACCACCACCACCAGTTGTAAATCCCCATTCAACGTGTATCTCAATTTCACACATTTTGGATATTATGAACTTGGCGGGACTCAAACCTGCGCCTCTTGGAAAGCGCTCTGACCTATATCTATACATATAGTTGCTTACACCTTTTACTATTAATCTCTTGCTATAGTAAAAAACATATTTAGATTTCATGACGAGTGCATTAATCAGTACTTTATAAGAAGGCAATAAATAAATTGCAATCGCCTTAAAATAACCATCTATTATATATACTAAATTTACATTTATAACGATTCGTAGTTCATCATAACGGTATATGTTTATTGTAAAAAATATTTTACTATATATTAATTAATTATTACGTGAAGAATAACCTCTCGACTTTGTTTTACAAAAAAAATACTCCACCGAGTATAAAAAAATAAAAATATAAATATGAATAAAAATTCAAGAAAGGCAATATTTTTCATAATAATAATGCATGAGAAATATACTTTACACACACACGTTGCTAAGGTCAATGGGGCCACTGGTTTTCTTTAACACAATACACATCGTACAGCGGGACATTCGTTAATAAAGCGAACATAAGTCAAGCAATGCACCTTATCCACGTATCCGTAGTACTCGCGGGAAGCGTTGCCTTGCGCGATGAGACCGATGAACATGCCGGGCTCGTCTGCGATACACATTATATTAGATTAATATGGTGACACCCATATATAAGAAAAAACAAAATATAATATTTTACATGCATTTCACATATTATGTACTTCTAAATCAACTGATTCGTTTTTTTTTTTAACAATTTTAAAAGTGTTATTCGCACACTAAGCGGGATTTGAAAACCGTTTAAGACTCGACTCGACTGAATCCCCAAGGTAATATATTTTTACACTTGTAATGGGGAAACAACTGCACATTTTAATCAGTACATATTTTATTTTTTTTCGTCCCTTATATCCCGCTTTAAGGAACAAAAATTAACTTATAAATGATTGTCAGACACGCACATATTTATTTTAGTATTTACATACCATAACACTTTCATATTAATATCTTATTATTAAATTTTTCTATCATCGTTTATTACCCTATTATTATATGTACGAGTACTTCAACAAAGAAATACGATTCACTTGAATATACTCCAGTGACCTAAGTTATCAATTCGAAATATTGTTTGTTCTGAGAGGCTATTTCACAAGCAGTTTCGAAACGTCAACATAATAATTAGGTACAGTATTGTCATACTACAGTAAGCGACGACCGGCTTATTGGCAGTTTTGGTATGAAAAGCTGGCGAGAAACTCTAAACAGGTGCTCTATTCAGTTTTAAAGTGATTTTTAGCACTCCTTTACTAGCTATACATGTAAATCAATCAACCACTGCAAAGCTATTTTTAAACCAACTTTTTTCCGTCCGATCTGTTTGAAATTTTGCACAGCACACAAATTTTGCTTCTATATAATATTTTCATACCATTGTGATGCAGTGGACTGTCCCGCTGTTACAGCGTTTTGACTGTAAACAAACGCGATTGGTTGTGTTCGATTCCCATTCGGGGGATATTTAAAATATTTTAATTTTTCCTCTCTGGTACGGCGTTGGGTTCCGCCACTCAGCTTATATCACGTTAATATTTAAAATTAGAAACATTAAAAACATCAATATTTATATGATTTCATATAAATCGTAATTATCTGCAATTAATGAAGTAATTAACTAATATACCATTTTATATTAAAATAAATATGATTTCTATATAATAATTATGTTTAATTGCGCGGAAAAATTTCATTATATTAACTAACGTATTAGCTAAATTCACTTCGGCATTATCTAGGCTAATATTAATAATCCCTAAGGAGAATAAAACATTAACTCACTTCCATATATATAAAGTACACTTTCTTGAAACAAATGGACGGCTAGAATACTAACTTGGCTGACAGCGTATGCAAAAGCCGTCCGGTCCCCGCACCAGCTCCCCGGAGTCGGAGGTGCGCACCAGCGCTATGGGCTGCAGACTGGCCGGCACCAGCTTCAGGAAGAAACCCACGGCTCCTAGCGTATTGTCCACGTTCACTGTACGAATAAAAAAATTATACATATAGGTATCTCCTATAGCATAACTAACAATCACTTCATACGACGACGAGACGTTTCGATAAACTTTATATCGCCTGTATTTAAATAAAATACAAATAAAACAATAAGAATATTTTGTTACAAAGTCCATTTTGTTATCAATTTATGTTGACACACAATACACACAGTATATTTGTAGAGTGCGGATTCAAACAAAGCGCAGGCATTCAGATAAAAAGGGTTATTAGCTATTTTACCGAAGAAGTCTAATCTAAATCTAAATAATTTAAATCAGGTAGCTTGTTTTTTTACAAGTTAATGTTAATATTAAAATGTGACAACAATTTAGGCTCTCTTTTAAACATAAGTCTTATAAATACTAGCTACTAATAAGCGTTATATTATAAATTACGTAAGCTTAGTTTCGAACAACAAAAAAATAAATAAGAAATACATTTTACGGAAACAATGTAAAAAAAATATACTTGCCAATATTCGCATTCCCTTCAGTCGCTCCGTAAATTTCATTTATCTGAGGCACTTTGAACCTAAAGGTAAAAAAATAATATCTATTACAATACTCAATAAAAATATATATAATTAAAATAAAATAAACTTTATAACACATCATAAAATATAAGTAATTATTGTTATAATAAGTATTTATTAAATATATTATATTTGTTTAAACTAATAAAAAAATATTTACATATATATTTATTATTATAATTTTTTTCAATAAATCAATTTCCGTAGTAATGATTGACAAACATGTCAATGATGTATTTTTAACGTGAAAATAATCACGTACATTATTAAATTTTACAGTTATTTACAGTTACTCAACATTAATAAGTAAGGTAATAGGTATCTATATATCGTACTCAGAGATGTAAATTAGCATATAACTGATATTAGTGAAGTCCATACAAACACATATGAATATGTAGGCCCTATTTACTGTGTAGGATTAGACTTTGCGATCGCTTAACAAGAAAAATATTTCTTTAGTCTTATTCTGAAACATGACGGTGTGATAAGATAAAAAATAACGCTCTAATAACCGGAGCAATTCACAAAATTAACAGTGGCTTACATTTTATAAATGCTTATATTAATTTAATATAAATTAATTAGTGTTATTATTTTAGACTTAGACACACAATATAATGCAGACTGAGTAAAACATATACCTGTCGACCATTTGTTGCCAGATGGCCGGCCTCATGCCGTTGCCGACCATAATGCGCACTTTATGCTGAGTGTCGGTCTCCTTCGGCGGAGCTGATACCAAGTACCGGCACATTTCACCAATGTATTGCGCCACCTGACCGGACAAGCGCACTTTGACTTACTTACATTAATTTTGTTTTAAACTATATTAATCAGATTTTCTTACAACATAGTCAAAAAAAACAAAGAAAATTAAAAGGGGCCACAAATATGTATATGATGTAAATGTTCAGATAATATATGTAAATATGTGGAACAGTGTGTGACTGTAATCGCGTTAGATTGGGAATACTATTTTAACTCGGGGGAATGATTATACTTAAATTATATTAATTTCTCCACTTTGGGTTAAATACAGGAAGAAGTCGACATCCGCCTCTCACTCAAGAAGCAATGTCTTGATTTCAGATGGAAAGTGGAAAATGGAGTGTCTTGACACTAGGTTCTCTCTGAATACCCTGCTATATACAAAAAAAAAGCATCAAGCTGTTATAACTACAATGATTACATAGACTTAATTCCAAGTTTATACAAAAATTACAAAAGTAAGTCTTATATATCTATAGATATATTAATTTCTATATTACATCTCAATAAACCGACTGTTATTTATAAGCTCTAAAAAAAAAGCATCACAGTTTTATTACTTCACGATTATATACGTTGTACCTAACACAAAAACAAATCCATAAAAAAGATACAAAAAGCATAATAAACAATATTGAATGGTTGTAATTACCGTGCAGTTATACTTGATGCAGTCCGTCCAGTAATTGGTGACCGAGAACTTGGGCCGCAGCACGGAGGGAATGCCGTCGACGAGCGCGGCGCCCGTGCCCACCAGCCCGCCCGCCGTGTGGTACAGCGGCAGCGGGTTGTACATGCGGTCGGAGGGACGCAGGCCCAGCATGTGCACCGTTGCCACTACTATTAATAGGTACCTGTGTAGTAATCACATTATAACCTACAATTATTGCCTACAATTATTTAGAAACTCCAAATCTTCATAAGTCGAATAACACCTTAAAAAATATAAAAATAGCTGGAGCTAAAAAAATAACGAGATCTCTTCCAGACACCGTTGAATATGAGAGACATTGCGTATTCGTACTCGAAATAACAATACCAGATAGAAAATTATAGTATTTTATGAAATATAAACATTTTCCCAAGTGAGATTTGCCACAATTAAAACAAATTCATTAAATGACAGCGTCATCAATATCGAACGAGTCATAAATAAAATTATCAGAATTGATAACAATAGACCTAACTGTTAAGTGAGAAACTTTACCACCTTGCTAATAAGAAATTTGAATAGCTTATTCTATAATAAGAAGGAAACCTACTAAGACAACTTACTTAGAATTAGGTAAGACAGCCGCCTTGGGCATTCCAGTAGTGCCGGACGTGTGTATATATAGAAGGGTATCTTTGTACTGAGGTTTATCTTGTACTATGGGGTATTCAGGTGGATGCTTGTACATCTCAGCACCAAGGTCCACCACTCCGGATGCACAATCACCGTACAGTTGGAAGAGTTTCAGCTCTGAGGGTAGCTGATCTCTTATCTCGGTGATTGCTAAAAAGTATGAATGTTAATTTATATTACCTTTTAATAATGTTTACTTCGACTATGACAAAAAGATTCAAATCCTTTTACGTTTCTGAACGCATAATGATATTTTGGAAAGTCACGTCTGCTTTTTAATAAATGTAAATTCATTTCAAAGGCCTCATCACCTTGTTATATAGAAATAGTACTCGCATACGCACAATAATTACTTCTCTTCATCTCTATCTCTATTTTGACATTTATCTTACTAAAGAGAAATTTGTACCATGTATCTTACTATAGAGTAACAATATATTAGTTTAATCTTTTTTTGTTATTATTATATCTGAAGTGCATTAATTTACACTATATTTATGATAAAGTAAAAATTCTTTATTATCCTTATAATATAAAGTTTTATCGTATTATCCTCACTCATACATATTAAACAAATTAAAATAAGTAAAAACGTTAACTACATTATAATGGAATAACAATCAATAACAAAGTCTAGCCTATCGCAACCTCGACCGTATACGACCCCCCACCACCCCCCAACCCCAGTTTGAATCAATTATATTGAAATTATTTTAATATTATTTTTACTATGTGGTTTTAAAAGGTTAATTTGCATTAGAAAAAATGAAATTAATTAGCAATATGAAAACAACAAACGATACAGTAATTAGTAGTTAAACTTAAAATCATATGTGCAATGGCAGCCTTATTGCTAAAAGCAATCTCTTGCAAGCAACCAATAACTTAAGGATTAAATAATATTATATTATACACCAATGTCGTTTAATTGAATAAAACAGATGAAAAGGAAACTCTACTAGACAGTGAAGCTAGCATTAGAGTCTTGGAGCAAATCTAATAACTGTGACTGTTATACGCATCGGATACATACGTAGACTGCTATTAAGTAAGGAAGTTTTATAATAAAATGGATTCGAACCAATATCATTGCATACTGACACATCGTACGCCACGAAAGCATCAATATTTATGGTTTTAGGGTGCCGACACTTTTTACACGAATTAAATTCAATAGATTACATTACCCCCAGCGAGTGAATCGGAGAATATGATAGCTTTCGCATTAGCAACTTGTATGCAGTGGAGCAGAGGGCGATATCGTAGATTACTGTTAATGAGTGCTGATACTGCACCTAGCTTGGCCATGCCAAGCCATGTGTACACATATTCGGCACAATTGGGCATAAAGACGCAAACAACGTCTCCTCGCTTGAGACCTAGATGATCTTGCATTACTCGAGCCACTCTATTGGAGTTCTCGGCCATCTGCAACATTAGATATTACATATTTTGTATTATATATAAAATTTCATTTTTTTTATATGGACTTTTATATTATTACATTTGTTCAGAGCATATTGCATTGATTCACTACGAGGAGTTTTCGGCAAGGAAGAGTTTAATTTGAATATTAAACAATATGTACGCATTTGCACACCTCTTTGAAAGTCCAAGTCTTATCTCCGACTATGATAAAACATGGCGCGTCAGGGCACTTCAGCGCACGTTTTGTAAACAGCTCTGCGACAGTATTGTTGTTCCGTCCCCATCGCTTCGAACGTAAAATGGCATTTGTATAGCGCCATAGGAACCTAGAACAAAGTAATCAATAAGCAATTAATTATTTTTATAATAGCAAAAAGCCTGCAATAAGTTGGAAAACTTGGATTAGTCCAGTGCAAAATATAAATGTATATTTACTCCGTGCTTCAGAAAAAAAGTCAAAAAGTAGATTTGTTATCAGTATAAAAATCTACCATTAATTTCACTTGAGCACATCTATAAGAGTCAATTCAAGAAACTCAAGAGAGAAAGAAATTATTTAAAAAGTAGTGAATTTTCATTACTTTTTAAACGAAAACGTTTAAATTATTTGTAATAAATAATATGCTTCTGTAATGTAATTAATCCATTAGCCGAGAAAGATTTTTTAATTAGTGTAAAAACTTTTTTAAAAACCGTTTTACTTTGACAAAGATCGATAGACCTATTTTATATAATGACCTTTCCACGTCGATTCTGTATACAGGTGCTGGGAATTTAAAATATTCACATGAGAAAATTGTCATATGGAATTTTATTTTGCATAAAATAAAAAGAAACGGTGTTATTTGTGTTATAAGAACATATTGCCATATACTATACACTCTTATACATTAAACACTCTTTAAAGTCTAAACATAATCTGGAGTGTCACAGGAGTCAAAAAGGGACCTCGTCCTGCTTCAATTGCACCTCAGTCGATACTTTACGGTATTTTATAATTATTTTATTTGTAACTGAATGCTCGTAACTTTAATATTTTAAATAATTTACCATGGAAAATGCCTATCATTTAAAAAAAAAATTGTTACAAGGGCATTTACATATTACCTTTTAGTATAGCTAGACTAGTATGGTTTCGTTAAATTTTATATATCGACGGAACATTCACATCATGCTGAATATTTTTTTAACGCGGCTTTTTGAAATATACCCGAAGCCCTACCCAGGGTTAAACGTTATAGCGTCCAGTAACTACGAAGATGTACATATAATTTTTATATGTACATCTTCGTAGTTACTGGACGCTATAATTTTTTCGAGAATATATTTAATATAAAAACGCATTTTTTTACTGTAGTACATTTTTTTTGTGTTTTATTATAGTATAGACAGAGCAACCATTGGTAAATATAAAAAACATATTTTTTAAGATATACAATTTTTTTAATCATCTGCTTACATCACAATAAACTTAATTATTAAAATTACTTAAATTAGAACTAAAAAAAAAAGACTTTATAAACCTTGACCAAATGCTTTCAGAATTTTTCAATTTAAGAAATGACTATTCTTTTCATGCTAAAAGGCGCGAGTGTCGAATGGACCTCAACCTCATTAGTGTTTAATCGAAATTATTTTAACCGGATTAATAGCGTAGATTTTATTTATTCGTAAATACATTTTCACAGATAGACTCATTAGTCTCGTTCGCTGCATCTAAGAGTGTTTCAATCGTTAAACTGTATTAAGTATGTAATGTTACAGCTCGGTCACTGAGTGCACCTGTCGAACAAAAGGAAGTGCATGGTGAGGTGGCTGTCGCCAGAACCATTGTTGTCTGATCTTTGTAACACTGGAAGTTTATGTTACATATATAAAATATGCAGAATTGCTACCAATAGGTAGAGGACACTCGCAAATAGTTGCCGTCATTTGCATACTAATCTAGGCGTTCATAATTATTCTGCAGCCACATTCGATTTGTTTAAAATATTTTTTTGCTATTGAGCCAATCGTGGTTGAGTGGGGTTTATAGACGCCATGTTTGATAATAGTCGCTTTACAGATATTTAAATTATTATTCATTTTTCTACTCAAGCAAGAAAAAGTTCGGCGAAATTAGCAAAAAATTAGCATGTCATCGATACATTTAAAATGTATTCAGAGATAGAAGAAATAGAAACATTTATTTTTATATAAAAGTGTTTTTTTTTTTGTATTGTATTGAAAATCCCTAAACACTAGCTACCTTAAAAAATATCGGCTGGCGTGAGTGAAAGACTACGTACGTTTCGCACGCACCACGGACAAAGTTCAAATTTAATTTTAGCTCACTGGTAGCTATACAATATACATGCAGGGCGTGTGTTCTTACGTTACTATATTTTATACGCAAGCTGTAAAATGTACCGTGCGCTGTTAATCGAGCATCTGATTAACATTTCATCAAGCAACACTCACAAATAATGACTGAAATATTACAATTATACAAGTTTAACGAGTGTTTGCAAGACAGCAATTACCACATAATATGTAGATATATCATCACAAACATTTAAAATAATTTTACACACAACACCAGTAATATTGTCGGTTTTTTGTAGCAATTAATTTATTAATTAAAAAATTACTATTGCTATAATTGCTTAATTATATATTATTTATTTATATTCCACGAAAATGTTTTAAAGCTACGATTACTGCAAACACTAGCGTTCAAAGTACTTCCGTTATTATAATTTAATAAGAGCGCAGCAGTGTTTGGCACTGTATCATAATAAAGTTACTAGAAAGTATTTAAGCTGTAGAGTTTCAAAATTACTTATAATTATTTTTGTAGTACAGAAAATGTTGACTTTTGTCAGAAAATTATATATTTAGCAAAACTGTTTTAAACGCTTCCTATAGAGTATTATGTAAATATATTTTTATTATAAGTAAAAATTACTTTAAAAAATCTTGTAGGCCATATCACTTTCTGGAAGTTCAGTTTATATAAGTAACATAAAACCATATTACTTAAATTGTTAAAGAAAAACAAACATCTTAAATATAAAAATACAACTATTTTAGTGTACTTTTACAATTATGAGATGAAATATATTCCATATTTATTTCAATATTTTTTTTAACCACACAATTAATGGGAGAGATAAGCCATGTGAAAAATGTGTCGCTTATTTACATATGTTATTATTACATAATAAAATTACTTAATTAGGGCATTTGGAATATGAATTTGTTGATAGTGAGGAAGTTACATACGAAACAATAAGACTTGAAACTAAAATAGACAATCCTTATATATATTTAATAGGTAACCTTAAATAAGAGAAAAAATAAAAAAAAAACAGGAAAAATATATAATTTTATTATTATATGCGCACTAAAAATACCAATACAAGCTATGGTTTTATAAAATATTTTATTTTATTACGGGCTGTGTTTGTTCTTATTATGTTATGTTGGTAATTATGTTATATAAAACATAAATATAACAAGATAGGCAGACAAAATCTAATCTTACTTACTTACACGCGATCGCGGAGCCTAACGCCGCACTTTGTCCTATCATTTTACTAATGAAATTTCCTTTGGGGATCAAATCCAAAACCAATTTACTTTCAATGTTGATATATATATATATATATATATATATATAAACTTTTCATAACAATTACTTTATACGATTCGATTGTTAAGCAAAAATTGTCTCTATTGTTTAAATTAAAATATGTAACGTGGCAAAAGACGTTTATAGAGTTCATAGTGCTAACGATTAATATCTCATTTTATTTCTCTGGACAAACGATTGAATGGTAATTTTCTATTAAGTAAGGTGCGTAGTAAGCTTTAGACTATCATCATTATTATAGCAAGTTCAAAATGATTATCTTGATTTCCACGTATTACTAAGCCAAAAAAATTATTTTTTGTTTTTTTGAGACTTCTGACTAGAGTCGCGATTGGTCGTGGAATCAATTTCAATTCAGGGGAATTATTATATTAAATTTTTTTTATATCATTTCTTCGCTGTGGGTAACGAAACTCAACACGCAATGTCACGAATTCGGGCGGAAAGTGGAGAATGGAGCCTTGTCACTGGGTTCTATTCTCTGATGACCTTGCTATGCAAAAAAAACTAAGCTAAAAGAAAAAAAAGTCTTTTCATCTATGTATGTGGAAGTAAAGACAATAAGGTTAGGTATGTTATGCCAATTTAGGTGAACGTAGATGTTGAAATACAATCTTGACACTTTACAATTTCATTACATTAAAAAAGACTTACTAAATGATACAAATACAATTCCAGTATATAAAATATCCGTTTTAATAAGAAACTGATCGTTTTAATTATTAATTTTCGCAAAAGTTACGAAACCTGCACGGGAAAGTCACATCAAAATCGATTCAGCCGATTTCAAGACAAAAAAATAGGCAAATAGTGTAAGTTTTAAATTAATAATGCTAGTTACGTACATATAAAGTTTAAAACCATAATATAAATTGGAATCAAAAGTCAAAATTTTGCTACGTAAGTAGGTATTTATATTAGTAGCAATTGGTACCATTGTAATGCATCGATCGAAAACACGTCGCCGTTCAGCCTTGTCAGGGTAGCGCTGTGTTTATGTTGTGCATTATGTAAACTATTAAAATTATGTAATAGAGTTTATGGAAAGAAATTAGAAAACTTTCCAATCTTATCTTATCTTCTTTCTTTTTTATTTTCGCGTTTGCAACAATAAGCCAAATAAAGAAGCCAAGAGATAGTTAAAACATATAATTTTTGTCCAATTGCATATGAAGCTTTGTACTTTGAATTATTATTATTTAATATATTTTGTTATTAGTAATTATTTACAAGGCAAAAGATGGATTAATGCGAACAAAAGCTGAAACTATTTAAAATTTACGTTTTAAGGATTAAAAATGTTAAAATATAGTTGAAATGTAATTTTCAATCTGAAAATGTAATTTTTGATATAAAATAGGAGTCGTGAAAAATGATTCGATGTGAGAGAAAATGCGTGCAGAGTAGCGGGAATTTCACTTTGTACTGTATAAAAAACACAAAGGGCATATCTGTCATAATAAAAAAAAATCACTACAATAAATAACGAATACTATATAGTTCATGTTTCAGGACCACTTACAGACAATCGAATACAATATACTTACCTAGTTAAATTTTAATAGATAAATTACAATTTCATATATACGTTAATACAATGAATAATTAAAAAATCATTGAAAATTAGACAAAGGCATATAATATTTTCTGCTGTCAGTTATTTAAAAAAAACATTCTTGTATTCGACCAGTGTGTCATGACAATAAAGCTATAAGGGTTCCTAATCGTCGAGAAACCTTATATTGTATAAACGTTGTTTAAAATGCAAGTAGCGTATCGCCATAGACGCTTCTATAATATAAACCTTTATATTATTTTTACCTCGCTTGGAATATTATAGTAGAAGTGCTTGCCACTTGAAAATTTAATAGGAAGTGTTGCGGGACATGACCCACAGAAAGTTTAAGCGTTTCGTGCCGGTATCTTTGGCCTATGTTAAATGTATAACGTGTTATGAAAATTACGTAAATTTTTCAATTTTAGCCATTAATGAGAGAGACTGAGTAAAAGCCTAGTGACACATCCTTCATTTTCTATAAATTCGTGTATGGTTTCGTGATATTAATATTGTTAAATATGTATTATCCTAATTTATATGAAGGCACCCATATATTTAAGTCTACATTAACAATTACATAATATTTCTTTCAATTTACTATAACTTTAAAGTTAAAGATGTAATAGTGACAATACATTTTTAAATAACTAAAGTTGTTAATGAAAATAACATTCAAGTATAAAGTTTAATATAGTTATATCATACTAACTTTTATTTGAATATAAGCTTCTTATTTGCAATTAAATTAGTATGTTATTTAAAGTTGCATTTAGAAACGCTTGCCTTTTTATTTTTATAGCTAATGACGTGTGAAATACTCACTTGACGTCCCTGGGCAATGTTTTGATGATCACATAAATCCGCTTCCTGTATCGATATATGCAAGGCGCAACTGCGAGGATCGCGAATATAGCCGCTTTGGAGAGCGTGCTCAGCACGGCGGCCATCGCGGCGGCTAATGCCATCAGAGCGACGAGCGCTGCCAAAAGCGCGTCCATGCTGGCGATCGGCCCAGTAGGACACAATTTTAAAGAATTAACTACACACAGTCAACAAACTCACTGATAATACGCGAACGCGAGGAATACGTATACGAGTGCGTCCACTACTTTATAGCGAATGCGCAAGGACGTGCGCCGCGCGTCACGGCAATGGCGGGCTACGGCGCCAGGCGACCAGATGCACATGCGCGAACAGCTGATCCTCGAAGGGACCGTTTGCGACACAAAAAACCGTTACCTACCATGGAACTAGAAAATAAATGGTGAAAAAAACGAAAAGGATCAAGGGCGGCGATTTTTGTTATTCTTTTATACAGCGAGCGTTCTGTCATGTTTGGATTGATTCCAAATTCTAAAATGACATTTGGTCGATTGTTGTGGGATGTGTTTTAGCAATAAGTTTATTGTTTCGCTCCGTAATAAAATTAGACACAACAATGATCCTTGCTAAATAATATCCAACCGTATTTGGATGCGATTTTTTATCTAATAAAGGCAGACTACTTTTTATAATTAAAAGTTAGGTATCATTTTTAGAAGCATTATTATGTTATTTTTTTAATAATTCTTGCATACAATGTTATTAATAGCACTATTATATGGGTGTGTATCGACAGATTTTCTTATTCTATATCATTACAAAAATTACCGAAAATAAATATGTAAGATTTTAGGTACCTACTTATAAAAATGCAAGCAAAAAAAAATGTTTGTAGTTTATTACTTGTTAAGTCAAAACTGCATTGTTCTTTTTGTTTTGTGTACATATAAGTGTAATAAGTTAAATTAGTTGACTGACGATAAATATAAATTATTATTATCGCCGTTTGCAGCGTATGTTATGTCAAAATATTATATTATGCACTTATAAAATTAATACATTGAATATATTTATGAAAAAAAAAATTAGGGGATGTAATAGAATATGAATCAATGAACTTTTGAATTTTTGTCTACCTGTTTGTACGCGCACATCTTCATAGTTACTGGACCAATTTGAATGAAACTTTTTTTTGTTGTAGGTACCTGTTTAAGCCTGGTCAGATTTAAGGGTGCTAGGGACACTCGATGTAGAACTATAATGGACCAGCTAAACTATAAGAAATAAGGAAATGTCACATTACTAAAAGTTGTTAGCCGTGATGAAAACTTTCCCTTGACACATAAATATTAAAACCATTAAGAACCATGTAATCCCAGTAAGAAACAATAAGAAATAACAAAATTTCACCTTAGCAAAACATTATCAGCGTGGTGCGGATTTGCCGTTGACATATAAAAATTCAAGATACGTAACAACTGATACGGAAGAATCATGATAGTCTAACTTATTTTCCATTTAAATTTTACATAGTCATATAACAATTCAAGATGTGGAAAATCTGACAAAGAACCATGGTAGACCAGCTAAATATTAAGAAACAGGTCAATGGCGCATATTCAGTTGCAGTGTTGCAGTGCAGTGTTGCAGTTGACCTAAAAAAGAGAAGTTTCGGGCATTCAATATGCAACGTTTCGAATTCGGGTGAAATGCTGAGGACGGAGTGTCACTAGGTCCTTTTCGTCGAGATTGAATAAAATTACAATTGTCTGATGTGGAAGACTAAGAGACAAATAAAATTACTACTATAAAGACATTCATTATAATTTTGGGCAAGTTTTAATGCCGACATGTAGTAAATGGAAGTAATATATACATACATACTAATATTATAAATGTGGAAGTAACTGTCTGTCTGTGATGTCATCCTCCCATTTTTTTAATTTACCAGGAATTTCATTGGTTTACGAAAAGGCCGCCGAAAACACGAAACAGCTATAGTTCACGCGGGCGAAGCCGCGAGTGGGTCGCTAGTATTACATTAAATGATGCAAGTAAACTACATAAATAGATATGGTGAAGAAAGGAATTGGTTACAAATGCATATTTTCGATAGAATTTTAGAGATCTATAGAGAAATACTCTACCTATTAAAATTTTAATTTAATTGGTATTATACTTTTAATTGTTCCAGGTTATAGTATGTATATTTATGTAAAAGTGGATATGCTACTTTGTTTTTTATCCTATATAGGTACTTAATGCGTGAGCCGTGGTCGCAATATTTCTACAACAAATTAGTCTAATCTATGTAACCGTAACATAGAAAGTAAAACAGAATTTCAATCGATAAAATTGGTTACTAGTTTAAATATTTGATTGCAGTGTACACTGAAACGGAAGCTGAGTAGAAATTCTTAAGCATTTCAAAAATGTACGAGATAGGCAATGTTGTTTCGTAGAGGTCAGAAGGCTTTAAAATGCGAGTTATTTTCGCCTCTACTGTCTAAGCGTCTCTTTCAAATACTTTCTTGAAATGAACTAATGGATTACCATTAGTTCACTAGACAGGAAAATCTTTTAGTAGATTATAGAGACTTCGCTGTTATCTCGCATCATTTTCTACCGCGTGTTAATCCTGTTTATGCTACTCATACTAGAAGTGTGAGGATAAATCGACGAATGTTTGTTATTCTTTCATGCAAAAACGCAAAAAAAATTGAACGCAGTGGAAATCGAATCCGCGCCTCTCGAAACCCGTCGTTTTTCAATTGTCTAAGCGTGTGAATAACACCTTAATTTTTTTGTAAATACTAAACGGATATAGATTAAACATTATAGCAATATGGCCTAATATGAGCAACAATAACGTAAAAACTGCAATTAATATATTTTAAGTTATTTGTGCATTATATAACGTAATAAGTAATGTAAGTCGAAAAGTTCCTACTCTCGGACAGCTACTATAACAATATTATGCATATAAAGAAAAAAATATGGTTTTCAACTCAATTAAAAAAAAACAGCATTTTTTTATGGATAAAAACGCCTGGATCGATTAGAAAAATATATATATATATATAGAATACGTCATACACAGGTGTTAGGTATTTTGTAAAAAATTAAGTACTTAAGGAATTTATGTTTAATTTGAAAGCGGTTTTTCAATTGAAAATACTCGTCCTTTTATTATTAACTGTCATTATCAGCAGCAAATCTTTAAGTTGAGAGAAACTTCATATAAACTTCAAACACCCCTTTTCCACTCTTAGTTGGAGGGATATTTACAAATATATTTTCTTAGCCTGACTTAAGTCACCAGATGAATGTGCCTTCAATGTTTCACGTGAATCCATTTAATAAATACAAAAGTCAACCAACCCCCTTTCCTAAGGAGGGGAATTTCCAAGTATTTTTTTTTATTCACTTACTTCCCTTGAGAAACCTACGTACAAAGTTTCAAGTGAATTCATTTAAGAAATAATAAAATTCTGAGGATCTCTGTCCCCTGTTTTTACCCACTTAAAGTGTGATTCCAAATATCCTTTCTAAGTGACTTATATCACTTGTGGAAATTATGTACAAAATTTTCATAATCAATTGGGAATCCATTGAAAATCTTTTAGTTTCAAACATACTTTTTTACACCGTAACAAAAGATATTTGGAAACATTGCTTTGGTTTGGGAAAATGAAAGACAGAGCTATATGATACTTCTTATTGCTTCGATGAAATCAAAAAAATAAAAATTAAGCCCTTAAAGAAGGCTCCCTACACTACCCAAGTAGTGACCGTTCCATCCAGTAGTTTCGGCTGTGTGTTGTCTGTTAGTCAGTTACTCAGTAACATAAGCATTTTACATATAGTTAAAAATACCAGGATCGATCTAAGGACAAAGTGCAGTGCATGCTACCTTAATTATACAACAACAGTTAAAATTTAATAGGAAACAAATTACTAATAATAAAACTTAATCGTTATAACAATTTTATTTTATTACCATATGTCAACATTAACCCATTACCATGTATTCTTTTACCAAGTCCATACATTAACTTTCAGTTTTATATTCGAGTGGTTCATTTTAACATTAAAAAACTATTTTAAATTAACAGTGGCAGGCAAGTGTTATTTTATTTAATGAAAGCCCTTTAAATATATGCATAGTGTGCAATATTATATAAAAATTAATAATATAGTCATAATAAAAAAAATGGACTTGACAGTTTTCTATTGCTTCATCTAACAAAAAAAAAAAAATATAATAAAATTTGCATATATCAAAGCACTATACATATTAACAATAACCTATAAGCAATAGTTATTATAAAAGTTGTTTAAATGATGTAAACTAATTTGTAGAAGGAACTAATTCTTAAAGAAATATTCCATTAAGATAATTGACATAATGTACATATTGTTAATTCTCTGTTTACAATACAATATCATTAAATAAAACTTGATCTATACAAAGGGCTGCAAGTTGGTGAATTGTGGACTTTGACATTTGTTACTCATTTAGTATTTACAGAACATTAGTTATAAATAACTGCTTGTTTAATTTTAAATTTTAAGCCAAATGGTTTATATATAATTAAAAAATACTAGCACACAAATATTATTATATATTTCATTTAAAAGCAACATACCTATTAAAGTAAAATATAAAGTTGTTGAAGTAATTTACATTGATATATAGTAAAATATAAATTATTTCAACAAGGTCAATGAGAGTATATTGCAGTGTTAATTATAAAAATTAGTCATTTTATAATTATATAGTATAAGTGTTGCAGATAACAATACAGCCAGACAAGACTGTAGATATAATATCTACAGTCTTGTCTGGTAATATATATAAATAATATCTTAAACTAAACTGTGGTATAAAGTTAAAATGTAATATTAAAATATTTAATTTAGAGTATTTTGTTAGTACAAAGAATGCAAATGCATGCATACATAACATTGAGTATAAAAAATAAAATATATAATTTATATTTTTCTTTATATGCTTTATGAGATTTGTACAGATCTTTTGTTTTTAATATGAATAATTATATGATTTGGCCTAGGAGATTCTCACTACAATATATGAGAAAAAATAAGTTAATAAACAAAATACAATAAAGACACATTTCAGACAGACATACAGATCTTATGTAGGAAGCTATTAACCTTAAAAAGATTTAACATCTAATATATTTTCTTTTAGACCATAATATCCCAGCCCATAACTAACAGTATTAAATATGGCTATTCTACTGCAAACTTAAACTTTATATCGTTTTTCTTAAAAATCCCTTTTTTATTCTAGAATTATATATGGTTACCTTATAAATGATCTCCAAAAAAAGTTTAATTTTTTTGTAATATTGTTTATAACTTGTTATTATAGTAAATGCCAAAGTGAAAATAAGCATTTTTACCGAAATAGTAAATATAACAAATATTTGCAGATATAAATATTTTTTACTACATCATCAAAATAATTCAATTTTAATATTGTATTCCATTATTAAAGGAAGAACTCAGTGGTTATATAAATATTTAAATCATATTTTCGTATTTTTTGTAATTAACATAATTTAAAACACAAATAATATATAAAAACATATATATGGATATTGATTGAGGTAGAGATTCTAAAAATATTTTTCAATTTACCTCTTCTTCCTCTATAATGAGGAAGTATAATTTGGAACATTATTGCACAGTAAAAACTAACAAATCTACAGATACAGAAATTTGCCGTTGAGGATTTTCTCATGTATTCATCAAGTCCTATTGGAAGGTACTTTGTTAGCTTTAGATCTAAGTAATAAAGTTTGTCACCTTTCACCAAATTAGGGTCAAAGCCTTCCAACTTTTGTAAATCAGTCTTCTTCATTTTGAATGTACCTGTAAAAGTTGAGTGTTTTGGCTTTAATCGATAATTTAAAGTGATATTTAAATAAACGTTTACGTTTATAATATAATAAATATACATAATAATATTGATTCGGTAAAATCTTTTATTCAATTCAGTTCGGTAAAAGTTCTACCACAATCGAAAATTCTTTCACTACAAAGGTCTACAAGCTTTTATTAGGCGATTTCAGCATTTCTGGTCATCGTAATGCTTAATTTAATAGTCGATTTCAGCGTCAATCGTTGACAATCGCATTGACTAAGTTTTTTCTCACATGAGAATAAAAACATTTCTTTTATTTGGGGATCCTATTCTTTCTGCTGTCCATATATTTGTCTGACTCTTCTAATAATTAAATTAGTGTTTGTAGTAACGCTAATTTTATTTGAAGTAGAGTACCCTAGACTACTAATTACTTATTCGAACTCTTTCAAATGAACCAAAAAAAAGAATAAATTTTTGAAAATCGGGTGCCATGTTCACACAGGTATTAAAAGTCCTTTATACCAGTCATATCCATACTCGTCATAACCCTCAAGAAAACTGGCCTGGCGTAGGGCGGCAGATGCTTGGACAGGTCCACGGCCAGCTTGTCCAGGTCTAGCGTGCTCTGCGGGTCCGCTAAGCCACACATGCCCGCCCGCCCTTCTGTGTTTGGCACCTGGGATTTAAAAGAAAGCGTTTTGTAAACAATTAGTTCAATGTCATAGATTGCAATTTAATTATTCTTTTCATTTATATATTTATAATAATTGTATATTTGACATCAACTTTGGTATTTAAGTTTTATTATCAAAAAATACATATTATACTTTAAGTCCACCATTATTAAATACATCACACCTTAAAGTTAAAGTGACGTCAATACTTCTGTAAATTCGAATTTTGGCAAAACTTGATAATAATAGGTTTTATATATGCTTAGATATTTTTTTGTGCAGCTTCACGGCTTTCCGTATAGTGGAGTTAGTAAGAGAGAATCTAGTATCAATATACTACGTTCTTTACCTTCGGCCCGAAATCGAGACATTGCGTGCGCGAGTGGCGCAACTTAACACAGCACTTTTTCTTGTCAAAGTGGAGAAATAAAAATAATTTAAATATGATTATTCTTGAAAGACGACAAGAAGACAAGACGATCTTGAACGGTTTTCAAGAGGAGCGGGTTCAAATCCCGCTGCGTTCATATTTTTATACGTTCTTAAATATGTCTTTTTCAATTTCCATAGTGTGCGAATAACACTTTAAAAAATGTTTATTCTTCCTAGTGGAGGCCGAACTCACAATCTGTTGTTTTAACAGTCACACAATGTTTTTCTGGCCATCCTGGCCTAACACATCACATCTCCTAACACATATTTAAAAAAGTAATAAAAGTGTTAAGTTCATTTTAAATAAATAAGTTAATATTTTCAATTCCAGTCAACAAAACATACCAAAACACCATAGACGACGGCATCACGTTGGTCAGCCACGCCAGATATGGCCGCCTCTACTTCACTGGTGCTGACATTTTCACCGCGCCAACGGAACGTGTCGCCGGTGCGGTCGCGGAAGTACAGGTAGCCCAGCTCGTCTGCTACCAGGATGTCGCCTGAAAGGTAAAAAAATACACATTACATTTTATTACAAGCTGCACGTTTTTTCCTGTATAGCAAAGTAGGCAGAGAGAAACTAGTGTCACGACACTCCGTTCTTTATTTTCGGAGCGAATCAGAGTTATTAGGCGTTGAGTGGCGTAACACAACGCCGCACGTTACCTTGACAAAGCTGAGAAATCAAAATTGTTTAAATATAATAATCATCAGTAGGGATCAAAACCACAAACAATCGCGATGTTAGTCAGACTGCCCCACTGCGCCACGATGGAGCATAGCGTTATGTCAGAGTAGAAACATTTACACATACTAAATTCTTTTTCAATAAATATACCACTAATGCATGACGGCATTCATAGTTTAGGAATATATAAATAACGTTTGTTTAAGCGCCTGCATTATAAAAATAAAAATTTTTAGAAAAGAGATTTGCTTCTGTAGCTTTTTTAAACTTAATTATGTAATATGCGTTTATGCGTGCATTTTACTTAGCCTGGCCATAAATACTGTTATATATAATACAATTAAAAATAAACAAAATATTACTTTTGAATTTGGAATCTGTCTTTTATATGATTGTTCATTGGGTTTTCCTATTTTCGCGCCAATATATTGTAAAATATGTTGTGATATTAAAATGCAGTGGGGTGATTAAGAGAACCGAATCGCTGTGATTATAATACATAAAGTAGGTATGGTGCCAAATAGAATTTTTAATTCTCCATACGCTAGTTATTAGTCTAATGTTAGGGTACCGGGCTAATTGATAGGTACAATGAAACCTCCTCTGCTTGTGACAGAAAATATCTGGTCGTCCACGTAATGTTCATGCGAAAAAGGCGATCAAAGCAGTAAGGGAAAGAATTCGAAGGAATACTGTCACTGGAAAGCAAAAGATTTTATCTCGGGAGTAGAAGATGGCACCTATAACCATGTCGCGTATGTTAAAAGGTAACTTAGGACTTGCAGCCTATAAGAGACGCACTGGTCATTTTTTAACTTATAATTTAAAAAAGAATAATTGTCAATATTTAAAGGACTGTATTGCAATGGAGACACTTGAAATAAGCTTTTATGTATTTGTAATGGTTTTATATTAATGTATTAATCGAAACTAACTAACATTGTAATAGTGACAATTAGATATATCCGTCTAGTATAATATGTAACATAACAAATTCTTATCAACACGTCGTGAATGGTCAAATGCGTATAGCCAATGGATAGCGTGCCAATATGAAAAATATTGGCACGCCAATGTAACCGGGCAAAAAGCCAAACATAAACCCCAATGAAAGCGATTATAAAATATATAATTCTATATACACATATAGCAAGATGACAAAGTGAATTTATGTGGCCGCTACATATGTAAATGCAAGTGTTTGCTAGTAATTTTTTTTCAGGTACACTCATTTTCCCGCATAAAGGGGTGGGAAGAGAGAACCTAGTGTCAAGACACTCAGTTCTCATTAAATTTATCATTTGTTATCATTATAGTACATAATTTATAAATAACTAACTGTGCCCGCGACTTCATCCACGTGGAATTCTAAAATAAAAAAAACCTAAGTTACTCCTTATTACAACAGGTATCTCTGCCAGTGACAGTCTTGCCACATACAATCCAGCCGTTACAGAGATGAGCCGGAAAAAACGGACCAACAATTTTTTTTTTATTTTTTTATATGCACCGTGTATACATAAATCTGTATTTAGCAAAAACCGGTTATTTTAATATTACAAGTAAACACTTCAATTTATTTGTAATATATTATTTATAAATAATTAGCCATATCGATAATAAATATCTATATATATTATCGACAATACCTACTAAGAGAATATAAAAACTAATGGTTATATAGCTTATAACACGTGTTTAATACACAAAAAAAACAAAAACGCGTCATATATTTCACATTATATAGATATTATATACTTGTATACTCGTAGATACCTGTGTATGTCACAGTATCGTTATATTAAAAAAGACATATTTATAAAACGTATAAAAAATTCAAACGCAGCGGGATTTGAACCCGCGCCTCTTCAAAACCGTTTCAAATCCCGCTGCTTTCAAATTTTTATACATTTTCTAAATATGTCTATTTCAATTTCCTTAGAGTGCGAATAACACTTCACACTAAAAAATGTTAAAAAAAATATGGTAATATTACTTCAAAAACCAAATCACATTTGAATAATTAAACTAATGTATGTATGACATTGTGGATTATGAACTTTGGATTGTATATATTATTGTAATCTTCATCTTGAATTTTACATAAGATGTTTATGTATTAGAACACTATTTTGGTGAATTTAAGAGATATTGACATTGTATATGCACGAATTTGTATTAGTATTACTTTATTTGTATTAAACAATGATTGAACTTAACAATTAAAATGGGTGCATACCACTTATATACGCACAATAATTATAATAAGTTTGTATTGTATATATGTTATATTTTTATAGTATCACTTTTGCCTCGAAAGTTAAAGAAATTGTATATAAAAAAGGGTATACAGTTTTATATTAAATAGTAGATCCGATCCGTTGACGAGCAAAATATGCGTTGCCTTAAAACGCGTATGTCTCCTCATGTAAATGTATTTGACGAATTATTGTATTTTCGTGTATTCATAATAATTTATAAAAAAATATCGGCTTTCTGCAATTATTTTATATATAAACTTTAGCTGTAACTTTCCCCAGGAAGCGGTCCATAGTTGATATTTCGCGTGTTAATATTATGAAATATTGAAATATTAATTATGTCAACCTAATTTCTAATCATAATATCAGCAAAAAGTAACTCACCTGATATAAAAGCGGCATCGCCATGTTTGAAGACATTTTGTATAATCTTCTTGTCGGACGCAGATTTGTCAACGTAGCCGAGATACTCCCGAGTGGGATTGTTTGGAGATATCTTTCCAACAAACACTCCGGGCTCTTCCGCTTGAGCTAACTAATATTAAAAAAACAAAAATTTGAATATTAAACAAGGATATCAAAAATATATAACGTGTGTCAAAATTCACCAATAGGCCGGTACCAGAAGGTGGGATATAAAGTAAAGAAAATTCCCAACGGTTTTTCCGTTTTGGAAATTGAAGTCTTAAAAACTTTTAAATTATCACGACTACAATTTTACAAGTATTGGGTCTCTTGTTTCCGTTTCAGAAACTTTAGTAGTATAGCTCTTAACCACAAACATTAAAATCTAGAATTACTGTATTTCTACACAAGACTCAATTAAAATAATTGTTTATCGCAAAAAAATTCTTAATAATTTTTACTTTTACTGCACTTTCACTATGGCAAGTATTTATCAAAATTGGCGCAACTAATCAAGATTACAAAATGGTATAGAGAAACTAGTCAGCTGAAAGAAATACGTGCAACTTTTCAAAACAAGTACCGAGTTTCATAAATTATTGTTATGTGCATGTTATTAACATCGATAAAATAAATTTAAACAAATAGAAAATAAATATTACATAAAAAAATACATTTACTTATAGTAAATGGTTTGCCACCGGCACTAGGACAGGCACGACATCGTCATAAAACTTTTTACACGGAGTAAAAATCTAAACATTTAATAAATAATATTCAAATTTGTATAACATTCACCTGACAAAGCCCCCTGGAGTCCCTTACGGGCTCACCATCTTGGTCCACTTTAATAATAGCTATAGGATAAACGTTTGAGAAGATCCTGGATATGAACCCGATAGCGCCCGGTGTGCCGTCGGTGTTTGCTACAAACATTAATTTATACAATATAATAAAACAGCAAAACTCTCCGGAACTTCTAGACGGATTTAAATGATACCATAATAGTTAAGCAAATCTATAAGAAATAATGAAATGACACCTTAAAGTTATTATTGTCCGTTGATATGTAGCTGTATATATAAAACAATAAAATAAGTTATATATTTTATATATATATTTAGTTGTAAGTTTGAATACTGTTTCAAGGTAAGGTTATTTAATTATATTTTTTGTTCTTCTGTTATATCGTTATCAATTTTTTTCACCATTATATGTAAATATGAGCAAACATAATGAAAATATTCTAGGCATTATTACCAATATTTGCGTTCCCTTCAGTTGCTCCATAAAATTCAGTAACTTGTCTAATATTAAAACGATTTACAAATTCAACCCAAATCTGAAAAAAAAAAAACAAAACTAATTTAAAAAACTTATTAAATATTTGTTAATATATGATATTGAATTTTCTAGAAATGATAAAAAGACATATCTCTCAATACACGCCATCGCGAGGGCATTGTAGCGCAGTGGGACAGCAGTATAACTGTAAGCAGTCGTGGGCACAATCCCCACTCAGGGAAATGAAATTTTAATTATTTTATTTCTTTGGTCTGAGACAAAGCGTGGCGTTGAATTTAGCCACTAAGTGTTTTGACACTACTAAGGCTGTCTTCGATTATACTACTAAGCAGAAAAAATGCGTGTGTAATGCATGCAATGTAATTTATAATGGAAACAGTACATATATTTTATAATTTATTAATTTTTTATAGTATCTGCTATATACACGTTTTTCAATCATAATAATGAATGTTTTGCAGCTTCATGATTTTTGCCCTCATAGCAGTGTAGTTAGAGAGAACATAGTGTCAAGACACTCCGTTCTCCCGCCCGAAATGGAGACCATGCGTCAATACGCATGGTCTCCATGGCCACTCAATAGTGGCGGAACTCAACACCGCGTTTTGGCTTAGGTACCAGAACTTGCATTAAAACGTATACAAAGTATTGTTATTACAGAAAGTAAAAAAAACTTAAATGTTTTCTTGTAACATATAAAATTTTAAACTAATACCGTGTGACTAATTTGTGTTTGATGCAAGATTTTGTCCCTAATATTTATTTGAAGATAAGTTTAAATTCTTTTCTCACCACTGCATCCAAAATATATAATTTGTGAAAATTACGTAACTCTAGATAGGTACTTAAAACTTGTTTTTTCAATATAATCTCTTGAAACTTCAATACACTTAGTCCAACGCTTTTCTAGCAATTCTATCCCTTGATTAAAATAGTTTTCCTCAAGGTCTTCAAAATAGTGGTTTACAACTGTAATTGCATCTTCATTTGAGGTAAAACGCTTGCCAGCAAGGATTTTTTTTAGATTTGGGAACAGGTAAAAGTCACTGGGAGTTAAATCAGGAGAATAAGGTGGGTGGTCAAGCAACTCGTACTTTAATTCGTTGATTTTAGCCATTGTTAAAACACTTGTGCGCTGGTGCGTTGTCTTGATGAAAAATATTTTTTTTGCGTTGTAAGCCAGGACGTTTTTCTCGAATTTGTACATTGATCCAAAAGGTTGCAATAGTACTCTGAATTTATTGTTTTACCCTTTTGCTAGATAGTCAATCAATAAAATACCTTTGAAGTCCCAAAAAACCGTTGCCATAATCTTACCAGCCGATTGAATTGTTTTTGCCTTCTTTGGGGCACTTCCTCCAGCTTCAGTCCATTGTTTGGATTGTTCTTTTGTCTCTGGGGTATAGTGGTGGATCCATGTCTCATCAACAGTTATGAAATGACGCTTAAAATCCATTTTATTTCGCTTAAAACGATCCAAACAAGCTTGAGAAATGTTCATTCTTATGTGTTTTTGGTCGACTGTTAACAAATGCGGCACCCATCTTGCAGAAAGCTTTTTCATCTGTAGTTCTTCATGCAAAATTAAATGGACTCGATCATTTGGGATGCCCATGACATTAGCTATTTCACGCACTTTCATTCGTCGATCATTTAATACCATATCATACACTTTGGCTACAATTTCTGTTGTTGTTGGTGTTTTTGGACGTCCACTTCGTGGTTCATCTTCAATGCTTGAACGACCACGTTTAAACTCAGCAAACCAAGTTTTTACTGTTGCATATGAAGGAGCATTTTCACCTAACACATTCACCATATCATTATAAATTTCTTGTCCCGATAAACCTTTTTTATATAAATATTTAATGACACCGCGCATTTCTAATTTTTCCATTGTAAAAAAATCGCGGATGCGTCTTTTGTGACCACCTGTTTCTATATGAAGGAGTTGCCAGATCGAACTAAAATTTAACATGTATTCCTAGCAGAGATGGACTTTTTTCTGTTTATACCGCGCTTTTTGTGCTAGGCTAAGAAGTTTCCGGACCGCCCTCGTATATACCAAGGCATTGTGTTCGGTCACTCAACACGCAATGTGCCGAATTTGGGCGGAAAGCGGAGAACGGTGTGTCTTGACACTAACAATAAGTAATCTCTGCCTACCCGGCTATGCGGAAATAGGGTAAAGCTGAAGCGAAAACTTACAATTTTAACTACTTTACAAAAATGTTGCAACGAATATGTTTAGTAAAAATAAATGTGCAACATTGCAAGTACCTTCAGATTAAATAAATATATTAGTCTGTTTTTTATATAACAATCTGGGCGATCATTGTCTATTCTTTTTCAATACGAAACTACAACTTTGCCCAGACAAGTAGTTTCCTGGTTGATAATAATACTTAAAAAAAAACACTCTCACTCAACAATGAAAAATATAAAATACAATCGTTAAGTTATATTTAATAATATGTTTTCAAACTCCATATTTAAATACATAGATAAAGAGAATATCAGTTCTAGTTTAAAACTTATGGGTTTTTAATATTGCGTAGAACGTTTACGGTCCAATAAGCGAAGAAGCTAATGACATATACATCACCTGTGGCCTTAATCCGTTGCCGTAAATGACCCTGACGTTATGCTGTGTGTCGGCTGGGGACGGCGGAGTCGCCAACACGTAGCGACACATCTCGCCTATGTAGTGTGCTGCCTGTAGTTATATTGAAAATATTAATAGTTTTCGCCTCTATTTTCTAAAATTGCAATTTAGTTAAAGTTATATATGCTATACAAAGAGTCAAAATCCATTATGGAGTCTATCGTGGCGCAGTGGGATAGCGTCTATAACTGTAGACGCAATAGTTGTGGATTTGATTCCAGCTCGGGAAAATAGTCTAATATAGTCATTTTATAATATAGTCATTTCCCCGCTTTGGTAAGATAATAGGTGGCGCTAAGTTTCACCACTCAAGTCACAATGGAAAAGTGGATAACGGAGTGTCTTGACACTAGGTTCTCGTTGCCTAACTGAAGCTGGTTTTTTTTTGTTTACCAAACAGTACAAATAAATATAATAGAAAAAATCAATAGGGTAAAACCTGGACAGTTGCCCTTTTGAATACACTATGTTAGATACGTTAGTGGCGCTAACGTTTCCCAATTTTGTAAACTCACACCAGGGAAGTATGCTCCGAAGCATTTTTAACGTTAGGCAGCTATCCGTAACAGTAAGTACGGTACAACAGTCCGTTCTTTTAGAGGTCAAATAAAACAGGGTTCACTCAAAACCATTATTAGTCATGTTCAGAAAAATAGGCTAATATAATAGATTTAAAGACCAATATTTTCATGTACATAATGCATTATTCTTACATTTTTAAGTACATATTTTTTTATAATAAATAAAACATTTATAAAAAGTGTCTTTTATCCTATATAAATTTCGAAACTAAAACGTCGAAAGCCAATGAAACGACCTAATATATTATACGTGACTAAAGAGAGAACTTCCCGAAATTCCTACAGGCTTGAGAAAAAACAATTTACATCACAAACGTTTTACAGAAGAAATTACAGAATATAAAAATTCAAATAGTGTGACACCTAGTCATTAATAAAAAACACTTTTTCTTTTCATTTCATACTTGGCAAAAGCATATATTTATAAACATGTGTGAAAAGTGAGAACGCTTGCCGAACTGAGAAAGGGGACGGTTGTCGGGTTAAATTGTACTGTTTAGAAGTAACAGATCTCATTAGGATCTTAGAAACCGATTTGACTTGTATGCACTAAACCACAAAATTTATTATTAGATATCTAGTTATAAAATAATTCATGAATCTCAATCGGAATTTCTCAAAATTAAAATTACACATACATTTATCATGTTTTTTAGTATTTCTGCCATCAATCAATATCAATGCCATCGTATATAACATTTATATTATAAGCTTATTTACAACATAAATGCTGCGCAAATAATTTACGTAAGAATATTTTATCACAAATTAATTTTATTTTTTAGATTTAATTATAAGATCCAGTCAAACAAAAATACAAAATAAAGTGGCATATAACAATTACTTATTATATTCTAAATAAATATATAAAATTGTACTATACCAAAAAATACAATAGTAAATAATTACAATTTAAGCAAACAGTTACTTGTAACATTTAGTTGAACGTATCATTTAAATATATCTAAATAGTTTCATTGTTAATGTAAAAACAATGTAAATTCACTTTGAAGTAGCTCATTGTGTTTAAAGCTATCGTAATTTTATCTGTCATATATCTGAGTTTTTATTAATATTAACAAATTCTTAGTTAAATAAACCAATAAATATGATATAACTGATTTTTTTATAATAAACAAATATACAAAATAAAAAGAAATCATGAATAGAATCATGAATAATTGTTATATATATGCACAGCGGTAGTACAGAACCATAAATTATTTTTTTTATAAAAAGTTTTAAACATTTAGGTTAAAGGTATTTTGTTACTATTAATACCAGGGGTAAGCAACTCGCGGCCCGCTTAGTAATTTTATGCGGCCGGCCAAGCGTTGATTTATATCTCTTGCTAATATATTGAGTTGTACCAAATGAATGCAACTTGTTCCAACGGACAATTTACTTGCAAAGTACATATGGGTTTTTTATTATTTTTGTTTTCTTAATATATGTGTCTTATATTTTATTCATATTTCGTATTTTTATAATCTAATGTTTATTATATGAACACAATTTTGATACTATTAAAAATTTGTGATTTTGACTTGCCAGAAAATTTCAAACTTTGGATAGGATTGCTAAAAAAGCTTGCTAGCTCCTACTTCATACAAACTAAGTTTTAACGTGTTTTTCATATAAGTACATAAAACACAGTCGTAAAACCTCCATAACACCATAGTCTAACAAATGGATGGCGCCTACACTACCGACTTCGACTGTCAATTTTAATGTAACATATTTTTTATTATTTAAATCCATAAGGAAAACGAAACAAAATACTTCCTGTATATGTTTCACACATAGAACCAGTCGAATTAGTCAAGTCGCAATTAATAGTATGTTAATCGAATCAAATCATATTGTGTAAAATACTTCGAGTATTTTTACAGACAAAAATGGCACTTGGCATTTCAATAATTGGAGTAATGTCTGAATGCATAAAATCATAAGATATATCAAAATCTCTTACCGTTGCTTTATATTTTACACAATCCGGGAAATATTGTGAGGCTGAAAACTTGGGTTTGAGGATAACAGTGCAGCCAAATAATAAAGCCTGTCCTACACTGACGACCCCGCCGGCGGTGTGGTACAGGGGTAGCGGACTGTATACTACATCGGACGAATTCAAGCTCAAGTTATGAAGACCACATGCCATAAACACAAACCTGTAAGAAGGAACAAGAATTAATTTGAACATTTTTTTAAAGTGTTATTCGCACACTTAGGAAATTGAAAAAGACATATTTAGAAAAAATGTATAAACATTTTTTTTTCCCTGCTGCGCTCAAACATTTTTATATTATACGTTTTCTAAATATGTCTTAATCATTATGTGTTTTACGATATTATAAGAAGCATAAAATTAAAAAAGTACTCCAACCTTTACGAGTTATTCTTAAAGATTTTTTTGTTATACATTATTACATTTCATAGAAATACCTAAATAAAGGCAAGCAAATCTAGAAATCATCGTTTGTATTAAAATATGATATATTTTGCAATAGATCAGATCAAAAATAAACTATAGTATGTAAATAGAATATATTTTAGTTGCTCCAAAATGATTGTTCTGAACGAACACCATTTGAGAGAAAGTGAAAACTAGTGCTAGTGAAAGTATATGAAACACGATAAAAGCGTTGAATACTTAAGGAGTTATCTTACTCCATAAAACGAAACACAATAAAAATATAGATTTTTAATGTTATTATTAAATTTGATATGAATATCAAATTAAATTAAAATTTCATTCAATAAATATAATTTGAATGGTGGTATGATTATTTGAGGCCACCGTGGCGCAGTGTGACACCAGCCCCACTGTTAACGCGATTGGTAGTGGATTCAATTTACACTCGGTGGAATTAACACAATTTAATTATTTTCATTTCGCCGCTCTGCGAATTAGGGTGGAAAGTGGAGAACGGAGTGTCATAACACTAGGTTCTCGCTATCTACCCATGCGGGTAAATGCGTGAACTGAAACAAAAAGTATTTGAATAACATTGTATAAATGTTATATTTATAGAATATTTGAATATACATACAATGAAAGATACGATTTAAATTTTAAAAACTTAGTTACTTACTAAAAAATGTTTGAAATTACATAAACTAGCATATTTTTATATTTTGGCGAGGCCTATTTATAACTTTTAAATTATAATGTTAAATAAGCACATGACGAAAATAAATCTCACCTGGAGTTCGAAATAACTGCCGCTTTGGGTAAACCTGTTGTTCCAGAAGTGTAGATGTAGAGGAGATTCCCATGAAAACCATTAGCTTTAGCCAAAGTCCAGGGCGCCGGGGGTGTCGACTCGAGCATAGCTGTCAGGTCAGAAAGCCCATCTCCACTTTCATTGGTTGTCGGTTGGAGAGTATTCAAGCGTCTACACGTGAATTTAAATAATTTTAATTTTGGATCTAATTGACTCGAAATATCTTGGATCGCTGAAATAATAAAAAAACTATTTAAAAAAAGGAACACACAGGAAGAATTGATAGATAGAACATTACACTTGAAACTAATAAAGGTGTTTAAAAAAATGTTTAATTCAATTTAAAAACGCGTAAAGAGGTGCGGCACTGTACGATTAATATTTTATACTGTTTATTGGCAATTATGGTATAGCCAACGGCATAATATTTTAATTTAAATGATGTCCACACTTTGCAATGTTAATAGCAGTCCTTGTTTCTATACTTCATGTATAATTTTTTTCTGTAACAGTTAGATTTTGTAAAAATACCTACATCTACAAATAATAAAAATTCAGAGTAAAAATATACAAGTTACTTTAAAGCGATGGTCCTACCTGATTGGTACTCATCGGAAAATATAAGAACGTCACATTTGGCAACGTCAATCGAATGTATTAACGCGTTGCCGCGTTGGTTTGTGTTGATGAGTGGCGAAATAGCGCCAAGCCGAGCGTTGCCGAGCCATATTGCTGGCATTTGCGGACAGTTATTCATGAGCATGCCCACTATACTGCCCTTCTTGACCCCTTGCTCTTTTAGGACAGCCGAAACACGTAAACTAAAGTTTTCCACCTTTTATACAACAGGACAATGTTAAATATAAACAATGTTATGACATAACAGTTAAATATTAACAGGTATTATAAATTAAATATAATTATAGCTTGTAGATAGATAAACACCTGAAATGATGTTTTATTTTGATTATATAGAGATTAGTAGGAAAATAAGTATGCAGTCGTTATAAGGATATCACTATACTAAATCTTTACTTCACTGAGACAAACATGTGTATGTTGATGTGAACAATCACAAAAGCACAACGTATGGTATTATCCACATATAATACCAGTTTTATAAGATTTTACAAATTAGTTCCTAGGAGATGCTAATGAGTATTTCATTTATTATTTGATTACCTACATCATCACCATTAATACAATAAAAGTTTTCTTGAGTGACACACAAGTCTGCGTGTTAAACATTTTGAACTATTTTAACAAGTTGGCATAGTATAAAACAATGTCTTAAAATGCTTATACTTAATAATTTGATATTATTGATTATGAATAATTTAATTTATTTTTCATTATATATTGTCTTATGCAAAAAACCTTTTATAACTAGGTAATTTTGTTTTTATTATTTATATATAAGGTACAATAGTGTATTATCTAATATATATGAATTGAACTTTTGCTCAAAATATAAACAACTCCGAAGCATGATTTAAGTTTTACAACATACATTTTTTTATAGCACCATTCAAACTGTTTGAAAATATTCACGCCTTTACAAAATATAAGGACATAATATATTGGTACTTACATCGGCAAAGGTCCAATTTTCATTTTGGAATAAGAAACATACTTTATTTGGCTGTTTCATTACTGTTTCATGAAATATATCTGGTAAAGTGTAATTTCTTCTTGAGAACATTTTTGCTGTCCATAAAATCTTTAGGTAACACCATAAGGCCCTTTAAATTAAAATACATTGTAAGTATTTTTTAATAAAAATTGATAAGTTTAGTTTTATATTTGAGTTTAATGTTAAAAAATAATAACACAATTTATAATAACAGTACTTTTGGGCCATTAAAAGAGGAGTCGGGTCAATTTTGGATTTAACTTTTTTCTTTAGAACATTATTAAAGTGATTTAATTTATTTGATACAATGATAGGCATTTTTACAACTACACCTGATCAATCAACTATACCTTATATCCCGTGGCGCAGTTGTTAAAGCTACATAGCACCATCTTGACTTAAATATTACTGTGTAAAGAAAACTAAGAGTGACAAACACTAAAACAGTTTCGAGGAGGCTCAGATACAGCCACACGGCAAAAGCCGCCGCGCCGATACCGACCAACGCAATCATTGCAACTGATTTACGAAGCGAAAAGCGACTGAATGAGGAACGAAATCGTCGGCGTCCTAACGTGGTTGCTGCAAAACACTAACTGATACAAAATATTTAACACTAACTATTTAAAGCCTTCAATAAATTATAGTTCGACAGTGTTCATTCTAATTTAAATGATATTTTGTTTGGATATATTTACAATTGGTTTTCCGGTACTCTTACGAACAAGTTTTAAACTTGTTCTTTCATGGTCCAGCCAAGCTTATAGATAATAAATTTATAATTTGCTTTCAATAAAAATAATTATTTAAAGTATAATATAAGCTTAGTATAGCCGATTATAAATATTTTGAGATTCCGTTTTAAATTTGAAAGGAACTATGAAGTTGTTAGACTGAGCATAGGATTGCAACTATACTGCTATCCATTATCGCGTCACCTGTCATAATTCATAAGTCACTGTCAATAATAGTTGCCCGCTTATCACTGGGCTACCAGTCTAAATACAATTTTCTTTTATCGCCCTTAATTTTATTAAAATATACTGACTGAATATAAAATACATTTATTTAATACCATTGTAGATAAGTAAAAAGTATAATCTTTCATTTTTTTTTTATTAATAATAACTAGCTAAATCTTAAATTGATGTTATACTAAATATATTTCCCTAAAGAGCGGGAAAGTAGAAACTAATATCAAATGAAAGTAATTATCTTTTATTCAGTGTACAACGATTTTCTATAAATAGGACATATAAGATGAAACATATTATCTAAACATATTTTAATTTTATAAAATATGAGTTATGAGGTGAAAATAAAAGCATCAATATTATTACAAGCTTTATTCCTCCATTACTTGTACATATCAATTCAAATTTATTGTTTTAATATAAATTATACAATATTTAACAAAACCTTTCCCTTAAAAAATCAGTCTATTCTTATAAATATGCATAACATGCCAACACACACTTACATTTATTACGATATATTACATAAAAAATCACAAGTCACAATATATTTTTCTATTTTAATACTAATAATGTTAAAAAGGCACTCGATACAATGCTGTGCTTTAAAAGTAAAAATCACAGTCTTATTTGTCCTGATATAATATTTTCATATTCTGTAGCACCTAAACGTACATAAGTATTTGATTTTGGATCAAGATAATACAATTTGTCTTTTATTACGTTAGGATTGTATCCTTCTTTCTGTAAATCAACTTTTCGGAGCTTAAACGTAGCTGAAACAAACAAAAATATTTAGTAATCTAATTTTAATACTCGAAATTTCATTTAATTTTTTTAGTTACTTATACCTAATTTTATTAATGCAATATGAGGAATTCGGCATTTCATAAAACAATAACAATTTTGCCTAAATGATTCCATAATATAGTGCACAAACTTTTATTTTTCCTTAACCTTAACCATTAAACAATACAACAAAAAAAAATACTATAAGATACTAATTAACCATTCAAATATTGATTATGAACCGATTAAAATTATGTTAACACTTAATTTTAAGGGTAGCCTACCACAATACAATAGTCAAATACAAATTGCAATTAAATCAGTTAAGCAGTTTCTGAGATTACTGCTACTACTGCACTAACAAACAGATAAACAGAAAAAACATTAAAACCTATTGTTTTGGGTTCTATTATATTGATAAATGCCTCTAGTAATATTGTTTTATATATCTTCCACGTACAGACAGCGAACAATTACATATTATTATAAGTTGATAAAGTTCATTACACTCACGTAATTTTTTTCAATTATTGTTAAACAGATTTCAGAGGCTTTGCTTATATTGTAGTACTCACCAGTCATATCCATATTCGACATAGCCCTCATGAAAACAGGCCTTGCGTACTTGGGGAGATCTTTGGCTATATCTTTCGCCAATTTATCCAAGTCCAAGCTTCCATTTGCATCCACAATACCGCACATACCAGCTCGACCTTCTATATTGGGGATCTAAAACATAATATTTTAGCCAATTTCAGAATATGTATTTTTTACATTAAATTTATATTTATAATGGGTGGTTGTGGGTTCGATCCATACTTGAGTGAACTATGATATTTAGAAATCCTTTCATTTTTCCGTCCTGTTGAGAACACGCGGTGTTTAGTTCCACCACTAAACGCATAATGTGTTGAATTCAGGCGGAAAGTCGAGTATCTTAAATGTTGCTATGCGCGTAAAAGGGTAAAGTCGTTTTTTCACTTACTTCTACTCCATACACCACTGCGTCACGTTGATCAGCGACTCTAGAAATGGCGGCTTCTACTTCAGTTGTACTAACATTCTCTCCGCGCCAACGGAACGTGTCTCCTGTACGGTCGCGGAAGAAGAGGTAGCCAAGCTCGTCCGCCACCAAGATATCGCCTTAAAATAATATTTATTTATTTTTTTGATAACAATATATGGCACCGATCCTTAAGTTTTCATATTAATTTGAGGATGTACAATTCTAGTCTCATTCGAATTTATAGTAATATTATTATTAGAAAGAAAAATAAACATATGTCACAAATATTTAATACATTTTATGTATTTATTCAATGTTCTAGTTATTATTAATTTGTATCATAAGTACCAGATATAAAAGCAGAATCTCCAGGAGCAAGGACGTCTTTGACTATTTTCTTTTCCGAAGCTTCCTTGTCTACGTAACCGAGAAAAGCTCGGGATGGGTTGTTAGGTTTTATTTTACCAATAAATACTCCAGGCTCGTATGGTTGTGCGATCTGGACAAAATAGAAGCGTTTGAAATAAATTAAACATTAGATATTTACATGTTTTGTAATTATTGCTTTGTATATTATCATTAAACAAGACATGTTGTGAAATTTAAAGTTCCAATTGCACATTGCTTTTAAGCTTTACCGCTTTATTTACTAAACTAAATATTTTAGTTATCATCTAGACACATCTCCCACATTTTACGGGGTAGGCAGATGGAACCTAGTCTTAAAACACTTCGTTAATAATACGTTACCTGACACAGTCCTCGTTCATCTCTAATAGGCTCTCCTGTATCCTCGTCAACTTTGATTATAGCGATAGGATAAACTGCAGGAATAATTCTTGAAATAAATCCTATAGCACCAGGTTTGTTATCAATGTTTACTGTGAAACAAATGAGAAAATTGACAATCGTTAACGATAAATTATGCATGGATTTGTTCTTACCCATACCATTGAAGCTTATTTACTAAAGTGAGAAAAATTCCATATTATGTACTACATCGCCTAAATCCGGCCTAAGCTTTAAAATCTTCACAAAAAAAGGTTTCATTCAAGACTGAAGGGTCTTTAAAGACGTGTTCGTGCCAACATTCTGTACTTACTATTTTCTTATAATATAGAAGAATAATATTACAAATTAATTGTAAAAAATAATGTTATTTCACAACAATATTAATTACTTTAAAACAGAAGCGACACTTGTCAAATTTTAAGCCTTGAGCTTTTTAGATATCATTGAATTTTATATGTTGTAATATTTTCTACAGAATGGAGAATTCAACAAAAGCTATACAAGTTGTATGTAAAGAAAAATTGGAAATTAATAAACATAATGTAGCATATGATCAAACACATTGTACAATCAAATCTTGCTTCAATTTTAATTTTCTTATTATTTAATTAAAATATCTAAATTATAAAGTAATGTAAGTTAGCACTCCTGTTTTGTTCTTTGAATGATTAATGTTATTATAATTCTTAATAAGAACATGCAGCTAAGGAACAAAAAAGCTATCCTAGCACAGTGGGGCAACATCTGACTGTAAATGCTATTGGCTGTGGGTTCGATTCTCACTCGGGGGAATTATTATATTTAAAATATTTTGTCGCCTTTCTAGCGCCTAAGACACTCAAAACGCGTGTCTCGATTTCGAAAGGAAAGTGGAGAACGGAGTGTCTTGACACAAAATTCTCAAAACAAAGCTTGAAGAAAATAAAAATACTTGTACAGGTATCTTAAGACCGTCCAAGTATTAAACTTAACACGACTTTGAGTATAGCGGGACTTTCACTTATTACAATACAACAATGTATTTGAAAGCATGCTACTTTGTGATGGTATCGTTAGTAAGTAAATATTAAGTATTCATATGTATATGTTCATACTCTACAATATTTATACAGCAAAAACCTTCTAGTACTGGTAATAAACTTGAATATAATAAAAAAAACAATAATTGTCTAATTAGGTGTTAGCGCCTACACTGTTAAAAGTTATACTAAGCTTAAAGAGAGAATTATTTTGACGGGATATCTTAGTATTCAGAAATATATTTATGAACTTTTTCGGTAGTACCTGGTACAATCACAGGTAGACTATTATCAAAATTATTTTATTAGGTTAAAATAGATGTATGTAAAAAATAGCTTGTTTGTTTACTCACCAATGTTAGCATTGCCTTCTGTGGCACCATAGAATTCAGCTACTCTTTTGATACCAAAACGTTTAACGAACTCGTTCCATATCTGAAATAATTAATCAATATTACAATAATTCTTATCGCATAAATTTATAACGTAAAAATAAAGCGTTTCTTTAAATTGAACTTGAGTTAGTTTATTTTTATTAAAACATCTTATTATACCAATACCAATTTGATGAAGACAAATTGTAACTAGTACTTAATTATTTAAAAAAAATTGAATGTGTTATTCACACACTTGGTAACGAAACATATTTATAGAAAACGTATAATTTTTTTTAACACAGTAGAACCAGGAGGTAGAAGTTGTTAAAGTAAAAATATATGGCATTACTTACAGTTGGTCTCATTCCATTCCCATACACTGTTCGTACTTTGTGTTGCTTATCGGTTGGCGAAGGCGGAGTCGCCAGCACGTAACGGCACATCTCTCCAATGTAATGTGCTGCCTAAAAAACAAGCATTAAAATGCCTTAAATTACAAAATAATCAAAAACATAATGTGTATACAATAACACCACGCCGGGATTCGTCTTACTAGAGCAGGGAAATGAATATAGTTATTTCCCCGAGTGGGAATCGAACTCACAACCACCGCGCTTAAAGTGAGACGCTGTCCAACTGCGCCCTGATGACCTAAACGTATATTAAACAAAATTGTAACAAAATATTTGAAATAATAAAATATTACATTGTAGAATTTGAATATTCAACTACGTTCACACTTGTGATATATTGAAATAAGTGAATAAAAGGTGTTATTAGATAAGTTCTATAAGAAAGCAGCAGCTGATAGTAATATATACAACTTTCTGAATAATTACCGTCGCATTATATTTAATACAGTCGGGGAAGTATGCAGAGGCGGAAAATTTCAATCTTAATGCTACCGTGCATCCGAATATGAATGCGTTCCCCATTGTTATTACACCACCAGCCGAGTGGTACAGAGGCATTGGGCAATAGATGACGTCCTTAGTAGACAATCCACCCAGGTAATGCACTCCTGAAGCCATAAACACCATTCTGTAAAAAAAAAATTATAATATTAAGTAGGGCTTTTGTTAAGTACAACAAAATCCGAAACTTGGCCACGTTACCGTTTGCATGAAATGATAGTGGAATATTTTAAAAATATAAATATATCTACCTATGGGAAACATAATTTTAAAATATTACAATTGACTCTAAAAACCTTAGAAACGATAACTTATTTGATAAATATATGAAGAATTTGTTCTGTTTCTATTTAATTGGACTTATGCACCTTTACGCAAGAGCTACAGATTTATGCATACTGTAACTTTTCTCGGTCTGTTTCCTTTGATTATGATGAGAGCGTAAATGTACTAATTTTATATGACGCAAGAGCACGATGGGATTATAATTTTATTTCTCAATATTTACCTAATTTTAATTAAAAAAAACAGTGATTTACCTAGATGGTGATATAACTGCTGCTTTTGGTAGTCCTGTAGTTCCTGATGTATAAATGTATAATAATTTCCCAATAAATCCTTCCCCTTCAGCCAGAAACCAAGGAGCCGGTTGTGTTGTTTCCAATAGATGTGTGAAATCATTTTCAGAATTGACCACTTGGACGCTATCGTTGGACGTATTTAATGGACGGCGTGTAAATTTTAATATCTTAATAGATTCTTTAATCTCCTTTCTAATATCTTGGATAACTGGAAACGAGATTTATCTCATTATTTTAAATGAAAATATGGAGAGAAAATTCTTTTTCAAGTTTTTTTTTTGTTGGGCCTCAACTAAACATCAACTATAGATTTTTCCAGAAAAAAGTTTACATCATTACAATAATTATATTTAAATTACTGACAACACTATTTCAAAGTTTGGAAGTAATAAATAAAATAATTTACATAAAACGCTGTTAACGGATGTTAGTAATCAAGGCTCGTCATCATTTCGTGAAACACTCGTACCATAACAATTTAAAATTGATTTTACGAATAAATATAAAAACGCTTGGTACCTAGAGACTTATAGAAAAGGCATATTATAAAAATATTGACGAGTAGCCCGCGACTCATCCGCGTGAAATTCTAAAATAAAAGTAACCTAAGATACTACTTGTTACATAAGCTATTTGCCAGTGAAAGTCCTATTAAAATTAGTCCAATCGTTTCGGGGATTAGCCAGTCAAACAGACGGACAGACAAGCCAGGCAGACAGGCCAGGCAGACAGACAAACAAAAATTGTAAAAAAAAATATTTTGTTATAGGCATGTGTCGTATGTACATTCATATGCCTTTAGTGATAAGCGATAATTTTAATATTACAGACACTAAAATTTTGTATATTATACATATTGTCTGCTTTTGTTTTATTCATAGAATAAAGTAAAATAATTTAAACGTATATAAATAAACATACCTGACTCGAACTCACTGCCATAAATTACATAATCGCATTTGGCAATGTTAATAGAGTGAAGTAGAGTATTGCCAGTTTGATTAGTATTTATGAGTGGGGCAACAGCTCCTATTCGTGTGATACCAAGCCAGATAGCTGGCATTTCTGGGTAGTTGCTGGCCATGAGGGCCACAGTGTCGCCACGCTTAATTCCTTGGGATTTGAGTACTGCAGAAACTCGCAGACTGAATTCTTCAACCTAAAATATTTTTTCATTTATGTACTAGATACTAATGTTATTTCTTTTAAAAAGCTCTTTAATTTTATACATTATAAATAAATATTTAATACTTACTATATACTTATAAAAAAACAAAAAATGTACAATTATTGATTTTAATTAACATTTTTATTTAATTTGGACCACAAATTGTGCATTTGCGCCATTCAACACGCAATGTTTCTTAATAAATTGACAGAAAAGGACGAAGTGACATAGGTTTTAGATTCTGTATCCCTATTACTTCACCTTATATTATTAAATATTGAATGTTGTAAGTAATATAACATTTTTCATATGTTTTAGTACATCTATAAATATCCAAAAGAAACACTTATAAGTTTAAATTTTTTTTTATCTTGCTTAATATTTACAATTCGTAAAATACTTTGTAGTTTAGTCAGTACCTACAATCTACAGGTTATAGTGTCATTGACGAGCTGAACGAGCAAGGCTAAAATGTAAAGAATCCAATGCAATATCTGTATACTTGTTCCATGTATATAGTATATATATATGTAGGTATGGTACGCAAACTGTCTAAATGTAAAGGTCATTTGAATGGTTAAAAAAAGGACGTATATTATATACCTTATATTGAATGTTTGAATTCAATATGCAAATAACTATATTTGCAAATATAATCTAGTAGTATATTTTTTAAAAGAATTCCAAAAGATTTATGTTGAACTTTGATAACAATGATCTAACTATGTTAATCTATTTGACGTCGGTCTTTTGTATGATAATATAAACTCTTTTATTAGTTACTATTATACAAAATAATTGTAAAAACTTGACGCCAATTATTGACGTAAAATCTATATATGTATATGTATTGTAGTACTAGTATATATATTGACGATAATACTTCCTACATTACTCAAAATATATCATATAATTAAAAATATTAAATTGATAAATACGCTACCTGTTGGAAAGTCCACGACTCATCTTCGAATAAAAAGCAAGCTTTTTTTGGATGTTTCTTTACAAGCTCATGAAAAATATCTGGCATAGACCAATTCTTCTTCGTAAATTTACTAGACAACCTCAAAATTTTAAGGTAGCAGTATAAAGCTCTGAAAGATAAATAAACATATGTAAGTTTTTTATCAATACGAATATATATAAGGTTACGTACCAAGAATAATCGACCAGATAAACCTAAAAACATTTACTATTTTATTTTGTGATGAGAAATGAATAATCTACGGTTAGTAAATCATAAATTTTATTTGTGTGAGTTCAAACTAGTTTCTCTAGTAAAAACTTTATTGAGAAAGATGTAAATCATTTGAAATATGTAGGATTTCTATAACAAAGTCACACAATCTCTATAATACCATCAATTAAGAGATATACCATTTTTACATATACAGTAGAATGTTCGGATTTATTTTGCAAGTAGCCTTCATTATACTTTCAAAAAATATTTAACTTATTTTTGGCATTCATTTCATTTTCGGCTTAATAGATTTATAAATAATTAATTATTAGAATCAATTTCTGGATTTTATTTTTCTTAACTCGCTCATAAAGAGTATATCGAGTAAGTAAGAAAAAAATATACATTTGTTCTATTTCTGACCAGAACCTGGTTATCCAGTTTATATAAATGCCAAAGAACCACTCACTTGAAATCTCGTGGAGCAGTTTGTACAGCGATCCATATCCAATTTGAGAAATAGGCTAGTGTATAGCAAATTACTAGTACTGCAAATACGATTAGGCTGATCTGCCAGCTGAATAACACCCACGCCACTGCGCACGCCGCCACTAACACTGCTGCCGCGAACACCATGACTACCACGCGACTCCAGGGCAGACCTGAACTCGTACTGCTTCCACTTTTACCCTTTTCAATGTCTTTTTCCTAAACAACAAATATACACTATGATACTTTAATAAGCTGTACCAACTTCACTATCGGCCGACAAGCGTGAGATTAGATAAGGTAATAACTTAATATATTAAAATGTCAGTGACGCGTTGTATTAACTACAAAAAGTGCCGTTTTTATCACTATTCTCATCGTATAATTTATAAATATGAATTAAAATGTCGATTATTTATGACATTTTTTCATACAACGCAAATGTATAAAGTTTTTTGAAAGTATAAAAAATAGTAATATGTGTAAACTACATAGTTGCGAAAATGTATAGTTTATTGTCAGTTTTATCAGTACTTCCAGCATTTTGAATTAGAACCAAACGGGGTATTAACCGTATTTACTTGATACTCGTGTTTGGTTCAATAAATATAGTCAAAATACAATACAACACACCTACATACAAATTACATCCCAATAATACTTCATTAAGGAAACTTACCGCTTTCAAATTATTGATTTCAGTTTTATTCATATTATTATTCGCTTCTACATTGGACATCGTTACTATTGGTTTCATTTGAGAAATTTAATGTTTTCCTGTTTACTTTTTTGTTAACTTCAAATATACTGCTTTACGAGTCCATTTTGTGCGTCAGTGCTTCTGAAATATAGAAAATATGTTATATTTTTTTTAACAAGAACGGAATATAAGTAGTTTCTTCTTTATCACTTTATATATATTTCCACATTAAAGGTATATATATGTGTACATAAGCAGTTATACAAACATTTTAAAAAGTCATTTAAACCTTCATTATACAATTTATATTTAAGTTTAAGCTACATTATAGCAGTAGACGCCTTTCACTTGTACTTATACGAGCATGCTGCTGCGTATTTACCAAAATGTACAAAAGAAAAACAATTTTGTTTTAAGATGTATTTTATATAATTTGAGATATTTTTGATATTTGTGATAATTTGAGTTATATCTTGTTGTAGCTAAATGTTGAGAAAGGTGATATACTTATAGCGATATTTACAAATACATATATCTATGACATTGACCTCGATGCCGAAACGAGTATAATTTAAAAGTATAAAAAGCTAAATAGCCGCGAGCGGGACGCTAACATATACTATCATTTAAAGATATTATATACTAGCGACCCGCTCGCGGCTCCGCCTGCGTAAACTACATGACTAAAATATTTTAATTTTAAGCCCTTAAATGACAAACTGAGCTTAAATTTCTAATTTAAATGGTTGTACCTTTTTTGTTTATGAACCGATTGCAATGAAATAAACACTAAATGTTAAAGTTTATCATAGTACAGGAGTCAAAACTGTATTTAAATCGGTTGAGCCATTTCTGAGATTAGCGTGCACAAACAAACAGATAAACAGAAAAGATAAAGAGAAATTAAAAATGTCCCTAATAATATATATTTTTTCTTATATCTTCCATGTACAGACAGCGATCAGTTACATTTTTATTGTATATACATATATATTACAGCTTCACGCTTTCTTTCCTTTTTTTTTTTTTTTTTTTTTTTTTTTTTTTTTTTTTTTTTTTTTTTTTTTTTTTTTTTTTTTTTTTTTTTTTTTTTTTTTTTTTTTTTTTTTTTTTTTTTTTTTTTTTTTTTTTTTTTTTTTTTTTTTTTTTTTTTTTTTTTTTTTTTTTTTTTTTTTTTTTTTTTTTTTTTTTTTTTTTTTTTTTTTTTTTTTTTTTTTTTTTTTTTTTTTTTTTTTTTTTTTTTTTTTTTTTTTTTTTTTTTTTTTTTTTTTTTTTTTTTTTTTTTTTTTTTTTTTTTTTTTTTTTTTTTTTTTTTTTTTTTTTTTTTTTTTTTTTTTTTTTTTTTTTTTTTTTTTTTTTTTTTTTTTTTTTTTTTTTTTTTTTTTTTTTTTTTTTTTTTTTTTTTTTTTTTTTTTTTAAATAATTTAAACGTATATAAATAAACATACCTGACTCGAACTCACTGCCATAAATTACATAATCGCATTTGGCAATGTTAATAGAGTGAAGTAGAGTATTGCCAGTTTGATTAGTATTTATGAGTGGGGCAACAGCTCCTATTCGTGTGATACCAAGCCAGATAGCTGGCATTTCTGGGTAGTTGCTGGCCATGAGGGCCACAGTGTCGCCACGCTTAATTCCTTGGGATTTGAGTACTGCAGAAACTCGCAGACTGAATTCTTCAACCTAAAATATTTTTTCATTTATGTACTAGATATTAATGTTATTTCTTTTAAAAAGCTCTTTAATTTTATACATTATAAATAAATATTTAATACTTAGTATATACTTATAAAAAAACAAAAAATGTACAATTATTGATTTTAATTAACATTTTTATTTAATTTGGACCACAAATTGTGCATTTCCGCCATTCAACACGCAATGTTTCTTAATAAATTGACAGAAAAGGACGAAGTGACATAGGTTTTAGATTCTGTATCCCTATTACTTCACCTTATATTATTAAATATTGAATCTTGTAAGTAATATAACATTTTTCATATGTTTTAGTACATCTATAAATATCCAAAAGCAACACTTATAAGTTTAAAATTTTTTTTATCTTGCTTATTATTTACAATTCGTAAAATACTTTGTAGTTTAGTCAGTACCTACAACCTACAGGTTATAGTGTCATTGACGAGCTGAACGAGCAAGGCTAAAATTTTTTTTTTTTTTTTTTTTTTTTTTTTTTTTTTTTTTTTTTTTTTTTTTTTTTTTTTTTTTTTTTTTTTTTTTTTTTTTTTTTTTTTTTTTTTTTTTTTTTCCAATGCAATATCTGTATACTTGTTCCATGTATATAGTATATATATGTAGGTATGGTACTGTCTAAATGTAAAGGTTATTTGAATGGTTAAAAAAAGTACGTATATTATATACCTTATATTGAATGTTTGAATTCAATATGCAAATAACTATATTTGCAAATATAATCTAGTAGTATATTTTTTAAAAGAATTCCAAAAGATTTATGTTGAACTTTGATAACAATGATCTAACTATGTTAATCTATTTGACGTCGGTCTTTTGTATGATAATATAAACTCTTTTATTAGTTACTATTATACAAAATAATGGTAAAAACTTGACGCCAATTATTGACGTAAAATCTATATATGTATATGTATTGTAGTACTAGTATATATATTGACGATAATACTTCCTACATTACTCAAAATATATCATATAATTAAAAATATTAAATTGATAAATACGCTACCTGTTGGAAAGTCCACGACTCATCTTCGAATAAAAAGCAAGCTTTTTTTGGATGTTTCTTTACAAGCTCATGAAAAATATCTGGCATAGACCAATTCTTCTTCGTAAATTTACTAGACAACCTCAAAATTTTAAGGTAGCAGTATAAAGCTCTGAAAGATAAATAAACATATGTAAGTTTTTTATCATTACGAATATATATAAGGTTACGTACCAAGAATAATCGACCAGATAAACCTAAAAACATTTACTATTTTATTTTGTGATGAGAAATGAGTAATCTACGGTTAGTAAATCATAAATTTTATTTGTGTGAGTTCAAACTAGTTTCTCTAGTAAAAACTTTATTGAGAAAGATGTAAATCATTTGAAATATGTAGGATTTCTATAACAAAGTCACACAATCTCTATAATACCATCAATTAAGAGATATACCATTTTTACATATACAGTAGAATGTTCGGATTTATTTTGCAAGTAGCCTTCATTATACTTTCAAAAATATTTAACTTATTTTTGGCATTCATTTCATTTTCGGCTTAATAGATTTATAAATAATTAATTATTAGAATCAATTTCTGGATTTTATTTTTATTAACTCGCTCATAAAGAGTATATCGAGTAAGTAAGAAAAAAATATACATTTGTTCTATTTCTGACCAGAACCTGGTTATCCAGTTTATATAAATGCCAAAGAACCACTCACTTGAAATCTCGTGGAGCAGTTTGTACAGCGATCCATATCCAATTTGAGAAATAGGCTAGTGTATAGCAAATTACTAGTACTGCAAATACGATTAGGCTGATCTGCCAGCTGAATAACACCCACGCCACTGCGCACGCCGCCACTAACACTGCTGCCGCGAACACCATGACTACCACGCGACTCCAGGGCAGACCTGAACTCGTACTGCTTCCACTTTTACCCTTTTCAATGTCTTTTTCCTAAGCAACAAATATACACTATGATACTTTAATAAGCTGTACCAACTTCACTATCGGCCGACAAGCGTGAGATTAGATAAGGTAATAACTTAATATATTAAAATGTCAGTGACGCGTTGTGCCGCAAAAGTACAAAAAGTGCCGTTTTTATCACTATTCTCATCGTATAATTTATAAATATGAATTAAAATGTCGATTATTTATGACATTTTTTCATACAACGCGAATGTATAAAGTTTTTTGAAAGTATAAAAAATAGTAATATGTGTAAACTACATAGTTGCGAAAATGTATAGTTTATTGTCAGTTTTATCAGTACTTCCAGCATTTTGAATTAGAACCAAACGGGGTATTAACCGTATTTACTTGATACTCGTGATTGGTTCAATAAATATAGTCAAAATACAATACAACACACCTACATACAAATTACATCCCAATAATACTTCATTAAGGAAACTTACCGCTTTCAAATTATTGATTTCAGTTTTATTCATATTATTATTCGCTTCTACATTGGACATCGTTACTATTGGTTTCTTTTGAGAAATTTAATGTTTTCCTGTTTACTTTTTTGTTAACTTCAAATATACTGCTTTACGAGTCCATTTTGTGCGTCAGTGCTTCTGAAATATAGAAAATATGTTATATTTTTTTAACAAGAACGGAATATAAGTAGTTTCTTCTTTATCACTTTATATATATTTCCACATTAAAGGTATATATATGTGTACATAAGCAGTTATACAAACATTTTAAAAAGTCATTTAAACCTTCATTATACAATTTATATTTAAGTTTAAGCTACATTATAGCAGTAGACGCCTTTCACTTGTACTTATACGAGCATGCTGCTGCGTATTTACCAAAATGTACAAAAGAAAAACAATTTTGTTTTAAGATGTATTTTATATAATTTGAGATATTTTTGATATTTGTGATAATTTGAGTTATATCTTGTTGTAGCTAAATGTTGAGAAAGGTGATATACTTATAGCGATATTTACAAATACATATATCTATGACATTGACCTCGATGCCGAAACGAGTATAATTTAAAAGTATAAAAAGCTAAATAGCCGCGAGCGGGACGCTAACATATACTATCATTTAAAGATATTATATACTAGCGACCCGCTCGCGGCTCCGCCTGCGTAAACTACATGACTAAAATATTTTAATTTTAAGCCTTTAACTGACAAACTTAGCTTAAATTTCTAATTTAAATGGTTGTACCTTTTTTGTTTATGAACCGATTGCAATGAAATAAACACTAAATGTTAAAGTTTATCATAGTACAGGAGTCAAAACTGTATTTAAATCGGTTGAGCCATTTCTGAGATTAGCGTGCACAAACAAACAGATAAACAGAAAAGATAAAGAGAAATTAAAAATGTCCCTAATAATATATATTTTTTCTTATATCTTCCATGTACAGACAGCGATCAGTTACATTTTTATTGTATATACATATATATTACAGCTTCACGCTTTCTTTCCTAATAGCAGGGTAGTCTGTGGGAATCCACTTTCCGCCCGACTTTAAGAAGTTACGTGTTGAGTGGCGGAACTCAACGCCGCTATTTATCTTTTTAACCAAGGCGGGTAAATGAAAATAATTAAATTATGATCATTTCTTCGAGTGGGAATCGAACACATTACCAATTGCAATTAAAATAAGCGCCACAATGGTCATCTTATTATTTATTATAATTTATTAAATTATGATAGTATATCAATTTGTAAAATACAGCATACTGTGTTTGTATGGCACATATAGAAATAAGCGCTCATAGCAAGTAAAGCTAAAAAACAATCATAAATTATTCTATTACCTAGAATCTGGATTTAGTTTAGATTTACCTTCACGCTATCCCGATATCCCGCATGGCACGGTAGTGGGAATCGAATTTAACAACTTATTTTTATTATTAGAAGACGTATAAAAATTTGAACCCATCGGAAGCGGAATAACTTGTTATACACGTATAAGAATTTTGACGCAGCTGGTAGAATTTTGATACAGAACGCATGGCTTAGCGGTCAGAGCGCTTGGACGATTTCCAAAAAGAGTTCGAATCCCGCTACGTTCAAATTTTTATACATTTTCTAAAAAATATGTAATTCGCAGCTATTGTCTGCAATAAGGCGCTGCGCCACGAAGGCATCATTTTGTTTATTAGTAAGAAAACCTTAAATATTACAATGCTCAATTTATCAATTTAATACCACATGCGCGATGTTCGCAGTTAGAAATCAGTTAGCATTTATATGATAGTAAAACCTGTATATTTACGTGAGACTGCCAAAACACTTAGGATGTGAAATATTTAGCATGTTACTTCAATATATTAAATTGGGAGCTTATCATATGTTAAATTGGGAGCTTATAGGTACAGGTAACCAACTAGCAGTAGTTTTATAACAACTTTTATTAAACTTATGTGTACCTATCTACATAGGTATAATACTGGTATAATATTACTATTATAACTATTAACGTACTGATTACAAACTGTTTAACGCATACAGAAAACAAAAATACTGGCAGTGTAATTTTTTTTTTTATTACTACTTGTATCAATTTAAATTTTAAAGTTCTAATTTAATCTTAAGGTTTTACATATTTTTACATTTATTATGTACAAGAATATTTTTACATACTTAAAAAGCGTTTTTATTCACATTTTTTAGTAAGTAAGTGAAACTTAATTTTAACTAAATATACTTCATTATACTTCATATATAATTAAACTTAACTTTCATAATATTAAAAATATTTTTATAATTTATATAATTTTCTATGCAATATATTTATACATATAAAACGCCTACAAAAATATAAGTATTCTTATACTCCATTAACTCAATGGAGCTTTTGAGTCGTTTGCCATATTCTAGGCAATAATAAAATTAAAGAACTCACGCGACGTTTCCGAAGCAATTCAGGAAATGAAAGTGAGTGAATGAGTCAACGACCTGTTGTCGTGACTTCATGAAGAGAGCGAAAGTAAGGCTATAGAATTTCTTTACCACCCTCCCATTCACATACTTTTATAATATATGGCCATTAACTTTGCGTATTTTCTGATAACATGATGGCAAAAGTTTTGGAACTAAATAATAGAGGCCATCGTGGCGCAGTGGGACGGCGTCTGATTGTAAGCGCGATTGGTTGTCTGTTCAATTCTATTCTGTGGAATGGTCATAATTTAATTATTCTTATTTCTCCGTTCTGGTACCTTAGACAAAGCACGACCTAGATTTCCACTACTCAACAATGTCTGGAATTCGAGCTTGAGAAATCTAGTGTCAAGAGACACTGGCTTTACTCTGACTCTGTAGTTCTGGACATTATTGGAGCTGCAGACTGGCCTTCATCTAGTTTTGATTCATTCATTCATTCATTCATTCATTCTGGATTATGATTTATGGTCAAAATTAGAAAGTAGCGAGTAAGCCTGCTAAAACTATCCATACGATTGGCAGTGAAGAAATAGGAAGAATCCCATACAAAGAGTGCGTGCTGCTATTGATATCTGGCCTCGGTTATGGATCGTATTGTAACCAATGGTATTGTAACACTTCGAATAAACTTAATATGGTTTTATATAATACATTAAGCTAAAACACTGAAATAAATGTTACGCACAATAAAAAAATGTTTTTCTTTGCAAAAATAATTATGGTAAGTAAGTATATGATAATATATGAATATCATCCCAAGCCGCACAAAAACGAGGAAAACAAATAACTTAAAATATGCTAAAACTTGTTTAATTATCACTAATGAATGATTACAACACGTGTGCTTAAAATTTTATACGTATATGAAAAAAGTAAATATTATCTTCAATCTTCATACATACCGTCCGTGAGAACCATAAACAGTTTTATCGAGAATTTTCGGTACCTTGTGTTGTTATTTTATTATAAATATAATAATATTCCATGTTATTATTCTATTATAAATATCATAATTTTTTTCAATTTTGATTTTAGAACAGTTTGATTTTAGAATTTTTTTCGCTAGTCATTAAATCATCCGTCACATCCAAGTCATATAAAAAGCATTTAAAAAATTATTTAGTCCCATCAAAACCATAAATGTGAATGAGAGCCAAGTACAATATTATGATATATGGCCACGGTTATTGACTTCAACGACAAAAGAAGTGGTTAATGGGTACCAAGTTCAGTGGAGAGTCCTGAAATTTATTTAAACCAACTTAAAATATTTCTTAACATCTAAAAATATCTTTTTTTTTTATAATCTATTTTGATTTTGAAACTGATTGTGTATCTCCAGCGGCTGGCACCCTATGATACCGGAGAGTCTCTTTTTACGTATCAATCGGCAGGCTGTTAAAGGCGTTGGCCGCATGCCTTTTACTAAATATAGAGGAGCCTATGTCGAGAAGAACGCTAAGAGAGGTCAAGGCTAAGACCTTGTGACTTATGGATAGTAGCATAAATACATTAATTAATATCTGAAACTTGATTTTGATTCGTTCAAGTTCGCAAATTAAATTATGCCTAAATTGTACTGTAATTTTACGCGCGCAATAATGGTGGTATTCCTCACTTTATATATTCACGTAAAAACCACATAATGACCAGCTGTCATTAATTTTAATTGGTAATTTTTACATTACAGGCAGTATAAGTAAATGTTCCTAGTAGAATCAATTAATAGAAAATTAGCTAGTTTTAGATTATTTTCTTTCTATTCGGGTGAATACAAATTATCTATCTGGATGTCAAATGTCAACTTTCTAGGCCATCTGGAAGTGTGTAATATTTTTTATCTGTAGGTCAGTCAGTGGCAAAAATGACTATTTACCGACAGTAATGCTAAATTATTGTTTGGGGTATGTTTATGAAATTTATATATATTATTTGTAAGTATCAATATGTGAGCTAAATTTGGCATGTCTATGTGAGATAGTTTTTAAGTAATACGGGGGTAAATAATGGCTCCAAATGGTTCGTGTAAAATTACACGCGGTTCTGCTCGACAGCTCTGTTAGATCTTTTGTTTTTGATTTTTTACATTTTTAATATTTAATGATAACATGGGGTATGTCTTATTATAATCAAATTTAAGCATAATGTAAACAAAGCTTCTAGAAACAACGAAATGAATTCTATACATCAAAAATAAGCAAATGTTAAACAAAACAGTTTGATTTAAGGGAAAACACGCGACTCTACCGTGCCAAAGTAACCATTAATATAACGTATGTGTGCTTGTATGTATTTATATTATATTCTAATTAATTAATAAATTTAAAAAAATGTACACAGTAGTAATCTATATATATATATATATATATATATATATATATATATATATATAAATGAAATGACATATGTTAGTCTCGCTAAAACTTGAGAATGGCTGGGCTGATTTGGCTGATTTTGATTTCAAAATATTTGTAGAGGTCTAACGAAGGTTTAGAAGTTCATTAATTTTCAACAAATCTGCAACGATAGGGATGTGACACCGGGTCCCGAGTCGTTGTAAACCAGGATGACGTAGCCAGCTATCCCACAGAGTTTTTGAATACAGCAGGATTCCTGGACTTGAACTCGCAATTTACAATTAAGAGTAGGAGTAGTTATCATCATGCTGCGTAATATAAGTCAACTTTGATTCTACAATGAAGTAAGACTGACTGTGAAAAAGTGAATGTCATCGAAGCAATGTTAATCAGGGGAAAATACAAAAAAGAGGATGCCTCGATTTCGCGTATATCGATGCTTCCAACGGACTTATCATATGATTTTAAGCGTCTAAAGTCTAAAATTTCATATCGATAAACAAATCGCAAGGTCAATCGTTGGAAATTTGTGGAAATCAAGTTTCCTAGTCCTGACCCAACCAATCACCATGAAAGTTGTGTAATTATACATTTCATCCGCATTTTTTATTTTTGGTTTTCTTTAAATTGCTATTGAATTATGACACATTATTTAAATAATAATTGTAATTGTTCTAAGGAATTAAGGTTTTACTTTAAGTATACATCAATGTATAGAAATTATATTTAAAATCATAAGTAAACCGTAAAACAATTATAATAAATGATGTAGCACATCAGAAACATAATTAAAATAGAGAGAAGCTTCAATCGGTATTAAGCAATAAGAAAAAGTAAAAGCTGTAGCGGCGAGCGTATGAAACTTTCACGTGTTTTAATATTTAAGTTCCTATAAAGTAAATATATAAAAATATCCTTTCGGTATAAAAATTTGCGGTCAAAAAGAAATCAAATACAAAATATATGTAAAAGACATTTATTTTGTATAGATTGTAACTTTTTCTAAGCCGTACATTTAAATTTACAACCCATATATATCATTTTATTACGCGCGAATTCACTTTAACAACGATTATTACGAATGATACAGTCCGTTAATTATTTCTTTTTTATATTATGTATTCAAATATTTCTAACATATTTTTACAGATTTTGCTCATTTTTACGGACTACCCAGAGGCCTCTATGTTTAATACGGTTAACTAATATCTGACATAACTATGAGAAAGTCTGTAAATATTGCATCATTGGAAAATTATTTCCATCATATTTACAAATATACTCATATTAAACTATGTTTGTGTGTGAGTTTGTGTATTATGTGTTTGCTTAAAATTTAGGATAATCGTACCTAACAAACTAACATTGTGAACTATTCTATAAGTTGTTCTATTTAAACAAGTGAACAAATGAAAAAATAATCCAAACTAATAACCTTAAATATTGTAATAAGTACCATAAATATTGTAAAGAAAAACATTATTTTAATATATATAAAGTTTATAATGAAATATATATAAATATATGAAGTGTATTCGAAGTGGTCTTTGTTGGCTGCAATCCCTTTACATATATTTACAGTCCCTTTAAACTTTGAAGCCAGTTATCAATAGCAGCACGCACTCTTTCTATGGGAAAATTCATCACTGCCAATCATATGTTTGATGATTGTTTTAGAGACTCCAAATTATCATGGCGTTCAGACCCATACCTAGCGTATGGAGGATTTCAAAAATTGTATATTACATAATACCTAATTTTTTTAATGTAATCACAGCGAATCGGTCCTCTTTATCACCCAACTCCATTTTAATATCAAAAAACATTTTACAATATATTGGCGCCAAAATTTTTATTTCTAACAGTATTTAAGGCCAGACTAAGTATAATTGGAACTTATATTTGAAATAATTAATGCAAGCAACCCAGCGACCTCGCTGTAGTAATCGGTCAAGTTGTCAGTTGCTAGCCGTAAATAAAATTTAATGCATTTTTATAGATCACAAAGAAGCTATGTGAACTGAACTACAAATAAATAAATTACGAAGTGTAAACGTACCTATATTCATTAAAATCTTTTTATTTCTTTATAGATGTATTTCTAAACAAGAAAAAGTTAAATCTAATTTTTTTTCTTTTCTGTATTGTACAAGGTTGGCAAAGTAAGCCTAATAACAAATTGGATGGCGAATACTTTAACTAGATGTCCCGTTAACGCGTAAACAACACGTTGCCTTAGCAACGTGTTTGTCACATTATATAAACGTGTATGTCAAAAACATTAATATATTTCTTATGAATAACTACAAAAATTAATAACTTTCTGCATTTCATCTCCATACAAATATCATATACATATATCATACTCGTACTCCTCACTCCGCACAATTTTGTTAAAAAAAACTGCATATTAAACTCAGGGTTCTCCAACTTAACCGACATGAAAAATAATTGGATTTTTCATATCTTATTAAATGTCTTTGATCGTATTAAAAATTTTGTAACTAATATAATTATCATTGACATCATTGCTAAACTCGTGGAAGTTCGTCAAATGCCACTTTAATTATAAACGTTAATATCAAAATGAAATATTTTTTACGACCGTATGGTCGCAGAGATCACACGGACTTGTTTATATGAGCAAATTATATGCAATATATCTATGAAATAGTTATATACATATATTTTATTCATCCATAATTCCCGAAACCAAAGTACTTGCAACTTAAAATCGTTCATTTACTTATTAATATTCTAAATTAAGTGGAGAAACTACTTAATACTTTAAAACTTAGGTCATATTTTAAATTATTACTAGTTTTATGATTATTATAGCTATTACTTAAATACTTATTAATTAGAAAAAAAAACAGAATTTTTTATATCATTCATTTTAATATTGTTTATTATAGTTTACTTATAGATAATAAATAATATTAAAATTAAGTATATAAATATTTCAGCTTAATAATAAATTTGAGTAATTTAAAATATTAAAATTAACAACATTTTTTATTTAAAGAATAAAATTAATGAATTTGCGCAAAGATTCTCATATTAACCACCACAGCATGTATTTTTGGCTTGGCAGCATGATGGATTATTCACCTATAGTGGACTGAGTTTATTCGTATGCATGGCAGGTATCTTTCTCTAGAGTCAAACGCTTCTTTGTCAAGTACAGTAATTTATGTGTCATGGGCAAAGTGTTAGGTTTTTGAACTTAAAACGTTTATTATCTGCGACTACTAATTTCTATATATATATATACATATATGTATATACTTTTTTTTAAATGACGCACTTGTATTGATGATCCATATGCGTGTCATAAGTCGTAATTTATTATAGTCGAGTTTTTATATAATAATAAAATGATATATTATATTACTTTTTTTTTCTTATATAAGATTTGTGAAGTTTGATGGCTTTTTTAAAAAATGGTTCGCCTTAATGTTATATTCTGACCATGTTATTTCACTAACTTACCTAAGTGATGCATTTGTTTCCGGAGTATGATAAGTACTAGAGTAACGGTAGCTTAAGGTTACATAGAATAAACTGTTTGATTTTGTTATTGTTTTTAACTACTATTTATTATAGTTCTAGTCAAATTCATTTAGGAGTTACGAAAACCTATCAATTTGGCAGTTGGCAGTAACAATATTTTATATAATAAATATTTTATACAATAAGTGTTTCTTTAAATATTTACATAATTCTTTAATATTTTTTGTAATTTTATTTTGACTTGATATGTTTAATGCTACAGCAAAAGTGAGCTTTTTATTAAAGCTTAAAAAACAGACTTTTAAAGCCTTGAACTTAAGTATCTCCTTACAGAATAAAAACATACATTATACATTTTTATAAAATGTTGTATAAATAGTATAGAAATTTGAACGCAGTGGGATTCGAAGCAGCGCCTCTTGGAAGCCGTCCTAAGTGCGTTCGACTTTTAACACGTTTTCTAAATAATATTTTCCAATTTCTTAAGTGTGTGAATAACACTTTAAAATGTTAAAAATATACATTATACATATTATAATTCTTTATCTTTTATACGTATATATAAGTATTATACGAGATAGAAACTAGTAAAGTACTTTTTAAGCATTTTAGAACATTATGTGTTGGATATAAAACAGTACGTATTAGGTAAATAAAAATTATTATAAAATTCCACTGTATTAATTTCGAACTTACATTAGTCGAATTGATTCAGGCAATACTTCTAAAGCGGCGGTACAACGATGAGCGACAGTAATTTTAATATACACTGAAGCGTTTGTTCAGTTCAGTTCTTAATGTATAGCCTAAAGCTTCTTGTAAAAATCCTAAGAATCATATTTCAACTATATTATTAACTTATCGTAAATTCATTTGATCTCACATTGCCAATTTTTAAAAGTGCATAACGAAATGTCAATAGAGTAATTAAATATTATATTATATTGAGGTAAAGCTTTTTTAAATGAAATAAACGTAATAATTGTTGATATTATATTGCGGGATCAGAACCGGTTGTTAAATGTCAAGGACACTAAAATTTTGATCATAAATCTCATACAATATGTTGTAATGGCACAATTCTTTTGATATTTTAAAAAGTCTAGAAGGTTATTGTTAATTATAGGTTTTGTTTACGCTCATATCTACATATTATAAAAATAAAAAAGAGGGTAGAAATATGCTAGTGTTTGTTATATTTTCTTCACAGCATTTTCAAGCACCACCGAATATCCAATATTTAATCGAAGCTTTTTGAGATCTATATGTTCAATACTCATATACAAAATATAAGTAAGTATTTTATACTACAAAAATAACTTTTTAATTTGTCTATTAATTTAATGACATTTTTATTATATTGCAATATACGTAATAATTATATATAAAGTTCAATACAATAAAAAATACAGCAATATAATCGATTTATATATACTAATAAGATAACGTTCTCGTCATTAATTTGTTACAAGTTCACCCTTTTTCCAGCATAGCTACCTAGTGTCATAAAACTTCGTCGAAGTCGTCGTCGAATCGTCTGTTTCGTAACTTCGAAACAGACGCTTCACCACTGTGCCAGGACAGCCCGTTCTCATTATTAATATTATAACAAAATAAAATATTAAAATATATACTTGTGCTCTTAACTACAATAATTTAGATAAAGATCGTGATATATTTTACTTTTTCGCTACACATGCGTACGCCGAAATAAAATTGTGTAGAATATATTATTAGATTTCATTTGTAAATTTTTCAAAAAAATTAGATCTAGAATTATTAGAGTTAATTAATAACTTCATCCTGGCCAGCATTGTATTGTCATCAGATCAATGTACAAATTTTATAACACATGAGACTGCCAGAAATTGTTAAAAATAACTGCAAGATTTTTTTATATGTATTGATAGAAACAATCGAAGCTAATAAAGAAGTAACTGCTGAAATTGCTGCGTCGTGTGGCAGGTGAAGTTTAAAAGCTTGTGAAAGGCAGGAGAGGGCCACCCAGTTTTAACAGACTTGTAAATTTTGCTGTGATGTGTTTATGATAAAACCTGTTAGTGTATTAACATATTAATGATTAAATAAATAATAAGTAAATACTATTATTTACAAAGATAACGAAACTTTCATAATTTAATTAAAACTCACTTAACGCGACAACACAATGACTGACCAAATTCTTCTTCTTAATTCGAATTTAAGACACTTGTGAGTATAGAAAAAAAAGATGTAATAAAAATCTTGAAGCGTCAATGTCTGTCTGTATAAAAATGCATCGAGATTTTATTTGTAGCGAACATTGTATTGTTTTATTGTTAAATCTATTCACAATAGATATATTTTTAAAAATACGGCGTAATCGTACATAAATTTGCTCGATGCGGTTTATATACACTTAATTACCTCAACGCTGAGATTAGCACACGGCGATTAAGAGCATGCAACTTGTAATAATAATTATCTGACCCTTGCACGTATCTTCATACAGTAGTGTTTTGCGTAGTTTTTTAAATTTACATTGTTTTATACATAATCTTATGTTAAGCAGTATTTTAATTACTGTCGGCTCCACACATATTTTCATGTTTAAAGCTTTGTTCGCATTATTGATATAACAATAAAATATAAATACGAGGAAATACTACTACATATATAAATGGAAGTAAATTTAGTAAGCTATTTCACATATTTACAATATTTAACTTATTAATGATAAATGCCTTCCATACCAAATGAATTGATTTCTAAGAAATAAATATTCCTCTAGTACCGATAGGCATGTAGAGTCAATTATATGGATATTTTACATGAAGCTTTCTCTCGGCTTTAAGATACAGTATAGTACGTCTTCAAGCTCTATGTATCGTTTTTTAAGAAACACAAATTGTCTTTGGTATTTAATGTGTCTTAATTACGACATCTTAGATTGAACCGGTTAATGTATTATCCTTCTACATTAATTACTGTAGCATTTTTTTTTCAACGTGAGGAAGTCCTTTTCCAGGGACTACAATCTTCCGTGAGCCCCGGCGGCGGGAGCCTGCTAGGCATGTCGCGGAGTCAAGGGTCCACCTCGACGGCCTGCTTGGGGTAGCGCGCGGGGCTTTGTTCTTAGCCATACCGTAACAATTTTCAATCAATCTAAGTAAATTCAACCAAACACAAACAGTAGAGGTGAAATGTTAAGGGAAGTTCCTCATAATAATACAATTAAACTTTAAAAGGTGCTTTACAATCAATAATCGTAAACATTGGCATTGCGTTACCGTTATGGGGAACATAATGAATGTCTTTACTATTATACCGATAATACCATTGAATATGTCATTGTCATCAATTACGACCTTCGAAGCATTAAATTATAATTAATGTAATACAAAAATTCTCGACCGTATGAATTTTTATTTATTAAAATTATAATATTTGTGTAAGTTATGGTTTAAATCAATGTCATTATTAGCTTCAGGCTTTTTCCAGTATAGCGTCAAGACCCTCCTTTCTTCTCTCACTTTCGATGGCTAACCCCAACGCCGCGCTTTGCTTTGTCACCAGAGCAGAGAATTGGACACCATTTAAATATAATAATTCCCCGAGCGCGAATCGAACCGACAACCATCGTGTATCTATATACACGATGGTTGTCGGTTCGATTCGCGCCAGGGCGCTATTACACTGGCCACAATGAACATATGAGAAATATTAGTAAAACAAGTACATTACGTATTTTGTTTAAACTCAGGATGTTTAGAAATACTTCGGTGTAAATAAATAGCTCTTTGTTTAATTAGTAATAATGGAGGAAGTCCTCGAGACTTCACGCTTGACGTTTCGCAACGGTGTATTGGTTCCAACTTCCAAGTTTTGCCATTGTGATGCCCGATTGCAGCATTATGTATGTAAGTAGCAGCGGACGTTGTTATGGAGAAATAATTGTAAATATTTATAATATATTGAGTTTAATAAGACAGGCAGCTACAATAAAAGCCACTTCGTCAAAATGTTGATTCTTTGCATATTTGCATATATATTTCTACCCTGTTTAAGAAAGACAAATATATGTAATTTTTTATCACCTGAGATCGAGACATTGTGTTGTGTCGCCTTTGTCTTAGTCACTAGAGGTGAGACATGAAAATATTATAAAATTAATAATATAAATTTATGTAATAATAATATAATTATTGTAGTTACGTAAATAAGTAATTATGTTTATAAGCTGACCTATCAATAACTCGTAGCAGAATCGCGAAATTTTGGCAGATAAAATTGTTATTTGGTGGCTGGTTATCGTAGATTACGAAAAGTGATAATTACAGATATAAATAATCACGATAAGTGTTTTGATATAAATTAATTAATTTACGTATTGCAAATGTTAACTTATATTATTAGTAATCTAAAAAAATCCTCATCAAGTGTACAATTGGAAACATAATATATCAATAATTTTGTTAGCTAATTTACAAATAAGGATAAAAACAGGTTTACGGTTTTTGCCGCCTAGTAAGGTAGTCAGCCTATTATCAAAACCCCCCGTTCTCTACTTTCCGGTCCAAATTGAGACATTGCATGTTGAGTAGCGGAACTTGCCACCGTCCTAAGGTCTAATCTTGTATTATTAGTAATCTAAATTGACAAAAAAAAAAAATTTTTTTTAATGCATATTTTTTTAATGAATGAAATAAATAAAATTTAAATTATTTAATTTTATAATTTTTTTGAGTGGTTCTTTTAAAAAATATATATATATAATAATAATAATAACATATAGTATACATTACTAATACCATCTGTACAAAATATTAATGTTTATAAATTCAATACCTAATATTAGTTTGGAGCATGAAGACATTTTTAATTAACTTTACGTTGTAAATTAACGACATGTGCCTTAAAAACCTAATTTTATATATGTAAAATATTGTAACTTAAATAAAATGAAATATTACCTCACAGCTTATTTTTGACCTTATAGGAAAATAAGAAAACCACTATATAAATCAATTTATAATCAACATCTCTACTAAAGAATTTGAAACCAATATTAATAAATAATTTCTTACGGACAGTTGAAACATAGTTTTGGTGCAAAATACAACTGTGTTATTTGTTTTAATTAGTTTTAATTAGTATTAAGTAAGAAATACAGGACAATATTTTACCTACATTTTTTAAAAAATCATTTACCTCAAAAAAATAAGAGATCGCCAGTATCTATTTTTAAAAAAGTCTCTAAGTTTTTTTATTAAAAAATAACTTTATAAAATCATTAAGGCAGACACAAGACGACATTAAGCTTAAGCAAGCGTCTCAGAACGATTGGTGCTGTTGTGTTATATTTATTCACTTTCATTACTTAACTCGACTTTCTATCTCCATAGTGCCTTTAACCTGTAAATCTTACTGTAAATTAAGACTCGAGCCTGGGCCTTCACCATCTCTAAACTAGTAATAATAATAATTACACAACTACATAGGTTTTCCAGCCATAAATCCATAAATTAGGAAATTATTTTACTACTATTCTCTACCGAACCGGACAATTTGGCAGCCAAAACCATAATAAACTATTTAAATTAAAAAAAACTAAAATAAGCTGTAACACAATTACAAACAGTTTATTTTATACTTGTATATGCAAAAAGTTGCATGTGGGAAAGATATCTCTTAAAGGTTTTAATTTACATGAGAGTCGAGAGACTTTCTAATTTTAATTTTATTTATTAATGCCGAAATTTCTCAGTGAATTGTTAGTTTTTGATAAATGTATTTATATAAACTAAATATACAAATAATAAAAGCATTCATTAATAAATTATACATATAATACTTAGTCTTAGTTTGTGTGTTATATTATATATATATTGTTTAAACTAATATTACAAATTATTGGCATTTTTGAAGTCATTTCATAGTAGGTAAATAAAAATAGTTGCTTTTATCCACTATGAGAAAACATTTATATGATTGCATGTAAATATATTGTGCATTTCTTTTTTCTAGTTTTAGTTAAAACGTTTACTTGAAATGAGTTTATTAAGATTCACTTAATGTAGTTCTATTAAATTAACTTTACGAATATCTTAAATTGTTGCTATTTAAATATTTAAAAAGTTTTTGTTTAATTACACACAACATATAAACAAAGTATTACCAAATAAATCACAAAAGTAAATAATATATCTTAAAATGTGTATTGTACACACCCACACAATGCATTCATAGTAATTTTAATATTTTTTGCTATTAATATTATTTCAATGATATTTAAAATTCATACGATAAATATTTATGTTTAAAATAAAATAAAAACAACACTCACCTTCAACTTTAAGCTTATATTTTGTTGTTTTTTTTTGATAAGTTAATTACACGTTAAGTTTACGAGGACGATTTCGTAAGCGTACACGACCGACAGCGAGGCAAGGTATCGACTGTGCTTGACTACCGAGTAGAACGGAAGGCAGAGACCGGTGGGGTGCGCCATTGTGCGGCCTGCTGGCCTGATAAGCCGTGGGAGATAGAAACACCATCTCTCCATTCACGCGTGTGTAGAAAACACTGAAACGCGATGGAAAGTCTTAATTGTGCTGTAGGTTTCGACGCACAACAATTTCTAAAGTTGCATTATAAACCTTTATGTCATATAAGAAGAGATAATTTTAGATTGATTTTCACATCTTCGCTATGTATATTTTAATGATTGGAAATCGATCTAAATTCGATTTTAAAGTTGTCTTAATATTGACTATTTAATTCTTTACACATGAGTTAAATAACAATTGTTTTAAATATCGTATTTATTATTTATCGCAAGAACAATATTATAATATATTATATTTCTTTGTTTTAAAGAAATCACATGATTAGGAAAACTTTACGAATAATTTAATGAATGAATTAAGATTCTCATAAATAGAATAATTATAGACTTTTGTTTTACATAAATTTTATTTTAGTATATTTACAACTTTGAGGCATCCAAAAACGTAAGATTATATGCATTCAGCATTTGAAAAAACATAAGATGAAAAAAAATCAATAAACGCATAACTATTATGGATAACAAAGCTGCCATCTTATAATTCTATACACCACTTTACAATAATTAGCATTTATTTAAAAAGATTTGCACTTATATAAATATATTAATTAATTCCTCATATTGAATTTCGTATTATATGACCTGAAAAACTATTAGTAACTCTTGTTTTTTCGAAAACTATAATCTGTGAATTAAGAATACAATGAAAAGATAATAACCACATTAACTCATTATGGACCGGAACCCTAAAAATCTACGATATAAATTATTATAAAGCGTGTGACCTGTTATTAAATTCATACGTTTTAATTGTACGTAGCAGTACAGTAAAAGCATACATCCTAACCGTCAAATAAATAAGTCTTAGAGTCCTCTGAGTATATTTTTTATGAAGAGTAGTAATAAAGTAGCTAACAAAAGTGCAGAGGCCATCGTACAGAGGCCATCGTGGTTTAGTGGGTCAGTCTAACTATAAACGGGATTGGCTTTGGGTTCGATTCCCACTAGGAGAAACATTATATATAAAAATATATATATCTCCGCCTCGCTTCGCCCGAGAACAGAGTGTCTTGAGTCTATGTTTTCTGTGACTACCGCTGCCTGCTATGCGGGCCTAAGCGTGGAGTTGAAAAAAGTATTGTGAATACATAATTTAATTTCATTAAAAAATAATTATAGTAAGAATAAATAAAACCAATGATCTACTTTCTATAGAAAATAGAAATATATAAATCGTATTCTACATTTAGTACGGATTGGTCTAATTTTTTTATATAATTTTTTTTATGTACATATTAATATATTCAATGATATATTACGTTATTACATATGATATTTGTATTTTTTTGTCACATTTTTTAAAGTGTTAATCGCACACTTAGGAAATTGAAAAATACATATTTTCTATTGTAAAATGTATTTTTGAATATTTGTAATTGACAAAAGGTATTTTTATTTTTTTTTTGTGGAATTACGAGCCACTAAAAATATTTATGTAACAATTTATACAATAATCATTATGTAAATCATAGATTAACAATGCTTATCTTAAATATAACATTCTTGACAGCCCCATTGGTTTTGTGACTAGCGAGTTACATTTGAAATAGATTATGAGGTGTTAGGTTTGTATAAAGATGGGTTTATCGTTTCTGAGCTTTTATAATGTAATGATAAGATTAATTTAAAGATTTTGTGTTTGGAGTTGACATCCGTATGCTATAATTTCCTTAAATGTTATAGTATATCTACTCTCTCTATAACTTCCATATATATTATAGTATGTTATGGTTCCACATCACGTGTTTCACTCCAAGTCCTGTCTAAGCTTACAACCAGATTATAAGATCAAAAAACATTTAATTCAAATCCGTCCAGTAGTTCCGCAAACCGACCGTACAAACATTCTGACTTTTATTATACATTTTTATTATATACTAGCGACCCGCTCGCCTCCGTAAACTACATTTACTAAACTATTTCGTTTATTTCGCTCGTCCTCGTTATCATTCAAATTTTGCTTAAATTATTACCACAATACAATATTTAAAATTTAATTTTAAACGGTTAAGCCGTTTCTGAGATGAGCGTGCACCAACAAACAGATAAACAGACAAACAGAAGAGAGATTGTTTTAGATTCCATTACATTGATAAATTAACCCAATATTTTTTTATACATAAATTTTTTTTTATACATCTTCCGTTGTCTACATGTACATCGATCCGTTACATTTTTGTTATATGTACAGATATAGTTCTTTTTTATCAACTACTGCAGTTTACTGAGTAGGGGGTGAAAACTGGCTCAATCTTTTCTACTTTCCGGCTAATTTAGAGACAGCGTGTTGTGAAAAGGCCAAGCCTGATTCTAAGGTAGGTATCTATAAAGAAATTTAAAATGTAGCGATATTTGAACCCGACTAGAATGTGACTCCTCTCTCTTGAATATTTGAAACACCAAATACTATTTTATTGTTTTTAGTTAAAGCTTAGTTAATAATAAAATGAATAACAGATCAATAGTTACTTTTTATAGCTGATTCGAAAACAAGTCAGCCTAGCTGTAACAATTTTTTTCGACAACCTTTCAGGAAGCGCGGTTTCAAATCCAGCTGCATTCAAATTTTTATACGTTTTCTAAATATATATTTTTCAATTTCCTAAGTGTGTGAATAACACTTTAAAAAAATTTTTTTTTTTATTAATATTATGTCATTTAAATATTTACGTTAATTCAGAAGTAATGATGGCCGTCTTATCACTAAACATTAATGATCATAGGTTATTATATATCTTTTAAGAACTTATTTTGAGTAAACATTTGGAGATTGCTTATACGCGAGTACGAATGAAATATTATCAATCACGGACTTAATTAAAAACTTTATCTTTTGCGTAGGAATTTATCACAAATAAATATTATGATACTATCATTTAATTGTTTTGGTGGTATTATGCTGTACATTTTCATGAAACTTATAAAATATTATGATTTTTAAGAAACTTTTTGAATGTGATTGATTGTAGATACTTATGTATTGTTCTTAATACAAAATTGTATTTATATGTTGCCATTGATCAGAATTTAAGATAATGCTGTTTGCTAAATGTTGAGCATCTATTATAATATATTTAAATAATATAAAAACTTTTCAATTACAAAACATTGAAATTTTCGTTATTTATAATTGAAAAACAAAAGACAACTTTATTTAATTACCAAGAAGTATTCTTGTATGTAAAATTATTCTTGTTGGATTTACATATAATGTGGCTCAGATCCCATTCAGTCAAATCAATTTATATATAAAATATGTATTATTCTTACCCATAGGTTGTCTATGACCATAAAAATGGATGAATAGTAAAGAACTAAAAAAAATATCTGTAAGCTTCAGGATACCTCGCATTATGCAGAGGTGAAATAAAATAACCCAAAAAAAATATGTATTAAGTGTTTAAAGCTGTGATAAAAAAGTTAATAACTTCAATGGGTTTTTACTCAAAAAATAAACACTATATTGTACTATTATACGATTATTGATGAACTATTCTTTATTATTATTCACCATAACCATAATTGAAGTACATATATTATCTAAGGAATATATGAACGTGTAGAGATTAATTGAATTTAATCCGATAAATGGTATGCTAATAAAAAACAAGCGAGTACTTTTTTATATTTTTATTATGCTATGGTACGAACTATAGTGTCCTTGACAGCGTCACGATACATTTATGGCAGGTTAATTCAGAACTTTTGTTTCGTCACGGTCAAAAGATATTAACCCAGAGAATCTACTGAGCCAAAAGACTTTATATATATACAATGTCCAAACCTTGGCTTACTTCATTTACCGTTGAAAGCTTTTCCTTGACTTGGATTATTTATAATATAAATGAAATGATAAAAAAAAACGAGATGAAGCCCATGCCAAAGTTAGGAAAACAAGTTTTCATGTATAATAAATGAAATTATTTTTATCTATAACACAGTGTGTTGTTGGAATAAAGCTTTTACTTACTTACTAGCCATGTCAGGCTTATAGCACACTCCAAATATTCAAAGTTCCAGTCAAATAGCTAATGCTGCTAGCAGCTAACAGCTAGCAGCGGCTGACGTTTCCACCAGTCAGGAAAACAGGTTAAGCATGTACGTGTGCTTTTATAAGTATGTCATCGCATTTACCTACTTGTTTAGATACCAAAAAACTTATTGGATAAAATAGAATATTTATATACGTTGGTTAATGTTATATAGTTTATTGAACTCTCGCAAAAGATAACTTGATTGAAATTGTATGTAATAGGAAATTTGATTTTATTTGTACTGCAATAGGAAATTTGATTTTTATAAGAACTATTATATTAGAGGATGTGAGCTGGTCAGGACCGGGGCGGTTAGCGCCTTATGAGGGACGCTAACTTTAGCAGTGGACAGCGACAGGCTGAGAGAGGCAGAAAAATATATTTTTTTCTATATTAAAATATATTTATTTAATCAAAAGATTTACCGTCCTGATCAATACATTTCTGCCATCTAATTGGAAGATCATTAAAGCCCTTGCAATAGAACTCGGGGGATCTAGACTACATAAGCTGCATAAAGGCTATTTGTACTGCCTGAGAAGAAATTGTTAATCAAAATAAAAATTACAAAAAGTGCTAGTCAGTTTGGACGAGGTCCGTAGAGTAAACAGGATGGTTTCTGATTGCAGGTGTCAAAACTATATCACGAGCAGTGTGAGGTCTAGCGGTATCATGGAGTATTAATGGATCACAATTGGGATAATATTGTGGGTATGCTAACATCAAATCAGGCCGTAAATTTTTTAGTTCATTTTTCAAGTCGATATTTCCAATACTAAACAAAAAACATACAGTGTTTTGCTATCCATATCCTCTATAATTTGATATTACGAGCAGTTTTAGCTGCCACGTCGAAACTCGTATTCGAAAATTACTCTGATTTTGGCTTTATACATGTTGACTTTCAAACTGAATTAAAAAACAATCGTAAGTCGAACAATAAAGTGTATTTTTTTTATTTAGTATGTTTTCGTAGGAAAAAGTGTTAATCTAAAATCCAGCCAGACACCAAGCCAGTTTTATTTTAATTCGAAGTGGCTCGTAGATTAAAGCAGCTTTTTCAAATTTAAGCCATTTTAAAGCCTTTAACGGTAAGTAAAATCGTTTAAAAGTATTTCTTTTTCACATGAATTATACAAATACACACTAAACTGAAAACTGTCCTAAAATGTGTATATAATTGTGTATTTATGTATTTTTACCTACAAGTAGGTAGTTTTTGTTAATTAAACCAGAACCAGAATTAAAACATTTATTTAGAAAAAGTAACCAAGCAAAAGCTACAGTAGCACAATTGCTCTTTTTAAATGTAATTTTGCTTAACAAAATCATAAATTTCGTCAAAATACTTATCCGAATATATCATATTTTTTATGTTATTATTATAAATCCGATATTGTTATAAATATAAAAATAATATTATATAATCTGTGCTTGTCATAATGACATCAATTAATTAATTGTAAATGTCAATTGCATTGATCTTCGCTGACGGCAATTGTCGAATGACTTAATGTGCTAACATTGGTCCAGTTTCTATTTCGCCGGTACTTGGTAAACTAGTTGGCGATATATATCGGTGTTTTTACTTCATTATATCTACAATTAAGATTAAAAAGTTAATTTATTTAAGTAAAAATGTCACATTTTAAATTAATATCCTCAACAAAAGCATCCGATGTAATACCTGTTAATAAATATGTATCGGAAAAAACAGGATTAACCGTAATAATAGCAAACGTTGAGGGTCCTTTGGTAAACGGATTTTTTTGTCTCGGTGTGTGTTTTTGTTTTTATTACAAAATTGTTTTTTATATTACGATAAACGTCTAAAAGGTAACAATATATTTTCAGCTACCGAAGCCCACGACGATGACGGTTTGCCGCACACATTAGAACATTTAATATTTTTGGGTTCAGAACGGTACCCTTATAAGGGGATTTTGGATTTATTGGCCAATCGTTGCATGGCACACGGAACAAATGCCTGGACAGATACAGATCACACTTGTTACACTATCTATACAGCAGGTGATTCTGGTATGCTGACATTGCTGCCTATCTACCTCGACCATATTTTACGACCTACACTCACGGATCAAGGTTTCATAACTGAAGTCCATCACATTGATGGTGATGGAGAAGATGCAGGTGTTGTTTACTGTGAAATGCAGGGGCGAGAGAATACAGCAGACAGCAGGTCATATGATTTCATTAGTAATATTATTGTGCCAATGTTCTTATTAGGTTCCTATATAAACATATTACTAATAAGTATAATACACAGTTATATGAAATTGTAAAATATATTTTGTGTTTGGTAGGTGTGAGCTGAAGTTACTCCGAGCTATATATCCAGACAGTGGATATTCCGCTGAAACTGGAGGAATTATGGAGAATTTAAGAGTCTCTACGAATAATAGTAAAGTAAGAGTTAAAGAAATATTAAAGTATGATTTACCTTATCTTTGTGCTTAATGCACTTTATTTTATCTTTAAGTGCCTTTTTGTCTTTAAAGGATTAGTCTTTAAAAAACAATAATATTTGTTCTGTACATATATTTGAGACAATTTTTTTTTGCAGGTTCGTGATTTTCATAAAAAATTTTATAGAGCTGAAAATTTAACAATAATCTTAACAGGACAGATTGAAGCAGAGGATGTATTTAAGGTACTTGCCACTGTCGAGGATGACATCATTGCTAAGGTGAGTGTAATGTTATGCACTACAAAGTTAATAATAACATTAATTGCAAAACTTCAAGGTTAAATTAATAAAGTGTCATTGTTTTTTCACTCATATTTTAATTCAGTACGTATACATATATTTGCTAAAAAAGAATGACATTAAAAATAAACTGTTATGTAAAGTAATCTTATATGATGTGAGTGTCTTGATACTGCCATGCAGAGAAAAGTGTGAAGCTGAAAACGAAATTGCTCCTGTATGATTTCCTTCAACTGTGACCATGTGCTTTTTAATTTTACTAAAAAGGGGTGTTATAAAATATATTGTGATAGGCTATAAGTAAAAATGCATAGGATTTGAAACTTTTTTGTCACTAGGAATATATGATCCAAGTACATTGCTTGGATCTGAGTTCATATTCTAATAACATTCTTGAATAATTCTTTTTATTGAGTATGTTTTTGTGGGCTAAGTTCCAATTTGTAGGTCAAAAGGAGACAAAATGTATATTAATAGCAAAAACTTTCACAATCTGTTCTTTTTTCACTTTTTCCTTTTATGTATGGTATGTATGCCTATATATAATTTTGATCCATAATCTGCTTTGTTTGAATTTGAATCCACAAAATCATTTCCTTTGTCAACTTATTTATACTTATCACTACATTGAGGCCATCATGGCTCAGTGGGATAGCATATGATTGTGCGACTAGCTGTGCAATGTCTCAAATTCGGGCGGAAAATGGAAAAAGAGAAAGTCTTGACACTAGGTTCTCTCTGACTATCCTGCTATGTGCGAAAAAGTGTGTAGCTGAGAAAAGCTGTTAAAAAATGATGTATATTGTTAATAAGAGTCAATAAACACACAGACTAAACATGCTTTTATACTTTTATATTTCATATAGATAGAGAAGGAGCCACTAGAAGAGTGGGTCAAGCCATGGCAAACAATCCCTCCTCCACCAATTATTGGAGAACTCAAAGAACAGTGGCCCGCTGATACTGAAGACTGTGGTCAGGTACTGTTAAGCTGATCAAAATAATATTAAAACAATTAAAATAATTATTTAAAACAATATAGATATATTTACATATTAATAATATTTAAAAATTGGATGAGCGCAAAAACCATATTTATATAGGTGTCACTAAAATAACTCGTATCTGGAATTATAAGTGCATATAGTGGAAAAGTTTTAATATTTGAACTATCGTTTTTTTTGAGAATTGTCCAATTTTTTAGACAAATGCTACAACTTTCCATATTTGTAAGTTTTGATTACGAAGTTCTACTATTCAATTATTATTTATAATTGCAATTATTAAAAATGTTATTAGTATACTTAAGAGTTGTAAATTATTAACATACAATATTAAAAGTTGAATATAGGAAACTCTTAATCGCAAGAAATCGAAAATAACTACATAATAAGATGTTTTTGGCTTTAGAGTTTTTTAGTAATTTTAAATGAAACTATTTTAACCGTACAAAATGGTGTTTTCTAAAATCTTTTCTCGTATACGAAAATATAAACAATGAACCAGGTAGGAACAGTTTAACTTAGCAAGTTGGGTGCCAGGTGCTGTTCGGCTGGCGGGGGCCGCTGCTGTCCAGCGAGGCGTCGCAGCGCGAGCTGACGGCGTGCGCGGTTATGCTGCGCTACATGTGCGACACGGCGGCCGCGCCGCTGCAGCGCGCGCTCGTGGAGCGGGAGGACGCGCTCGCGGGGGATGTGAGGCGCTTTTCTTTCTTTGTTCGTTCCTTCGTTCTTATCAATATAGTAGGACCCGAAATATAGGTTTTTGCCGTTAACGTTTAGTGTTTATTTCAGTTCTATCGGTTCATAAACAAATATTTAAGCAAAGTTTGCGATTTGAGTGAGGACGTAGGCGGGCGAAGAAACTATATAGTTTGGTCAGTCATGTAGTTTAGCCAGGCGAAGCCGCGAGCGGGTCGTTAGTGTATTCATAAAATGTATGCCAAATAGCTTAGAAACTGTCTGTAGTAATTAAAGTAGGTTGTTGCTGGTACGTTTCCCACTTAACAGTGTTTATATTTATAATATTTTTGTGTTCCCGTGTCCGTTTTGCTAAGACAATATTTAAGTCTGTTACCTAACGTGTATAAAAATAAAAAATACCATCACTCTTAATGTTATTGTAAGTATGTTTTTAAACATTTTTTACGTACCTCTGCAGGTGTCGTATAATATAAGGGAGAATATAGCAACGCTTATCAAAATCGAACTGGACAATGTTCCCATAGATAAGCTGGACGTAGCTCGTGATGAAGCTAGCAAGTGCTTGAAAAATATATCCTCTGGAAATGAAGAAATCGACATGGAAAGAATGGAGCGCTTGTTGAAGAAACAGCTGAGGGAGAGCATGGCCAGCCTGGAGTCGGATCCACACCATGCCATTGCATTCAGGTGTATCGGTGATGCGCTGTATTCACAAAACGAACAAGATGTAAGTAACAGTGCTTATTATTTATTTATTTCATCATGTTTTTTACCATTTCTAAGTATTATTCTCACACTTAGAAAAACCTCTTTTAGAATATATATATAAAAAATAATAATATGGAAATAACAGTTCAAGAATGCTAAACTGTTCAATAAATACTCTTTTGCAGACGTTGGTTCGTAGTAATTATCTTTAGGTAGCTGCAATTCGTGAAAACTTCTCCGAAGAAATGCCAACAATAAAAATAAGTTGTATAAGAATTTCGACGCAGCCGAATGTTAAACATAGCGGGATTTGAATCCATAATACGTTCTACTTCTAGTTATGTCGAAATTCTTATATACTTTAAACATTTTTTTATATCCTGTCTGAATTAAATATAACGTTTAAAAGTATTAAACAATAAATATTACTTAAAGAAGGGATGGTCGATATTTTTACAAAACGTCGATTTGATCGAGAATGTATTATTAATGCCATGAATTATAATTTGTTACTTACAATCCATCATCCAATTTTTAGAAGCACGTTTCCTATGGCATAACATTTCTTAAAAGAAATTGCTATTTAAGCTATAAGGTCGCCTGTTGTATATTATTTTGTTTTGTTACTAGTACTTGTTATTAATAGATTATTATACAATAGCAATAATATGTATTATAATGTCCTTAATACTAGAGAATGTCGGGGTTTACATTCTAAAAAAGCTCACTTTTGAAAATAACACATGATCAGTCAATCATGCTAGAAGTGATATTTCAAACGTGTAAGATAATCGATGACAATATTGTTAAAAATAATAAAATTACTTGTTTTTTATCCTTTAATAATTAATCATTTATTTTAATGTTATAGTTGAATCTAATGTTTTATCAAGTTTTTCCAAAAGAATTTGCAAGATTTTTTTTGTTTTTTTCTAATAAATGATTTTAATTAAGAAAGTAATACTGTCTATTTGAAGTACCTAAAAGAATATCGAAAACCTTTCAATCTATGTTAATGCCTGATTTGAAAATTGAAAATTTACAGCAAGAGCAAGGATAGCAATATTAATTGTTTCCCCTACTTTTAAGCTCATTGTGTAATAATGACACAAACTAATATTGCAGCGTAGCAGTTATTCCTTTGAAATTAATAATATATATATATATAGTATACGACACTCGCGACATGTCTATTAAAGCACGGCGTTTCGTTTAAGTCCGTATCGTAATGAGCTACTAAAAATGTAAAGACATGATTATATATCGCAGTTATATTTGTTTATTCTATTATTATTTGATTTACAGTTCCTAGCTCGCATGAACCCTCAACAAATCTTACAAGAACTGCTAGAAGAAAAAGCCGATTACTGGCTTGGGCTGATGAAGAAATACTTTACCGATGATGTCGTTACAATCGTTGGCTCACCCAGCATCAAATTACAAACTAAGTTAGCACTCATAATGTTTTGGACGATATTATAAATTGAGAACTATTATTATATATTATCTGTAGCATCATGCCGAATAGGCAAGGAGTATTAATACATCATTCTGTTCTTTTTCGACAAACTTTTTCAAACGGCACATCACGGCCAAACCACTAAACCGTTTGTGATGAAATTTTATATAAAGGTCCTAGAGGGTGTTGGGATGAACATTGACCACTTTTTCACCGATTTTTTTAGATTTTTCTGGAATTTCATTGTTTTACGAAAAGACCGCCGAAAATATGAACAGCTATAGTTCACATGGGAATAATATAGTGAAAATGTGTATTAATTTAATATTAACATTTCACCGAGTGAGTGATGAACCCAGATCCATTATGTGTTGAATTAAATATTTTCAAATATCCTGCAATAGCGTACGATTATTTGAATTTAAAGCAATGTATATATTAAATAATTTAAAGACGTTATATTATCATTAATACTAACTGTATATTTGTTAGAATGGCTGAAGACGAAAAGAGAAGGTTAGAGGAGCAGAGGGCCCGTTTAGGTGAAAAAGGTCTAGCGGAAAAGGCGAAGGAGCTGGAAAAAGCAATGGAGTTTAATGAAGTATGTAAACTTTCCATTCGAATTAATCAATATGTAATGATTACTAAATAAACCGGTCTATTTTTTATCTGCGTGTTGAGGATCATACGAAAATGTTACAATGGAAAGACTACGCTCCAGTAATATAGTAAAAAAATAATTTATATTTTATAACTCAGTCTTGTATACATGGTTTTTGAAGCTTAAATTAACGTACAAGATATTATAAACGAGTAGTTTATAATGTATGAAGCCATTGTGTGCGTAACTGTAAACGCAGTGGAGTCCATTCCCTTTAAATTTAAATCACGGTGACGGCAATAAAGGAGAAGTGAAATAAAAATGAAAACTTAAGCTTGTGTGTATTCGCAGAGGGAGCCACCGGCGGGCACGCTGGCGGCCGTGCCGGTGCCGTCCTGCGACCGCCTCAAGTGTCACGCCATTCGCAGCTGGAGCACTGGCGACGACTGCCCGTACTTCCCGCTCGGAGACGTGCCGCTCTACACCCGGCTGCACAGCTTGAACACCAATTTTGTTTATGTGAGTTTCTACATTCTTCATATTCCACATAACAATATTTAGCCATCCAGCTTATAAAAGAAGGTGTTGTCTCCGTCCAGTTGAGCCTGGTGCTGGACACGACGGGCATGCCGGCGCCGCTGCGCCGCTGGCTGCCGCTGCTGCAGGACGCGCTGGGCGAGTGCGGCGTGCGGCGCGGCGAGCGGCTCGTGCCGCACGAGCTCGTGGTGTCCGCCACCGAGCGGCTCACCGTCTCCTTCTCCAAGGACATCGGCTTCGAGCGGCCCGGGAACTTCTCCGTCGGGCCCTTCGGCAACTACTTCCACGTCGAGACGAGGGTCGGTTACATTAACATTACAATTACATTACATACATATGCAAAAACATATTTAGAAAACCGTCCAAAGTTGGACGGTTTCCAAGAGGCGTTCAAACTTTTATTCGTCTTCTAAATATGTTTTTTAATTTCTAAGTGTGATTAACACTTTAAAATTATAAAAAAATACATATGCATTCAGTAAAATGCGATTATTTTAATAATTCAAACAGACAGTACAATTTTACTTATTTGTATATATTCTATTATGTTTTTTAAAGATTTTTTTACATGAGATTTTTATTTGATGATTTTTTCGAAAATTAGCAATTCCATAATCAACATGTAAGATTCCTCATTCTTTTTCAATTCAAATTTCAATTGCACAGATTGTAGTCGTCATATCAAGTACTAGACACTTCATCTCGTCACGCTTTTTTCCGCACAGCAGTGTAACAGAGTTGTTGAGTGAGTGTAGTGTAGAGTGTAGAGTTGAGTGTGTTGAGTGGCGGAACTCGACGCCGAGTTTTGCCTTACTCGTCAGAGCGAAGAAATGAAAACAAGTTACCAAATATAATCATTCTATTCTCCAGTGGGGATTGAACCCACAAGCAATTGCGACTAGAGGTCGCTGTCCCACTGCGATACGATGGCCACAATCCTTGTATATCACAAATAAATATATATATATATATATATATCGTGTATCGTTTTTGTATATATTTTTATACTGTTTTCAGTGTGAACCAGCCGACTATGAAAAAGTGGTGGATCATCTGTACGATGTGATTTTCATGTCGGTGATAACGAAAGAGCGACTGCTGGTGTTTGCTCAGAGGCTGCTCAATGATGTGGCGCAGGTATTTTTTTTTATTTAATTTCTTTATTGTCGCTATCAACACATTCCCTTCGCTTTGTGTTAGCTTTTCATTTCATATTTCTTTTCTTTGTTATTTAAACATTTTAAAACTAGAATAAAATAAATAAACATGGTTCATTATATAAATAATTGAGGCCATCGTACCGCAGTGGGACGACCTCTGAATGTAATGCCAATTGGTTGTGGGTTCGATTCCCACTCGGACGAATGATCATAATTTAATTATTTTCGTTCGTCCACTATGTTGAACAAGACGGTGGAAGAACGGTGTGTCTTGATAATAAATTCTCCCTGACTTCCCTGCTATTCGCCCAATATTATTTATTACTACAAACTTGAAATTATTAATATGTTTTTACAGGTGAGAAGGAATGGTCACAAAATGTCATACGATATTCTCCGCGATTCTCTGTACAGCAAAGACAGCAACACGCACTGGTGCTCCGTCCTCCGTCAACAGAAGTTCCTAAAGGAAATAATAGAAAGGCTAAGCAAAGCCGACGATGACTCTAATGATGACATTATTAATGAAGCTCTAGAAAGCTTAAAAGAACTGACTCGAAAGCCCTGGCTTCATATAGCCACGGACTTGGAGCGATACAAGCTGACGGCTGAGCCGTGGAAGAAATATGCCGGGGACAGCGCAATACCTAAGGAGTAAGTTGTTTTTGAATCCATACTATACTAATATTATAAATGCTAAAGCAACTCTGTCTGTCTGTCATCACGGCAAAACCGCTGAACCCATTGTGATGACATTCTATATAGAGATACTTAAGGGACACTTTTTAGTTTTTCCAGGAATTTCATTGCTTTACGAATATGCCGCCGAAAATACGAAATAGTTCAAGTATTGTTTGTTGTTACAACAATATTTATCAATCAAAAGAATGGAAATTTTTAACAAGCTTTTATTAAGTTCACCCGTATTTATCTAATAATATAAGAATATCTTGCAATGATATTTTTATATCCTTTTTTTGTAGTAATTTATTATTTTGTGTGTAAAATTAAATAGCTCACAAATAGTACATTTAACATAGTAAGTAATGTGATTTTTGTCTTGTTTTTTTATTGTTTTATATATAATTTTAATTTAGTGATTTGGAATTTAGTAACAAATACACTACGTTTCGCACTTATTTTATGATCATAACTGCTGAGCTAAAGATCACGAGGTCGTATATTCCTACCGAATAGATATTTATATAATGTATATAATATTTGTCAAACCCAACCCACTGAAATCCACCCACTGCTGGGACTTTCAATCAGCAATCATCATTGGACGACCAAGTGTGCCTCTGTCTGCTCTGCTCAGCCCTTGTCAGGGCGATGGGCCGACAATGGATGGAACATTTCGGATATGGGAAGAATACTATTTCGGTTTCGATTACGGATATAAAATTATTTCGGCTTATCCATTTTTAAGGAATGTAAATAAATTTCGGGCACTAATGTAACAATTTTTTGTTTGACATTACTTCTATCCCAGGTGCTTTATATGCTGTTATAAACAGCTCTCATTTAGAACTCCGTTTATTTCGGTTCTGGTGAAAGTTACGGATAGTTTTTATATTTCGGATATCCGATAGTTTCGGTTACGGTTTCTTTAGTAATTCCATTTCCGCAGACCACATCTGTACTTGGACGCGGACCTGATTACCTCCGGGGGTGGCGGCATGGTGGTGGGCGTGGGTGGCGTGGAGTCCTCCTTCGTGGTGCAGACGGGCGCGGGCCCGCGCGGGTACGCGCTGGCTGACATCGCGCCTCTCACCGTCGCCTTGAACTACTTCACACAGCTTGAGGTATGTTTCAAATTTGACCAGGTAGTGAGAGGAGCTAGCGGACAACTTTTTAAAAGGTAAAGGTCGAGTCAAAAGCCTTAAGTCCCAGGCATTGCTCCGAACGTACTATGAATCTATGAAATGACTGACTGACTGACTGACTTTCTGCGTTCTTTAACAACACATCTAATCTATTTTTGGTTGCCTGTAAGTAATTGCGTATAGCAATAAGGCCGCCATTGCATAGGTTTTAATTTATGTATACCGACGTGAGCTGTAAATATTGTGTGTAATAAGGTATTACTCGTATTATTCTCTAATAATGATAAGCGTTAATAAAAGAAGAATGTCAAAAACGTCTTGACAAATTTGTCAAGTTGTAATTTACACAGAATAGTTGTTAAATTTTGATTTTGCCTGTTAAGACAAATATTTGATTGAATGGCTTTGACTAATATATGATATTGAGGTTATTGTACAAATTTAAACTAGATTATATATATTTTTTTTTGTCATAGTATATAAAAAACATCTTAACAGAATTGCTAAGGTGCTATTAAAATTGAAGGTAAAATTTATATATTGCTTTACTTGTTTAGAATTTTTTTGGAGGAAGAGTGATTGTTGGGTTAATTTATATTTAATAGGATATTTTTGGTTACCTTGAAGGACTAGCTTCCTGCACTGTTCGTACCTTTGTGTCCTTCAGGGCCCCATGTGGCGCCTCATCCGCGGCTGCGGGCTGTCCTACAGCTACGGCGTGCGCGCGGCGCCGGGAGAGGCGCGCCTCGTGTTCTCGCTCTACCGCGCCACCAACGCGCTCGCCGCCTACGCCAAGGCCAAGCACATCGTGGTGACGCTCTATACCATTTTATACAACAAATAAGTCAACAAATTATTCTCAATATGGGATATCAAGCAACTTACTTATTATCTAATAATATGCAAAAACAGTAAACAGCGAAAACTTTGCACGTTCCGCCCGAAATGGAGACATTGCGTGTTGAACTCAACTCAACACTGTTAAGTATAATTACTTCTTCGAGTGGAAATCGAACCCACAACCAATCGCACTTACAGTCAGACGCTGTCCCACTGAGCCACAATGGCCTCAGCAACTTTTTATTAATTATGAATTTATTCGATGTTTCTATAACTTTTGTAGGAAGAATATTTAGCAGATGGAAAATTCGATGAAGATCTTTTCGCATCTGCTAAAAGTACAGCGTTGTTCGAGGTTGTTGAGAACGAGAAGTGTCCCGCAGACGTCGTGAAGCAGTCGCTTATTAATTATGTAAAACGTGCTGGAGAAACCTATAACAGGTGTGTAATTAAAATTTTTCTAATATTATAATATTGTTGTAATACGGTAAGAATGATTTTTTAATGCCTACTATGAATTATCTGAAATAACGGGATGTTATACTTACTCTATTGTTTTTTACCACAAGTACACCATCTTTTTTATACCCCTGTTTGTAATACACTTTAGTTTTGCTAGTATCGGTTGTTACGCATACTAGCAAAACTAAAGCGCAGTGTTTGTTATCCCTAATTCATTTATATGAATAAAAAATATACAATGGAATGACTGTGATGATGGCCGTTGTCGCGCAGTGGGACAGAGTCGAACTGTAAACGAATCGCTTTCGAAGTTGTGGGTTCGATTCCCACTCGGAGGAATGGTTATATTTACATCATTTTCATATCTCGACCCTGGTACCTAAGAGAACGGAGTGTGTTGACACTAAGTTATCTCTGACTAACTTGCTTTGCGGGGTAAAGCGTGAAGCTGAAAATAAATGATAACTAGATTGTCTGCCTATCCGTCTTTGTTTTTGTTTCAGAGAGCTGGTGTGCGCGATCGCGGCCGTGAGCATGGAGGAGGCGCGCGCGGCCGCAGCGCGGTGGCTGCCGGGCCTCTTCAGCGGAGACACCAACACCGCCATCGTGTGCCATCCCTCCAAAGTGGCCGACATGCAAGCCGCCTTCCGCAAGTGAGTGGAGTGTCGAGGGCTCTCTTTGGTCCCTTATGTGATTAATAATTTGCTATGGTAGAATCGTTTCAACTATGCTATCGTGGCACACAGAGATTTACTAAATATCACTTGACATTTTCTAGTCTTCTCGATCTAATCTATATAGTTTTTTTTTTGTTTACATTCATGTTTCATATGTATTTGGCTTTTTCCTTTCCAGGATCAACATCAAGTTGGAAGCTTTTGAATCAATGGAGGCATCACCATTTAATAATTAAAGACTCAATTTTAAGCATTTTTATAAAGGAACATACAATATACAATTTCTTTAGGAATTTATTTTAAGTGTATTTTTCATAGCATTTCTGATACTTTTTTACGTAATGTATTTATATCATTGTATTTTTACTGCTTGGTTGTGCCTTAGTGCGTTTGATTTTTTTATATTGTGAATTATGCCACTATCTATTCAATGTTAATACTTTTATTTAGATAATAAATGAAAGTCATATAGATTTGATGATTTTATTTTAATCACCTTTAATCTTAAAGCTAGGTCTATACAAAAAATATAACTTAGATATAGTCAGATATTTAGTGAACATCAATAAATCATCTCACAACCGCTGCAACATCTCCTATATAAAAATCGAACCTTTCCATAGAAACACTGATTCTATAACATATATATACCCAAGTATAGTTATCAACAGTTCTATCCGTTAACAAAATATCATAGAGGATGTTAAAAGGATATAGATCATTTTTACCAGTTAATTACTTGTACACAAGTAAAATTTGCCTTGTATTTGAGCTCCCTACCAAAACAGCACCATGCTATACAATACTTAGAATATTGTTACATTTTAAATTTACCGTTTTAATACTGGTTATGTTCTCTATTATTTCCGTTATTGACATGTTGTAATTCATATGTAAATACTGGCCTAAAAATAATTAATTAACTCTGAGATATCAATAAAATAGGCCATTGACACCATCTCCACACCACTCTGGTCGCATCCGAGTATTGTAAAAGATGCGATATATTTTAGTTTATAATTTAATCGTAATTACATTATTTAAAGTTAAAATTGTACATGCGAAGATATAATTTTATATTTACATTTCATTGTGTAAATATAACATAGAGGACCTTTACAAGCTGCTCTACACCTGACCATCTTTATGCATCTTATAATGCAAGTTAAAGCACCGATAGTTACATTAAGGAAGTTATAATTGTGTTTAAATTAAGAGAAAAACCAATTAAACAATCACACGCCCAGCCAACTGAGCTATTATTAAAACAAATATTATTTTAAAAACATTAGAATTTTACATAATTTGAAATAGCTTCTACCGTTAATAATTTAACAGATGCCGTTAGTTGAAGGTAACGCTATAATAGTATAGTGTTTGTAAAGATTTGGTATAACATTAAAATTACCTAAATCTTATATTATGTCACTACAATCATCTAATAATTACAATTTTCTATAAACGATGAATAATTGTTTAAATACATTTATAATAGAACAGGCGGCCCCGTTTACATTAAAATATTTTTTTCTTTCAAACAATATAAAAATTAATAGATTTTACTTCTTGTTCTCTATTTTGTTAAACGCCTCCTAAGATACAAACATTTAGAAATTACAAATAAACATGTAATATATCAATATTATCAGCCAATATAATTATTAATATAAACAAATAACCAATTACAGATTAAAGCAGCAAAAGAACATTATTGTATTTATAAATCACCTTAATAAGAAAAATATAATCCAAACAATTATTATTTAACAAGAATTGTGATGTTGAATCTTAAAAATAAGATAATATTGTAAATGAAACCTTACTAAACAAAAGCTATATATATTTATCATACAACTATGATAAAAATATATTATGGAAACTTAAGGCATATTTCATAAGACATACATAACAAAGGCAAAACAGTAAAGTATGGTAAATGAAACTAGGAAATATTAATAAACTATACTAATTATATAGCCCTTATAAGTAACAAGTCAAGTGAGGTGATGTCAGTACATGATGGAATGATCAAGCTGCAATAATTACGATTAACAATATATTTTGTCTACCGAATAGATAAAAGGCTTCAGATATTAAATTGCACGATTTAAAACTATTAAAATTCATATCGAATTTCGTTTTGATTAAAGTTCTTTTGCGTCAGTTAAAACCTAACTTTGGTTTTCATAATTGCCTTGCAATAGCGCTACTGCGTGCGACACTTGAACCTGTCAATGGATGTCGCCGGATATATTGATTTCGAAATATTATTAAAGAAATGCTCATATTTAATTATGAAAAGCTATATGAGATAAAAAGCGTCGCGTACACTACTGTCAGCACGAAAGTAATATAACCAATGTATTGCATATTTAGCCGATCAAAAGTTTTAAATATATTTTTTTATCAACTTGTAACCTCTACTCTTAATTGTTAAATTAGACTCTTATTTTAGAATTTTAAAACAATTATGCATATAAGTGTATTTCGTGCTGGCAGTCTTGTATAAAATAGTAGAGTTGTGCATTTACTTGTATATAGACACAATTCCTTCGTAGTCTCTACTTCAGGTCACGTTACAATCTATACACAGTGAAACTGCTGTTAGTATTAATTTGTTAATAAACGCGATACAATAACAGTTATTATTATTCCTCTCCGCGGGCTACACTACACTCCGTATAGCCGGGAAACTCAATTTGTTCTTACATTTAATTCTTTCCTTATCCGCTCACTATGAGCTCCATAATGTATAACTACAATGTAACGTCATAGTAAATATTCTACTCTATTCTAAAGTATCGACCGGGACAAATTCTTATTACACGAACACCACAAAATGACGGTTTGATGTTTCCCCTGTTAAGCGGCTATCAATCATTTTAGGTAGCGTGTTCAAGTCCCGCAGATGTAAGATTACATGATAGAGTTGGTGTCAATGGGCGGCGCGTGGTTGCGTAGCGCATCCTGTATGTATTTGCCGATGTTCCCTTCCGCGATGAGGTGGAAGAAGTAAAGGTGTTCGAATCCCTTGAGGGAGATGGAGCGCAGCGCGGGCAGCCGCAGCAGGAGGGACGCGAACCTGCCCTCCTCCGAGCTGTGCGCTCGTCTGCAGTACTCGTCCAGGCACGAAAACATCTGCAACGTTGAACACATTCGTAAATAACAAAGTGGCATCTTGAGGTATATTAAACCATTTAGTTACATGCACGGTTGTTACGAAAGTACTTGCCTTTTCCCTTAGAACATCGACATCTTGACGATTCTTGAGCCCCTTCACGTCTGAAAATTAAATCAAAAAATTAAAATCTTCTCACAAAATATTTTACACATATTTGTAGTTTATTTTCTATATATGTTTCTAATCTACATGCGGTCGAGTAAGGAGCCTTATAACTGAAGTCGTGCGTCCACGTACCGGGGTTGAGCAGCACGATGGCCTTGAGCGCGACGTACTCGGCCTGGTCCATGCGCAGCGCGCGCATCTTCAGCGACAGCTCGGACAGCACGCGGTCGAAGATCTGACCCACGCCCGCCTGCAGAGCGCTGTTGCGGTGCAGCGTCATGCCTGAAAGCAACAGGCAACGTATACTTTTTTCCGGTTCTGTTGAGAAAAGCCAGCGAAAACCTCAAGAGTAGTTCTTTTCATATATAAAACATTTCAATTTTAACACCCTCATAACTTAATCGATTATGAATATCATTTGTGTGTTATAAATAATATTCGGAGAGTAATACAACATTTATCGTTTAATAGTTTTATTTATGGTAACATTAAACTTCTATAGTGCAAAATCTAAGTAACATAATTTTATTACAATTACGTTTACTTATACCCACTCATAAAAGATTTATTTAATTTTTGTATGCAATAATAAAAAAAGCAAATTTACCTCGAGCTCTAAGACTATAAATGAGTGAAACGGAGATTTCAAAGCAAACTCACTGTAGAGCTAGTAGTTTTCAACAACACAGTTGTATCAATACATCCCTATCTATGTAAAAAACCGAAAACAATAGAAATTATTTTGCTTTTTCCTGTATACTAGCAGTAATACATTATACAATATAGTACGGGCTACACAGTAGCAGTATAAAACGAGATGAAAAAAAAAATATTTCAATGTTTTTTTAGAATTTAGAGTCAAAACACTCAGTTTTTCGCTTTCTGTCCGAAATTATTTTCATTAGTGCGGTCTGGTGACAAAAAAGCGCGGCGTTGAGTTCCACCACGCCATAAGCAATGTCACGGATTCGGGCGGAGAGTGGAGTGGTCTCGGCTCTAGGTTCTTTCTGCGTTCCCTGTTATGTGGGAATAAGCATGAAGAATTCGAGCACGGAGAACCTATTCCCGAATGGGGCTGAACCTACATCCACAATTTACAGACAGACGCTATCCTACTGCGCCATAATGGTCTTAATATTTAATTTATACGTCATAAATATAACTTAATTAAATATAGTATTTTACCAGGCATTAAGCACATGAGCTGTGGGGGCGCGGCGGTACGCGTGCCGTCCATGTTCTCCCGCTCGTCCTCCAAATACTGTAACATGCGTACAAGGGTGGAATCAGAAACCTTAGTTTAAGATACTATGCATTTACGACTAATCTACCAGCAAATTGAATATAAGCATGCCGTTTCTTTAAATATATAAATGAAAACATTAAAAAATATATAGCTCACGAAATGAGACTAAAAGTAATAGAAAAACAAACATATAGCCGTGTCCAATTTGACACCAAAACTACAAAAAACTTTCCACATACAAGTAGGTGATTGGCTAAACATTGCCAAATCGTTGTTATGAAAAATTGTTTGTTTCTTTCAAATGCATTTTAAATAATAACTATATATCATTACGTGAAGGAAAAACTTACGACTCCTTTTCACGGAAACTATGCGGACGGAGCAGTATGAAATTCGGTATAGTTAAAATTTATATGGAAAAAAAAGTGCTGAAAGCCAATATTTTTCATAATAAACTGATCAAAAATATATTCAATTAAAATAATAAATACTACACACCCCACACACTCCCTATGCTTCTGACACACTTCTATGACTGACACTATTATGTATCATGTGACATACAAGATGCAAAAGCAACGTTGTTTAAAGCGACATCGGGACTACTAGCTTATAGTAATACGTTTATTTAAATAGAATACCTACTTCAAATCAGTCAAGTAGCACAGAAGTACGGGATTCGAAATTTACTACTTTAAGAAATGTTTATATGCTTTTATATTTATATATTTTTGTTGACCAGCATATAAGTTAAAGATGGAAAAATAATAGTTTTTAGCTATTCGTGGTAATAGTAACTTAATTAATAAACTAAACTATATCTGTCTGAATTCCCTTTGTAAATTTAAAACGACATCTCATGATTCAATAACCTAATAAAATATAAGGTACCTCTATTGAACGCCAAGCTATGGCAAACAGCAAAAGCTCGTTCCACGAGGCCTTTATGAGCAGCACTTGGTCCTCCGGCAAAAGCTGGCTAAAGTGCGGAATATCGCGCGCCCACACTACCAGCGCCGCGATCTGCTTATTGCCTGAAATTTCATAAGAATATCTAATTTTAACATTTATTCATTATTTAATAAGACAATCGTTGCACAGTTGGATAGAGTGTAATTCAATTCGCCACTCTGGTGGGAGACATGGCACGGTGTTGAGCACCGCCACTCAGCACTCAGCAGAAAATGGAGAAGTGAATGTCTTGACACAAGATTCTCTCTGAGTAGCCTACTATGCGGGAAATAGAGTGAAGATGCTTTATGTTTTGAAAAACATTATTTGTCACTTTCTTCTGGAAGCTGCGTTCCCATTTTATTTCCTACAGAAGCGGCATATATTCTACGAAGGCGGAATTTTTTATTTATAATAAAACATTATATTAAAGGTATAAATGTTCTAAGAGACGCCAGTATATTTAAACATAATCATAATCAAAGGAATGTAATGCAATAAAATCCACTTTTTATATTAAATTCTACGTTAATGACTGCAAATTCAACTCACAATTAACATTTAAATTGGAAACCATAGAGCGAACTTACGTGTATAAATTTCAAGAAATTTTATATATATAGATATATTCTAAATTAAGTATAGACTTAATTTATAATCAAGTAAGTGTTCAGACCAGTACTTTTAAAATTGTTTAATTCACACACTGAATAAAAATATCTTAGGAACGTTTAATGTTTTTAAAACTTGATTAGAACCTCGCCTCTTGGAAACTCACCAAGAGCTCTAGCCAATTAAGCTATACGTTCATACGTTTGAATAGCTTAATTGGGGCTTGGACGGTTTCTGAAAGCGGAGTGGTGGAGAGCGGAGTGTATTGACACTAGGTGGTGTATTTTTATTTCATTTTTCTTTATGTTTAATAATTCACTTTGTAAGGTTGGAACTATACAATTTAAAAATTATGATTTATCAATTCTCGGGAACACTTAAAGGAGTCCTATACTACCACAATAAAACAAAAGCAAAATGCTTATATATATATATAAAGTGGGCATTCCGATCCATATTCGATAATGAAATGAAAGCTCTGTACTCCAATAAGTGCTAAAAATTTCCAATACAATGGTAACATTTCTAAATAACTTCTAAGAAAATTATTAACTTAGTACCTAATCTACCTAATCTTTGTTTGTCTATATATATACACTCATAGGTCATCAGTGTTCTGAGATTCGTTATCTGGAATCTACCACGAATAGAGGTGTACCTCAATTACAAACTATTTGAAAGGTCGCAAAACATATTTCATATTGAATATTCATAATTATAAAAACAGAAAATATATGTTGTTTAATTAAAATCATTTTAATATATTCTTGTATTTCAAGATATTTACAAAAAATATACAATATATAAAATGTATAAAAAAATAAAGTAGTAATGCTTGCAAGCGAACTAAGAACACAAATATTTATACGGAACCGGTCGTAATTATGTATAGTATTATATTATTTTAGTATGTAAATTTTTATCAAATATGTATTCACATGTCAGAATTTTGTTATTTAATTATAAAATTGACTTTCTTGTTATATATTTATAAAAGAAACTACAAGAACGATGTGCCGAATGTATGATAAATTTCTAAACATCTTTATTTAAATCTCGAATCACAGGCCTTTGTGGCGCAGTGGGACAGCGTCTGGAGAATGATTATGATATTGGAATTATTTTCTCCGACCTAGTACTAAACACGCAATGTCTCGAATTCGGGCGGAAAGTGGAGAACGGAGTGTCTTGCCACTAGGTTCTCTCTGACTATCCCGCTATGCGCGAAAAAGCGTGATACTGTAATCTTTATTTAATTATATTTATTTAGGAATAGCAACATTGTGTTATTCTGTTTTTCTATCCAATTCAGTACAATGCCCCTTTTTCTTTATATACCATAAACATTAAAGGCTTTGATGCTGTAAGCTTTTGTTGCTTTGATGTGACTTGTGAGGTTAACGATAAATAAATTTTGATTAAAAGTGAAAGTGATTTTCAAAGGTAAACATACAATCCAATAACACAGGTGTAAAAAATCGCTTCACTCCTAACATTCGGTACGATTGTGCATTGGACGACTAAAGTACCAAACCCACGTATCGTCTTAATAACACAAAGTGAAATTGAACCCACGAAAAACCATTTAATTACATAAAAGATAATACTTAGAAAATTACTTACATGCCCATTTCCATTGCACTAGTTAACAATAACCACCAAAAAATAAGAATATAATAGAATTTACAATTTTCAAGCTATGTAAATGATTGAAAACAATGAAAAAATTATATTTAAAATATATTTTTTACCTATCTGACATAGACTTGAGACGGGCGCTCGGTACCGCGGCGGTACATTGGTGTCGGCTCCCACACGTAAAAACTGGAACTCCTCACTTGGATCTGCCACGAGGGACTCCATTTCTAGAAGTCGTTCGATAGACAGCTCCTAAAATATTATTGAATATTGTACAATATATTTACTAATACATATTATCGTTACCTCTTTTTACCGATCAATACCCGGTGACAATATGACATTGGCGAAATGATAAGTGCGCGACTTGCGCTTTCATAAAAGCGCCATAACTAAATAACTGAACTGTACTACTAATATTATTAGTGTAATTAAATTTAAATAAAGCTTGTAACGTTCTTTGCCATACAGTTTGGACAAGTTAGCTAGTCAACGCCACTAATGAGTTAGCATATAAACTTTAACATTCATTTAATACTTTTATAAAAAGGGCAAATATACAAAAAATATATATTACCTAAAGTAATCGTAATAAATATTAACTAGCGGAAACTAATATGTCTTTTATACTTTGAAGGACGTAGTGTCAAGGCTATGGAATAAATTAAACGTTCCAAGTAACGGCATGAAAATAAATGTACCACCCACTAGAAATATTTCACATTATAAATGAAAATTAAAAATTCCGAGAGACTGACTAAAACGATTTGTGAATAGGTGTTTACATCTATTTCAGTAGGGCAAACTATAGTTGTAAACACTGTCACTTTATCAAATTGCGTATTTTTATATATAAATAATATGAAATTAAATTTACTTGTTAAAATCATAATTTTTTAAATATTCTAATATCTGTTGTAAAATTGCTAAATTTTAACTCGAACAAATAAAATGCCAACTAACTACGAGTCATCATGCTACAATGTACGTGTATAAATCTATAAAGTCATTTTATAATCAACTATGGCGTTGGAAAATATTTTAAGAATATATGTTTTTTTTGGTACTAATCTAAACTTTAGAATTAATAAACTCTTGGTATTTATAAATAAGTATATCTGAAGTAACCGACGTATAATTATGACTATTTCATTGTATCAAAGCAATATATCACCACCCTGCGGGAAGACGATAAATTTCAGTTAATAAGCCCGCGTGTTCTCGTTTAATAAACATATTTTCTTGTTAAACAAATAAATGGTTTTAGCAATAAAACTGCAGAGAAATATGAAATATTTTATCGCCGCGCTACAAAATGTAGCTACTTTATACCTCTAACCCTCTTATAGAAACATTAGCATACTACACACATAATACGTATGAATGTGTTCACCGTGCTAGTATGTATAGTAGCACCGTTTATAATTGTGCGTCTGTATTGATCCCTTATGTGCCAATGGCTGGGGCATAGACGCTTGAATTAGTCATTACTTGGCATTTCATTATATACTTTAAAACTGTTTTATTGAATAAACTATTAATATTTTCTTCATGTCGGAAGATACCAGTCTTCTTATTTATAATTCCTGCATTATATTCGAGGTATTGTTATTTTGATTTATCTATATTTAAACCGGACGTTTCGAACTTTTAACACAAGTTACATTTTAAGATATCAAACTACCAACAACGATTTCTTAGTCGTTTTAGGATTTCTAAAATGTATTTTCGAATACCAATAAAATACGATTTATCGGGCCGATTAATCGGGCTAAAAATAGTTTCATTTCAGAATGTGTTGTTTAGAAATTATGATCAATATTAGATAATGCTTAAGCGAAAACGACAGCATTGTTTTCTTCCATTCCCGATGAGGCCCAAAATTACATATTAAGACCACTTTGCTATAAATTTGCTAAAAATAAAACTATCTTTTTATTCTATCAAAATCCTTGGAAGAGCGCTTAATGCTCAAAAGTACGCGTTGAATCGATTAAGCTCGTCGTCTTCATAATCGTCCCCGGAAACGGCAGCTGGTCTAACAAAAGGTGTATTTTGGACATGTTTCGAATGTTTACAAGTACTCGATAACAACATTATGACCTCGTTTGAACAGATTATGAATTACATAAATCTAGAGAGAATGTACCTATAGTGTGTTTGTTATGAAATGTAGGTTATTGTCATAGCCAATTAAAGTTTATGTAATCGAATCAATTAGATAGACAAGCAATAAACGAGAAAACCTATACGTCATTAGTTCTATTATATACTTTTAGTATAGTCATTATTGTTACACTTTAATTGGCTATCTAAAGTTTATTTTGTAAATACATTACATTATATATTTTTAAGTGTCTATATATATATATAATAATTTGAAAAAGACATATTTAGAAAACGTACAAAAATTTAAACGCAGCTGGATTTGAACCCGCGCCTCTTGAAAACCGTTCAAGTCCACGTTTTCTAAATATGTATTTTTCAATTTCCTTAGTGTGCGAATAATACTTTAAAAAAATGTTAAAAAATATTATTATTATTTGATTCTCAATGTAGAAACAGCGTGAGAGAGAAGAGAAGGAAATGTCGTTGTAAATTCTAATTAAAATACTAAGGGTCTTTTTAAAAGAACACTTGTTTTAAGTGTATTTTACAAATGAACAAAAAAGGAAATTATGCATTGGCAAAGAAAATCAATTCCACAATGAAGTTGATTAGTTCTTTTAAGGAATTAAGAAATGTATAAAAACAATTAATATTGACAAATGCATATGACTATACAAATTTCAAGCAAATGTGTTAAACAAACAATTGACTAAAACAAAAACAAACAAGTCTGTGACAGGCTGAAAAACAAAATAAATCCATCACAAACTAATTGACGATATCCATATTTTGATAAAAAAGAAACTGTCGACTTTACCTGCACGGAGCTGCTCGGATGTGCGTCCTCCGCGCCTCTCGCGGCCCTCTGCCTCTCCTCCTGCACCGCCTCCCGTTTCATCCCACACGCGAGACATTTTTGATAGCGGCAATATTGACAACGGTTTCTCTGACGCTTATCGATAATACAATTCCTTTCTTCCCGACATGCATACGTCAAGTCTTTTCTGACGGTCCGTTTAAAAAAACCTTTACAACCTTCGCAACTGAAATAAAAAAAACACAAAAGTATAACTTTGGTATTTTTGTTCTTTTTTCCTCCTTACAGAAATAATGCGTACTGTTGGACAACGTCATTTTAAATTTAATTTAAACGTAGTCCTATTTGATTAGACATTTTATCGGATAACAATTTCTATTCATAATAACTATACAATTATTTGCAATTTATGGTTAACAATATATTTATATAATCAAAAACTAAAATCATTTATATCTCATCTGCGATATACTTAGTATATATAGGTATCATAACTTTAAAATCATTTTTACAAAAGTGATGCCATCAACATGGAAGGCCAGACAATAATTTAAAATAACATACATTTGTCGGTACCAAATATGGCGCAAGTTCGTACTTGCTACCTGGTAACAAATTTTTTTTTCTGAAAATAAACGCTTTCTTTCTGGCCATTTCAATTTTGAGAATGATTATAACAATAAAACAAACAGCTTACGTTATATTTATTTCAAGTCTCTATATTAATTAAGTGCGAGAGTAGTATATGAAAATATTAAAAGCAGCACTTTTACGAAATTGTGGAATTGAAAAAAAACAAATTTGAGCCACATTTAACAGGGACATTGCTACTGATATATTTTTGAATGTATACAGTGATTGCAGAATTGAAAAATACAAGATCCTCCATCCTGAGTAATCACGAACGAATGAGTATTAACTCACAAGAAAGTGCGCATTTAAGCAATTCCCTCTGCTAAGTCATTAATAACGTCATTGCTCGTAAGAGGATGACACGAATCACGTAAGGCATGTGTCCACCGACAACGGTGCTATATCCGGGTCAGTTTTAAGCTATGTAAGAATAATGAGCAAATACATTTTGATAAGCATATAAGTACAATATATAGTGATAAAACAATATTCCAAAGGAAAGTGAAAGCCATATGTCACCACACAATTAAATACTTTTATCAAAAACGATAAACATATCAAAGGCTATCATCATGTTTTTATATGTGAAATTGAAAACTCGATACAAAAGACGAAAAAATTATACATTTTTTTAACAAATCATTTCTTAAAGACTAATTTTCAATACTTTTCTGTTATGCTTTATAATATTTAAAACTTCAATATTAATATAAATTTCGAAAACAATAAGTTTTACACACTGAAATGTTTATAAATCCTCAACATACATTTTGATAAGCCTGTTAATCTGATAATATATTGTAATGATATTTTTTGTATCACGTACATATTGCAATCGCAATCTGGCGACATATTATAATGAAAAGCGCCACTTTTACTTTATAAGATTATGACAGACGTTATAGCTGTGTCCTTATATTTTATGTTAAGTTTATTTTAATAATCGACATTTTATTGTAAAATACGAATACCATGAAATTTGCATCGTTAATTACCTCTAAACACATTAAGTAAAAATAACCTAATTTAAAAAGTAAAAGCTTTTTTATTGCGACTATAAAACGAAAACTCAAAGCCAATCTGAAACCTGTTTGGATCCAGATATTTAAGGAACACTTAAAATATAATATACAAGACTGGTTCTAACTATGTTTAAGTCCTATGGCTTAAATGAGAAATCCAAAACAATGGAAGCTCGGCACGAATGTTGATTAATAACATGTATATTGTGAGGAATTTACTTGACAAATAATATTAAGAAGTTGACATACCGCTTTAATATATATAACGTGATGTGTAGAAGAAAACGAAGTAAAAATTATGTAAATAAGGTGTTGCGAAATGAATTTATGGCACGGCACCCATGATCCATTTTACATGCACCCACCCGTCTGAATGATTTTCAACGCAAAGTATTCTCAAGGTGAAAATAAAAAGTCTCATGCACGACATTACGGCCGGCCGGCGATCGATAGAATTGTAAATTGTTTCAATAATACATAAGTTCATTTCGTACAAAGGTAGAACATTATATAACGTATACAAGTCGCCTCCCACGCATTAGCAGCTGTACCCAAACTGTTTAAAGAATTGTAACATGCCAGAATTATTCAATTTTGCGCGATAAAATTATTCATCAACAACCCACCGACAGCAATATACATAATCTACTACATCACTGGGTATATACGCTCTAGAGAATTTAGATAGATTCTTGTATATAGATGCTGTCTAGAAGTCTAGACAGGGCCGTGTAAATATATAAAAGTGTATACTATACTTATAAAAGTATACTACACTGGCGCATTTAGACCATTAACAAAATTAATAGTTAAATGCCATAGTTTTTACCACGAAATCAAAATGATTATTATTACTAATACATTGGTACTGTAAATATAAATTATTAATTATATAATATTGTTTTTTTTTTGTTTTAAACAGAATCAATTTCGAAAAACGATGAGGAAAACAAATTATTATTACAATAATGAATTTTCATTAAAACGTTCTTTTTAGATGTACAAATAAAGTATAAATAAAATATGTTATAAAACAATCAACATATTTAATTTTCCAACTACTATTGATTCAACATTTATATTATTTATAAAACCAGTAAAATACTTTGTAAAAATACACATTGTAAAATAATCGAAATTAATGACACATAATATATTCATAGCATTGTAGATATTGACTTTTCCTCCTATATTTAATATACCATACTTTAGACGCAACTTTACGACAGTTACCAACCTGTATACTCCATAATGTTTTCCTGAAGCTCTGTCACCACATATAGAACAAAGATGCTTGGAGCCGCTGAGAGGATGGTTAGGAGGGAAGTTTCTCATTGCTGGGGGGGAGGTAGCGTCATCCCGCATGCCATCCAGCATCGCCGTGTCCGGTTTCATCTCCGGCGGAGACATCGGCGACATAAACCCCGCCTCGATGTTCAGCCCTGAAAGAAAATATTACATTAACATCTAAATATTTCGATTCCTCTCCAATATCATTAACATTTATTTTTTAGCTATATTGTATAATTATAATACCTATATTTGTTTTCTATTATACCGAATAGAAGTTTATTAAGTACAATTTCATGAAGTGTCTCGTTTAACTATAAAATTAATGAAATATTACACCTACACATTTATAGAAAACATATCTAGTAGAAGAAAATGTATCATGGTAACTATTGATATAGAAAATAAACAAAAATGTTGTCGGTGAATCAGAAAAACCGAACTGATCGAACCGGTCCATTAGACTGTGCTTCGTGGTCGAGTAAAAATATGTAAGTAAACAGGCGCCCTGTCGGTAAAGCTTTAATGTAAAGCTTTTTATTATGATTGAATAGTCTAATATGTTTAATCTACAAAATGTATATAGATGCACTTAAGCATCATTAAGAATACCTTAGACATAAGGCATACAAACAAAGAATGGACAATAAAACATCAAGTACTACGTTAAAGTTTACGAACACAATTCACTTAGGTGTATTAATTAATATGAGATAAAACCTCATATATTTAAATGAGAAATTCTTAGAAAAAATAAAAATCAAGTTGCCATTTCTAATTACATACTTGCGTGCACTTCGAATTATTATAATCATAATAAATTTTATAAAAAATATAAAGTTCTTACATAACCAAGAAATAAATAATATAAGCAGCACGGAGCCTACAATCAGAATCACATAAATAATTTTCACAGGCGCTATTTAAGAGTACAAAGCTTCAGATTATGCTGAATTCACGAGGAAGCCGTTTATGATAATGCTCCTTAAGTATTCAGCATTATAAATTACAATTGCCGAACGAAAAACACGATTCAGAGGCACTCGGATAATATACGTTTTCAACGCTTCCTTATAAAGTTACAAAAAGCCTGCAAATATTTTTATATCTGTTCCAGCTTAAATTGAAACTACTAGAGTAGATTTATAAATTTAGTTATGTTTATTTGTTTATGTGAAAAAAGGCCTTCTCCTGGGAACTTACTATTACACAAATTTCTATGATCTAACGAGATTGAAATTATTTCTGTAATATACACAAATAAATAACAATAAAATGTCTCTTTGTAATATTTAAATAACCAATTTATACTAAATACATATATACACACACACATATACCGAAATAATTTTTTTTACAATTTTGGTCTGTTTGCTTGTTTGTTTGTGAGAGCTAATCTCTGGAACGGCTGGACCGATTTTGACGAGACGTGATAGCTGATTTGATAAGGGTAACGCAACATTCATGGTATAAAATTGTTAACAAGTTAATTATTTATACATTAAAAAAAATACCGGTACCGAATTACCGAACGCGTACTGTTAAAGTTAGGGAGAGTTGCTTTAATATTGTTATTAACCATTGTACACATGTATTTAGAATAGAAGTCATGTTCAGATTTAGTTAAGTGTAAAAAAAAAGAAAGTGCTAACATAAATAGCTAAGTTGTTGAGTTACGTGCTTCTATCATTTGTATTACACGTAATTCCGTGCTAAACTGATAAGAGAAGAATGAGGGTTTTGATTAAAATTGTCAATAAAACAAACATTACCGTCTTTCTTTTTCACAAACAAATAAATATAAAAAGAAAAGCATTTACAAAATTTCCTTAAGGAAATCAATCTGTTTTATGTATCTAATAAAATACGAAACAGCGAAATTGAAAAACAATGAATAATTCAATTACAAACAAGACTAAATTTAGCGAAACCTAGAACGCGTCTTTGATTATTGTAATTAAGTCTATATATGTATAGTTATAATTTATAAGAATGTCTAGTGTGGCTTCAATAGAAATATTAAATATTATTACTTGAATATCAGTGTGTAAATTACAAAAAATCTTTATTTTATATAAAAATATATAATCATAATGGTATATTTGTAAGGTAAACGGTATAATTGAATATAAGATTTACATAGGCATTACATACCTCAATAAATATATTATACACAATAATAAAGTTATTCGTTTCCTTCTACTTTTTACTACATGTAAATATATATATATATATATATATATATATATATATATATATATTTATATAATATAAATTTAGTTATTATTACAGTGCTAATTAAACTTGAAATTACTTCAAAGTATTCAAATTAAAATGACGATCACTGATCTTAATATGAAATCCAAATTACGTTATTACTCCCTTAATTCTGGGAAATTAGAATTTTAACGAGATTCGAAATTACTACAGAGCTCGGATATAATGAGAGGATATACATACAGGAGGATATTTTTTAATCTTTCCTCCACCATATCTCGTATAATTTAATATTTTAGATATTTAGACATTGTAGATGTAGTACATATTAGACGACGAAACTATGACCATACAGACGTCTCTATACCAAAAATAAATGTGTCCCTTAATATATTTCAGAATGGCGTCATGATAAAAATATATTATTTATTATGGTGCAACACATTATAATGTTATTGGTAAAAAGAAGCTAGAAATATTGACAATAATGAGAGTTTTATGCCTGTGTTACAATAGGTGTTACAATGTGTTATTTAGGAATTAACGTTGTTAGCTGAGCTATGAAATTAGATGAATTAATAATTTCTCGGCTGCAGAAAAAGTAAAAAAAGTTACATTTCGAATTACATTAGTATTTATAATATTACTTTATTAGAACCATAAACAATAAAAACAAAAAATATATTTAAATATATATATATATATACTAAGCTGTATAAAATGTAGTATGTAATATAAGTATCCCGATTATGTCAGATTATTATATACTCACATAAGTAATTTTGTTTTTACATATTTAAGTATAATTAGCGAGTATTTTTGCTTTTTAAGATTTTTACGCTCATTAGACGATTGACCATTAAATACTTTTTTTAAATGTAGCAATTAGATATCAACTTTTTTTTGTAACTTTATATAAAGATAACGATATTAAAAATATATTAAATTTCTATGATATAAAACCTCCAAATATAAGAAATTCACGAAAACTTTAATATGTAATTAGAATTGAGAACTGTTTACAGACTGGTAGACTTTGCTTTAAGAAGAAAGGATTCATGATTTTAGAAGCAAATTAAATGTAATTTAACCACGTACAAATAGTAATACACACAGTATATATAGTACTAGTTCAGTATTCGATGTGCTCTTTATGTAGAATCTTAAATTTATAATTATTATTTTTATAAAATGTAAATCATACATCATATATATGATACAGCAGGGCAGTCTGAGAGACCCTAGTGCCACGGTACTCCGTTCTCCACTTTCCATTGGAATCAGAGTCAATGCCTGTAGAGTGGCGGAACTCAACGCCGCGCTATGTCGTTTTATTGAGATATATTATATGACATGACATATATTATACTTTTATTTTTAAAGTACTAACTTAATAACACTGCCAAAATCAACCAATACAAAGCAAAAGATCAAAAGATGTATACATATTATCGATCGTAAGCAAAGTAAAAGTACTCACAGCTTCATAATTATTATATTTATGTGTGTGGCGTTTGTGAGTTGATTTATTTTGCCAATATCACGTAAAAGTTATGACATTTTTATGTAATGGTCGCTAATTTTAACAACAAAAATATTTACAGCAGATAAGTCAAATATTTTTGATATTGTGTATTTTAATAAAGTATTAATGCTTAATTACATTGCATGTCGATAGAGCAGTCCACGGTTGGCATGTTGGGTGGCGGGCCGAGAGACTGCAGCATATTTGCAGTGGGCGCTGGCGCCCCAGGCGGCGGCTGTTGCGGACCTGGTGGAGCCGGCCGCGCCCAGTTGATCAACGCAGTCACTGACATGGTCGGCTTGTCTTTCTTTGCCACGCTAGACATGGCCACGCACTAGCATCCTCACATCACTGCACTACGGCTCTATTTGACACAAATACTAAACTTAACACGAAATATACCTAGTCGTTGTCCCATATGATTGGACGTTATAATGTTCGATCGACTCGATCTAACTTGACCTTGGTGAATAAAAAATCGAAACGTTTTAATTACAGCGAATGCCGATTCGCCTGTGAATACCCAAGTGCGCAGCGCAAGTTGCGTCGGCCCGTCACAGACACCGGGGACAAAGCAGACGTAGTGACATTGTGATAGCGGCTGTTAATGCACCCGATGCGCCGACGCACCGTTGGCGATATCGCAATGCACTGCGTCAACAATGAGTCGCGAGCTCCAGCAGTGAAGGTTAGCTTGTGACTAATGCGCGCTTAAATTCAACGAGCTCGAAATTGACAAAAAATATACCCGACGATTTCCGCGCGGTTACCGCATGAAGGTTTCAACTCAACAGGCCCGCTCAAGGTCCGCATACAATCATACGTGAATAAATCTTATTTTATGTCGAAAAACTAGTTGTTACAATCGATTTTTTTCCTGCTATCGAGTTGTAAATGACATACAAGAATGACTCGAGTAATATTTAAAATATTTTACGGTGATATCAAAATAGAAATCATCTAAATAATTGAACTTGTTAGCGTTCGGCCTTCGTAAATGCTGCTGTCGTTGCTGTAATTAAGTTTTACGTCACTCATGGATCGAGCACCCTACTCTAGCCTCTACTATTTTACTTTTCGCACTGTCATTATTCGGATTTCTATGTTATTAAAATCAGTAGCAATACTACAACTAACAAAAATAAGTTGAACATAAAAAAACAACTTAAATATCTTAGACCATTTTCTGGTAATTTAAAAAAAACACTGATTATGTTAAGTTTAAAATCACCATATACCACGTAAATAATACCAATCTGCAAGTACACAGTCATAGCCAGTAAATTACAATGCAAAAAGGAATTCTTATTTAAATAAAGATTTTTTTTTCACCACATACTTATGTTATAATACCGTTACAGGTCTTAGAGGTTAAGAGCGAGACATCCCAACACAAGTATAATATATACTTTTTGGTATTGTCTCACTAATCAAATATTTGTATGATTTGGAAAACAAAGCAAATTTGATTTATTTATTTAAAACACCATAAGTATCAAATAATATCAAAAAATATTGTCATATTTATAAAATATTAATGATAACTTTATAACTTCCAAACGAAATAATAAAGATTAATTATAATTTAAAAATATAATCAATTACCTTTTTATATAATAGAAAAGTTAATAACTTAATAACAAATCTTTAAACTGTTTTCGGCACTTGGCACTAGACAGAATAAATATATTCCTAATACGTAAATTAAAATAAAATTTAAAAAGGGAAATACAGAAATCAAAACACGTAAAACACTTTTAAAACATCGACCAAATAAATAGTTTTAATTTACTATGCAAACATACGTAATAGATAAATGGCTTTACCTATAATTCTACATATGGTCGACCTTAGATTAAGCACGTACATACCTACACGCCTCCACGTGTTTTGATGTTTATCAAAAATTGAATATACTGTCCTCCAACTTATTGAAGAGACGAAACACAACAAATTTTACTTCGCTACATAATACGTCAAAAATAGATCTTGAATGATTTGTATTCAATGGCAAAATATTATTTGTAATAATATATCTTTAAACCTTTGTTTGTTTACATTTCTATTATTCATTGTATTTGATTAAGCTAATTTAATAAGATACATATAAAAATAAACTGTATATTCGATTTGTGATGTTTAGCGTCCATTATATATACATATCATAAACATGTAACTGATCGCTGTCTGTACATGGGAGATATATGAAAAATATATATTATTAGGGGCATTTATTAATATAATAGAACACAAAACAATAGTTTTTAATTTTCTTTTCTGTTTGTCCGTTTACCTGTTTGTTTGTGCACGCTAATCTCAAAAACGGCTGAACCGATTCAAATGCAATTTTGAATATTGTATTGCGGCAAGCTTCCTTAACATTTAATGCCAATTGGTTCATAAAAAAAAAGTTTGAACCATTTTATTTATGAATTTAAGCTAAGTTTTAAGTGAGAACGTCGAGTGCGGGCGAAACACTAAATAGTTTAGTCATATACCTAGTTTACGCAGACGAAGCCGCGAGCGGGTCGCTAGTTATTAATAAATTAAGATAATTATCGTGATATGCAACCATTCGTATACAGAAATAAGTAATACATGTGCGAATTTGGCATATAAAAGCCAGGAAAAAGGGCTTCTATCAATTGATATTACTTGCAAAGATAAGATTAAATAGCAACGATAACAAAGACTTGGAGGAATCTTCTTCATAAAATATAAAATAATAATAATTATTATTTCTGTAACTTTCTGCGTAGTTTTATGTGGACCCTTTAGATAACTTTATATGAATGTTATTTATATAACATCTAATATAACAATGTAAACATTTCCAGAAACTCACGTCATTACGCGTTTCTTACTCGGTAAGTATTTTTGACGTGTGAAGAACCCGTATTACGGTAGCCAACTGTACCCAGGTGAATAAAAAAAAATTACAATATTATAAAGTAATCGTTAGAGACTTTTGTGCATAAAGAACATTATAGTGTATATTTCTCTATATAATAAGTCTTTAAAATTATAAAAACCTTTAACACTTAATATTTGACATATAAAAAAAACGGCAAAATATGAAAATTTAAATATGCATAGTTTTTTCAAATACAATTAAAGGTCAACGATTCGATTTATTCATTTTGACATCTCAACATCAATTTCAAGTTTTCAGAATATTTGTAAACTATTTGAACAAACGACAAAAAAAATATTTTACAATTAGTCAACAAATAATATAATTTTTAACTTACGAGAATTTCACTTTACATCGTTTGTAACCAATAATAATAATTATATCCTCTCATATTATAATCCTAGACTTTCGTATAATCTAAAAAAAAGGTATGGTACCTTTCGCGTAATAATAATTCGCATTATTCAGCCATGATCTCTGTAGCGTTTGTAATTTAGCAATAACACCAAGAATGTTTGCACTTTCTTTACTTTCCTCAAAGTGAGCGATAATCATGAATGCAAACATGCAGCGCTCGTTGCACGAGAATGTGAAACAAAGCTGGCTTGACACCCGGCGAGTTTTATCGATCCGAAGCGACCTTGATTTAATATACCAGCCAATTACAATTAACATTGACAGCAGCATCGTCCGCGCAGCTTATCTTACTGTAGCGACTTGTTTATATGGATATAACTACTTTCATAAGACACATTCATCTGAGGCTGCTTCGTCTTACAAGTTACATAAGTTTATTTATTTTTTTAATACTATAAAACAAAAGCATAAAGTAGCAATTTTAAAGGTCTAAGCCGTTAAAAACAAGGTCAGACGTCCGTCCTAGAGCTGACCTGAGCAGCGCGGGTAGCGGGTGCGGTGAGTCAAAGGTGCGGGGGCGGTACGACGCGTGCACTTGCCGCGAGATATAGGTAAACGGAACGCAGAGGAGCGAGCTACAGGGGCCTGTGACCTTGGCGATTCTCCGACGACTACAGGTGGTTTTTGTTTGCACTGTGTTAGTGCGAGATCGTCGATTCTAATTTCCCTGTTCCCTGCGCGCTGGGCGCATTTGATAGGCGCGATACTTGATAGACGAGTGGGGGGGACTGCAACCGGAACTTGTTAGAACAATATTTCTTTATTTTTAAACACAAGTCACGCGGATTATATATCATGAAATCATACTAAAACCTGTTGGTAGAGTCGTATGTTTTTAAATAATAATTAAGATACCTATTTAGACATCCCATTTCAAAAGGTGTCCTGTTTTAATGACAAATTCATAATATTACGAATATTTCTTACAATTTGACAAAACGAATCTCACATAATGAACTCTAATTATCTCATATACACACTAAGTTAAACTTCTATGTGATAAAAAAGTGTACTTTTTTATACGACACCTAGGCACGACACGTCATTTTGAATGGTTTTTATCCGTGTTATCCGTGGTCACGGGTCGTAGCAAAATTACGTCACTGAAATCTAAATTATTGCCAAAACTCATCTCCCATTACATTATACGTTTTTCAAATTTCTCATATAATGAGAATATATAGTTTGGAGTGAAATACGGACGATTGAAACTAAAGTGAATAACATATAAATACATAATAAATAACCTAGCAATGAGTTATATAATATCCACAGTAAAGAGACCTTGGCCATGACCAAGCAACGCTTCCCGAGGCGTGACGCGACTCACGCCCGCGATTAGCAGTCCACGATAACGATTACGTCTTAATAACATTCGATGTAAGTATACAAATTTTGAACTAATATCGTGCAATTCAAGAGCTTTCTATTCTTTACCCCGCTTTTCGTATTTAGAAGATAGTAGAGGAGTTACCTAGAGACCTATTTTGTTATTTTTACTATTTCGAGCATTTTTCATTGGGAGCAATATTAAAAATATATTGTTAATTTAATAATTTAAAATTTATTTATTCTCCCTTTTTCTGGGAAGATATTAAAATATTTTTATATTAAGTATATTCGTAGCTGGAATACGTTAAACTAAATAATATGTATGGATATATATTATGATTCTTTTAGATGATATTAAAACAAACAATTTCCAAAACATACAATAAATGACAGACACAGTTTTCATATAGTTTAAATGCCTACTTGATCAATAGTCTAATCGACATGTCCTATGTGTTCAATCAAATCCAAATTAAATATTTACATTACATACAGTACGGTCGTATTTAAAAATAATAATAAATCGTTAACACCTCAGTTTTAAAAGTTTCTGCTACTTTCTTTAATAAAATAAAATATGTCCATACATCGGACTAGTTTATAGTCACGAAGTTAATGAAAATAATTGGACTTAATCATGATATGCACGGACTAAAGCCGATAAGAAATATTAATCAAAACTAAATTAAGCAGTGTATTAATATGCCAAAAGTAAGTAAGTATGAGGGCGGCAACGAATTCTAATAAACCAGAAGACCTTGACAGTGATACAATCCTCTTGAATAACCGCCTAATGAAGCCGTGTCAACATGTGTATTGAAATTGAATGTTTATTACACACACATTGGTATTTTAGATTGTATTAATAGTTATATTTTCGTAATATTAAAGAAATATTGTTTATGAATATTTGTGACAGGCAGTATTTTAGAGTTAATTGAGTACAATAAAGGTTCAGCAAGTAAAAGATACGGTACCTCTTAATTCAATAATAATACGTTTTATTACAAAAAACAACAAAAAAATAGGTTTTTATAAATAAACAATTTGATTAAAAAACTAAATTACCTTACAATTCTGTAGCTCTTTAACAATATAAGTTTAACGTAAAATTTGCGCACCCAATTCCTAACAAGTTCCAAAGGCCCCGTGGGATAACCATAAAACAATATCACCATTACTTTTAAAAAGTAGACAATATGGCAGCGGTATTGTTAAAAACAAGTACTAAATTTTACTACTTTATACATTATTGTGTTGTCTAGAATATAAACGGAATTAAAAAGTCGAAATTATTAAGTCTAAAAAAGTAACTATAACTTATATGTAATCATAATTCACAATGACGTGTTATTTATTATGAACAAAAAAACTTTAACTTTGAGTGTAATGAAAATTTTATATGAATAAGAATCTTCAGATTTTAAAATCAGCACAAATTATGAAACCTCGTCGTCACTATTGTAACCCGTGAAAGAAGAGTAAAATTGAACATACATTGAATTGAAAGGAGAACATCGAAATCCTTGAAGGTAAACAAAAATGGAGTTATAACAATTGGATAACTGTTGAGGTACCCAGCTCCATCAGTGCTGGCACGCTTTCGACAGTCTGTTACATCATCCTGACGTCAACGTATACAAGACTGGGGAAATTTATGTCTAATCTCATTGTAAAAATAATGATATACATCTATGGAAATGCAATAACTAGAACGATAGAAAAGATAAACGTGCTCGCTCCAACGGTGTCAATACTCTAACAACCTTGCAACGTTCTTTACGACTTGTCAGATAAAGACATAGGGCGTAAAATCACTAAAAACATTGCAACCTTATACTACACGGTATTGACGCGAGACATATCACAATCATGAGGTTTCTCTCTCTCACAATAAATATTTACCAGCAAAGCAAAAAGACACGATTGTGTGGCAATTAACGATGCCATTTATTATGAATGTTAAAACGTTTTGAGCATTATGTTACAACAAACATCTTTACTCTTCAGTTACCTAAATATTATAATATTCACCAATAATCACTTTAATATATTTTTACGACGGACATGTGTAACCGTATATCTACAAATTTACATATGTCACAATCTAGTCCTGTTAATTATGTTTATTTTTAAATGCGTTGTATTCATATCGAATCATATTATTTAATATTAAAAAAAATCACATAAGTTCGCCGGACTGTTTGAAATTCAAGAAATATGCGCGGTGCATTCGCAATAAAGCGGCGAGGGGCGCATGGGTGCAGACGTAACGCAGGTCATCAAGACTCGGATAAAAATTTATGATCTATGACTAGTGTCGAATGCCGGTCAGAAATCGTACATCGATTTTCAAATGCGTCGCGACCGGCGCCAGACACGCGACGTATGCGAGCGGCGTCGCTGCTGAGACTGCCGCGCCGCGCCGCCTCGCCGCCCCCGCCCCCGCCCCACCGTTTGTTTTGCTGTATTTTCGTTGTTAATCATTCTCCTTGACCTTGTGCGACGTCGAGTGGTCCACTGCACACCACTGCCCACCCCTCACCCTGCACTCCACCCGCGCCGCCTGACGCGATGCATCACACGTGCTAATGTTCCCTTAAAACGCATCATACTATTTATCCCTAACATGAGCGTTTTGCCTATTGTAATGGTCCTGCTATTATCAACTTTTAAAACTTTGACAATATTAAATAAATTCGTTTATAGTTACTTTGCTTTCTTCTCTCTACTCCTTGCGGAGGGGAAACTTCTTCAGGGCCTGGCCCTCTGGAAGTGGATGTATGCGCCATCCATAAATATGCATGGGAGTCGGGTTGGCCTCATGTGGCCGGGGTTTTGTTCCCATTCGGGGAACGGGGTGAAGGATAGGAATGAGCTAGTATGCTGTCCGGGCGATCAGCCCAGCCGTGTGAGACCCTTGATTCCTCAAGGGAGGTCAGCTAGACGATCAGCGACCGTTTATAGTTTAAAATACCATTGATATTTATACAAAAAATATCTTTCGATCTTTTGTATAGTAAACTTTTAATATAGTAAACGCCTCCCGACCTACCTACGTTATATTAATAAAAGCACACTTTATAACATATATCAGGCTATTCAGAGAGAACCTAGTGTCAAGACACTCCAGTGCTTAAGTTATATTTATGTTTCTTTTAATATGATCTAGAAGTAATGTTAACTGACATTATTTAAAAATAAAACAATAATTAAATATGTTAGTTTGTTAAATGTTTTTAATACGATAACTTTACATATAGGTATGTATTTATTTTTGAATAAATTGCCTGCTAAGTAAGGTCTTCAGTATTTTTTCATTTTAAAATATCATATGGCAAACACTTTAAAGACCTTATGGATATTTTTATCATTCTTTTAGTGTTATTCACGCACTTAGGAAATTGAAAACGTACGAAATACGTAACGTATTTTTGTACGTTTTCTATACAAATATAAATTGAAATAAGCGTATAAGAATTTCGATGTAGCCGGATGGAGAACGCGGGGCTTGTCGATCAGAGCGCTTGCTAGTTTTCAAGAGGCGTGTGTATTCAAATCCCGCTGTATTGAAATTTTTGAACGTTTTCTAAATACACCTTTTGGATGTTTGTAATTAGAGTGTTTTAATAGATGAAACGAAAAAAAAGATTTGTGACAATGATGAATATTTATCAAATATAATGTGATATTATAATATTTACAAGATATGTAATTTGTATCCAAATGCATTGCCATTATTACATTAAAAGAAAGTTCAAGATGAGCTTTCTTTTCTAAAGAGGCTGTAAAGAGTAGCAAGTATATATTTTTCTAAATTCTGTGTCCTACAAGAAGTTTTTTTAATTAATGAAATATTTATAATTAACTTACTGACACTCTTTAACCAAATATAAATTAAATAAAAAAATATCCTGAAGAACCAAATATTGTATTGCTAAAAGTTAAAATTGAATAAGTACATTTGAGATTAATAAAATATTACTAATTTATTATGATTAAAATAAATTAAATTAATCCATTAATTTTATTATGAGAAAAGGTTGCAATCTTTTTGAAGATGATGATGACATCCTTTTATCCATCATCAGGGACATAGGGGAAACATTAATTAGATTTTAAAAAAATTTATATACTTTTTTTTTCTTTTTCCTTTGTCCCACCAAATATTGAGATTTTAATAATATATGCATAATTATATTTATACTTATATAATAAAAATTTCATTGCAGTTAAAAATGTACATTAAGTATATTTATACATAAATTGAGTAAAATCATTATTTCCAATTTACCATATGATTTTGTTTTAACAAATTTTATGAATTAGATAACATCAAATAATGTATAAATTAACAACCTGTAGCGCCATCTATGTATTATACATCTTACTAAATAAGGGATATCTTAACAGGACAATGTAATTCTAGACAATATATGTATTTTTTAATTATATATTTTGTTATGTAGATCTTGTTATGTCTATATTTCATATCAGAAATTAATAAAGCTGAAGTATATTAATACTATTGATTCAGATTTTAATATAATGCTCTAGCAGAAAAATATAGCAAGTCTCATAATATTCTCTGATATTTTTAACTGATGATATGATTGTCACTTAGACTTATAATATAATTTCAAATTAGTAGTAGACACATATAAATAAAAATGATAGCCAGCTTGTACTCAATTTTTCTTCATAAAGTTTATAAATATTCTATGATTTAATAAAAAAGCAAATACAGAATTTACTTTTATATGGCATCAATATATAATTTAAATTTCTATATTATTTTTAAACAAAAAATAAACAAAATCTTTATCTATTACAATAATATGTTTTAACACATTAAGAGATTATATGTAATATAAATATTTTATGTAGGTTTGTGCCTTTATTCATACAAATGTGCAACATAACATACATAATTATCATATTTATACAAGAAACCTATGGTATATGATAAATAAGAAGCGCAATTTATTTAGGTTTAGTGTTTGTTTCAGGTGTCCTAATAGCTATCACAGTTTTGTAAATAATGTTATACCTAAATATATTTTACAAAGCTTTAACTCAATCAAATAATTGTACTTGCCTGGTTCTCTCGAGGGCTCCATCCTCTCCTGTAATTTATTTATCTTCTACAACACCACTTTCATATATTACTTCAGTCACAACGATCAACCTGTCAGTAACAAGGTCGTTGAACTAAATATACCTACAATGCAGATGATGTACTTTTGTAGCAAACTTCTTATAATTAAGAGAATAACACAATACTTAAGTTTATCAAACTATTGTTGGATAAATATAACAATTTATTTTATTTAGTATATATGAATTTTCGTAAAGTCTCATAGCCCACAAGTGACAAAACCAAAAACATATAGCGTCACGTCATCCAAACGTCATTTAAAATCTAATATATAATACAGAAGGCCCTATCAGTAGATGTTAAAAAAATCACATTTCACATTGACATTATACATTTTAACTTCTATTTTAAATATTGTTATTGCTTTTATTTATACTTTATTCTATTGGTACCATTAAACCATGTTATGAATATAAAAGCGTTTTGTTAACTATTTTACTAAATACACTATATTTAATGTAAAATTATGTATACATAGTAATTATGGTAAATACGTTGTATTAAAAGTCATTTTAGTACATATGGCAGATCATCAATACTTTATTTTGTGTGATTTTTAAATTTATATGTACATAATAAATATATATGTAATATATAAAAGTAGGATTTAGTATTTCCTCATCTTCCCGACTTTGAAGTGTTTGTAAAGAGGAGGAAAAAGTGTAGATATGTTTTATTAGTATAAAATTATAAATATATGTATATAATTTAATTTATACACTAGTCTACTCTATAAATATTTCAAGTCGATGATTATTTATAAATTTATTTTTTGGACGTATAAGTTTTATTACAAATTGTGCAAAAAATGTAATCCTGAAATACATAGCTTTTAAATTACTTATTTTTTGATTGAATCCAACCTTAAATAATAATTACATTATAGGTAACAATAAAAAAATATAACGTAAATTAAATTAAAGTTAAAGATAGATTCGACCACTAGTACCTGAGACCTGTAAAATTGTAACTATAATTGCTATTACTTTTGACTTTTGAGCATTAAAGTTTTATCTTCAATAGTTAGTATGGCAACACTCATATTTTTTTTTTACTTAACTTTTAAAAACTCGCGAATCATTGGATAGGACGTTGTTCTGGTCGCGCAATTCTTTGGTTCAACATCTAGCTTATAAATATTCGTATTATTAAAAGAATATTATAATAAAAACAAATATTCTAAAGTTTATTAAGGAAAGTTTTGTATATTATATTCAATTAGATTTTTCAACTATGGAAAATAAATGTGATTTCGAGTATCCTCACACTTTCGTACTTCTCGGAGCATCGGGCGATCTTGCTAAGAAGAAAATTTATCCAACACTCTGGTATTTATATCGAGATAACCTTTTGCCAAAAAATACAAAATTTATTGGTTATTCAAGATCGAAGTTAACTGTAGAAGACATTAAAGAAAGATCAAAAAAATATATTAAAGTACGTCCAGGCGATGAAAAAAAACTGAAAGAGTTTTGGGAAGTTAACGATTATCTTCCAGGCTCATATGATAAAAGAATTGATTATGAGCTTCTTAATCAACAAATTTCTAGACATGAAAGGGGCCCAAAGTGTAACAGAATATTTTATTTAGCAGTTCCTCCCAATGTATTTGAAGATGTGAGTGTAAATATCAGAAATGCGTGTTTGGCAATTAAAGGGTACACTCGAGTTATAATAGAGAAGCCATTTGGTAGAGATTCTGAGAGTTCTGATAAATTGAGCAATCATTTAGCTAGTTTATTTAAAGAAGAACAAATTTACAGAATTGACCATTACCTTGGAAAAGAAATGGTTCAAAATTTACTTACAATTAGATTTTCTAACCAAATTTTCAGCCCATCGTGGAATAGAGAAAACATTGCTTCCATTCTCATTTCATTTAAAGAACCTTTTGGCACAGAGGGGAGAGGTGGTTATTTTGATAATTTTGGCATTATAAGAGATGTAATGCAAAATCATCTTCTACAAATTTTATCACTTGTGGCTATGGAAAAGCCAGTAACTTTAAATCCTAATGATATAAGAGATGAAAAAGTAAAAGTCCTTAGACATATCAAACCAATAGAGCTCAAAGATTTGGTGGTAGGGCAATATGTGGGTAACCCAAATGGACAAGGAGAAGAGCTGCTTAGTTACCTTGATGACCCTACTGTGCCTATGAACTCTGTCACTCCTACATATGCATTAGCTGCAATGTACATTAACAATACCAGATGGCAGGGCGTTCCATTTATACTAAGATGTGGAAAAGCTCTCAATGAAAGAAAAGCTGAGGTAAGGATACAATTTAAAGATGTACCAGGAGATATTTTTGGACATACAAAGAGGAATGAATTAGTTATAAGAGTTCAACCAGGAGAAGCCTTATATTTGAAATTTATGTGTAAGTCACCAGGAATGAAATTTGATTTGACAGAAACAGAATTAGACCTCACTTATAGTTTACGTTACAAACAAGCAGAAGTACCTGATGCATATGAAAGATTAATACTTGACGTTTTTACTGGAACGCAAATGCATTTTGTGCGAAATGATGAACTTCAAGAAGCTTGGCGCATTTTTACACCAATTCTTAAACAATTGGAAGACCAGCATGTTAAGCCTGTGTCTTACATATATGGATCCCGTGGTCCTTCTGAAGCAGATTCCATGTTAGCTAATTGTGACTTTAAATATTCAGGTTCTTATAAATGGCAAAAACCTTCAGATAATTAGAAAAAATATTATACGGTGAAGGTACCCATTGCATGTTATCCCTTGCTTTTTATACATTAAACTAGATTAAGAAAATCTATGAAAAATATATCATATATTTTTTATACATTCCATACTTACTTGCAAATTGTATTTTTGATCTAAGGTCATATTAAGGACACATTATTATGTTTCTATGAATAAAAAAAGAATTAAATTAAAAGAAAAAGCTTGTAGTATTCGTTTTGGAAAAATTATATTTTAACATAAAATAAGAGAACTAAGGTCATCACAACAGCCATTATGAAAGTGTATGCGCTGCTTGTCATATTTTATTGATTATGCAGAGGTCAAAGATTTCACCTTGAATTGCAGATTTACTGCTTCATTTAATTGCAGGACCCTTGTATTTGAATAAAATAGAAATAAGCCCTATGCTCTGTATTTGAAAGTTATTATAGTTGTGCAATAGTGATATTAAATTAATATATTAGAAGTTGATATTAATATGATAATCGCTCAAGATGATGACTAAGCAATTTTTGTTTCCAATACTCCAATACTGTTTGTCATGCCTATATTGATTTATCAATTATTAAATTCATATGAAGTATTAAGTATTGTAAGTAGATTATCTTATAATCTACTGATTTTAGAAAATCTTTGTTTTATGATATTAGTTCATTCAAGTTCCTACATTGTGTTGCACTTTAACATTTAAATTGAAAATGTGTTGTATGAATACATAAGTTATTACATCTTTAACATATTTTATAATATTAATTTATTGGGAACAATTAGTATTGTAAGTTGAGGAAGAACTATTGAAAGGTAGTTTGAAAAACTATTGTTTTAATATTTATATATAACAAAGTTTATATACACGAACCCCCAAACTGTTAATTGTTTTTAAACTATGCTGGGTATTATATTTATCTGTAAAAAAGAATTGTCACGTGCGATCGTGATGTTCATTGCGGTCGCATAAGTCGTGTCTTATATATACATTAAGCATATGTATTAACAGAAATAAAATATTTGATGTTCGGAGTTTTTATCGTAATGCGCGTGAAAGATGGGTTCGGTGATTTCCTTATTAATACTGTACGATTTGCTACAAACATTTTACAAACATTACCAATATTTTTTGTATTAAAATATAGTTCTAGTATAACGAGTTGTTGTAATAGACGGATTTTTATAAATTTACATTTTTACATTTATTACAAATAAACTGTTTTCTCATAGTTGTCTGTTTTTTTTATTCACCGCCATTGTTATTAAAAGGTAATTTTCTACAGCCATATTACATAATGTGTATTATATAGTATAAATAAGTCCATAGTTTAATTTCGAATCTTGCAATGAAATTTTCATTATGCACTTAAAAATTGATTTGTATTTGTTATTAAGACTCAATTTCTTTCAAAATAGCAATTAATGTAAATGACTGTGCAACGAGGAAAACGTAGCATTGATAATATACTCTTAAACAGAATAACCGCATATTTATTTGACCAAAACAAACATTCGTCTATCACTAATCAAAAATAAATATATCGACAAAGAGTTGAGGTTTATTTAAATAGAAACTATAATAAATTAAGTAAATATAATTAAGTAAATGTATGTCACATTAACTACTTAAATCTTGTGTGTAAATGCTCAATAATATCAGTAATCCTACAATACAAGAATTACAATTTGTAGTTTCAAATTCTATTTTATTAAAATTTAAGACGATTATTTTATAAGTATTAACTGTTTAGGAGACATATATAAATGTGATGGCATAGTGTATATTTATTTGTAAAATAAGAAGCCGCTATTATGTAAGAGGCACCATAAAGACGATCAAGTAGAAAATTAGCATTTTTTTTCTAATTAGAAAAGTCTGTTTTGCAAATGTCCATTTTACAGATAAATCTCGACCGAAAAGAGAAGTTACATAACAACGGAATATTATATTTAAATTAGGATTGTATTAATTTTAAAATATCTATATATTTTTTATATAAACGTTACATAGTCTTAAATATATATATATTTTATTCGAGTGAAATACATGGTACCGTTAATGTTCTTATCAATATGAGTAGGTAGTCGGTACTGTTCTAGAGATAATAAACTGTCTTATATTCACATACTCCTCATATTATGTGGTGAAAATAGAGAACCCGTCTCCGTCTATAGAATTTTATAATAAACACAAAGTTATTTAAAATATTTATATATTTTTTAAATAAACGTAAAATATTGGTTATTCACGTTTGTCTCCAAAGGCGCACTTAAGCACACGTAATTACTTATACATGTAATTGACAAACTTATACTTATATACCAATACATATTGTATAATTTTAAATTGTAAATTTGACCCCAGTATAAATATTTCGTATAAATAGACGTTTTATTAAACACTTTTTGCCGACTTCTTTCGATGAAAGCTATATTTTTAATTCATAGCATGTTGCCCATTCATCGATACTGATTTTATCAAGTAACAAGCACAGGAAAAATGATAATAAATGTACCTAAAGATAATTTTTTATTGATAAATTTCAGAAAGATATTGGAGATTTATTGCATATATACTCTTCGTCCCAAACTTTGCGTTTGCTTTCACTTTCCGTTTTGAGTGGCGGAACTCATTTGGAATTTCCTATATGTTTTATCAGAGCAGGGAATTAAAATAATTCAAATATAATCATTCTCCCGAGTGGGGATCGAACCAACGATCATCGCGTTTACAGTCAGACGCTGTCCCACTGCCCCATAAGGACCTGTTTGGTTTTTCATTTTAAATTTTTTAAAGGTCTCTTTTGATATAAAATCACGTTTATTTAATTAAATGCATTTAATTAAAAATAAAAAAAATTATAACTTAAGTAAATTACATGCAATGCAGGTTTTTTGTGCTCATTTAAATTGATAGTTAATGCAAAAACTACTAGACAATATTTTTAAAGTAATGTACTTACAAAACGTTGATGATGTACAATTTTATAATCTTTAGTATAAAAACAGTAACGAAAAGTTATGCGAATAAATAAACAAACAAACTTAAAAATAAGAATAAGAGAAGAGTACCTACGATAGATCCTTGTGACCAGACATATTTTAAGATTGTTTTTGTCAAAATAAATTTTAATAAATGGTTAACGTAAAAGAAATACATTTATTAAGTTTGTTAAAAAGGAGTGACTAGTCACAGCTCACATCTCAATCTTTTTTGTTTAATTGTAGATATAGTTAAATGAATGATAATGATAAACGTATCTCAAGAGTAAAGATATACGTACATTATATGAATGTATACAAAGTAGTATGAATTATTAATTTAATTAGCTCCCCAAAAAACTTTACTAGGTTGTAAAACAATAAACCAAATATATTTCGATAGTTTCGTTATATTAACTCTACATACATATACATATAGTTCTATAGTATAATGCACGCACATTTCTGTCGCGTAAGCGACTACGTAGCTGCCACGCTGGCGAATAATAACCAGGATACGTTAAATTGATAATTATATAAATATTTGAATTCTTATAATTATTTGAGAGCGCTTTATTACAGCTATCAATGTGGGTTGCTGGGCTTTATAGTTTTATAAATTTTCCTATAGTTGTAATGTAGATATTACTGTAACTTTATTTATTTATCAACATATACATTATGCATGTGAAAATAATAATAGTGTCATAAATATTATGCACATTCTCAGTTCTATTAGTATACAATTTTAAATAATATTGTATATAGCCATAATCATAAATAATATAGTTTAGTGAAAAAATTGCTACAGATAAAATAAATTGTGCCAATTGTGTAAAATGACAACTTTTGATAGTATACTGTGCCTGTCAGCTGAGTTTAGTTTACGTCGTGCGAGCAATGGTGGTGTTATGATTAAAAAATCGTAGATTATTTAACATCTGAGTATTATTGTGCGTTATGCTGCTGCAAAATTATTTTGAATCTATCACAAAATGAATATATTCGTTAATTTTGTTCGATTATAGCAAATCAGGTGTAGTTATGTGATATTCATCGGATAATATCCGCGTTGTTTGTGTAAGTGTTGCATCTTTGTTGTTTGGACGTAAAAAACAAAACGATATGTAAAAATCATCTGCTTATTTTTTGGCTGTATTCTATTTTATTCATATATTATTTTGTGTATTGTTATTTAAAAGAAACATAGTTCCAATATAAAATGCGAGGATAATCGATTTCGTTTGTTCAATACTTGTGACGTCTATGTTTATTTTGGGCAATATATAAATGTTATGGCCAGTGATCATATGAATCAATATATTAAAAACTTTGTATAGCAATGCTTATTTTGATTTTTTGTAAGCGTATAAATTATATAATTATTATTATACAAATATCAAATTAGTTGAAGCAGTGTAATTATTATTTGAGGTCACTAAGATAAAGAAGATTAGTTTAGGCAAATTTTAAATTACTAACCTTCTAAATACTTTTCATTTGCAATACATATTACACATATAATTAATAATGTTGTTTTCTATTTAAGCTTTCTCGAGAATTAAAAATATTATAATTTTCAGATTTAGTATTTTAATGACGATATGACTCAATACAATAATACTATTAAGTAAGAGTGATTTAAAAAGATATAATCATGCTTTACGTATTCCATGTGGATGCTGGTCAGATGACCACTTATGATATGAATTTAACTCTTCAAAGGTAAGCAATGTTTCAAATTATAAAGTATGTTAAATTTAATATGTACATGATATTTCGTGTATAGTTATGATTATAATATCCTTAGTATTCTATCTATTATTTTATTATTCTATTATCTATCCTTTTAGTGTTGAGAGCTTAAGAGCAGCAATTGAAAGAAGGACTAAGATTTCAGCATCATCCTTAGTGCTTCTTGTAAGTGGCGGAGAAGTATTACAATTAGATCACATGGTGTCTTCTTACAGTGCTGGAACAGACACTAACCCTATATATATGTTTAGCAAACCATCAGTAAAGGAAAGCCACTTGCAGCAATCAAGTGAGTAAAACATTCAAGATCATTAATTTATATATAATTTTATATTACTTATATATAATATATATAAGTGCATAATCAAAATAAAAATTGTACTTGTCATAATGTTGTTAGCTAATGATTATTAGTATTATCCAAAATTATTAATGCACTCTGTAACTATGCAAAACTTTCACAAACAATATCTTTCTGAATGTTTTAAAGATATTTTTTATATAATTATTTTCTCATATTTTAATATAGTGATATATGTTATAAGCTCACAGAAAAAGTTTTTAAAGTCTATATAGCCAATGAAAGTGCCATTTCTCTCAACAAGCAAATGTCATAATTGGAGAGTATATGTTCACAAGGTTCAAATTGTCAATAGACAATATTCTTCTGCCTATTGAATCATTATACATCGAAGAAAGAAGAGATATAATTAAAAACAATAAACAAACCTTTTAAAAATTATTTTAGTGTGTGATCTCAGTCCGATAGTGGAATTGAGTACTGGTGAATTTAGAAGTGATAGTCGCAGTGCTTTTGATGGCAAATCTGTAGCAGAGCTGAGAGCAGCTGTAGAAAAATGCTGCATGCTTCCACGCAATATGGACACAGTAATATCTTGTGCAAATTTAGCGAAGCAGTTCAGTGACCTTGCACATGAAGTATATCGCGGTTGTGATCAGTTAGTGCACGAACAGCACTTGCAACATCAAGTAAGGATTATTTATTTATTTTATTTGCATTAAATACAAAGGGTTAAAGGGATAAGTCATAATAATATGTCACAAGTAATTATATTCAGTCATCAAACTTGCTTTAGAATGATAAATATTATATTATTGCAAATTTATTATTGACATGTATAAAACAATTGTGGACATTATTATTCTTGCATTTTTTATTAAGTTAGCTATTAACACATGGAATATTTTTTCATAACATTATATAAAAATGTTAGTTTTGCTGCTTGAAATTTTTAAATATTTAAGTAGCCAGTACTTAACACAAGGGCTTGTCAAACAAAGCCAGCCTGATGATGCCTATGAATTACATATAGAATATCATTTCTTTTATATTCTAAAAAGCCATTCATATTTTTTAAGGTAGTTAGTTACATGTGTTTTGATATATTATTTGTATGGTCTTATGGAGGTAGTAATATATCTGAATATTATAGAAATATGTTTATATTGCTGTTATAAATTACAATGTTATATATGTTTATACCGCAAAGTATTTTTTTTCAAGACAGAACTGCACTGAAGTCGCGACACGCGGTTTTCCAGTTTTGCATGAATTCAAGACATTGCGTGTTGAGTGATGGACCTCAACGCCTCGCTTTGTCTTATTCACCAGAGTGGAGAATAAATATAATTAAAGTATGATTATTCCTCCGAGTGGGAATCGAACCCACAAGCAATCGTGAAAACAGTAAGATGCTTTCCCTCTGCGCCACAAAGACCACACATCCTTTTTATATTTTATATATAAAATTCTCTTTCCTATGACGATAAATAAATTAATATTTAATATTAATTTTAGGGATGGGCTGCTGTTGTTGCTAATTTAGAAGATATATTTAACGAATTTACTGAAAGATCTAAAAGTTTTAAAGAGTCATTTAGAAAGCATAGACTAAAAAAGGATGAATACAAAGATCAATTGGATAAGTAAGTTTTACTAATCTTTAAAAATATTTTTTATTTGCATATAATTAAATATATTCATATAAGTAAACATTCAAATAAATAAAATAATAAATATTGTATGTATATAATGTTATAGTCACGATTTAACATTATTGCAGATTGAACGAAGTACTAGAGTCTTTAGGTAAGATTCCAATACTGCCTGCACTTCAGTTGCAAGCAGAGGCTCATAGGTTTTCCGCCTTCGATGTTTTTGAAGAAACTGACTTTGAAGGTCACCATTATGGTGTCAATCCTTTGGAGAGTAGTTCTGAAAATAGAGCTGCAGATTTTGGAGTTGGCGTATTCAAATTGTCTGATGAAGATGGTGAGAATACGATAAATTCTGGGCAATTTAAAAACTAATATTTTTTATAAGAAGCCATGCTGTGCAGAGTTATATATTTAGTATAGGTATTTAATATAGGTATATTAATAGATTTAATGAACAAAAACAAATATATAAATTATCAGACACCATATAATCATGCATTTGATACATAATTATATGCTGTATGTTAATTATAATTTTGGAATTTGTTTATCAAATTATATGAAAACTTTTGTAAGAGTTCTTTTGTAAATAATTATATTATATGAAGTATATATGAAGACTTGTAAAAATCTTTTACAAATTTCCACTACCCAAAGATATATCCTAAAATAATAGTTTAGTAAGAGAGAATGCTATTAATTAAATTTCTAACAATTTCTTCTTTGTAGGAGGCGACAAAAATAATTTAGCTTAATTGGCTAACCGTTTCCAAGAGGCACGGTTTCGAATTATGATGATATATTTTAATTTTTTATACGTTTTCTAAAAATATTTATCTTGTTCTAAGTGTGTAAATAATACTAAGAATATTAAAATAATTATAATTTGACTAAATTCTCGATTGCTGGTTTAACAGTTATTGGCCGACTAGATTTTTAAGTTACTTACAGAAACTGTTAACAAGCTAGGCATTCCCAATTTTTTGAAAGTAAAAAAAAACTGACAGTTGGATAAGTAGATACACGCGCAGTTTAGTTAGTTAGTGCGCTCGAAGTTTGCCATTAATATATATGTAACTGCTTGTACCATATCCACAAAGTAGATTGATGATTAATCTATTATATAAATTAACAAGAATAATACCTATATATCTTTAGATATACTTTAATAAAGAACATTAGTCTAAAATAATATTTATATAAAACCCTTAGTAACAGTGTTGAATAAATATTTTTATTAAGTAACATATTTTCCGCGTTTTAATGCGGACAATAATTAACTAAGCGAAAGTCGTCATTGACTATGACTCTTTGTTCAAGTATAACTGGATATGCTAATGTATTTAGTTCAACTGCCCAAAGACGAATTTTCATTCAAGAGGTATATTTAAGTAATTGTGAATTGTTTGTAATTCTTTAAATTTAATTATATTACATTTTTATTAAATACTAGCGACCCGCTCTCGGGTTCACCCGTGTGAACTATAGCTGTTTCGTATTATTGGCGGCCTTTTCGTAAAACAATGAAATTGGAGGAAAAAAATGGGAGGAATATACTTATTTCTTTAAATATACTTACTTTAGGATCTTGGGATACTCTATATAAGATTTCATCATAATAGGCTCAGCGACAGACTGACAGACAGAGTTACTTCAGTAATTATATTTATAACATAACTTTCAAATTTTCTTGATTGAGCTGTATTTTTTTCTTATATATTAGAGTATTTAATAAACACCGTAAATTTGCGGGGAGTACGACTTAACATGACGTATAGCCCACTGACAATATTAACACGTATTTTTTTTAACATTGTTTTTAAAGTGTTACAAACACACTTAGGAAATTGAAAAACATATATTTAGGAAATGTATAAAAATTTGAACGTAGCCGGATTTGAACCCGTGCCTCTTGAAAACCGTTCAAGCGCTCTGACCGCTAAGTCATGCCTTCTACAACCGGTTACGTCGAAATTCTTAACAGCTTATTACAACGTATATTAGTTGTTAGCATCTCTGTAGAGAGATTTTTATAAATTTCTGCTACCCATAGATTACTCTACGAACGATCGTTTGGCAAGAGAGAATGCTATTTGTTAATGTTAAAAAAATATTTAATGGAACGAATGCGTTAAAATTTTTATACGTTTTCTAAATATATGTTTTTCAATATTAACATCTGTCCTCGAACTACTATAGCAGTTGTTGAATAAAGCATACATTATCGAAGTATTACGTAATCTAAATATAATATAAAAATACTTCTTATGCAAATAAATGTCGTTAAATTTTGATGTTACATACATAAATAAGAAAGATGGATGCGATAACTAACACTTGTCCTACTCATTGTTTACATTTAAAATTTTGAACACTAACAAAACAGTTATGGTCGTAGTTAAGACAATACATGAATAATTGTAATTATTTCTTACTTGTAATTTACAGCATAATTTTTATTTTGCCTTTTTTGTGACAAATAGTAAAAAGTAGAAAATATATGTATAAATATATATCTGTATAATAATATATTAGGGCGACAATAAAAAAGGAATAAATCAAATTTTTACAAAAATAAAATTAAATAGCAAACAAGATAAGTGAAGGTTAAATATTATCTATACAAATTTAGCAATACATTTTAATAAATATAATAATAAATTGCAGTGTTTGATCAAAGAAATGCATCAACTAGTAATGAGGGTGCGACATCGTCTGAGGACCAAGTTATTGAGGAGTCAGATGAAGGAGTTACTTTCAAAGCGCCTTCCTGTGAGAGCAAAGATGACCCTACACTATTACACTGGATCTTAGCGCAAGGAAACAAAGCCTCCTTACAGGATATCATTGATTATTGTCAAAAGGGACTGGCTTTGGTGAGTGATGGTTAATTATATGATGAGTATAAAGTTGTGTTAATTGATAGCATGCGCTAATCAGTAATTAAGTGGTGAATATAGTTTGTCAAAATCATATAGGCTTTGAACAATAAGTTCCATATCCAATGTTCTATTTTGTTTATGCTGCTTAAATCTTAAAGTAGATGTTTACATCCTCCGCCTCGGCGAAATAATAATCCGCGTATCCTCGCAGAGATAATAATGAATGACTTAGCCAGAACGTTCTGATAACTTGATAATTTTATTTGATTGACACTAGAAAATACAGACAAAATTGTTTTCTTATTATGGTTTATGTCTTTCATGTGTAAATATCTCCATGTATAATGGTTTCTGACCTTCAGATCGACGCAGAACCTTTGAAAGAGCGTGAAGCAGAACTGTACCGTATACTTGAGTATGCAAATATGCATGGTTTGAAGCAAATCAAGGGTATAGAAGGTCGATTATATGGTCTGGATCAGTTGCTGAATGACGTCAAGAAAACTGAACGAGATCAACATAACCAAGCTGCCTCTCTCATCCAGGTGATTATGAGAAAGAATAAAATATTTTATTATTTTTTTATAAGTGATATCTTTTGTATGATATTTATAGTAACGGAAATATTCTGTTTTCCATTGTAATTGAAGTGCATAGATAGTTTTTTAAATATTCTAAAGAAATAAATCAAATTAAATGTTAAAATTATGTAGAATAAGTGAGACTATTCTCCGTTTCATTTTGCATGTTGATTAACACAATTTGACATAGTATGTATATAATTTATAACTTTTATATAGGAAATAAATGGAAAAATACATTCAACTTAATTTTTATGCATATGCATTTTATTTATACACATTATTCTACAGTAGCTAAATTTAAAATTTTCAGTCTCGTGAACGGCTGAACTCAGTATGCGACTCGTCAGTGCTGCCTACGCTAGTGGAGTCTCACTGGCGACAACTGGAGAAATTGCTCAATGGCCACCAGAACTTGGTGGATATTCGAAAGCGTATTGCCAAATCCAAGGAAGAATTGTCGCATATTCTCAAAGCTAGATTAGAGTTAGTATGATTTCGTGATGAAAATAAAAATAATAAATTTACATTTGTTTTGACAATAGTGAATATTTCGTGTTATAATTTTAACAATAAATTAATATTTAAAAAAAAATCTTTTAAGAAAATATAAATTATAAATTTTCTTCCACCATTTATTGTACCATAATGAAAATACTTTTGAATTTGATGTTAATTTTAAAAACAATATGCATGTGAATTAAGAATGAATGTGAGTTATGAATGTATTGTGTCTACTACTTGGCATCAGTAATTTAGTTTGCTGCACTGTTCGCCCACAGGGCAGTGCTGACGATCGAGAACTCGATGTCGGTACAGGACGCGCACGCGATGCTCTCGTTCCAATGCTTCAACCGGCTCGCGCGGTACTTCGGCATCGTGGCGCAGCTGCACCGCGCGCCGCGCGTGTTCGTGCGCGCGGTGCGCGAGGTGGCGCGGCGCAGGACCTTCTCTGACGCGCATTTGAAGGTACGCAAGGAAGTGCTCAGTGGGGATACATCATTCATCATATCGAAGGGTTCATATTATCAAAGTAATGCCAAAGCATATTATATAACAATTACAAAAAATATACACTTTATATAATTCTTATGAGCTGTGAGCAGCTTACTTCTGTAGAAGTGATAATATAATAATTTAATTATATATTGGTATTTTCAGTGGGCAACAGATTTAGCACAGAAGCTTTTCAAAATTCACGAAGAGGAAGTCACTAGAAGACAAGAATTCAACAATCATTTCGACGACCACTTCCTCAAGAGCCTGTTCCCGGGCATGACGGACTTGCCGCCGCCCTTCGCCACGCAAGCTCCGCAGCCCTTCGACGTCAAATTACCGCAGCTTACCCCCGAGGACGTGGAGCTCGTGTCCAAATCGTTCCCTGATTTAGCTGTCGACGCGCCTATATATGATATGGATAATATTGTCAAATTTTTCCAACAGAGGTTAGGTTTGCTCTCATACAATTTGTCAATTATCTAACTATATTCTTTAAATCAAGTCTTATTTTTTTATTGATTTTGTAAAATATATTTTTTTAATAATTTGCTTACAGTCTTTATTACGTATAATTGAATAAATAGTGAGTTTTATTTAATTTATTAATTACAGGTTAAGCGCATCAGAACACTATGACAGAGATGCAAATGTGCAAGTTGATTTTGAAAGGTAAGCAAGCATAATATTATGATTTTTAATAAAAAATATTATAATTTTATGTGAACTTTTGACCAAATTTGTGGTACATAACTACATCAATTCCTCAAAGGACAATAAAAATGTGAACTCATATCCAAATCCATCAGGGACTTCGAATCCGACACGGATTTCGAGAAGCTGAGCAGACAGAGCGGGCCCAAGCAGAAGGTGGACACGTCGACCACGTGCGCGCCCTCCACCGCCGCCGCCGCCACCGTGACCGAGGTGCGCCCCCCCGCCGTCCTTGCCCCCCCGGCGCCCGAGTTCCTCCACTCCGAGTTCTATATCGAAGAGTCCCTCCCGTCCAGCTTGGAATGGGGCGGCGGACAGGTGCACTTGTATATCGTAGACGCTTATTGCCACTCATATAAGCTTTAGTTGTGTATATGGAATATTTGAAAGTTCTTTTAATACATTTTTATTATTATAGATTTTGTGAAATAATAAGGAACTAATTTAAAATTAGCTAAGACGGGATGTGGGTATGGAACTAATATTTAGTTAATAGAAAAGTCCATCCTGGGTACTTATTTTTTTTAATAATATAATAAATATACCTTAATTAAATATAATTTTAACAGGCTTATCTGAGTGGTCGCGTTCCTAGTTGTTTTCCGTTGCTCCTGTCTTCGGCCCCATTTTTAGATTTACCTTATTTTTTTTCTAGTTTTGCATTTTTGATTATCTAACCTATTTTAATTTTTTAATATAACAAGCTTCTTTTATTTTTTTTATATATTTTTCATTACTTTTTATTTATGCAAGAAATTTACTTACCTAATTAATATTCTTTTTTCAGGATAATATGGATACTCATAAAATTAACATCGAAAAGTTACAAGACTTTTTAGTAAAATTGTTTAGTTTATGTAAAATAAGTATCGTTTTAATAAAAGATGAACTGGTCAAGTTAAAAGATGGAGTCGACGAGCAAAAGAAGTTAGTTAACAATATATGTGTAACTATTAGTGAAGCTTGGGAAAAATACAATGAAGATATCAATGTGAAATTCCGTGAGCAAACCCAGAGGCTGACCGTAGACCATGAGTTGGAATTAAGTGACATGAAGGCAGCTCTTAACGATAAAGACAACATTGTTAGTAATTTAAAGAAAGAGACAGACGATATGAAAGTTTGTCATAAGAAAGAGGTGGAAAAATTAGAAAACGACCATCAGGACACAAAAGATTTACTCGAAAAAACTCGTGAAGAACTCGGTTCGTTTGAACAAAAAATTAAGGACTTAGATGTACAGAAACAAAAAGATATAAAAGAAATGCAAGAAAAATTGCATTTAGAATATAAGGGTGAAATTGAATCTTTGAGATCTAGGTAACTATTAATAAAAATATATTTAGCTATTAAATTGTATATATTGACTGGCTTAATTTAGTGATGAATATACTTATATTTTTTTATAGATTCCGTTTGGTGGCCCTAACTAACATGGACAGATCACCATCGGAATCCAGTCTGGAGAAGATCGAGCGTACAGACGTAATAGAGATCAGTAACCACAACACTATCGTGATGCAAACTAGGGAAAACGCTGAGGTGGAGAAGGAGGACGCTGTGAAGGAGGCCGTAGAGAAGTGTAGGGCAGAATGGGAACAGAAGTTGAATGCTGAATTGGTGTTGATGAAAGCGAAATACGAGGCCGAGAAACAAGTAGGTTTTTGATAATATCATTAATATTTAACATTCAACATTTTTTTTTGAGAAATTAATCTTATTTTAACATTGAAGAGTTTATAATATTTTTAAAATATTGTCAAATGATATAGATTCATTTTATTTACTTGAACATTGATCTTAAATAGTAAAAAATATAATTAATCTTGATATGAATATGTTTACAATATGTATTGACTTGTTCCTCTTTATAGTGTTTTTGTTCGAGATGCAATCATAGTAATAAAGGGCCAGTATGTGAAGTTTATAGCTAAAATTCGAATCATATAAAATTGTATGCATTACTGACATATACAAATGAAAGATTAATCAAACATTACTTCTAAAATATATCGCACATTTAGAATTAACGTGGCATGTCTGAAAATTTCTCAAAAACCACTTTAATACCTCGAACGACATGCATTCTATCAGTTTATTTAAACTAAACGGATACTTTTATGGCAGAGAATGCCAAACGTACTATTAAGTGCTTTACTTGTGCTAGTTTTTAAAGTTATCAATGAAAAATAACCACTTTTCCAGTTACACTTTTGGCGTTGAATTTTTGATTTGGTCACTACAATTGTAAAGGCACCTTTAGTATAATATAATTACAACAACACAATGGAAGCTTTATTTTCGGTCAAAAGTGCTGGTTAAAGTGGCTTTAAATGATATAATAGTGTATGATACGCACTCCATCCATAGGTAACCATAAACGACGTGACGCGCCGGCTGCTGTCCGAGAAGGACCGCCAGCTGGAGCTGCTGCGCGAGCGCGAGCAGGCGCTCAGCCGCGAGTGCAGCAAGTACCGCGACACCATTCAGCAGCTCACCGACCCCGAGACCAACGATTATGACAGCCTGCTGAAGACGCAGGTATTGCCATTTTTTGCTCATTTGGAGGAAATTGCCTACTGTATACGCAAACCTACTTTATAATACTTTCCAACCGGGTTTTAGAAAAAGGTACCTAGATTGGAATATAAATAATTGAGATGCCGTCCTGGCGTTGTAGGCCAGCGTTTGAATATAAACATGTTAGTTTACGGATACAATCTCTCCTGGAAATTATTGTGTCTCAATTAGTTCCGTTTCTCCGGTTTAGTAAGAATAAGTTACTCGTCCCGATGATTCAGGCGGAAAATGGAGAACGAAGTGTCACAAGACTGTATTTAGCTGATTTTACTACAGCTACAACATTAGTACTATGTTAGGCATATATGAGATAGGACTCTTCATTCCATATAAATGGCGAAATGTTTACTAATATGAAAATAATCGTATTTAGTTCACTGCTCTTGAAAATGAGAAAGCAACACTGCAGCAACAAGTGAGTGAGCTGAAGAAAGAACTTGAAAAGAAAATCGAAGAAGCAGACAGAAGTAGAGAGGATGACAGTGATGGCAGGTCAGTGATAATGGAGATTAAGATGACTATAAGTTATAATCTTTAAAGGCTTTATATAGTTTTAGTCTACTGAAAAGTTACATTTAGGGCAGTGTTGTTCAGAAAATGCAATTTTGTTTTTTTGATGTGTCTTTAGCGTAAGTTTAGAACTAAGTTTGTGGGCTCGCTGCCATTGTCCCGCGGTCGCCATTTTGTAAAAGGGCTACAAATGGTGTACGCGCTTTTTCGGCCGAACTATTTATTTTACAGAAAATTTTAAAATATTTTTTTGTTGCAAATAAAATTCTCTACAACTTTATTCCATAACTTTTAAACTTGAATTTTAAAATAAGAAAGGTATGAACGAAAATAGTTTAATATTTTTTGAGTTATTATGATATAGGATAATAATTAGCTTCTACTCATTTTACAATAAAATGACACGAGAGATGATTATAGAGGAGGTTTTAATAAACATTTTTTACTATAATTTCGTTTATATATTAATCTTCAATTGCGTACTGTAGTCTGTCCATTGAATATATAATTTTCTTTCGAGCTCTTGTTTCCGTCTACGACAATACTTTTGCATTGGAGTAATTAAAAGTTATACTCTAAGTATAAGAAGTATGGACATCTCCATCAGGTCGTCGCCGAAACGAGATGACCCCAAGCGACGTGGCCTCTGCCACACTCCCGTGGGCTTGGCGGGCGGCACCCTGAGCCTGTCGTCCTGCCTGCCCGGACACACCGTGCTCGTCATGTGGGACCCCTCGCACCTCAACTATACTGTTATGCAGGCAAGTGCCATGTACCAAGATGCCAGTGGCCATTTTGTTTCACGTGAAAAACGTTTTGTGTTAACATATAGCGTTTTCTTGGTCTAGTATGTTAGTGGAACGTACGTTTAAATTGGCAAGCTTTTAGAACTTCAGAGATATTGAACGTGATATTTTTGAGTCTGTAAGTCGCTTGTGAAGACCATTTAGAAAAATATTTTTATTTTTAAGTCTGTACGTCGCTTTTTCACGACCTTTTAGAAAACCACACTTTCAAAATATTTATAAAATATAAAACTTAAGTGTACGCGTCTATAAATTGTTTCAGGAAGCGTCAATAATGTACTTCGTTCATAGCGATTGCCTGCCAGCTCTCGAACTGAGCATACAAGTGAACAACGAAAGTGATCGACGTCTATATGCCATTGCCACTGTTGAGTCCAAGGAGTATTGCTATGCTAAAAAGGTATTCATCATTTCCTAATGTCATATTGTGATTTAATTTCCCACCTACTTTATTAGAGATTAATGATATTATCACAAATTTTATATTTAACTCATTTACTGAAACTATAAAGATCAAGACATTGTTTAAAATGTTTTTAATTTTGATTGAAAAACAAGTTGCAAGCCTGCAACTTTGTCTGTGAGGGCGTAAAATCCCGTTTTATACCCGTTCCCTTGGGAATTTAACTAAATCCTCCTTTAGTGCCCCTACACTCCCCAATCGATTTCCCCTAGATTTGTCAATTTGCCTAGAAGAGAAGTAACGACTGTGGGTTGTCTGCCAGTAACTCAATTAGGGATTGAAGAGGTTTACATTAATTGATTAGTTCGTTTTAATAAAAATAGATAAATTAACTTTATTTAAACAGCTTTATACAGCTTGAAAAACGTTTTTAACACGTACTTTCCAATGGCTGTTAATAATAAAATGAGAATATTATGAGTTATGATGAATTTCAGAGTGGAAACCGTTACTTAATGCCTCGCGGCTCTCGCTTCTACCGCGTTCGCGTCAAGCCCTTAAAGCCGCACCTGCCGCATCCGTCCTGCTGCGACAAACAGCATAAACAGGGTAGGCGTACAAAATGTATATTTTTTTGATATATAGTAAATATTTTAAGATTTATAAATTGAACATTAATGATGCTTAGTTTGGTGAGATTAAGATACACCTGTCAAATGTATTGATATGAATACTATAATACCCTGAGCGGGATTTGAATTCACTAATAATGATCAATCCACGCACAAGTTTTAGCTGTACTGTTCTTAATTTTATGTTATATATGCTCAAAGAAATAATCATATGTAAATTTTGTAGTGTGTTTTGTTAAATTCTCTAATAGATTAAAACAACGTGTCTTTGTGTTTGTCTCGGCATTATCATATATGTATATATGCTATGTGAATTTGCTTTATTTGACACAACATGATACATCAAAAAATACTTTTAAAACAATACCAATGACTAGGTAGCAATATCTATTAACATTATATTTCATTATTTAAAAATATTATCTAATCTATAAAGTTATTATACTAAACAATTATCAAGTATCTAGCTGGAGGAGGTAAAATATTTGATAATTGTACAGTTTATACAGCAGTCTGTAATCTACACATATAATATTGCCATACCTTAAATTAAAATAAAGCTATAATTTATTTTACCCACAATATTAGAGTGCTATTTGTTTTTTTTCAATACCAGCTTTCATTTAAATTGTTAAGACAATATAAAAACACTTATTTCTTTATTTACTTTCCATGCTAAACAATCTTTAGATTAGATTAAGGCTCGACACACACTATGCTGTCTGTAGTCATGAAATATAATCAATTTAAAACATGCACTTTAAAACTTTCACATTAAATTTTGTTTAGAAATCACATCTTTAGTAAAAACATAGTCAACTTAAATAGTTATTTTATGTGTGTTCGAGCTTTTTAGCTTGTATTCGTTAGTATAGTCAGTATATTGCACGCTCGTTGCATTGCAGATGCAATGAGGAGCTCCGTGCTCCCGGTATTCAGCAATCGCCCGCTCAAGAAGTGGTTGACCTACATGCATGTTTCAGGTCTTTGCTTTTAATCCATTTGTGCTTATGACTTATCCCATTAATGTTTCGCTTTTTTTCTTTTCATGTAAATTTTTGTCATTCACTTGTAGAATTCTTTAATAAAACTACTTTTAATGTTTGAACTAAATGTCTCACATATTTAACGAATGATGAATAGTTTTGAGTTTCCTTAATCTTTAACAATAATATTTCATTACAATTGTTGTTAGATATGCAAAAGTCGGTGGATACAAGTCAATCGACTAGTTCTAATACCGATGAAGCAAATCGCGTAGAAGTGGCTACAGCAACTCTCATCAATCTGGAGTCGCCTGTGTCCTCTAGCGGTGCACCGCCCACTGTAGCTGGCCTCTCAGGCCTGGCAATCTCGCCAGGCCCCTCAGGCCTCGCAATCTCGCCAGGCCCCTCAGGCCTCGCAGCTTCGCCAGGATCGGGCTCTGTTCCCTCGGTGCCGGAAGACCAGCTAGATTCTATAGAATCAAGTGATCAGTGGCATCCCGCTAGAATGCAGATTTCATCAGCGAGTGCCGCGTAAGTTTTATTTAAATATTTCTGTAATAATAAATAGTACACAAATCATTTTTGATTTGTAAATCAGAGAAGTTCATTCTGACTATAATGTATAATGTGTCATAAACAATTTAAGCATTTATGCTTTCAATATTATTAGTAATTTTTACTTCGTATAAATATATTAACCATTTGTATACTTGCCTTGCAATTATAAATGTCGTGACTATATAGTAGAATTGAATTCATCAAATTATCGACGATATCATAAAATGGTCGGACTTCATGAAATTACCATCTGAATTTGACTATATCATCGAATCGTCAACGTTTAACGATTTCGTCGTCGACTTTTGGCCATATCATAAAATAAAATGTATTTATAATATATAATATATTTGTATATTCCAGCACCGATATGGAATGCAGTGTAGGGCGGTGTCCAGGAGGCGAGCCTCTAGAGCTGACGGTCAGCTCGATGTCGGTGGTGGCGCGTGGCTCCGCCCCCCCCGGCTCCGAGCTGGCGGAGGAGGCGGCGCCCTGACGGCCCCCCCGCCTGCCCCCTCTGCAGCCTCCCACGCTGCCCCACTGAGGGAAGGCACCCTGACCCCCAATCACATCACCACTTTTGGAAAACATCACTGTATACTATGCAAAATCTGTCGGAACCTTACAGTTTGAATTCTGTATACGAATACTTCGTATGGACTTATAGTGTATAAATATGATTTAATACATTTTAACGTTCTAAATTGCTAGCTCAGACTAATATGTGATCTTAACAAATCTACATAAGTATAATATAATACGGCGTCAATAGTTCATAGAAGGTCTGGGTCACAATTGTTAGGATTTAGGGAAATGGATCCGTGTTATCGTTTAGATTTTGTCTTAGATTTTAATTTGAAAAAAAAATAAAAAGGAGCTAGCAATTTAGGACGTGTTGATAACGGTCAAAATTCAACGGCATAGTATACACGATAGTTTGTAGCTATTGTATTGTTACATCGTACTGTGGGATTCAAATTATGACATTTAAAAAGTAGAATTGCAAAAAAGAACCTTTATCACTTTAAACACAAACACTATATGTTTGTCTGTTTTTTTGTATTTTTTTTTTTTTGTAAAAAAATTACGTAAACAACGAAATGATTCGGTTGATTTTAATCTAACTTATCGTATTCATATAGCACTTATCATACAGGCTTATAATAAATAAATAAATGAAATGATAAATGCGATATGTCCGTTGAATTGTAATTTTTAATCATACATACAATTTTGATTATAGATAATTGTTGACGAATTAATAATTATTCAGTTAGATATGCCTTGTTTATTTACAAGTCATACTACAACACGTTTTTTTTTTGCAATTTCACGCTTTTTCACGCATAGCAGGTTGTCTTAGTAAACCTAGTGTCATGACACTCCATTCTTTAGTTTGTGCCCAAAATAGATCTATCTGTACTAAGCTATTTTATTTTTTTTAATTCAATTTGAATCCCATCACTAAATGACGTTTGTAATATAAAAAGTATGATTTGTGATATAATAAGTAAGAAGTTCGAAGCTTGCCCATCAAGCGTTGGGAATGTTTGTGATATTGTTTCAGTAACCTTGAGATGTAAATTGGTTGCGGTGTTATGAATTACAGAACGACTGGCTACTTGTTGCAATCGAATGATTGCAATGAATGATGGTGGCGGTCGGTTTGTTTTGTGTTTCGTTAAGTATAATCTTATAAACACATGTCGAATGTGAAAATTCTAAATTTACGTATCATTTTTATCAATCAACGTTGCCACCTAGCTGACGTCTTCCCATGATTTTAGAGTGTTACATGGAACACATTATTGGAAATATTTTGTTTTTAAATTTACATAATATTATGTATAAATGCAAAAATATTCATATATTTTGGCATGAATTGGATTTTTAAATAATATTTAGTTTTTTTTATCGCCATACGGTAATTGTAAACTTAATCGAGTCAGCTTTTAATCAAGAGTTAAATAAAACGATGGAAAGGGCAAAGGGAAAATGTTCTCGAATTCCTTCACAGCGGTGTGATTTCTTTCTAAATAGTACAAAATAATTTAGTCTAGCTAAAGCTTTATGCGATTTGTTTTGCAGTTCGTTCACTCATATATTTTACTGTTTGTGTTTTTTAGATCTTAGTTTAGTTTGTGTTACTTATATAAAAGATGATAAATATATAAATATATTATAAATGTAACATTATTGGTGATATATTGTATTATAGCACAAAATTACTCTATTAATAAACACTATTTCATTAGTTCGCTTATAGTTGCGTTAACTAGCTTATGAGAATTGTATCGTTCTTATAAAGATGTCGCAACTCAACTGTAGCATGTAGCGAGTGCATCTATCCTTAAGTCAGTCTACCTTGATATTCCTACCTAAGTCATAGCGGTTATATAAGCTTCGTTAAAAATATCTTCACGACTGTGTAGGCTTCAGAAAGGAAACGCTTAAACAATTGATCTCGCTTCAAATATACTTCGACTCCTCGATAGTTCTCGACACACTAAATGTAGTTCATCAGCTAAATGTACGAATGCTACAGTTTCATAGTACCGTTTATTGTAAATCGAAGCACAGACTCTTGCGTCCGTTAATTGTTTTAGCGATTTTAATTCTATAATATATTTGCTGATTGCGCAAATAGCTATGTTGTCGTATTGTAAATTGTGAGGGCATGCTTCGTGTTGAAATTTGTTTGTGGCCTTAAAACGTGGCGCCCGATGTGGGGCACCCAACTGTCTCTAAACTAATTTATTATAATACAAGTGGAGGCTTGTTTATTTTAAATGGGATTAGAGGCATCGGCTTTGCCGACTGCTGTGATAGTGCGTGCTGTGCTCTCCTCAGTCCTTTATTGATATTTTGATATGGTATCATTAATTTAGTATATATATATACATTAATTAGGGCCTATTTAAGGACGTAATGTTGTTCACAGATATTTGGTCTCTAGACTCTAGACGATGGGACAGCTTTGTTCTAGTGAAATGTTTGTCTTTAGGCCCATTAAGCAATAAGATTTTTAAAATTGGTCGCAGCTTAGTCTGTCTCGTTATAAAAATGTTTGGTTACTTAATAATTATTATAGTATAGCCAGTGATCCGGGTGAGCTCAAGCTCAAATTTAACGAAACTTAAAATAGATATCTTTTTTGTTGATCGAAGAAATTTATTTTTAAATAATAACATTGTTATTGTAAATAGATGATTGTTGATGTAAAACAAATATGATCTGTCTATATAACCGTGTAAAGTAAAAATATTAAATTTGTTTAAAGGATACACGTTGTGTAAATTCGTTCGTTTTAAAAAAAATTGGATTCCAATTATTTTATGTCAAAATTATCCAGAGTAATATGATTTATGGATATTATGGTCGAAATAGCTAGCAGCAATCCGTGGGCAATACGTAGTGTTGGCAACACTCGCACTCGCGCAAAGGAGCAACGGGAACTAATCAGTGAGCCAAGTGATTGCAAAAGAAGCATAATAACTCTGTTGTGATCGCTTATCGGACTATTTTGTAGTGACCAATTTTATTGTTAGAAATTAAAGTGTAAAATTGACAATTTTAATGTAATTTTTATATACAATAAATAGACCATTTTATAAAAACCGTTATTTTTATTTTTCAGTGAGCACTCCTCAAATATCTAAACACTGGTTAACAATAAGTCCTTACCTTAAAAGGAACGATCACTTAACTTAACGTAAATTCTTAAAATAATTACAGATGAAATAACAAATATTTACAATTTACAGTATTAGTAATAATATATATATATATATATATACAGATTTACATATTACATTATAAAAGGGAACTAAAGGAATTGACAGTTTGTGATTGATGTCCATCATAGTATTGCTTGCATTCCGGTACCTCGTGCGTGTTGAAGGCGCAGTCGGAGTAGTTCCAGCCCTGCATTTCTAAATTACTTTGGGCACCATCTTGACTATATCGTGTGTTATAGTATCGCTGGTCTTGCATTTCCATGACTGGTGATTGGTCTCTTATGCTTTCCATAGGATAGTACTGAGCTTCTTCGGGATAGTAAGACTGCATGTATGGCTGTTGGTCACAGTATTCTTGCTGGTACCCATTGCTAAACAGTTCTGGGGAAGGCGTTTCGCTGGACTCTGAGCCTTGAGGTCTTTGCCATTCTAACCAATATGAGTCTTCTTGCCTAGAATTTTCATTGTTCAAATCCGCGAAAGTGGGTGGAGATTCTAATGTATTTTCTTCTATGGGAAAATCTAGGCGGATCGGTTGGTCTAATTGAAAGATTTCGTCCGGGTGAAATATGTCATCGGGTATGGTGTTGGGGTCGTAAGTTTGTTGTGGCATCGAAGGTGCTGGTTGCGTGGGCGGTATGTACGCTGTGAAGGGCTGGTGCTCTGTAGGTGTCCAAGCGGCGGCTGCGTAAGGCTCTGCTGCGTTTTCGGAGTGCCACCGGCAATTGCACTCGAATGGTCCACATGTACACGTGAGTGCTGTAGAAAAATAGATGGTTACATTTTGTAAAAACAAATTCTTATGAATATTTATGCTGGTTACTAACCAGCATAAATATTTAATAAATAGTAATACAGTATAAGAATAATAAAATTTTCTCGATTATTACACATTGATTTTCACGATTACTACACATTTTGAAATTAATTAAAAATAGTTTATTTTTAACCGGATTAATCGCGTATAATATTGGTATTCGAAAATACATTTTAGAACCCTCGCTCTATTAATTCGTAATATTATACGCGATTAATCAGGTAAAAAATATTTTCATTTCAAAATAGTATAAGAATGTATTGCTTAATGAGTTAATGATGATTGATATAATTTAACTTGAAAAATACATTCTTATTATTAGAAAATTATGATTAGAAAAAGAATTACTTCTTTGGTGGTCTGGAATAAGCGGTGGTGGTAGATTGTGGACGTTCATCTTTGGAGGTATATGTTTATCTGGTTTAACTGTTAATATTTTGTCTGCGATCGCCGCTTCTCTAGCCAGGAGTAACGCTAGGCCTCGTACTCTTCTACCGGCACCGAGCGACCGTCGGACTTCACTTGCTCCCTTAGCTTCCGGGCGTGGATGGTCATGGGAACCCTTTGCTTGAAAGAAGATTGCGTGTTCTGTGTGTCGCCAGAAATGTGTCACAGGATAACCACAATGTCCGCGGCAGGGCTGTACTTCTAAACGACCGCCGTTGCAGAGCCGATTAGGACACGGTTTACCTAAAATTATTAATTAAACTATGTAAATATATATTTTATCTGAAATCACATTGATTTTTACTATCAGTTACAAGACTTATATAGATATAGACGAAAATATAAACGAATTTATATAGTTCTTAGTTTGTGCGGGAAAGCTGACGAGATATTTGTCTATAAGCTGTGTAATTTAAAGTTTTCTGCTGATTTCCTAGCAATCTCGACAAATGGCGATATAAATTACTTGGTTATAATTTATACGAATAATAATAATTGTAATTGTATTTAGAAATGTACTTAATTCACCCCATATTTGAGGACTGTCCACATTTCTATGTTACGATAGTGAAATATACAATCGCAATAGAACTGTTGCAATTGATTTCCATTGAAACACAACGTTTTCAGCCTTAATGTTAATTTTAAATTGTAACATTGAAATAGTGCTATTTAATAAAAGTTTTTCATTAATATACTAATATGATATATTAATAACTCAAATTTACCTTGTTGTTTTTTTCTTGCTTTATCACATATCGCAGGTCGTAAGTGCACTCTTGAACCATCTGGTAATCGACATCTCGTTGAACAGACAAGCACACCCAGACAGCTCTTCTTTAATATATGGACATTGTGATTGTTGGTGTTCCTCATGGCCCAGCCTGAAGCATGTCTTCTAGCTTCTTCACACCCGGGAGGATAAACGCGTCTAACATGTCCATCGCACCATTCACCAAATGAATCAAAGTTAGCAACTCTTGGTACCACCGCATCGTTGATGTCCCACTCGGGTGTCACTGGTCCTTCTGACATATCCGTTCGGCTAGTACTGTAAGGAATGATATAAATTAGATTTATGACAGCTGAATAAGTTTTTATTCTTTATAGAAATAAAATCACTTATTGTTTTAACAATTAACACTTTTATTGATACTTTATTACAGTAAGTGGGAAATAAGTGACTTTTTTTTAAATGCACGTGTACCTAATGATCGATCAATCGTTATTTGTTTAATTATAATATAATTAATGTGTATTTTAATAAATTGAAACGAATTAATAAGAGATTTATTTAATAAAATGATTTACATAAATCCTACGTAAACCTATAAAACTTATGTACTAACTAATAATTCGATTATAATATAAAATACACTTAATTCATAGTCACATATACCAGAAATAAATAAAACATATTTTTCAATATAAGAAATTTTAAAAGCACATTAAACATAATTAAAATAAAAACTTTTCAAATATTAACTACAATTACAAGATCCGAATATGTTTACTGTACTTTATTGGATTCGTAACGGAAGGCAACCCTATTCACAATAACTATATAATATGAAAGAAAGCTCCCCTCTCAAGCTTGTTTAGCCAATTGCTTTAAAATTGCCTCCTGAAGGGGAAGAGACGTTAATTGAATAAATCGCTTTCTAAAAGAAATGGTTCTACAGTGAGGTGACCATTGCAATATTACCAATCAAATATCTGTTTTTAGAGTAATCTGTATAGGTTATATAGATACATAAACGTGTCTATTTTTTGATAAAACAAACAGCAAATGTAAAATAGCTTCTTATAATATACATTTTTGGTTAGCCAATAATAATATTACTTTTATATAGGTTTATCAAATTAATTATGGAATAGGGATTGTAAAATGTGATGGTAGTTTTGCTCAAATTCAACTTTTAACACGCTTCCATTAGTTATCTATCATCAATATATGTACGAGAACTTCTATTATAATCCACTTTTTGCTGTCCGATGTATTTGAAAATCTGCACACGTGTCCGGATCTCATGACAATACATTATGTTCATAGTACGCGTAGCTACATATTTGATACACTTGCTAGGATGACTAGGATAATGATATCTTTTTTTTAATTAAGCGTCTTGTTTTTGAAGCGATACGCTTAAAACATAGGTAGTTAAATAATGTATATTTTCATCATATAACTATATACAAATGTTACTGACTCTACCTATTATTAGAAACTTATAAGATGTTCTCACAGTTTTCTATTAAAGTTAGTAATATCAATACAAATTTGTCTTCTATATCTATTGACTATTAATGCATATGCTATATTTGGATTAATTTTATTTTTACGTTCTGATCACAGATAAATAGTAGTTTTTCTTCATAATGAAAACATTATTTTTTGGGCTTCTATTTTTAGATATCTGAATGTAAGATATTGCGTGTTAAGTGGCTAAACTCAACGTCACGTTTTGTCTTGTCACCAGAGCGAATAAATTAAAATAATTTAAATATAATCATTCCTCCGAGCGAAAATTGAACTCACAATTGTCTGACTGTAAATTGGCATACGCTATTTTGGGCCACATAACTTTTTTTCATTTTCACACTATTTCCTACATAGCAGGGTAGTCAGAGAGAAACTAATGTCAAGGGACTCTCCACATTACTTAAAAAATATAAAAAAATTTAAATAAAGTACGAACTAGATAGACATTTAAATAAACGTAAGTACCTCTTCAAATAATTCCTTAATATAAAACACGCATTTGGCACGATAGTGAGGGAACGTTAAAAGCTTTATAGTTTAACTTGTTTATTCATAGGTAATGGGGCTACAGACGCGTCACGGTTTCAATAGGTTTCAATTAAGTTCAATTGCCGTCCCTCTAACACCTTCCACAACTCACCCTAGCTTGACTGTTAGCGTTCAATTAAATAAAATGTGTATAATTCGGTTCCTCTAAAACAAGTGCTTTTGTTTAATTGTAATTTTATTTATTAGATATTAATATTTTTTGCATATTTTAGTTACACTACAAACGCAGCTGAGATATATTATGCGATGGGTAAGAAAACGTACTTTTAAAATTTTTAAGTGTGCGATATTTAATAAATCTCTTGCCAAACGATTGTTTGTACAATAATCTTTGGGTAGAGGAGATTTTTAAAAATCTCTCTACTGAGATGCTAACAACAAATATAAGTTGTAATAAGCGTATAGCAATTTCGACGTAGCTGGATGTAGCAGGCATGCCTTAGCGGTCAGAGCGCTTGAACGGTTTTCAAGCAGCGCGGGTTCAAATCCCGGGGCACAGAGACTAGATACGTCTAATTCTAGAAACTACCATTATTATGTATATAAAAATTTGTTAACTCAAGTGGTTTTTAGATAATAAAATATTGATAAATAATAATTATTTATTACATACAATATTTAAAATGAATGTATGTTTAATTAAATAAAATTGAAAATAATATATGATTTGATGTTATATATACCTTATAATTGTTTAAAACTATTTGATAATAAATTGCTGTTCTAAAACAGACTTTCTAAACTAGAAAAAATATTTTTAGATATTACATAAGTATCTCAAGTTGATAGATGCTTCCTAAGCTTTACACAATCATATTTAATACAGTTAAGTGAACCTTTAAAAATAATATATAAATTAAGCAAACATTACATTATTAATATGAAACCTTAATGTCTTAATTTTCAAGTAATACCTTAAAATTAAGTAGGTGCCTACTTATTAGATACCATTACTAAATATCACTGACTGTTTAAGTTTTCTATTAAGTTTATATTCATTTTTAACAGTTGTTTCAATATTTCTTAAGATCTCTGCCTTACCTACATTTCTAAATAATAAATACATAACAAATACATACTTAAGTCGTAAATGAATAAAGTAATTTTATGTAGGTATACTTAATTTTTTTAAGAATTAGTTAAAAGAATATATATAATATATATATATTATATATTTCTTTATTAATATATTAATATATTTCTTATAACCTATAGGTTATAAGAAAAAGTTAAGTAGAGAAATATAATTATTTGATTATTAAGTAAATACGTGTATCAACTTATTAGTTTAAGTAAATTTTAAACACTTTAAAACAAGAGACATAAATTATAACAAGGCGAAATATACTTACAGGATAACCATTTCCGGAAATATACAATTTTCAAAAAGCTAAATACAGAATCTTGTACAAATGCAAAGCCACAGTTCACAAATCACTAAAAATCACAAACATAATACAGCTTATAATATTTTGTTTCCACTGTAACGAACGCACGGCTCGTGTCGCATGTAGCACACGCATCGAAAGCTCATAGCTCACTGACTTTAACAACAAAAATAAACATAGGGATGATTTCTCCCCACCATCGCACCAAAGTGGGGTAATTTGATACACCAATAGCGGTGAGCGGTTTGCATAACTCCTCCCCTCGTGCATGTTCGACCAATCTGGTACGGTGTAACATTAACCAATAGGGCTTGCCCAATTAAATGGCTCTACATTTTCAGGAAAAATCGCGATGACTAATTTCAGCCACACATTACTTATATACGATATGCTTTTGAAAGTATCGATTATTATCTGACAATTTTACAGAACTACCACATCGTTTTTTGGCTAAGTACAGCATGTGTAAATAACATTTTTTATTAGTATTCCTTAAAATATTATTTCTCTTTCTATATTTTCATTAATGCGTTCGCGCTCCCATATATTATTTTGGCATGTTAGCTTCTCATATATTTTCAGAACTTCTTTGTAGCCCACTCCAAGTTCCATTCCAGTATCAGAGTTGAATATGAGGCTTTCTATTTAATAAAATCTCAATTACTAACACCTTTTATACTAAAGAACATAATATCGACTTTAATTGTTATTGAATATAGATTATTTATTATATTATACACGTAGGTATATTTCTAAAGGAAATTGGGAAAAAAGCACTATTATGCACGGAGATATATTATTTTATTAAATAATTTAATACTTCAAATTATTTATGTTATTTAGAAAGAGGAACTCATACAGCGAGGCTCGTTAAGCTTATGCTTAGGGCGCAAGTTCCTGGCACTGCTCCGAGCTCCTCTCTCTCTGGCCGACAGGCACACGATGAATCCATGTAATGCGGTGAAGTTCCTTTTATTATTATAGACTAAACCTTAGCTAGGTACCTATAACTCAATATCATAGGAAAATGTACCTACACTTAATAGTCATGGTGTACTAATACTTTCTTTGCGCATGAAAATACTTCGTTAGACAAACCAAAGTGTTGAAAGTATTTTTAACTGGATTAATCGTGTATATTATTGGTATTCGAAAATACTTTTGAGAAACCCGACATTTCGAATACTTTACAATAGTCCGTGTTCACAGGTACACTGAGATGGCGTTCGTCTGTCAGTAGATACAATTATTATATATTATATGAAACAGCTGTATGTGAGCATATAACGGATAAATCCAACCATTACAATCAGGTTTGATAAATCTCATATTCTCGCTAGGGAAAACAAATACCACAAAAGGATGATACGCGAGGCTATTGAATCAAGGGCAGTACGCGAGGCAACTAAGAAATCGATGGTGGTAGTTTGATATAATAATTCTATCAACTGACAGACGAATGCCACCTCAGTCTACCTGTGACCACGGACTACTGTAAAGTGTTCGAAACATCGGGTTCCTAAAATGTATTTTCGAATACCAATAATATACGCGATTAATCTGGTTAAAAATAGTTTAATTTCTAAATGTGTATAAATCGCGAAAACCAAAGATCTTAGTAAACCAAAGCGTTGTTTATTCTTTTAGTAGATATTATTACAGCTTTTCATTATTCATAGAATGTTCAGGATATACTTGTGATGTATAATTTGTATAAACATTAAGTTAACTGAAAAAAGACATATTTAGAATTTCCACGCAGCTGGATGTAGATTGCATGGTTAAGCGGTCAGAGCGCTTGAACAGTTTTCAAGAAGCGCGTGTTCAAATCCCGCTGTGTTCAAATTTGAATACGTTTTATAAATATGTGTTTTTCAATTTCCTAAGTGTGCGAATAACACTCTAAAAATGTAAAAAAAATATTAAGTTAACATTCAACTTTTCGTTAACTATGTAAAAAATTCAAACATTGTTAAATTATCGCTACAATGATATCTTAATAATTTATTGTAATGACTAAAAGTGGTAGTCAAAAACAATTTGCGATAATAATGCGTTTGCAAACTATATTAATTGCGCGTACGTTACTACTTGAGTTCGTAGATATGCATAGGTTGATTAAAAAAAGGGCGAGAGATGCGGGCATCGGCGACGCTTGCGCACAGGAACTTGTAAATTGTGAATAGCCTGGTAAAGCCGTTGTTTTTACACTTTCATTTATGTATTAGTTAAAAAGAATATTATTCTAGTAAAAATGTAAATGATTGCTGTATGTACATGGAATAATTATTATTGTAGGCGTTTATCAATGTACCTAATAGAATACAAAACAATGTTTTTTGTTATTTTTCTGGTTGTCTGTGTATCTTTGTCTGTTTCCACGCTAATCTCATAAACGGCTTAACTAAATTAAATGGAGCTTAGATTATTGTTGGTAAACTTCCCTTAATGCTTAGTGTTTATTTTTTTCAACAGTTTCATAAATAGAAAAGCTAAAACAAATATAAATTTAAGTCAAGCTTGTGATTTAAGTGGAACCGCAGGCGGGTGAAAAAATGAAATTGTTATAGTCATGTAGTTTACGCAGGCGAATCCATGAGCGGATCGCTAGTTTGTAATAAAGTTACTAAGCTAAGCTTCACAACATTGTAGAGTACTAAAGATTGAAATCGATATAAGGCCTATCTTTTGCAAAAAATACACTGAAGAATAAATAGTTAATTTAATATTTTTACACGTATTTCACATTTTGCGAGATAGAACGCGAGTTTTAATCAATGATTTTACTCATTTATAACCAAAATTTGGGATATATATTTTATTTATTTATTTCCATCATTTAGCAGAATGCCCACAAAGAATTTTGTACTAGAATAGCGGAAGTAGTATAAAACTGATATTAACATCATCATCGACATCTAAAAAGGCCGAGTAGAGCTTGAACTCATAATCATCGTCTCCGGTCAGATATGCTCCAGCGGCGGTTTCGTGATAAATATAAGATACTTATAGACTTAGAGACGTAATACTTTAGCATTTCATGGAGTCGTGGAGCTTCTTCTCATTCTTCAAGTTCCATTCTCTATATAACTAAATTTGTAATTATCCAATTACTCCATTGAAACATATTCTGAAAATCAACTATTGATAATTATTGGCAGGTCGAAATCTTTTAGCAGCTTAAAGTGAAAATTTTGCCGTTATAACTCTTGCTCCTGCGTCTACCACGCAAAAACCTATTATATTCTCCAGCTTTCGAAGTAAATGTCAGAAAAGTAACAGGATATTGTGTCATAACTTAAAGTAAGAAAAGATAATAAAACTACTTGTTTTGGTTCTTATTGACTGTAATAACAGGTACTAGTTAAGCCTTCTTAAGACAATACACTAGCGTCTAATCCGATTACAAAATATGGTATATCTTACTCTTTCCTTCTGATTTAGTGCAATATAAACAAAATACTAAGTTGGATTATGGAAACTGTTACTATATTAAAAAAAGATTTAGAAGAAGTTATAGAAGGCCCTTGTAGGTACCGGTGTTTTGTTTTTAATATTTTTATTTTTACGCGTAACAGATATACGTGTCCGTGCATTTTTTGGAATTTTCTTTATTTTTAGTTGAGTTATTTTTTTATTTCAATGCATGAATTCTGAAGAATAGACAGTTGCTAGCTCGTTTCTTCTCTGCCCCTAGTGGGTTTGAAGATGATGTCGGACCGGAAGGGCGGAGGGATTTCTTAGGTATTTATTTACTCGTAAATGTTAAATTTGTTACATATAATTATGATCAATAATTTATAAAAAAATAAACAATATTTTTACTTATTACAGATTAAATAAATTTGTTAAATTAAAAGTATTTTAAAAATTAAATAATAGACTACCCCATAGTGATTAAGACATATTTAGAAAACGTATATAAATTTGAACACAGCAGGATTCGAACCTGCGCCTCTTGAAAACCGTTCAAGCGCTCTGACCGCTAAGCCATGCGTTCTACATCCAGCTACGTTGAAACTTTTAAGTTTACTTATAAGAATAGTTTAGTAATAGTTTTCTAAATATGTCTTTTTCAATTAAGGAAAGTGTGGGAATAACACTTTAAAAAAAATGTAAAAAAAAATAGAGTGATTCATCGTACCAAGGTCAAAATGTACTTAAATGGTTTTTTTTCATCACAATTTTTCCATCACCTACTTGCACACCTACTTGCTAGATAACTCAGTGAATTGCAATAATATTTTTTACATTTTCCTCCATTATGGATTTACGTTCATGTTATATGATAATTGTCACTATGTCACTATGATAATTTGCAGATTAATAGGCAAATAATGTTGGGCAGGCCAGTAGTTTACTAGATATCCAAGTTCCTATTGAAGAAATGTTACAATGTTCATATATATTTTACTGCTTCATTATATAAGTAAAAATCCTTACACTAAAAACTTCAGTCTCTATGATCAAGCTTTTTTAATTTCACATATTTGTTACATTTTGTGAATAGAAATAACCTATTGATGATTTGCTCTATTTTCATTGTTTACGCCAATTTAAAAGGAATTATTGTTTTTTATCTATATAGGCTTAGGTCTAATTCAAAACAGCCTTGAGTTGTAAATATTTTCGTCAGTAAAATTTGAACATAATTCCAAACATTGTGTCCCGTCTAATACCTCCCTGGTGCGATTGCAAAAATATACTGTACGTTCGTGTATCAGTGTTTTAAAATACTGTCGTCGTTTTAACGAATTCGAACGGAAAACTTAAACTACAATATTTACCTTCATTTTCATTTTTTTTCCTATAGCGGGGTGGACAGCGAGAACCTAGAGTCGAGACACTCCTTTCTGCACTTTCCACCTGAATCCTAGACATTGCGTGTTGACTCGCGAAACTCAAAGCGGAGAAACTAAAATAATTTAAATATAACCATTCCCCCGAGTGAGAATCGAACTCAAACCATCACGAATACAGGTACACTCGGTTTTACTCTGCCACGATGGCCTCATAAATATTAAAATTTCAGTAAGTAGTAAATTACAAAAAGGAAAGGCATCTCTACATAACTGTAACTGTAAGGTAGTTTAACAACTACCTTATAGCTACCTTATATAGGTTAAGATGTTATTACATATGTTGGATTATCTATAGTGATTTTCAAGATTTTATGGTAGCAAAATGTCTTCCTTGACGTATGTTTAACCATTGGTCAGTGGTAGGTTCCCCTTCCGCTATCGTGCACATTACCAATTGACGCCCAAATAAAAGTAGTTATATAGCACGAGCAATTTGCGTCCCCTCACTTGTGCGGAAGTCGTCAATTCGCGAAATTGACAGCAATTCCGTTATAGAATAAGATGCTCGTCATTCGGTTCGCATGCGAAGTTTTTATGCGAATTAGTAGGTACCTACGGACATTGAACTGGGAAGGAACCATTTTCGCTCTTGCTTTTTACTTAATATTAAAATATTAGATACTTTTTTTAGTTTTACCAATCTCGCGAATGTAGCAGGGGTGGTATAGAGGAACTAGTGTTAAGATAAGTTCTATACATAATTTTTTTACTCATGATTCCACCAAAAAAAAAGATAATTTTATAAAATAAGGCACTATTATTTTTTTAAATGTCTAGAATTTCTACTATTATTGTTTGCTGACTTGTAGATACTTTATTTGTATATACTATGAAAAGAAAGGAAAAAAATATGTTTTATTAAACCTCTCGCGGCTATAAAGACTGCGTTTTTATATATTGGATTATTTTTGAAAAAAAATCTGATCTTCATGTAGATTATGTCAAATTGCAGCAGCAACGACATTTATAACACGCAAAATTCAATTTATTATTAATTTACTTCGCTTAATTTCCATATACATAATCCTTACACTTTGAAGCAACTTCTTGAGGCTTATCTCCTTCAAATTTGACCGACTTTAGTAGTTAAAACTAATTTGCGACAGACGACTACTTAGCAAGGTAGCTTTAAGGGACCGTCCCTTACAAACATGGATTAACTTAGAGATTACAGCCAGGTAAAATATAGAAATTTAGATTTTTTTACTTCGCCTTCTATACCGTCTAATAAAATAATAAATAGTAATTTTAATTATATTCTTTTTAATTGACATATTTATATGTGAATACTAGTTGTGCCCACGACTTCGTCTGTGATAATCCAGTCAAAATAGGTCTAGCCGTTCTAGAGATTACACGGAACAAACAGACAGACAGAAAAAATTTGTAAAAAATGTTATTTTGGTATATGTACCGTGTATACTTTTACTATATGCATAAGATTTAGTAAAAAACGGTTATTTTAATAAATTACAAGCAGGCACTCCAATTTTATTTGTGGGTATAGATGTACCTACTCGTGTATATGGTTATATATTTATATAGATATTTATGTGAGCATGCTTACGTAAATTATATACAGTATGAACATTTCTAAGCAAATTTATAACACTAATAGTTTTTTAATTTGAAGCATTTGTACACCAACCAATATACTTGCATCCTCAGATCTTTTGCATGGTAACGTTGGGTGCCTGTAGGAGATCACCTGTGGTGATAAGGCCGTCTTTACACTATTATTAAACTCACTCTCATTTATATGTATTTCTTTGATTAATGTTAGTATAATAATATTTAATAATAAATACAAAATATTGTTAATCCGCTAGTAAGAAAGGAATGTTCTTTTTTTAATTCTAACGATTTACTGTTCCTATTAAACTGATTCTGTTACAAAGGGGAAAGAGAACAAACATAGATAAACTTCGTTCCGGCGTGATCTATCAAAGAAACAAAGACCATGTGACACAGAAAGCATTTTCCCATGCATAGGTACTTCTTTACTCGTATTATCTACGCACACACAGTAACATGTATAATGCAAAATATTAAATTAAATTTAAGAATACAAGGCATATGCGATACCTTTAACTACAGGGACTTTACTAACACTGTGCACGAATCAAGCACAGGTTGCGATCTGTCATTGACATCAGAGATAACCCTTAGCTACTGATAGCAAATCTACACATCTATCTCTATTGAGCCCACCCTAGTCCCATAAGCCTTTCCACACAAGCGGCGTTCAAACAAAGGATGAAATTAAACAAATCCGCAGACAATCGCGTTCCGACGAACACCGACATGAAAGAGACTTAATCAAACAACTATTTTCAATTCTGAACAAATAGCACTCCCCCGCGTCTGGCGCAACTGTCAAGCTACACATACGATGGTGATTGACCTTCCGTACCTTCCATAACTAATCCGAGGCTTGAAATGCGCAATTGAATTTGTATAATCATACATCAGCTTTGCCGGGTGTTATTAATAATGTACGAGTATGTAGACCATTTTTCCTTGTATGTTTAATTCTACACTTATTGTCTGTTAATGAAAGAGTAGTTTAAATAAATTCAGCTTTAATTTAATTATTTAAAGTTTAATTATTATTATTTTAAGATGCTATCAAGAAAGTTAAATGCGGCGTCCAAAATTATTATGACGTTAGGATGTGATTCTATGGACGAGGGATTGCTAATAAAATAAGAGAACGTAAAAGGAAAGAAAGGTTTGTTAAATGATACCACAGTAAATTTTTCAGCTTACATTTATACAGAAAATTAATTCAGAAGCATTGAGTGTGACCCCAGATTTGCGTATACAATTGTAGGACATTACAGTTGACATTAAGAGTTGAAATCAGAGAAAATGTTTAAAATTTAATATAGGTTATTTCTAATAAAAGTTTTTGTGTTGATATAAATTGTAGTCTTTGATTTGTAATCATTTCTATGGGGTTCCAAAAAATAAAAGGTATTTGGTGGGCGTTCCGTTATTTTAATTTTTTCAAGTTTGATCAAGTTATAGAATTTGTAACAGCAGCAGAGTATGTAAGCTTTTAAGCAAATACTTTAGATTTTTTTAAAACATATTAATCTTAGTAACAATTTCATATACAAAACAATTGTTAAACCGTAAAGAGTGGGTAGGAACCGATAGCGAATAAAACGACAAGGTGAAAACTGACATTATATAGTTTTGTTGTGAAAAGCCGTGTGTTCACTGCTAATTTATTGTCGTCCGTTATCATGATGCGGGTGCGCGTGCGCCGGCCGCTGCAGCCATGGCGACGGGTCCTCTACCATTTTACATGCAGCACGTGACTGCTGGCAACTGTTCGCTTTTTTATACTTATTTATACGTAGGTATTTAGAATTCCATATACTTTGTACGAGATTCCATGGGCTTTTACTTTTGATAACAATGTCTTTTATTTCGACCATATTTCTTCTTATAGGACTGATAGACTTAAATTTTTATATGTATTAAAAAGAGTCCATCGTCCATCCAAAAGTTAACACTGTAAATGCGATGGTTGTGGATTATATTTAAATTGTTTTCTTTTCCGCTCCGGTAAGACACAACCCAGCGTTAAGCTCCGCCGCTCAACACTCAATGTCTCAAATTCGGGCGGAAATCGGAGAAGGGGATGTAAGCTGTTTACAAAAAAGAGCAACTGTTAACTGTTACAAATAAATTAATAAAATTTAAAATGTGCCCCTCGTAATTTGTAAATTCAAACATTTTGTCAAAAGATTATTTTGCATAAACAAGGGTTTGTTGCATTATTTCCGCATTTATTGTCATAGTACTTTTGATATATAGCCAAATTATACAAATAGCTTTATGTAGTCGACGTCAGTGTTGTTGTTAGAGATACACCGTGTAATTTATTATTTAGAGAAATCTCAATATATGCAAATATACATATCATCACAATGTACATACATTTGTCAAAATATATATGTAGGTTCTTGAAAAATGTTTATAATATGTATTTTTTATTGTAATTACGAAAGATTAATAATTTAAGATTAACTTATTTATTTTAAGCTTCTTATAAAGTTAAGTGAGATCATTGTTACCCAGTGTGACATCGTATGACTGCAAACGTGATAGTCGTAGGTTCGATCCTCATTTGGGCGAAATACTGTATTTAAATTATCTTCATTTTCCTGTTCTGGTAAAACATTGAGTTCCGAGCCCCATCATGCAATGCTTCGAATTCAGAATTGGAGCTGAGTGAAACAAAGTTTGCCCCGCTATCATTGCTAGGAAAAGTGTTTTGCTGCTGTTTTTTATATATATACACATCAATTTATTAATATATGAATTGATAAAATAAATTCTACACTACCATTTTGTTATATGTTGCTAATAAAACACGTATTTTACAGTCCTCTAGTAGAATTAAATGTGTACATGTATTGTTTTTTGCCTTAATTATTTTTTAATTGCTTATTATTATTTTTATTTTTAAAGATATACTGTTCCATTTATAAATAAGCAGATACCGATTTGATAAAAAAATAGAACAATTCCTACTGTTATATGCACCCACATTATATTTGAATAATATTAGATGTATTAGAAACTAGCGACCCACTGGCGGTTTTGTCTGCGTAAACTACATGACTAAGCTATCTTGTTTTTTCGGACGCCTCCGTTCTCAATTAAATTACAAAATTTACTTTAATTAATAATTTAAATAGTTGTAACTGTTTCATTTTAGAACCAATTGAAATAAAATAACTAATAAATGTTTAGGGAAGTTTATCACAATACAATAATTAGAATGCATTTAAGTCGGTTAAGCCGTTTTTGAGATTAGCGTCCACAACAAAACAGGCAAACAGAAAAGAAAATTAAAACAATTTGTGTTCCCCCTATATATATATGATAAAAAAAATGTTATATATCTTTCATGTACAGACAGCGATCAGTTACAATTTTATAATATGTACAGATTCAAATAATAAAAAACAAACAAATCTGTTTGTTTAGCAGAGTAAAAATAAGTGCGACCTTCATATAAAAATAAAATATAACATATATAATAACTTAATACAATTAAGTGTAATAATATAAAATATTAGTGAAGCTTTAAATAAGGACGAGACATAAGTTATTTAAATTTGACGATTGATAACACGTTACAAAGCAATTATGGTTTGGCCATTTCACGCTCGCCCTCAAAACAATGGCATCTATGGGGAAGTTAGGGGGAATGAATAATCTAATAAAGGTATAAAGATGTTGCGTGATTGGGAGATATCATGACGTGGGAACCTTGATTGGTAGTTTTTAATTAATTGACGTCTAATGGGAAGCTCTACGTTGAACGTGGGAAACAGTTTCACGCATTGTTTTGATTTAATACTTGTAGATGTGTCGGAAATAACCCATAAATACACTAAGCCTACGCAAGAATACAATATCTATTTAATATTTTTTTAGGATAATGATAAAATATTAATATATTTAATTTTTATCTGTTGCGCGCAACAAATTAAAACTAAATTTAGTGAATGTCTATGAAATAAAAATATATTGCATTTATGTTTTTGCATTATCTACCTTAAAACCAAAAACATTATAAAGGAAGACGATAAACTAATAGAAGATCTGCACAATGGCCGGAAATCGGATATTTTACATTGTTCAATGATTGAATTCGGAACGCACTCGGCGGGTCATGAAATTTTATTTTAAATCCGCAAAAAGCAAAGGGTGGCCAAATCGGCAGGGCGGCATAAATAATAGCAAAAAAACATATTGCGTCGTTGCAATGCTCATTATGCGCAATTAGCTACGATTGTGACAGTGGGCATCATGTGAACGGATTTCATTTCAAATATCATACAGCTAAGTATGCGGCGCGTGTCAGGATATGGTTAATTAAATGTAGACTATTAAGATTTATTATAAATAAATTTAACGCTGTATTTAAATTCATAGAATATATATATCTTTATATTATTTCCCAAATGCTATGATATAAAGAAATATTATTAGTAATTAATTATCACCCAATACGATATAGGGTTTCTTATCGCACTCCAACGATAATAGTAAGTCAATATTTAATTTTTAAATTTGTACCGATTAAATTATAATACACTATGTTGTAATTTTATACTCTCATGTCAAAAACATTTAGATATAATTTGTTAACGTTGAATAACTGTTTAAAGCGTTTGTTTAACCTTATACTTTATTGACCCTCCGTTAACAGAACGCATTAGTAAAATTAGAGCGGTGGGAAAGGGTTATGTGTCTCTACCGCGAATACTTTATGTTTATTGTTATTAGAACAATATTTGTACTTTGGAGATGTATGGTTATGACTATAGTTGAAAGCTGACACGTTGTATCGAATGTGTTCCTATAAATTAAGTAAAAAATGCCATAAAAATAAATAGTTACAAATCTGCGATTGTCGGTAATAATTATTCTCAATAGAACACCTACAGGCTTGTGGTTACGCTAAATATATATCTACACTCGAAAGCTTAGGCTTCATATAATTATAATCCATACTAATATTATAAATGCGAAAACTCTGTATGTCTGTATATCTGTTACGTCACCACTAAACCACTGAATCGATTGTGATGAAATGTTATATAGAGATACTTGAAGTCTCTGAAACATTGGCTAATTTTTTTTTAATTTTCCCCGGAATTTCATTGTTCTACGAAAAGGCCGCCGATACTTCACACGGGGAAGCCACGAGCGGGTCGCTATATGTTTTATTTAAAAAAAACCTTACAAAACATAAAATTGGTTTAATGCTATAATTTTTTTAAATATTCCTTAGTACTTAAAATCTCTCACTCATCATATTAAAACGAACATTTAAATCCAAATATTCTTTTAATAAGTGAAGTTAATGATGTATTCAGTTACGGCGTAATCTATCATTTCCTGTGGTCAGTTTCAAATTGCAAACAGATAAACAGTTTTACAAAGGTATGGATGGTCATTTAGGGAGCTTTATCGTATTATCAAATTGGCTACCGTTGAAAAGCTGCTAGCGTTCTTTTGTTAAAGATGTATGTATATTTTATAATATTTTTATGTATACGACTCATTAATTTCTTTGTTAATTTATACAAATATTTTGACTTCAAACTTTTAAATGCTATGTACGATATATGATCTACACAATTTCTAGACTTAACTTGAATGATGTATGCTATTATTATTAATTAATTCAAAATTCCGTAGCTTAAATATTTCTGTTACCTTTAATTAATACTTAGTATTATAAATGCGACAGTAACTGTTGGTGACGTCATCACGGCCAAACCGCTGAACCGATTGTGATGAAATTTTATATAGAGATACTTGAGAGTCCTTGGGCTGAATATAGGCTACTTTTTTCTCAAGTTTTTTCTTACTTTTTCCAGGAATTTCATTATGTTACGAAAACGCCGTCAAAAGTACGCAAAGGCTATAGTTCACGCGGGCGAAGCCGTGAGCGGGTCGCTAGTAAATCAATAATTAAAAAATTAAATGCTAACTTTGTTTACGCTGTGTTGTCTATCTATATATGCTTATTTATCTATACACTATCAAAAAGCAAATTATATTCTTAGTAAATTATTTAATGTATGTTGCTATATACCTAACAATACATCCCATATTGTAATTAGATTTTCTAAAGCCACCGAGAAAGAGTTAAATTTTAGTTTTGTGTTATTTTTTAGATATCACAAGTTATAATAATTACTATTGACAGTTCATCAATAACAACACAAGATGCTTAGGGGACGTGATTAGTATCGGTGATAAAGTGCACGGCTGCCACTGTAATTATTGGTGTTGCTAGTTGGTACGTGGGTAGTCGTCAAGCGCAGTAAATTTTCTATGTATATTTATTTATATATGTACTTAATTATATAGTTTGTAGAATTAATATATAACACATTCATAGTGTATAGATAATACTTATATTTAAACGACCATTATCTAGTATTTCTATAAAATATAATGGCATACCGTCATTTTCAAAGAAGTACACTTATTATTTGTATTTTTTATAACTTCCCGCTTTTTCCCGCATAACAGAAAGGTAGGCGGAAAGAACTTAGTGTCAAGACACTTTGTCCTCCATTTTGAGATATAGTATATTGAGTGGTTGAACTCAACGCCGCGCTTTGTCTTGTCACCAGAACGGAAAAATGAAAATAGTCTAAATATTCCCCGAATGGGAATCGAACCTTAATCACATACGCGTATACAGCCAGATGTTTTCAGACTGCGCCACGATGGCCTCTAATTATTATATTTTTGTTTATTTATGTAAGAATCGCTACGTCATTAAATTTGGACATTAATTTAGTTTAAATATAAAAATACGTTGTAACTAAAGTGAATCCTTCAAAATTAGCATACACACGTTTACAGGTAAAACTAATCTATTTAAATAGAATTGCAGGTGGTTGTTTCACTTTTCTTGTTACATTATCAACACGCGTCGTGAATTAGTTGCTCCCGGCTTACAGAGCACGTCTACCTGTGCGCGTGCGCAGCGCGTTCGGGGCACGTGGGCGCGGTAGACCGTGCTCGCACGTGGATGCGACCGCGCGAGTCTCCTACCTTATCCTTTTAAGTACTTTAATATGTAGTTCAATTTTGTGTGCTATATGAGGTGTAACTTAGGTTGATATGTTTAAGCATATTTTAAAAATAGAATATCTTTTAGTTAAATTTGTTTAATGTAGCTATAATATGTATGCAGTTTTACTTGTTTATTGTATAATATAAACGTTTAGTAATCTTTTTTTTCTTAATCTTTGAACTAACTAATAAATATTATAAATGCTTTGAGATAAATACTTTTACAGTTATACGCCTACTTGACGTTTTATGCGAGTATCAAAACGTCACTCACATTTGATTCTACAAAGGAGTGAAAAGACAAAACGGCGTCTGATGGCGTTTACGTAAATATGGACTGCCTTTTATTATCTGTGAAGTTCGATTGTGGTTTGAGTTCACCCCTCTAACCATTCACGAAGGATGATTGATCTACGGCAGATTGACAGATTTTTTATGAAACACCCTCGGGTCGGTACCAGCGAGCGAATATTAGAGGCAATTGTTGTTTAATTTTTACATTTGAAGGGCGATGCATTTCGAGTGTTGTAATAATGTTTTGATAATAGCAGTATCCGTTCAGCTCATATTTCTTATTCAGAATGCGTGGGATTTAACCGCGACTCATCGCCCGGTGATTTCATTACGAGGGCCCAGTTTGAATTTTAAACTATGGTAAAGTCCGTTACCTTACACCTTGCTCACTTTGATCAATCTTGTTATATCAATACTCTAGTCACGGCTAAGTGTGGTCATTACGAATATATTTAAGTTATTCTACAATACAATATGACAGGTTTATTTTAAATGTAAAAAACCACTAATAAGTAATTAAAAAAATAGATGTTGGCTAAAAAAAAAATTTGATCGCTTTTTTTTTTTTATCCTAATATGCATTCATATTTTTAGTAATTCCAGGTCCATTGACAGCTTGCCATTGACCCTTGACGTGAGCTTACTGGGCTTTATACTTTCTTTTTATCCGCATTCGGACAAAAGCTGTAGCCATTCGATAGTTTAACACAATGTACCCACTGAGCCTCATTGATCGCCAATTACTGGACATTAAGTACTTTAAACGCTTTTCATATCCGCTATTTGTAGCAACAAATCAAATATGAAAAAAATACAATGGTCCGTTGAAGATTTCTATGCAACATTGTTAGGGAGTTTTTATTCGCTTATAAGCTTGTTTTTTTTAACATAATCACAATAGCTTGTGGGAGCTTAGTTTTTTGTAAAGCAATATTTGCTTGAATTTGACATCACTTGCAGGTCAAAAGGCGTCATAGTAAGTTGCAAATGGTTTGTACAGAAAGATATTGACACTATATAAATGCCAAAACACGATATTATTATAGGCTTTCTAAATATAGATAGAAGCGTTTTAATTTCCCCAAAAAAGAATAAGTTTCAATATACAGAAACGTAGGTATGTTGTATATATATGTACATATGAGTATTTATAGAAAATACATATATACACCATGATTGTATTATATATATAAATTTTAGTAGGTATTTAATATATAAATGGAAATACAAAAATAGCAATATTAAGCTACGCGTGCCAGAGCGCAACAAGGTGAGCTTCGGGTGCGCACGCGTCGTTGCTTCTATTGTCGCGCCGGTCACGCTCATTGCTCGCACCCTGAACACTGAACACACAAGAACGCATTATTACATTTTTATTGCGCATCTTCAAAGCTTTGTTACATTTGTTCGGCATTTTTTATTTGCTTTTTACCGATAGACACGTCGGGCCACGAGTTATGTTTTCACGCTGTAATACGCCTATGATTCTTTTATAGGTTATTCAATACTGTATCAGTAAACTTTCGGTTTTCGCCCATTATTCTGCGGAAAGGTATAAAAAGTGGGAATGTGATATACTTATTCCGACTTTCAATTCAATGAAATACGAATTGAAAATATATAATATATTAATTGTAATTGTTGCGTATTTGTAGAAGACTGAGTTTTTTCTATATTTTTATTATATAAAGTATTGTTGGATATTAGAAGTTATGTTAGCATACAAACTTTATTAATTTTAATTTAATTTGAAATGTAAGGACGTTAAAACTAATTATTAATATAATATTTGTTGTTAAATATTCTTATCTGTTTAAGATTAGGTTATCAAAGTGGTCTATAGATGAACTCGTACCTAAATATTATCTGTATTGTCCATTTTCAATATTGTCCCTGAATCGTATAAGAAGTGAAATAAAAATTGAAATTGTACTTATAATTAAGAATTTCTTTGTAAATATAAGCAGTAATTTATCTACTTAAGGGCGGAAGGTCGGCTCTCACGTAAATGAACAATCATGTGAACCCATGCTATTAATTTGACAATCAGTCATAAGATGTCATGAATCATTTGCTCTTGAGACAGTGCTTAGCTTGAGCATGGTCAGTTCTGAATCAGTTATGAATCTGGAGCCGCGCCGTCTGGCGAGCATGCGGGCTCCTCACTAGGTCATATCTCCCACGTAGATGATAGAAACTAATATGTGCGTAGCGGAAGGTCGGGATTCTACTTAACACTAATCTAAGTGACGTATGACAATTCTCTGTTATTAGGTCGAATAATTAAGTAGCCCCGTTGACATGTAAGTTACGCATTGCCTTGGCAACGTGTACGCCTCTTTTTATTTTATACCAAAGTGTATATCAAATGTTCGTATGAGACATATTTATTTTCTTAAACTTTTCTATTCTTTTTCTATTTCCTGCACTTCTCCAAATAAATGAACTATTATGTGGACCGTCCGCATATTATTTTATAAAAGGTTTTCATTTATGTGTATGGACAATAAATTATCATATTAACAGTGCGTTTTTTTATTAATTACGACAATTTATTTAGTTTATTTGTACTTCCATTTTACTACTTTTATTTAATTTTTTTTTAATTTTAATACTGAATACACATTTGAGATTAGTTAGACCTTGTATTTTGGAATTTGGAAATGAATATGGTGAAATTTATGCATAGTGTAGTTTGCGAACTTAGGCGTTGCTTTATAGAGATGACAAGGTTAGCTGAAAATTTGAAAACAACAAATTAAGGTGCGAACCTTATTTTAATCAGAACTCATGATATGACTGTCAGTAGGTATCTGTTATGCATTCAGTTGTCCTTAAATTTAGATGTATTTGCAGTTAGCATATTTAAGACTTATTTGATGATTATAGTAGGCGAAGCTTAGTCTAGTTTAGGGGTTACACTGACAAAAAACAACATATTATTAATTTTTTATTGTGGTAATAAGTGCTTATTAAGTGCTAAACATATTTAATCGCAAAATAAATGTCATTGTCATTGGAAACCGCAATCATTATTTAGAAACGACAACACACGACCGCAACCAAATATTGTGATAATCCGCCTCTTCATATTGTCACTCGATGACTTGATAAAAAATCAAAAAATGATCCGCACCAGTCATCCCTCGGGACCACTCCACTGAAAATAGTCTTTTCCCTTCATTCCCATAATCTATTCCAATTAACTGACAGCGGCATATTGTGATATTAACACAATGCATTTATTACCCCTTCGATTTACTCACTATGAGGAAGCATCAAAGGATTTCAACTTTTATTACAAGTGGTTTACTTGTAAAATAGGATGCAAGAGAACTAGGTATTTACTGATTTGTTATAAGAGGACTTCTTGTACGAGCGTTGCTTGAATATGTTTATACTTACATGACTTATACCGCTATCATCAGTTTGTTAATTTGCTCACAACTACTAATTACACAAATCCGCTATGAAAATTTCTTGTAGTGCGGCGCTCTTTTAATATGAAAAAATCTATTAACTTTATGATTGCATTATAATTATTTATGGACGCCTTGACGGTTTTTAATAAATAAGAAGGTTAAAAAGTATGTACGTCGTACTAATAACATGAATAATGTTAATTGCCGTTACAGGAATGTTGTAACACTTTTATCGTTAATCATTATCAGTAACCGTTACCAGCTAATCCCGGCTGATATCAGCCCTCTGTCGGAGGGTCCGTTACTTATGGCAGCTATTAACAGTGATGCTATCGCCATTGTCTTTGCCCTTTCCCACAATCACTTGAATTAAGGATGGTATTAACAAAGTTACGAATAAAAGATGGGGTGAGGTTGACCTTACTCATCTGAAATCAGTCTTCATTACGCCAGTATAAATTGTGATAGACTCTACGAGTAATTATTATCAAGTAGAAGGAGTTTAAGACGTTTTGAAGCTAATTACAATTTATTATTATTTCAGGTTTACTCTTTCGTATGGGTCTAGATTTTATTTTAATTAATTTAGATAATTCATTAAAACGAAAAGGAGAATACTAATAAATTCCAATTTGAATTTGTCTCTGAAAAAGAAATTGAGCTGTTACATAGCCGACTGTTTTATCATAAGTGAAATAGAATGATTTTTGCTTAATATTACATTTATGTATTTTTGAGGTCATCGTGGCGCTATGGGACAGCATCTGACGATAAACGCGTTTGGTGGAGGGTGGGATTCAAATCCTGTTTTGCAGGAAAAGCTTTCCGAGCTGGAAAAAAAATTATAAGGTTAATCAAATGCCAAGTCAAAATTATTGGGTTAGCTAAATCGTTTTGTAAAATGCCTGTTTCCCACACAAACCGCAACACATTACCGATAACATCGATATAGTAATTGCGATCGATATTTAAACCTTGTATCCATTTACCAATATTAGGTACCGGTAACGAGTGACGTTCTCAGTAGTCAGCGGGGAGTTCGGGGGAGACGATATCGCCGTGTGAGATCTGTTAGTCTCACAAATCGATCGAAACTTGTAATGTAATTGTTATATAACTATTATGTTTTATTTTTCTTAAAGCTAGTCGTATATTCGTTCTTTCATTTACTCTTTATTTATTAAGGAAAGAGAACTGTTCTACATTTTTGGTCTGTTTGAGTGATGTTGCGTGTTGGGAGGTGGAATTATTTACCCAGATCGAGAAATGATAACATTCGAAACATAGACATAACCGGTAGTGAAATTTAAACTTATTATTATAAGGTATAATTAGATACCTCGTCATTATAATACATTAATAAAACTAAAATTTTAGTATATGTAGGAGATGACGAAAGATCAGGGTAAACAAAAAAATATTAGAACAGTTGGTACATCTGGGAAGTGTGTTTATTAGAGATGCAAGTACAAAATGGATGCAGAAAGGCGTATTGTTGCCAGTAACAGGACTGACGGTGCTCTCTCTGCACCAGCGGAATGTGAGCATAGTTTAGCTCATAGTTTGGCTACGCACAATAAAGTGCTGATACCGATGATGTTATACGATAGCAAAACGTGGATATGTCAGAAGAAGAATGAAAGAAAGATGAATGCTGTAGAGATGCGATATCTTAGAAGGATGCGCTGAGTCAGCTTAGCTGATCGAATCCGCAATTATAAGATACACGGAATGCCAGGCGTACGCGAAATCGTTGTAGTAAAAATGAAGAAGAACGTGTTTTGTTTCATTTCTCTCAGTTAAGGCTATTTGCTAAATACTAAAAAGTAATATGAGCTTATTAGTTTATTTATTTCATAATAATCTATTAATTAATCTACTCCATACATTGAAAATCAGACGGCTAAATACGCGTTGCAGTACATCGTGGCTGTTGTAAGGGCCGACGGCGCGGCGCGGCGCGGCGGTGGCGCGCAGGTGGCCGACACACGATACCCCATTGATCGGGACTTCGGGACGGTGCTCGGTCGTAGCCTCTTTCATTTGTCTCCTCTCAAAAGAATTCCTCGCAGACAACGTTCACTGCGCTACTAATTACGCGCGCCCATAGAATATCATGTAGAAACTAGTCTTGTAGTCGAATACGGTAAATTTATTCATATTAAATAAGGCAATTAAAAATACAAGTCACCATGTTTTTATTAAGATCGGATTTTGTACAGATAAAATAATATAATTTTTTAAATAAACAAATTTATTGTAAAATTATTTGGAACATATGACGATTTATTAGGTTAAACTTAATTTCAAAGGAAACAGGCTTAGCAAGATATGTATAGAAGTTAAATAAAAAAATAAACTTCCTATTTAGGTTCTGAGCTATTATTCTTTGCGAGTACGTACTCCTGACTCATCTTGCGTGCACGCACAAAATGCGCGAACGATTCAAACGAAATGAAAAGCATTTTGTGAAGCTTATGCCTTCAATATTGAGAGCGCATGTGCGCCTACACAAAAGCCTCGCAATATTTTGAATCGATTCGCTGTTTATACTTATAGTTTGCAGAAAATTTGTAGGTTCATGTATACTTTACTTACATATTTTTTAATACAAATACTATAAATACATATTTAGAAAACGTATAAAAATTTGAACGCAGCGGGATTTGAACCCGCGCCTCTTGATTTTTATACGTTTCCTAAATATGTCTTTTTAAATTTCCTAAGTGTGAGATTAACACTTTAAAAATATTAAAAAATATTTAATAAATAGCATTCTCTCTTGCCAAACGATTGTTCGTAGAATAATCTTTGGGTAGCAGAAATTTGTACAAATCTCTCTACAGAGACGCTAACAAACAAATATAAGTTGTAATAAGAATTTCGAAGCAGCTGGATGTAGAACGCATGGCTTAGCGGTCAGAGCGCTTGAACGGTTTTCAATAGGCGCGGGTTCCAATCCCGCTGCGTTTAAATTTTTATACGTTTTCTAAATATATCTTTTTCAATTTCCTAATTTATAGTTATTTTGCTAGATGCTACTCATTTATGTCCAAAAGCTAAGATATTTTTATTTAATCGCTTAATAACTGAAATATAATATATACAATAAGAGCAGGAGGATCAATAATCATAATTAGGCTGACTTTCCTATATATATTTTTTGAATATCTAAAACAAAGCACACGCCGGTTGGGGCACGTGTCTTCGCCCGTATATTTGATCGGAGTAACGTCTTGTGGAGGTAATTACTTTGTATTTGACCAAACGTTATATTTCCATGTTGTCATTAGCAATTGGCTATTAATTCCTAGATTATGAGTGTAAGCTAGATAGGGGCTAGCAATTTTCATAACACAGCTGCTGCAGATATCTGTGCAAAAAATTTTCTGTAAGGAAAGCCACCTGCATATACCCGATTCATGCGATCTGGTACCTACTCATTGGTTGTAACGACACGGTGCCATATATTAATCTAATGCTTAATTAAGAGTATTGACAATACCATATTTCATCTGTATTTCTTTTTGCATCAATTACTAGCTTTGTGTGCTATAAATCTATTTTAATCTCAATTTATGTAAGTACTATTTATCAACTGAATTATGAACTGAACTGAAGACGTAAGTTGTAAAATATAAAAAAAAATATGCGTTAATTACTCTGCGATAAAACGAAATTTTCTCTCTTTATGATATTTTCGTTAATTAGTCCAATTTTCAAAACTAATAGGAACAATTGTCAGATTTGACATTTAAAAAAATATTTTATAGTTGTATGTAAAACTATCGGGGCCATAATGCCGCAATAAAACGCTCTGACTGTAAACGCGATAGTTGTGAATTCGATTCCTACTAAATGGATGATGATGAACTGGACTGATTATATTTTCGTTTTCCTACTCTGCGTAAGACAAACCGTGGCTTTGAGTTACTCCACCAAACACGCAACGTCTCAAATTTGGGCGGAAAGCGGAGAATGGGGTAGGTATAATGACGGTAGGTTATCTCTATCGACCTTGGTATGCGGAATAAAGCTCGAAGCTATTATCGGGGTAGTTATGATGCAGTGGGGCAGTGCCTTATTGCATACGCCACGACAGTTGCTAGTTCGATCCTCACTCAGGGTAATAATCATATTTAATTTATTTTTCTTTTCCTGCTCTTGTAAGCTGAGGCAAGATATGCAGATACAGCCTAACCGAACGAAACAGCCCTTTCTCGATTTTGCGCTTATCTAAGTGGCATTGAGTGTTGTTACATATATTGTTATATTATTCTATTATTAATGTAGAAACTAACATATGCAAATAATTAACACATCACAATAAACTAACTATTAAACATATGGCAAAGTATTAATTTCTTTATCCTTTCTGGATATATGAAAAAGATATAAGTGGCACATTAATTTTGAAATGTGAAATTGATGGAATGAATGTAGAATGTAACACTTTATTATGAGTTGACGTCTAAAATTTAATTTGCATGGAATTATGACTTTTCTCATTGTATTTAAATCTATTATTATCTAATCTTCCCTACTTTTGACAGTAAAGAGTAAAACTGTGAACACTTCCCACAAAATTTACGTGCCAAATTTTGGTTTTCTATGGCCAATAATAGCGGCTGTGCGTGGTCTGTCAGTTGCTCTGTGAGTAACAAAAAAGCTTTGTATATATATTTATTTATATATGACACCATCATAGAAAGAGAAGAACCCTACAAAAAACTTAGATGCGTGAAGTTAAAAAAACAACATATAGTTACTTTAGTGTATTTTTAGGTATTAAGTATAGGATATGGATTATGGATAAATTATTTAAGAAAATCGCAACAACTGGTTAGTCTTGTTCAGTTAACGTATTAAGGTAGGGTTGGCAACTTATAAGTAATGAAATTATATTATGTAATGAATATTATTGTTATTATTGTGATTAAGGAAGTAAACGCTACAATTTTTTATGTATACAAGAAATATAATTAACAACGCAAAAGTCGTATATTGTGTATCGAAAACAAATAACATATCTTCAATTGTTGAAAAGACAATCGTACCGACACAAAAAATGTTCACATTTTAAGTATATGATAAATTTAAAGCCTTTTTTTTAATATTCTATTTGAGGTAAATGTGCAGGCTTAAGCTTCATTATTAAACGTCCAACTTATTAAAAACAGCTACCATATCGTATATCGGAATAGAAGTCCATTGCAACGTAAAATTTGACAAGCGCGATACGAATCGTGTATCTGTTACTTGTATAATTAATTGGTTTATCGCAATCTTTCTTTATCACATAAATAAACGTCTCATAAAAATATGAGTTATTTGCAAAGGAGATTTGTCAAAGTCCTGTAGCCCTGTCCATCCACGTGGGTCGCACCTGTTAGATAAATATACCTAGGCAATCATCCTAGCATCTGCCGACTAGATTATTACGCAATAATTCTATGTTAATAGATTGTCCCCGTATCCAGATGTGTTCTGGACGAGCATTGAACCTGTGATGATTTTATACTATAAAATTACAATAATGGATTGATATTTGAATTCTTGTAATATTAAAAAAACCTTTTTAAATGCTGCTTCTATTTTATTTGATGACACCAAATATTTAAAAGAAAATGTTGTGCTTTTGTTTACTAATTTCCTGTATTAGTACAGTAGAGAGAATCTGCTATTATGACACTCTGATCATCATATTTCATGGGTAAATCGAACGTCACACTTTGTACGAATAAAAACAAGATAAAATACAAAAAATATATAAAAAATAATTTAAATTTTGTTTTATATAACTCTTCAATTTAGGATCAAATTCACAATCATCGTCAATCGCTAATACCTCCAACACTCGACCATGGCCATTTGATATTCGTCCACAATAATATTTTTAATTAATTTTAATTTTTTTTTATCATTTATTTTTATTTTCTTCCTGTGGCAAGACATGGTTTTGAGTTCTGCTACTCAACACGTAATGTTGAATGCCGGAAAAGCAAGAAGCTGCCATAAGTTCAACGGTGCTAATCACACACATTTTTAAAAATCGTATACAATTTACGCAGCGGAAACGCGAACCCGCACCACACGGAAACTGCAAGTGCTCGGACCGCTAAGCCATGCGCTCTATATCCGACTACGTCGAAATTGTTATACACTTATTATAAATTGTTTTTGTTGTTAGCATATCTGATAGATAGATTTTTACAAACTTCTGTTAACCAAGGAAATTAAAAAAATTAAGTCGTTAGACAGTTTTGAGAAACTGTATGCCGCGGAAATATATAAAAGCTTTTTATAGATTATAAATAAAGTATACATTGTGCAAGTTGTGAATTTTGTTTCCACCAAGATAAGGGAAGACGTAACAAGACCGCTTTGCTTAGTATATAATGGACACGCAGCCGCTGGCTATTTTCTTATTGTGGATCTATAAAAATCAAAATAACCTAGCCAGCCCAGCTTTTAAAATCTGCTTTAACTAGTTGGTAGGTACTTTGTAAACACGTAAATGGAGCGACAGCTGTGTTACTAAGTTAGAATTCATAGAAATAAATGTAGTAGATTTTCCTGTATTAATGTCAATAAAAAATAACATTCATCCTTTTTGCGCATATATTGAATAAACTATGTTCAAACAAGCCAGTATAACACTATGTCATCATTATATAAAAAACATGAAGAAAAACCTTTAGACCACTTTTGCGGACGAAGGAGTATGAAATTTGGCATAGTAAGTAGTAAAATTTTGAGTGACGGTGATGATGAGAATTGATAAAAACTAATACTTTTTTTAAAAATGCACTAGAAGTACTTACATTAAATTCGTAAAATATAATATGTTTGAGATACACAATTTGTATAAAGTGGCATGTTGGTTGCTAAGGCAACGCGTATATTATGCTTGAACGGGTCTACAATATGTGGTAGAAATATATAATAATAATAAATGATATGCTGTGAATTCGATGGTTTTTAAGTAAAGAAACAG